>CM076689.1:117462936-118152936 GCA_038501925.1 Xenopus petersii
TATATATAATCTTAGCAAGACTCGATAAACTAAAAGAATACACAAGACCATATCTGAATTCAAGCTGTAAACTCTAATGAAGGGGATCTATAATATCCCTTATAAAGGTTAGCTGCTTCCTACCTCATCTCACTGCTTTCCTCATTCTTTGATGAGCTGCTAAAACTTTTGCCTTAAGCAGGAAGCCGAAGAGACGCTCAGACAAAAGCAGTTAAAGCTGGAGGAGGAAAATCTCCATTGGGTTGATACATTTCTGGACACGAGCAAGTCGGCTGACCCTGTGGGTGGGTCTGATATATTCCGGATCTGTGTGGAGAAGGAACTGGCGTTATACAAAGAGACAGGAGAAAAGTAATACAGAAGAATAATATCAGCCGTGCAATAATTTGAGTCTCATTGGCTGCAATAAATAGACAATAATTAAATGTAATAATCAACAAAGTTAAAAAAAAAGATTGGTGTCACTTCATTTGTCCTGCACTATGATTAAGCCTAGTCTTTGGAGGTTTTCTGGGTGGGCTGTGATGTAGCTTTTCCAGAGGAGACATTTGCAGCCTGTCTCTTATTAGCACAGACATGAGGGTGAGGGAACAACTACACTGCTCATTTTTCCTGGGCTAGGTGTAGGCTGTTTTTGGGAAGGGGCAGATGCTGGTAATTTTGGAGTTTTTGTGCTCTTGAGAACTAATGTGGACATTCTTTCATCAGACCTTGAGCCTTGCCCAGTGCCACATGAAGTCTGTAGGGTGGAGGATTTATTAACCGGGACTTGGTCACCAATTTGAGACGTTTCATGATTTAGGTGGACATTGTGGCCTGTTTTAGCTGAAGCCGATGAACATTTCTTTGTTGACCCATGATTAGGGTTGCCACCTTTTCTGGAAAAAAATACCGGCCTTCCTATATATTTATCTTTATTCCCTATTAATAACACTGGGATTACTGACCTTCCTATATATTTATCTTTATTCCCTATTAATAACATTGGGATCACTGACCTTCCTATATATTTATCTTTATTCCCTATTAATAACATTGGGGTCACTGACCTTCCTATATATTTATCTTTATTCCCTATTAATAACATTGGGATCACTGACCTTCCTATATATTTATCTTTATTCCCTATTAATAACATTGGGATCACTGACCTTCCTATATATTTATCTTTATTCCCTATTAATAACATTGGGATCACTGACCTTCCTATATATTTATCTATATTCCCTATTAATAACATTGGGATCACTGGCCTTCCTATATATTTATCTTTATTCCCTATTAATAACATTGGGATCACTGACCTTCCTATTTATTTATCTTTATTCCCTATTAATAACATTGGGATCACTGACCTTCCTATATATTTATCTTTATTCCCTATTAATAACATTGGGATCACTGACCTTCCTATATATTTATCTTTATTCCCTATTAATAACATTGAGATCACTGACCTTCCTATATATTTATCTTTATTCCCTATTAATAACATTGGAATCAACCATCATTTTTACTGACCAGGTCTATAAAACACCGACTAGGTGACATCCCAAGAGACTTCCTCACATATAGTTGCAGGTTTGTGCAGAGATTTACTCACATAAAGTCTTGGGATTTGTTCAGAGAAGAGAAGGGAATGTTAATGCTCAATCAGTTCCCGTAAGAGATCTCTATGTTGCTGTGATGGCTCCAGTATGAGTTGCTGCATAGAGGAGAGAGACTGCCTGGAAAACAAAATGAAGACAGATATTAAACTTTATTATAGGAACATTGGGAGGCAGTTTGGCTAATTTATCAGCTGAGTTTCCTGCACATGTCACTGACCCCAAGGCTACACATTTGTTATTCCTCATTTTTCTAGTCAGGTCTCTCCTGTTAATATTCAAATCAGTGTATGGTTGCTAGGGGAATTTGGCCCTTAGCAACCAGATGTCTTGAATTATAAACTGGAGAGCTGCTGAATAAACAAGAGAAATAAGTCAAAAACCACGAATAATGAAAAGCAATAGCAAATTGTCTCAGAATATCCCTCTGTACATCAGAAGGGGGGAAGAGAAACCATTTGTATAGAGAATTCCGCGGGTGCCGCCATTGTCCTACTATATCGTGTCAGGAGGCGGCGCACAAGTCTCGCTCGGTTCAGCTTGTTTTGGTTGCTAGGATACCATCATCTCCCACAATCCACCATTGCCATTCATTCGACACTTCCGGCAAGATGGCGGCCGCCCTGGTGCGAGGAGCTGTGAGGGAACTCGGTGAGTTATCGGACTATAGCGACGAGGTTTCGTAGCCGACCAGTGACTTCTCCTAATCCTGACGCGCTGAGGGTGAATAAGTGACATTTGCCGTTGGTGGGCGGGGCTGGATGTGACTGAGGAGTGCGCAGGCGCCGAGTGCTGACCCTGTTACTGAGGGATCTCGGCGCGACCTTCTCTCTCTCTGTCACGTTGATGCCTCTAACACCAAAACGGCCTGTCACTAATATCTACACATTTTGGCCTCCCGCATTGAGCTGCTTTTGTTTCCAAACGTAACGAGCCGTTTACGTTTGGAAACAACGGTAGGAGCCAGGGTCACACCCCTGTATTTTGGGAATAAAACATTTCTCCATAGACATTTATTGTACATTCTTACCAGTGACATTGGGGACAGGGTCTGAGTGGGGTGTCCAGGGCCAGAGAACCTTTATATCCCTCCACCCCAGTCATGGAGACCCCCCCCCACACACACACTATTGTAACCCCTCCCTAACACTTCCTCCCTGCACCATGTACTTCCTTTTCCTTTCCATGCACTTCCTCTTCTTCCCTGCACCATGCACTTCTTCCCTGCACTGCATACTTGCTCTTCCTCCTCCTCCCTGCACCATGTACATCTTCTTCCTTTCCACCACCTCTATTGAATCATCCCTACATTGTGTGCTTCCTCCCTGCACTTCCTCTTCCTCCCTGCACCATGTACTTCCTTTTCCTTTCCATGCACTTCCTCTTCTTCCCTGCACCATGCACTTCTTCCCTGCACTGCATACTTGCTCTTCCTCCTCCTCCCTGCACCATGTACATCTTCTTCCTTTCCACCACCTCTATTGAATCATCCCTACATTGTGTGCTTCCTCCCTGCACTTCCTCTTCCTCCCTGCACCATGTACTTCCTTTTCCTTTCCATGCACTTCCTCTTCTTCCCTGCACCATGCACTTCTTCCCTGCACTGCATACTTGCTCTTCCTCCTCCTCCCTGCACCATGTACATCTTCTTCCTTTCCACCACCTCTATTGAATCATCCCTACATTGTGTGCTTCCTCCCTGCACTTCCTCTTCCTCCCTGCACCATGTACTTCCTTTTCCTTTCCATGCACTTCCTCTTCTTCCCTGCACCATGCACTTCTTCCCTGCACTGCATACTTGCTCTTCCTCCTCCTCCCTGCACCATGTACATCTTCTTCCTTTCCACCACCTCTATTGAATCATCCCTACATTGTGTGCTTCCTCCCTGCACTTCCTCTTCCTCCCTGCACCATATACTTCCTGTTCCTCCTTGCACCATAAACTTCCTCCCCGCACCATGTACTTCCTCTTCCTCCCTGCACCATGTACTTGCTGTTCCTCCATGCACCATGTACTTCCTCTTCCTCCCTGCACCATGTACTTGCTGTTCCTCCATGCACCATGTACTTCCTCTTCCTTCCTGCACATTGTACTTCCTCTTCCTTCCTGCACATTGTACTTCCTCTTCCTTCCTGCACATTGTACTTCCTCTTCCTCCTTGCACCATATACTTCCTCTTCCTCCCTGCACATTGTACTTCCTCTTCCTCCTTGCACCATATACTTCCTCTTCCTCCCTGCACCATGTACTTCCTCTTCCTTCCTGCACATTGTACTTCCTCCTTGCACCATGTACTTCCTCTTCCTCCCTGCACCATGTACTTCCTCTCCCTTTCCACCACCTCAAATGAATCTCCCCACAAGGCAAGCGGGGGGTGGCAGGGGCCCACCAGTTTCTCCTGGTTTCCACTGTCTCAGTCTAATGCTGATATAATTCTCCAGTCTATGGGAGAGGGCCTTTCCTTAATTTGGAGCTTTCTGGATTACAGATCCCCTACCTGTATTAGCAACTTCTTCTGTTCAGCTAATCAGCCCCATTTCCTAATTTGCTTTTAATATTCCAGCAGGGAGATGAGGATAATATGTAATTGGGAGCTGCACATTGTTGTGCTCAGTCAGGGAATACATTTATTTACTGAACGTTGGGGCTGCATCACTATTAATATATTTGTTATCTCACAATGACATTATATATATATATATATATATATATATATATATATATATATATATATATATATATATATATACAGTATATATCTCCTGATTATTCCTCTCCCCCGTCTCCTATAGTGGTGCCAGTGTTACACAAGTATTATTACACACATGTATCCCGGGGGTTATTAACCCACTGACAAAGATTAAGTGGAATGTGACTTTCTCTGTCTCAGTCAATAGGTGACAATTATGTACATTAGTGCAGTGAGACGTGCGGTGTTTGCTTGTGTAGTTGTAGCAGGTGCCGCTCTTCTATCTGTTCTCTCAACAAATTCATTAAGTTACAGTCAGTCATTTATTTAGTAGTTTTGCTAAGTGGTAACTAAATGTTTGTCTATAACAATACAAGGAACAATAGGAGCTGGTGGGACTCTGTCCCCTTCATGTGCAGCAGGTTCCTCCAAATGAGCTTAGGGGGGAGTAGAACCAATCACAGCCATTGCCCCTCTCACTGCTTCACTTCTCTTTATTGTCCCTAAGTCTCTTCATTGTGGACTCAGATTCATAACTTGCTTATATTACAATTGAAGGGACCCCATATACATATGGATTTTATCATTTTAGTTTCTGTGATGTATGTATGTATATATATATATATATATATATATATATATATATGTGTATATAAATGTGTGTGTATGACACAGTGCTGTAGTTTCCCTGTATGCCTCTCTCTCTCTTTCTCTCACTTTTCATAACTTATATCTCTGCTGTGATGACTCATCATTTCTCAGTTTTGTCTTCTCTTTGTGTAGTTCACAATCTGATTCTCTCAGTCTATTAATTCTATGTGCCGTGTTCAGGTTGGCTCCCATCCCTGCAGTGTGTCAGACATGGCTCCAAAGCCGTTACCCGTCACAGAAAGGCAATGCACTTCCAGAGGCAGAAGATGTTGGCCCTGACGGAGTATATTGCACCTAAACCCGCTGTCTCTCTGAAATGCTTGCCCCCTCAGCCCAAAGCCAGCGACATGGTTAAGGTGAGACCCCTGTCATTAAACAACAGTTACATGTTACTCTTGATATGGGGGGTTGGCATGACTTAGCATATGCTGCTTTCAACGTAACCTCCAACCCTTGCCCCCAACCAACACCCTCATCCTTTGCCTCCAACCAGCACCCTCGTCCTTTACCTCCCAACCAACACCCTCATCCTTTACCTTCCAACCAACACCCTCATCCTTTACCTTCCAACCAACACCCTCATCCTTTACCTTCCAACCAACACCCTCGTCTTTTACCTTCCAACCAACACCCTCATCCTTTACCTTCCAACCAACACCCTCGTCCTTTACCTTCCAACCAACACCCTCATCCTTTACCTTCCAACCAACACCCTCGTCTTTTACCTTCCAACCAACACCCTCATCCTTTACCTTCCAACCAACACCCTCATCCTTTACCTTCCAACCAACACCCTCATCCTTTACCTTCCAACCAACACCCTCGTCTTTTACCTTCCAACCAACACCCTCATCCTTTACCTTCCAACCAACACCCTCGTCTTTTACCTTCCAACCAACACCCTCATCCTTTACCTTCCAACCAACACCCTCGTCCTTTACCTTCCAACCAACACCGTCATCCTTTACCCTCCAACCAACACCCTCGTCTTTTACCTTCCAACCAACACCCTCATCCTTTACCTTCCAACCAACACCCTCCTCCTTTACCTTCCAACCAACACCCTCCTCCTTTACCTTCCAACCAACACCCTCATCCTTTACCTTCCAACCAACACCCTCATCCTTTACCTTCCAACCAACACCCTCGTCCTTTACCTTCCAACCAACACCCTCGTCCTTTACCTTCCAACCAACACCCTCGTCCTTTACCTTCCAACCAACACCCTCGTCCTTTACCTTCCAACCAACACCCTCCTCCTTTACCTTCCAACCAACACCCTCATCCTTTACCTTCCAACCAACACCCTCATCCTTTACCTTCCAACCAACACCCTCATCCTTTACCTTCCAACCAACACCCTCATCCTTTACCTTCCAACCAACACCCTCATCCTTTACCTTCCAACCAACACCCTCATCCTTTACCTTCCAACCAACACCCTCATCCTTTACCTTCCAACCAACACCCTCATCCTTTATCTTCCAACCAACATCTCCAACTTTAACCTCCAACCCCTGCCTCCAGCCAGTATTTAGATCACAAAACACATAAGGCTCCTCTTGTGAATTTATTAGTAGTCTGTAAGTAATGGAAATCTCTCTAAGACCCTTGTGTGTGTGTTTCAGGAGAACCCACTGGAGCAGCTTCTGTGCAGCCAGTTGCGCACTGTTCTACAGGACTGCAAAATGGTGGCTGTGTTTCAGCGCAATGCGGCAGGGGATGAAGACTTGTTACATTTGAGGCACAGACTCTTGAAACATGACATTCATATGAAGCATTTCCCCGTACAGGTACTAAATATGGGAGGTGCAAGTAGGGTGTACAGAGGATTTCAGAGAGAGGGAGGTGGAGATAAGGAATAAAGGAACTGGATCTCACTGGTTCTGACTCCCTCACTTTACAGGTTGTGAGAAAAACCTTATCCGATTCCCATCTAAGTTCCATGTTGCCTCTCTTTATGGGCCAGACCTTCCTCGTAGTGAGCCATAAAGTGAAGGTGAAGGAAATGCTACAGTGTGTTCGGAGCCTGCCCCAGGTCCAGCTTTTGGGTAATTACCAAAATTCAACTGATCTATATCTTTCCTATTTAGAAAAGAAACCGTCTCTCATTTCTCTGCTTTCTCACCCACCCCAGGCGCCTGCGTTGAGAGTAGACTTCTCAGCCGACAGGGAGCGATCAACTACTCCCGACTGCCAAGTTTAGAGGTTCTGCGAGGGCAGGTGCTTGGAGGACTGTCACTGATTGCTTCTCGCACCTCTTCATTACTCACTCAGCACTCAGTCAAGCTCAGCGCTTTGTTGGATCAGCACATAAAGGAGAAGAGCACAGACTAGAAGGAGGAACTTTGAGAAGCCGGAATACTTTTGTGTGAAAACACTTCACATGCCAATAAAATGAACTTTACAGAAAGCAGCACTTGATTCGATGAAAGTTTTATTAATGCGTTTTCCTAAGGCACATATAATGATTCTATTTACAGGAACAGGTTTGGAGTCCTGTGGAGCAGAAGAGGTACCTCTCCCTGGTCTACTGAAGTCGCAGTGTTACTAGCACTTGGCCGTCTCTTTCCGCTGGAGTTTCTGTTTCATACCATGCAGTGGTTTAAGGCGTAAAATATCACTGGCCCCACAGCACTCCACTTCAACTGGCATCAGTGCTATTCGTGCAAGTTCTTGATGCCTTTGTGAAGTTCAACGCTGTCAGCATTTGTCTCTGAAACACCCTCTTGTGTCACTGGCTGTAGTAACTGCAATAGGTCAGATCTATGTTCCTTTCAGTCATTTGTGGAGAACCGTCTGAGCTGTAAGGTGATAATCTCCTTCGTTTGTTCTCTTCATATCCAGTATATGCAGTGGGCTCTCCCCAAGGACAAGCTTCATCCTCCTTCTTTTGCACCTCTAACAATGGGCGCAGCCAGCCTAGAGCTGCAGGACTGGGTTTGGGGTGATACTGAACAGGTCCAGCCCATGCTGATGAAAGTGTGTGCTCAGGATAATAACTCAAGGGCGATGGTTGTGGGTAACACTTCATGGCATATGTCGCTGCCATCTTGGCTGCATTGTCATAGGGGGCATAATCAAGATGTGGAGCAATGTTCTGTGATGAAAGGTACCATGATGGGGTCTCTTTTTGTTCCATGGAATACAGGCGTCCAGAAGGCAAAGGTTCTTGCAGGTAGTTTGAATAACGGACTGGTGGTGATGGAGTCACACGCTCGCCATTAGGCGTAAGACACATCCTGTAGAAAGAAGAGAAGCAACAATGTCCCCCTGCACCTCAAAAATATTAGTTGGGTGAGTTGCCTAAATGATAAAGCTAAAGTAACTCCCAGACTCTCCCCTATTAATATACCCCCAGATTATTGTCTTCGTGTCTGGCCCCTGCTGTCCATAGATACTCACAGGTCACAGTAATCTCGAAATCCTTTGGCGAATGGGTTATGATCTATTTTCAGCTGGGTGATCTGTATGGAAGATACACCAATCATACGCAGTCTATATAATATCAATGACATTCTAAATACAGTGGTTTTCTCTCCATACTCACATCTGCATTTTGATAGGCTGTCACAGCAATAAACTGGGTCTCCGGGAAGATAAACGAGTGACTTTGGCTTTCTGGACCCCCGGGATCCTCTACACACGTCACATGAAACCGTGGCTGGTACTTGTGCAAGGACTGAACTACCACCATCTGGGGGGGGGGGGGGCAAAGTCAATAAAGGACCCTCCACGGTGCCATAACACATCTCATTATTAAAGTACAAAGTATCATTTTATTACTATAGGAAATTGTTTTTAAAAATTAGAGATGAAACACTTCCCTGCAGTATAAATAAGCAAACCCAGCGCTGCTATACATTATACAAATAATACAGCCAGTAAGTTCCTGCCTCACATCAATGCACGCACTTGGCTACCTGTGACACTTTATTGGACGCCCCCTTGTTGTTGGTGAGCTTGAGTTTACTGAAGGTCACCTCCTGTCGCATCCAGTGGGCCCCGGTGTTGGGGGAGTCGGGGTGCTGGTAGCTGTGGTTACCTGGTTACACAGGAGAGAGTCTGGTTTTAGCAACAAGTAGTATGTTATACTGATACTGATCTGCCTTAAAGGAGAACTAAAGCCTAACTAAAGAAGTAGGTAGAAATGTTGTACATTATCTTTTGGCTTCTGTTTCAGCCCAAGGCAACCACAGCCCTTTAGCAGTAAAGATCTGTGTCTCCAAAGATGCCCCAGTAGCTCCCCATCTTCTTTTCTACTGATTCGCATGCTCTGTGCTGCTGTCACTTACTGAGCTTAGGGAGCCACTCACAATATACAGTACACATAGAATAGAAATGTCACAATATAAGGCTGATTAGTAATTAATACACATAATTACTACATGGCAGCACAGAAACCAGTGCAATTAGCATCAGAATTGAATAATCAGCAAACCTGTAGCATCAGCTTATATTACAGCCAGGGAAGCTCATTTTCTGCTGGATAATTAGTGACGAGCCCTAAGCTTAGCTTCTCAACAGCCAATGAGAGCCCAATGAGCATGTGAGTGTCACAGACACTTTCCAAGATGGGGACCCCCTGTGACAAGTTTGAAGTCCTGGATCATTGCTGCTATTGACAAGCTCAAACTTTAGCCTCGAGCAATAGGTTCACTAAATAAAATATGAAATTTTTAGCCACATTCATTTTTAGGCTTTAGTTCTCCTTTAATGGCATATATTACTATTACAGGTCGCAGGCTATAGGAAGCGCTTGCATTTCCACTTCTTTTAGGTGGCGCCTTTGATTTGATGACATCACTAGACCGATATGTAGAACATGTAGAACATATTAATGGTAAGCTCTGTGGCCATGCTGCATTTCGCTTTAACAATCCCCCCCCCCTCTGTCATTACCCAGTTTTTACCTGGCACGTTGCCCTCCGCTTTGCCACACGGGATCCATTTTCCTCCCTGGTATCGCCAGTGATTCTGATTGGCCAGCACCACATCAACGTGCAGATTGTATTGAGCCACGGGATTCAGGCCCTCCACTCGGAAAGAGAGAAATGGAAACATACGTCTGCAATACAGAAGATATATATTTATACGTATACTTCGTGTTCAGATTGATAGCAGTGCGACTTCACTAACCTGATCAATCACTGGTTTTGGTAGAAATTCTATTTCTACATAGGAAATAATTTACTAGTAGGTGTAGTAGTGTCATAGAAACCCAACTGATTCTGTGTCATCGAATCATTCATTGTTCCACATAACAATAGCTAGGGATGCACCAAATCCACTATTTTGGACTTGGCCGAACCCCCTAATCCTTCGCAAAAGATTTGGCTGAGAACCGAATCCAAACCGAATATGCAAATTAGGGGTGGGAAAGGGAACAATGTTTAACTTCCTTGTTTTGTGACAAAAAGTCATGTGATTTCCCTCCCAGCCTCTAATTTGCATATGCAAATTTGGATTCAGTTCAGCCGGGCAGCTGGTTAAAGTGCATTTCTCTCTGAAACTCTCACTCAAATGGCTCCTTCAACACATTGTTCAGAAAATGAGAGGCTGCTCAGCTAAAATGATCTCAAGTGCTTTCAAAACCTGGAAGAAAAGGGAAAACCTGGAAGAAAAGGGAAAACGCCCATTGGAATGGATAGAAGAATATCCAAAATGGCAAAGACTCAGCCAATGATCAGCTCCAGGAAGATGAAAGAAGGAGTAAAGTTACCTGTGATACTGTTACAATTAGAAGGCACCTATGTGAAGCCAAGTTATCGGCCCCTCCATTGTTGAAAAAAAGACATGGACTGAAGAGCTTACAATTTGCCAAAGAACATGTTGACTGGCCTAAAGAGAAATGGCGCAACATTTTGTGGCCTGATGAAACAAGGAGGAGCCACAGAAGCCCCCCAAATACTGAATTGAAGCCCCAGTACAGAGTGAAGCACAAGCATCATCATAGGGGGGTGTTTCTCATACTCTGATGTTGGGCCTATTTATTCCTTTATACCAGGGATCATGGATCAGTCTCACTCCAAATACTTGTCTTATGCCCAAGAGCAAATGCCCTTGAAATGGGGGTTCAACAAGACAATGAGCCCAAACACACCAGTAACTGAGCAACATCTTGGTTCCACCCCAACAAGATTGATTTTATGGTCCCCCCCAATCCAATAGAAAACTGATTGACTGATGGGGTGTGAGGCAAAAGCAAGAAATGCATTTGGAATTGTGGAAGAGGTTGTTGGAAGTTGGTGGAGTCCATACAATACATACACTGTTATACAACTCAATATTAGTTCCCTCATTCAAAGCAACACAAACATCTTTCACTTGATCCAGTCAATGAGTTGGGAAAGAACAATAATATCCCCTTCACTTTCTCCAAAGGAATAACACACATTTCAGCCCTTGTTCTTCATGTTTTGATTTGGAATAGAATGTGCAGTGTCCCCAATGCATTTGCCCGGATGGAAATAAAACCTTTTCTAAGGATTTGGAGCTTTATTCACTTTTTTTTTAAACACACAGCAATTATTCCGAACAGATAAACATATCCACAGTCTATAAAGATATTGAAACAAAGGAAACTTTGGGCGACTTCGGAAAACAAAGCGCTCCGAGTGCCATCTCGCTGGCGATTTACATTCTACCCAGCGGGAAGACAAGGGAGGCAGTTCCGGGAGATTAGTCGCCCCGAAGAAGAGGAGATTAGTCGCCAGGCGAATCGCATCGTGTGTCTCTGGCCTAACAGTTTTCTGTTGAGCTACAACTCCCAGCACCTGTAGTACAACAGATCGAGGGACATATCCCTGATTTAACGTTCCCTGTTCTCTAATTCCCGGCCCTGCCATTGGGTGAGACCGTTATCGAAAGTTTCATTGCGACTGTGATATAAAGTGAGTGTGAAACATGTGCCTTTTTATTTGATATAAAATTAAAACCTAATTGTGCTGTTGATATTTTCCTATAGGTTAGATGCTTGCGAAAACTTCTCATATGGCAGTTTGCTATAGCCGACATTTAATCTCGGATGTCTCTATTGCTGTGTCCTATTCATTCTATAACTTCCTTTTATTCTAGTTTTTATTTGTCTGATCTCTCCTGATTTCGGGTTTCTAGACAAGCGAAAAACCGTCGCCCCTCTCTGAATACAATCGGTTTTATGAAGCAAAGGGAACAGAATTTCTAAAATTAGAAATGAAGGCTGAAAGATTAGAAAGCCAAAGGAAATGAATATATTGTGGGTTGACGTTCATCTGGTTAGAATTAGAAAGAAAAGAGAAACCTTGGACCACTTTAAGCACATTATGCGGGTTATTTACTAAAATCCGAATTTATCTCATATTTTATTTAAAAAAAAACCACAACCAAACTCCCAATTTTAGCTTATTTATTAATAAAAAAAAACTCAGATCGCGAAAACCTGAATTGCTGGAATTTTTCAGGCTTGACCGAAAACCCTGAAAAAGTCGGATTTTCTGGCGAAAAACCCCTGATCAGTTCAATTTCAGAGAGAAACCTCTCCCATTGACTTATACAGGACCTCAACAGGTCTGAGATGACAGACTTTCGGATTCTGGCAGGATCAGGGTATAATAAATCTCGAAAAATTTTAGATTTTTTTTCCTATAAAAATTTGAGTTTTCTAGTAAAAAAAAAAACGACTCAAATTTTCTACGATTTCACCATTGATTCTTATGTCCCTAATAATTCCTATACAAGGGAACAGAAAGCTGCTGAATTACCCTCTGTTTTCACCCTGTGCCCCTAAATGTCATGTGCGATTATTATTTGAGCAAATACTAAATATAAGAGGTGAGTGACATAAATATATACAATAAACAGAAATGGTAATATTAGTACAGTTATTACGGAAGTACGGCCTCTATATGTATACACGGCCCCTGTAATTATATACAATAAAATAGGGGAACAGGATAAAGGTATCAATTTTAATTTAATAGATAAATATCATATATTGTAGCGTAGTTGTGTGTGTTGTGATGTATCCGTGTGTCTCTGCAACTGTGTGTGTTTGTTCTGTGGCGTGTTTGCAGTGGTGTGTCATTGTGAAAATGTGCATGATTGGATTGATGTGTCGCACTACATACAAAGTTGTGTATATTTGTGTGTATACATGCGGGACATTACAAGAGGACAACAGCTGGACTGTGTGGGGTTGTGTATGAGTGTATGAGGGCAGCAGGGTCTCAGCTGTGTGTGTAGTTGTGTATGAGTGTAGTTGTGTGTTGCACGTATCACTTACCTTCCCTGCTTGGTGATGATCATTTCGGTCTGGTGTTTGTGAAACTTGTCCCATAGTGAGTAGTTAGTGAGGGTGATGTGGATTTTGCCTGAGCGCTGACACTCGGGGGTGCTACTGGGGTTAGTGGGGGGCAGTACAGGCTGTAGGGACAATGGGTAAGAGAGGTCCCCATGCCTTTTGGGGTAATTATTGGCTTCTGTCGCTTCTGGTGAGTATTCCTGGTTGTAGGAACAACTGCTGGTGGGCAAGAGATGAATCCTGGGGGGTAATGTGAAAGTGGGGTTCAGGTTGTCCTCTCCTGAGTTGGGACAGTACTTGTGAGGTTCTGTAGGCAAGCTCCCCCCCTCTGCTGTGCTGTGCAACTCTTCTCTGCTCTGCATCGTCCCATTGTGCATGTCCGCTGTGTTGTACTTACTCACGGGACGATGCAAATCTGCTCTGTTTTGTGTTTCTGTTCCTCCATGCAGCTCCACTGCGCTCTGCACATCCTTTATGCTCTGCATTGTCATTTTGCTCTGCATCTTGAGGATGCTCTGCAACCTTAATACATTCCGCAGCTCCCCTGCATTCTCCACTGGGGGCCCTGTTGGCAGGCGAGGTCCTCGTTGCATTCTTAAACCACCCCACCCCACTGCGCCCATGAAACAAGTCCAAAGCTATTGCTCTGCTGGAAGTCTCAGTGCTACACCAGGTGGGTGTCACTTGGGGTCACGTGTGTTGGGGGGGGAGGAATCAACCCCTCCTCCTCCTCTCTGCACCTGTCACTTTCTCCCCATCACTGTGGCACTTGTCACTCTTGTGCCCACCTTTCAATCAGCTGTGCCCTCTCCCTGTCACACTGTACCCACTCGCTTTATGCTCTGCACCTTCATACCCTGTCTGTGCTCTGCCCCTTACTCTTATCCTACTCCAGTGACCAAAACTTTCTTCCTTGGTATCCGTCAGCTTTGCCTTCTGCCCCTACTGCCTTATCTGTGACCCTAGAACTCTGCTCCTGCCATGGCTGTGCCCCTTGTCTATGGCTGTGGCCAGGCCTCTCTCTATTTCTGTCTCGTTCCTGTATGAGCTCTCTATTTCTGTGTCTCACTCGCTCTGCCTCCCAGTCCCACTGTCACTTACAGTCACTCACTTAGAGAACTTTGTCTCCTCTGATTGGATCTTTTCACCCCCTCAGTGCTGCCCACAGTGACAAGTGAGAGAATTTTGAAGGTAGAAACCACGGTGACTTGCCGTGACTCACACTTACATGCGCTCTTGTCTTTCTGCTCCTTTAATGAATTTAGGAAGAAGAGAACAAGAAACGGGGTACAGCCAGATTTGCTATAGACTGGAGCTAATTAGACAGAGAATCATGATCCCATATAAATAAGCAGCCACACTCCCAGCATTAGTTCCTTTAGATGCTTTCAGGGGTTCAAGGCCATCGATAGAGCTGCCATACACACAGTATATACATCAGCTACTGCATTTATCTGCCCTCCACTGCTATGAACCCCCTACATGTGACCCCCATACACATGTCCAGAGTTAGTCTCCTTTTCAAGGATTTTAATGTAGGTTAAAGGACAACTTAAGCCATGTGCTATCTACATGATTAAGCCACCCAAGGACAGAACTGGGGTGCACATAGGATTGCCACCTGGCCAGTATCTCACTGGCCTAGCCAGTAAAATACCAGCCAAGGCCGTGGTCGGTATTACAAATTTACCATCAATGTATTTGCCAGTAAATTTTTAATCCCTATTTTTCCGCCCCTGGCCCATCTCAAATCAGCCTCCCTCATTTCCCCTACTGACCTAATCCAAGCACTGCAGTCCCTTCTTGGCCAAACCGTTATTGAAACGTAATGACTCCACCTCTGAAACGTCACAACTCAGCCCCCAAAATGTCACAACCTGCCCACCCCCACCCTCTATGTCAATGGCCGGTAGGACCAGAAGTAAAATGTGGCAATCCTAGGTGCACATCCAATGCTACACCACCTCTAGGGAATTTCTGCTCAGCCATGTTTAGCCCTGAATCCCCACCCTGTTCATTAGCAGCAGTAGAACAACCATCACGGGGTTACAGGTGGAGCAGAATCTCTGATTCGGGCCTTCAAAGTGAGGGGGGGTCATCACACCATTTTGGATTCTTTTGGGAGTGTCAGTGACTCTGCACATGCTCAGTGTGCTCTGGGGCATTATGAAGCTAAGCTTAGGGGTCGCCGCAAATCATGAAACAAAAAATGAGGTTCACATGTCATAGAAGCTGATGTTACAGAATTATAATATATTGTGACCTTTATATTCTGTATTTTGTGAGTCGTTCCCTAAGCTCATGGGACTTGCAGCATCCCAGACAAAGAAGATGGGGGCTGCTAGGGGCATCTTTGGAGGCACAGATCTTCATGACCAAAGGGCCGTGGGTGCCTTGGGCTGGTATTGAACCCCAAAACATAACGTTCAGCATTTCTGCCCCTCTTCTTCGTTAAGATTTAGTTCTCCTTTAAAACCAGTTTAAATCTCTATTTAAAAATGCAAACTAGTTCAATGGAAGAAGCAAACCAGACATTTCGATTTTTGGCTAATGTGGCAAGTGCATAATTCCCTTTCTGTGTGGATGAAAAGTGGGTTGTTCCTCGGGTTATGAGAGCGCTCGCAGTGCCGGCTGCTATGTGGGTCCTACAGCATGTGCAGGAAATAACTACTCGGGTTACTGGCGGCTTCCAGAATCTGTGGTAACATGAGGAGCAGCAGACGGAGGTATACAAGGTCAGTATATTCATCTATAAATATCTCCCCCTCCTTAAAAAGAACCTACAAGAAATAGATACATAAAAGTGTGTCTTTATGGATATTGATGTATTTGCACATCAGAGAGAGAGACGTGCAGTTTCATTAGTCATGAAGTCTTAAAGCTTCACCTGTTGGTATGGATGAGTTAACATGGATGGGCTGATCTGGATGGGTTGATCCGGGTTGATCTGGATGGGTTGACATGGATGAGTTGATCTGGATGGGCTAATCTGTCTTCTGTTCTTCAGGTTAGAAAATGAAAACAGAGTTATTATTGGTTGCTTTGGATACCTGCAGAGGTGCGAGGTTCACCTGTTGACATGGATGGGTTGATCTGGATGGAATAATCTGTTAATATTCTTTGGGTTAGAAAATGAAAGCAGATTTCCTATTGGTTGCTTCGGATACCTGCAGAGGTGCAAGGTTCACCTGTTGATCTGGATGGGTTGACATGAATGGGTTGATCTGGATGGGTTGATCTGGACAGGCTAATCTGTCAATATTTTTCTGGTATAAAATGAAAGCAGATTTCCTATTGGTTGCTTTGGATACCTGCAGAGGTGCGAGGTTCACCTGTTGACATGGATGGGTTGATCTGGATGGAATAATCTGTTAATATTCTTTGGGTTAGAAAATGAAAGCAGATTTCCTATTGGTTGCTTCGGATACCTGCAGAGGTGCAAGGTTCACCTGTTGATCTGGATGGGTTGACATGAATGGGTTGATCTGGATGGGTTGATCTGGACAGGCTAATCTGTCAATATTTTTCTGGTATAAAATGAAAGCAGATTTCCTATTGGTTGCTTTGGATACCTGCAGAGGTGCATGGTTCACCTGTTGACATGGATGGGTTGACATGGATGGGTTAATCTGGATGGGTTGATCTAGATGGGCTAATCTGTCAATATTCTTTGGGTATAAAATGAAAGCATATTTCCTATTGGTTGCTTTGGATACCTGCAGAGGTGCATGGTTCACCTGTTGACATGGATGGGTTGACAAGGATGGGTTAATCTGGATGGGTTGATCTGGACGGGCTAATCTGTCAATATTCTTCGGGTTAGAAAATGAAAGCAGAGTTCTTATTGGTTGCTTTGGATACCTGCAGAGGTGCAAGGTTCACCTGTTGATCTGGATGGGTTGATCTGGACGGGCTAATCTGTCAATATTCTTTGGGTTACAAAATGAAAGCAGAGTTCCTATTGGTTGCTTTGGGTACCTGCAGAGGTGAAATTTTACACGTTAATTAATTGGCCCCTTCATGCCTTAAGTGTCAATGCACTAGATACCAATGTATGGAAATCACAGACTCAAAAGACATTTCGGAGCAATTTGCCATCACTGATTTCCATCAGCCCTCAGGCCTTTGTAGGAGACCACTTACGCTAACTTAAAGTAATATTACCCCTCAGCTGTTATAACGATTCCACCCAGGCCAGCAAGTATCTGACCATTCTTCTAGACTAGTGATGAGCAACATTTTTCCCCAGGTCTTGCCGTTAAAAAGACTCCCATCGACTCCAATGGGTGAAAGTATCTGTCTTGTATAAAAAAGGGCATTAACTCAAGGGATGAAACATAATTATGTCTCTTTATAGGTCCCTGGTGAGGCCTCATCTGGAGTATGGGGACAGTTTTGGACTCCAGTCCTTAAGAAGGATATAAATGAGCTGCAGAGAGTGCAGAGACTAAGTGCAACTAAACTGGTTAGAGGGAGGGAAGAGTTAAATTATGAGGGGAGACTGACAAGGTTGGGGTTGTTTTCTCTGGGGGAAAAAAGGCGCTTGTGAGGGGACATGATTAGACTTTACAAGTACATTAGAGGACATTATAGACAAATAGCAGGGGACCTTTTTACCCATAAAGTGGATCACGTACCAGAGGCCTCCCCTTCAGACTAGAGGAAAAGAAGTTTCATTTGAAGCAACGTAGGGGGTTCATCACAGTGAGGACAGTGTTACGTTTAGGTTACAGATAAGGGCCTGTGAGCTTGTGTGGATACCACTAATATTGTACTAAACAATAAGATTACCAATACGTGTGGCCCAATGATCCCAACCAACAACTATGTACCAGTGTAGACTTTCCATCCATTTGAACCGTTGATGGATTGGCTGGAAAGCATAGGCCTAGGTGTAGCCTTTATTTAGACCACAAGAAACACATGAGTGGGAAAGGTTTTCTGGGTATATAATCTAATTAACCTTCAGTGGGATTTTGGAGGCTCCTTCATGTAACTTGCATCATAATTAGGGTTTTCTGATTTTCTCGAGGATACAGAATCTCAGCTATTTTAGTGAGTATGAAGACAATTCATCTGGCAAGAGCTGTTCCTCTGGTTCATTCGGTGTACCAACAATGTAGGGTCATAGTGGTTTGTTGTGGAAAAATGAAGTTGCCTAAATGAGATGTTAATCTTGTCTCTGTTGAGGTTGCTAAGCAATGGCAGGAAGTGCTGTGTGTAAAAATGCGGGGATTTCGCTGCAACATGACCGGTTCTTAGAACCTCCAGTGTGAGAGCGAGAGAGCGGGCGGCACAATTTCTGCTAGTGAAGGGCCATGGGCACGTTATCATGTTGCACGAGGATGGGAAGGATTGGAAAGCCAAGGTCGTCGGTCCGTGTTTGGAGAGCTTAAAATAAGGCACAAAAACAGTTTTTGTAAAATTATCTATGTAACACAAATATGGTGTTAAAAAGTGCACAGTAAAGTGAAAAGTCGAACTTTAACGGAAAAAGCTGGCTATAAAAGACTTTCAGGACTGCTAAGGTTTGAAACGCGTCAGGCAGAACTTGTTTTTAAATTGCTCCGAATAAAAGTCAAGGTACCCCTGCTGCCGCACCACAGGTACATACCAAGTATCAATTAAGAATTGGGGCCCTAACGCTGGCATCTGTAGCTGCCCCTTTGTAGGTGCATACTCATTCCAATGTGTTTCCCACACACCGTTCACCTTTGACAGTTGCACATGGAGCTGAGTTCACTCACTAGGACTTCCCACCCCCTGAAAAATGAAATGGTAGAGACCTTGTCAATGTGAGATGAGCCTGAGTCATGGAGGGAGCTGCGTGTATCAGACCACAGGCCACGCAATGTGCAGCTCCAACCTTACACAGCCACCTATGGAAATCCCTACAAGGAACTGCTTTGTAAGTACAATAAGGCTACGTTAGGATCTAAAGAAGATCTCTCAGTGGTTCTGATCAGTTCCCATAAGCTGCTTTGCATGTTGTGTATTTCACCAGTTTGGGGAAAGGGATTGCTTTCCCATCATGTATTCTTTTTGAGGCCTGCCAGCATCGTAACCTAAAGTCCTTAGGCTCCCAAGCAAATCGCTATTTCTCACCACCCACTTGCATACTCTTCCTCCTCCGGTGAGATTTTTACAAGCAGGCTTGGCACTGAGTTTAGAGAAATGCCTTACTAGGGAGCATCCAACACACTGGCACCCACAGTGTTTTCACCTTTAATTCTCCAATTATTTTTCCAGCTTGTGCACTTGCACTTAATAATTGTGTTCCGGAGATGAGTAGTTTACATTCACTGTGCTCACCGTTGAGTTCTTCAGTCAAATTGCTCCACAGTTCACTGATTGCTCCCCTGTTCCTCCAGTGCTGGTTCTCTCCGTGTCAACCTTGTCTGTTTTGCATTTCTGCTCACTAGTCTTTCTGGCAACTTCCAAGCTCTTTGCCATCTGCTTCTCAGCTGTTCCCAATTGCCTCCCTGCCATTTCAATCAAGCTACACATCTTCAGTTGGCTCAGCTCCTATTCTTGTGTCTGCTCCCTTCCCCGGTGTTGCAACGGCTGCCATTTCTAAACTCCTCGTGATACTGCTGCTACTGGACTGACTGCATGGCTTGACCTGCCCTGGCTAACAACTGCTCTCCAACGTTTTGCCAAGAAAGGACAACCCTAGGAATAATTATGTAACTAATAAACCCACCTCTGAACATATTTTGTTGAATGCTTGGTGCAATGAGCCATTTCTTTTTGTTCTCTCACTTTTCTCCATTTGCTGTTTTCCACCATGATTCAGCTCTATAGTTCTGCCTTCCTTCCCCTTTGTTCTCCTTATCTTCTATTCGGGATGGCAGTGGTAGATCTAAATCATGGGAAATGCTGTGGGGCAATCATGTACAACTGACGACACGCTGGCTTTTGTGACCTCACACGTCTGGAATCTGTAGCGGTATATATGTATATGTATGGGCAGTCTCTGTTGTAGGGGAAGAACCAGAGGCAGTAGGGGTCCTTTAGTGCAGCCACATAGATGAAGCAAATGACATTTCTTTAGAACTATCCACCTAAATTCTTATAGTCCACAGCCACACCTGCAATCTTGACTGGGCAGAGGGGTTGTGTAATGAGCTGGGCTGCATTTGGATCTGGAGCCGACTTAGGCCCAGACCCAGCTGGCTCCCTCAGCCCCAAACGAGAGGATCTCTTCCCGATATGCCCACATTGAAGTAGGGATGCACCGAATCCACTTTTTTGGATTCGGCCGAAGCCCCGAATCCTTCGTGAAAGATTCGGCCGAATACTGAACCGAATCCGAACCCTAATTTGCATATGCAAATTAGGGGTGGGAAGGGGAAAACATTTTTTACTTCCTTGTTTTCTGACAAAAAGTCATGCAATTTCCCTCCCGCCCCTAATTTGCATATGCAAATTAGGATTCACATTCGGTTTGGCTGGGCAGAAGGATTCGGCCGAATCCGAATCCTGCTGAAAAAGGCCGAATCCCGAACCGAATCCTGGATTCGGTGCATCCCTACATTGAAGTGAGTGATATCAGGCTGATCCGATCATGGGCCCTAGGGCCCAATGATCAGATCATAATGCATCCGATATGGGCGGTTGGACTGCGGGACCGCATCAATGCACAGATGCATCCCCGATCCGATGGGATTTTTTAATCTGCCCGATCGAGATCGGGGAAGCCCATGGGATGGCCCCACACACAGGCCAATAAGCTGCTGTCTCGGTCTGTCAGCAGCTTTTATCGGCCTGTGTATGAGGGTCTTAAATCTCCCTTCTGTTTAATTCAGATATTTATTCTGTTAAATTACATGAGCAATAGTTATTAAAAATGACCGATTATTATAATAATAACAATACAATAACATCATAATAATATAACACTTAAATATAGCAATATAACTTTTCATCATAAATGACTATAATCTTTAAAACAAAATGCTATTATGGATGTAGATCTTAATGGGACAACATCACTAAAAGTAGACCTCACATTAGTAAAGTACGGGCACTCCTGCCTTCGATCATCAACTGAAACTACTACTTTTAACAATATTATAATTTGAGATAGATTCTAAAAATAAAAACTGAACTTCCTTTCATCCTAACATGAATTTTTTTCTGATTTTATATGAATTTTCTGTAAGTTCGGCAGCTCCAGCCTCCGCCCCCTGCCTTGCTATAGTGCGGGGAATAAATGACATCACCTCCCACAGTGGAAGCAGAAACCACACGGCCCCCCGAGATGAGTAAGGAGTCCGAGCCACATTTCACGATTATCACGTGATTTCAACAAGCAGGCACAGTAAATAGGAGAGAGCTGATGTCACTCGTGTGATCATCCCTCTGTTGTCACCAATGTCCTGGGGAAATACTGGGACAGACCCCTGCAGCAATAGCCCCTCTTTATTATCTACATAATATCTCTTGTATCACATGGATGATTCATACAATATCTTGTAAATGATATCCTTATAAACAGTGAGTAGTGATGTCATCAGTTATAAGTGATGTCATTTCTGTCACATGACCCACCGAAACCTGTGTATTATAATAAATAAAGTTCCCCTTGTTGGAAAATATGAGGATATTAGAAGTAACCTCGGAGTTCCATGACCTGTGCTTTTATATGGTGATGTAACTCCTCGGTGATTTATAATATCCTTATATTTTACAATAGGGGGTACTTTATTCACTATACATATTACAGGTATGGGACCTGTTATCCAAAATGCTTAGGACTTGGGGTTTTCCGGATAACAGATCTTCCCATAATTTGGACTCCTTAAGTCTACTAGAAAATCATATAAACATGAAATAAAGCCAATAGGCTGGTTTTGCTTCCAATAGGGATTAATTATATCTTAGTTGGGATCAAGTACAAGGTACAGGTATGGGGCCTGTTATCTAGAATGCTCGGGAGCTGGGGTTTTCCAGATTTCTGTAATTTAGATCTTCATACCTTAAGTCTACTAGAAAACCATATAAACATGAAATAAAGCCAATAGGCTGATTTTGCCTCCAATAAGGATTAATTATATCTTAGTTGGGATCAAGTACAAGTGACTGTTTTATTATTACACAGAAAAAGGAAATCACTTTTAAAAATTGGGATTATTTGGACAAAATTGAGTCTATGGGATACAGCCTTTCGGTAATTCGGAGCTTTCTGGATAACAGGTTTCTGGATAACGGATCCTATACCTGTATAAAGCAAGCATAAAACACAGGCACATATAACAAAGCACACATTATATACCTGGGAGGTGGGGGAAAATGGCAGTTGAGGATCTAGAATTTGGGTTGGGAAACAACTTGGGATCCAGTGCCGGACTGGCAGCAGAAAAGAAGATGGGGAGCTACTGGGGCATCTTTGGAGACACAGATCTTTACTGCTAAAGGGCTGTGGTTGCCTTGGGCTGGTACAGAAGCACAAAACATCATGTACAACATTTCTAGCTACTTCTTTAGTTAGGCTTTAGTTCTCCTTTAAGGTGAGGAAACAGCACAAACCACACACACACCACACGCTGTCATCTCAGCTCTGTCCCCTCCTTTATTCCCGCTCTCTTCTACTCCCTCCCGGCCCCGGCTCCCCACATAAAAAACCACATGCTCTCGCCCCTTCTACAAACACACATATGCCACAAATTCTCTCACTAATGTCAATAATAATTGCCTATTCTGTCTCTTTATTGCCATGACTTTTATCTCCCGCAGCTGCTGTATTCTTACATCCATTGTTCCTTTATTCAAATGATTTCTCCTAATACACCACGACTTACCCCAAGCCTTAGACTGGGCCAGTGATGCCTAAAACTGAATTGCCCTAAATGTCTCCAGGGACTGTGTGCCTAGCAACCAGTATTAATAATAAGAAGAACAGTTTGCCAGTGCATTAATGTATATTGTTGGACAGACAGGAGAATAGACAGAGGTCCAGCCTGTAGGCCAGAGATTTGGGGAAAGGCCTTTCTACAACGCTAGATACTTCTGCAAGTCCAACTTGTGGGTATGAGATTTGCGGTGAATATATTTTTTCTGCCCTAGATATTTAATTTGTGGTTAAATCAGGGAAACAGCAAAGCTTTTTATCAACCTGTGAACAAGGGGCCTTGACCAAATGCTGTCAAAGGGGGTCCAAAACCCAAAAAGGTCTGAAGGCTGCTGCTCTAAATGGATCACTTTAAAATCCTTATTATAAGAATGTATATATATACAGTATGTGTGTTTATGTATATATATATATATATATATATATATATATATATATATATATATATATATATATATATATATATATATATATCTTTATTATATGTGTGAACTTGGGGTCCAATGTAACTATGTTAATTGGGTAGAAAGATTTAGAGAGGTGAACTGACACCCCATAGAACAGTTTGACTTTAAAATCTGCCCCTTAATGATTTATTTCATTCTCCTCTTCTTAAAGGGATACTGTCATGGGGACAACACGTTTTTTTTAAAAAAACAAAAAAACACATCAGTTAATAGTGCTACTCCAGCAGAATTCTGCACTGAAATCTGTTTCTCAAAAAAGCAAACAGATTTTTTATAATTAATTTTGAAATCTGACATGGGGCTAGACATACTGTCAGTTTCCCAGCTGCCCCCAGTTATGTGACGTGTGCTCTGATAAACTTCAGTCACTCTTTACCCCCCCTTCCCCCAGCAGCCTAACAACAGAACAATGGGAAGGTAACCAGATAGCAGCTCCCTAACACAAGATAACAGCTGCCTGGTAGATCTAAGAACAGCACTCAATAGTAAAATCCAGCTCCCACTGAGACAAATTCAGTTCCATTGAGTAGGAGAAACAACAGCCTGCCAGAAAGCAGTTCCATCCTAAAGTGCTGGCTCTTTCTGAAATCACATGACCAGGCAAAATGAGCTGAGATGCACCTACACACCAATATTACAACTAAATACACTTGCTGCTTCAGGAATGACATTTTATATTGTACAGTGAATTATTTGCAGTGTAAACTGTGTCATTTAGAAATAAAAACTACACCATAAAAATCATGACAGTGTCCCTTTAAACCTTTTTCTTTTTTCTCCTGCAAAAATTGAAACTTCAGGGGGCCTGGGCTACCCAGCCTGAAACTGCAAGTAGCCACCCCCTTCTTTCTCGCAAGGCTCACTGCTGTGGATCTGCCCCGGATTTAATTTCGGAGGGGGGTTCACGGTAGCTGGAAATTTTCTGCCAGAGGATACGATGCAGACATTTTCCCTTTTAGCTGTGTTGGGGTAAGAGAACCCTACATTTTGAATGGCTTCCCTTTGCTGTACACAAAAAACATCACTACACAATGAAATGAATATGTGAAACCCACATCTCTCCCACAGCTCGGTGCTCACAAATTGCCTGGCCGATAGAGACACATGTAGAACCACAGACGTGACCCACACATGGTACAGAAACACTTCTCTTTAAAATACTCTAAATGTAGAAAAAGCCAATTATTTTCACAATAGATTATTAAAAGAACTGGAGCCATAAAAAGGCTTGTGGAGTCTAAACAATAGCATTTACATATCAAGGGAAGACAACAGAGCAGGTCCTTTTTATAAGGGGGTAAAAGACGGGCAGATTGAGCAAATGCCCAGATCATTCCTATGTTTCCTGATTCTCGAGTTCAATGTTTCATTTCAAATCCATTTCCAGGGCTTTTCTACATCAGCCTCCTGGGCATGAAGAACACAAGCTTCCTTCTCCAGCTCAGTCCCAGCAAGATCCCATTATATTACCTATGGAAGGGTGACCCCCTTTTTCGCCATGACCGTTCATGATGTGCAGGTCGGGATTTCCCCCGCACCAGACCCTAACACTCCCTACCTTACGCTAAGAGATATTATCAACAGCCGACAGAAATCTTCTAACCTGTCCGATCGACCAAACGACCGGTTTCCGCAGGAGAAAAATGTCAGGACTCTCCACACACGGTCCGAAAATCATACGAATCCTCAATGCTTACGATTGGTCGGATCTTTGCGTCTAGGGCCAGCATCTGACTTCCGGCTTGTTCTTATACACCCGTGCCGACCATCCCTGCAGATGACGTCACAAAAGGGCAAGGCAACCAGGCGCAGCATCTATAAAAGATAAACCCAGAAGTCAGAAAGCCGGCATTTGACGCCAGAAAGCCGCCACCTGCAAAGAAGAGTGCAAGGTCGGTCCGAACCCACCCGATCCACCGGTATCAGGCCGTCCCGCACATCACTAATGTCCGGGTTATTAAAATAGTGGTATTCAATGGTGTTACTTTGATGCCATTTCCATTACCACATTGATATCTAGTGTTCCAGCTTTCAATGGCCCATTTGTTGCAATTTGTACAAATACAGGTATGGGATCCATTATCTGGAAACCCACTATGCAGACAGCTCCGAATTACAACAAGCCCATTTCCTATAGACTCCTTTTTATCCAAATAATCCAAATTTTTTAAAATTATTTGTTTTTCTGTGTAATAATAAAACAGTCGCTTGTACTTGATCCCATCTTATGGATATATTAATGGAAAGGCCATCGACTCCATTATAATCAAATTATCCAATTTTTAAAAAATGATTTCCTTTTTCTGTGTAATACTAAAACAGTCGCTTTTACTTGATCCCAACTTATGGATATATTAATGGAAAGGCCATCGACTCCATTATAGTCGAGGCCCATAGACTCCATTATCATCAAATTATCCAATTTTTAAAAAATTATTTCCTTTTTCTGTGTAATAATAAAACAGTCGCTTGTACTTGATCCCAACTAAGATATAATTAATCCTTATTGGAAGCAAAACCAGCCTATTGGCTTTATTTCATGTTTATATGATTTTCTAGTAGACTTAAGGTATGAAGATCTAAATTACAGAAAGATCTGTTATGCTGGGTCCCGAGTATTCTGGATAACAGGTCCCATACCTGTACAGCAGCAAATTCACTGCTGGAAATGGGTCAATAATGACAGAAACACAGAGACACGGACGCATTGCCATGCTTCGAGACATATACAGAGACTCACAATTTTGTATTACGTGGAGAGAAGAAGATCAGGAAGGGTCAGTTATATATATAGATATATGTGTGTGTAGGGACAGTCTATATATATATATATATATATATATATATATATATATATATATATATATATATATATATATAGATAGATAGATATACATGGGCATTTCTTGTTGTAGAAGGTAAAAAGGTAAATTGGCCTTATGGCAAAAACTTCCCCATGTTTGACCCTCTAGCACAATAATAATTCCATTATAAATTGTTCTCCAAAACGTTAGATTACTAATTATTATTATTATACCTATGGGTTGGTCAAGTTGCTCTCAAACCCCTTGGATGTTGCTCCCAGTGGCCTCAAAGCAGGTGATTATTTTTGAATTTCAGGTTTGGAGGCTCCCATAGGCTGCCAGTGCACATAGGGCTACCAAAAAGCCAACCACAGCCCTTATTTGGCACATTCAAGAACTTTTTTCATGCTTGTGTTAATCCCCAACATCTTTTAACAGTTAAATGGGGCTCACGGGTAAAAAAAAGTTTGGAGACCCCTGGTCTATGGCATGATGTAAGTTGGGTTAGGGCTGGTGCATTAACCTTGGTTTAGGGGTCCCTAACCTTTTTAACTTGTGAGCCACATTCAAATGTAAAAAGAGTTGGGGAGCAACACAAGCATGAAAAAGTCCCTTGGGGTGCCAAATAAGGACTGTGATTGGCTATTTGGTAGCCCCTATGTGGACTGGCAAACTAGTAGGCTCTACTTGGCACTAAACTTCGTTTTTATGCAATTAAAACTTGCTTTCAAGCTTGGAATTTAAAAATAATCACCTGCTTTGAGGCCACTGGGAGCAACATCCAAGGGGTTGGAGAGCAACATGTTACTCACGAGCTACTGGTTGGGGATCACTGGTTTAGAATCTCTGCCACTCACTGTTCTTGTTAATGATATGAATATATTTGTTTTTAGACATAAAAATACCTCAACCCCCTGTGGAACAAGCAGAAAAATTAATCCTCTGAGGAAGAAAATTGAGTGAAACTTAGCGGGGTGGCAGCAATATGTTCTTCTATTCTCCCACCCCATCTTAACTTGGCACAGGACGGGCAAGAGTTGATTGGGGGCTTTGCTTCTTAATTTTTATCTGCTCCCAAATAAACCACAGAATCAATAATGTAATTTTCTGATGTGACTCTCTGCCCCAAGCCTTACTGTAGTCTAAACCTACGTACCAGGAAATCTGCCCATTAATGAGTATTTTACAAGATAAAAATGTCTCAGCCACCACAAGCCAGACATAAGAGGCACGACACCACATTACTGTAGATCTAATGATGCACATACTCACATTTACCATGTCTGACTTGTGTGAAATACCACTATGGCCACAAGACGTTTATATATAGAGACTCTGTAAAGCAGACTAATCGCTGTCATTTAATAATTTGGAATTCATTTTTATACATTTGCAGCATGTCAAATAGACATGATTCCCTGCAGCAAATACATTACATTAAGACAGATGAGAAGATATGCAGAGAGAAACGTACCCCGTTTGTGCTATAAGTGTTGGGCAAAGTGCCAGGTGTGTGGTTCTCATGGTCGGCCACTGGTTCTTGTATGTTGGCATGTGAATTCAGGACCACAGATGGGCACATCCACAAATAACCGAAAGTATGACTCCTACCTTTATCATTTGTATTGCTGCAGAAGGTAATGAAACCCCCTTTAACAATGCCATTAACTGTCTGCCCCATGGAAGATGCAAGATCTCTAGTTGTCTCTAGAGCAGTGGTCCTGAACCTTTTTTTTACCTGTGAGCAGAATTTAGATCTAAAAGGAGTTGTGGAGCAACAAAAGCATGAAAAAGTCCCTGGTGGTGCCAAATAAGGACTGCGATTGGCTATTGGTAGCCCCTATGTGGACTTGCAGTCTACAGGAGGCTCTGTTTGGCAGTACACCTTTTTTGGCATTTATACAACCAAAACTTGCCTAGAATTCAAAAATAACCACCTGCTTTGAGGCCACTGCTAGCAACATGTTGAGGTTGGGGAGCAACATGTTGCTCACAAACCAATGGTTTGAGATCATTGCTCTGGAGCAGTGATCCCCAACCAGTAGCTCATGAGTAACATGTTGCTCTCCAACCCCTTGGATGTTGCTCTCAGTGGCCTCAAAGTAGGTGATTATTTTTCAATTCCAGGCTTGGAAGCTGGTTTTAATTGCATAAAAACAAAGTATAGTGCCAAGTAGAGCCTCCTATAGGCTGCCAGTCCACATAGGGGCTACCAAACAGCCAATCACAGTCCTTATTTGGCACCCCAAGGGATTTTTTCATGCTTGTGTTGCGCCCCAACTGTTTTTACATTTGAATGTGGCTCACGGGTAAAAAAGGTCGGGGACCCCTGCTCTAGAGAAGAGATCCCCAACCTTTTGAACCTGTGAGCAACATTCAGAAGTAGCATGAAAAATGTTCTTGGGGTGCCAAATAAGTGCTGTGGTCATTTGGTAGCCCCTATGTAGTTTGTCAACCTACATTGAGGTTCTTTTTGGCAGTGCACCTGGTTTTTATAAAACCAAAACTTGCCTCCAAGCCTGGAATTCAAAAATAATCTCCTGCTTTAAGGCCACTGGGAGCAACATCCAAGGGGTTGGGGAGCAACATGTTACTTACAAGCTAATGGTTGGGGATCACTGCCCTAGAGTGCTGCCTTGTTTCAAAATATCCTTTTAAACAGCAGTCTTGGAGGGACCTATCAACATACCAGAAGATTTCCAATGGACCCCCAGCCTTAATTGACCCTTAAGCCAATTAGTGAGCCCATATGAGATGAGATAAGTTGTGGGACGTAACCACAAGTAAAATGATAGAGAAAGATTAAATTGTGGAACAAATACATCGGAGAGGAAAAGAGGTACCATGGGTAGAGAAGTGAAAGCTTTGAATGGGCTATACTGTTTTCAACCCATTTAATATATATAAGGCAACCAGAAGATTTTACAGGGAATAACCAAGATAAATAGAATCTATAAAGTACCTTTCAGAGCTGGTATAATTTGCTGTACAATTCTGAAATATATTTCAATTAAACAGTTGTATTTCTTTTGCAGCCCATCATGGAATAAAGAAAAAATTCCGCATAAAACTGTGTTTTGTTGTAATTCATCCGTGTAGTATGAGGAGGTGCTGTATAAAGCTGGCTTGCTAATCATTATCTGGGGTTTTACCAGTTCCTCAGTTCTTTTTTACCATACGGTTAAGCAGCCATTAACCTGTAATGAGGTCATTTTAAAGCAACATTAATGTTATGGGGCTTAATGCTTTGGGAGGGTGGGGTTGTTAGAGCTCAGTGCTGCTGCCGAGCTCTAACACGCACAGCCTGGATTGGCATTTGACTGCTTTAACCACATTCTAACAAAGTGAAATGAGGAAACTGATACTCATGGCAGTTGTTTCCTGGTACTCTGTGCTAATAACTAGGGGAAAATTGCTGAGAATTCCTCTCCAGATTTCTCAGTCTGATGATTCTGCAGCCAAGGTTCTGCTGTGTGCTCAAAGGGAATAAAGGCTCCCCGGTTCAACCAGGGATTTATTTCTGTCGTTTGTTTCCATACAGTGCCTGTGCTACATCTATAAAGGAATTGTATCTCTCTTTGTATTATTAGAAAGAAGGTGTTCTAGGGGGGTAAAGTCAACCACAGACCTGAAAAGCCTCAAATTCTGTAGATCCTCTAGCAGGAAAAAAAAAGGCACTGATAAAAAACCTTAGTTCAGTGCTGAAAATGAGGCCAAACCTCACATACCACCTCTATATGGGACACCACAAAAAAAAAACTTACTAAAGAGGTCAAAAAAAGGTTTATGCTGTATTGCTCTCTTAGTCGTTTAATAAAATTAGTTTCTTTTTAAATGTGCCTCACTAGAAAGCGATTGAAGCAACTCTGGGTGGCTCTGGGCAAATGCTATTATTTAAAGCAGCCCTGTGCCTGGGAATAATATCCCTGTGATTAGAACCAAGTTGTATTTGTTTTCAACTCAGTTTCCTTGTAAAGCAAAACCTGAACGTTCTGGTCTTCGCCTGGCCCCGACTGTCGCTGGTGTTTTTGTGAAGGATATAGATAAATATAATAAACAAGAACCGACGTTCTTTTGTATAACAGGAAATATCTTTTGTCTCTAAAGTGTCACCTTGTTTCACTATATCTTTTTTTTTTAAACAGCCGTCTTAAAAGGTGGCCGCAAACGTTAAGATTTTTAAAAGATCTTTTCGTCATCGTAGAAGCAAGCTTATTCTGAAACTATTATTTAAATGTACGATTTAGCCATAAAAAAGATCATTTTAAGCGATACTGATAAAAATAAACAAAAAAAAAACCTCAAATTTTTCGAGATTTATTATACAACAAAAAAGTTTAGATCAGAAAATCCTCCATCTCAGACCTGCCGAGGTTTTATATACTGTAAGTCAATGGGAGAGGTCCCTATCCTATTTTGAAGTTTCTGTGGTCTGCACTGAAATTAGCCCGAAAATCTGACTATTTTGGGGAAATATCCGAAAAATTCTGACTTTTCGGAAGAAGCACGAAAACATACAGTGCCTTGGGGAAAAAAAGCTGAAAAAATTATACGATTCGGGTTTTCGTTCGATTTTATCAAGTTTGTCCCCAATCAAATTAAATTGTGCTTTTTTTTAAAAAAATAATAAATAAGCTCAAATCATGGATTCTAGTTTGCTCTGACTTTTTAAAATAAAATTATCAGAAAAAATTGGATTTTGATAAATAACCCCCTTTAAGTCTACTAGAAAATCATTTAAAAAACGAATTAAACCCAATAGGCTGGTTTTGCTTCCAATAAAGATTAATTATATCTTAGTTGGGATCAAGTACAAGCGACTGTTTTATTATTACAGATATGGGACCTGTTATCCAGAATGCTCAGGATCTGGATTTTCCAGATAACGGATCTTTCCGTAATTTGGATCTTCATACCGTAAGTCTACTAGAAAATCATGAAATAAACCCAATAGGCTGGTTTTGCTTCCAATAAGGATTAATTATATCTTAGTTGGGATCAAGTACAAGCGACTGTTTTATTATTACACAGAAAAAGGAAATAATTTTAAAAAAAATTAGGATCACTGTATTTGGATAAAATGGACGCTGGGGGAAGACAGCCTTTCTGTAATTATGAGCTTTCTGGATAATGGGTTTCCGGAGAACGGATCCCATACCTGGGATCTGTTATCCGAAAAATGTAGAAATGTAGTTGACGCTCCCCACAGATCCCTATTTTTGCCTCTCTCTCTCTCTCTCTCTCTCTATATACATATATAATATGCACTATATATATTTATATATATATCGGCACTAACACAGTCCGTGTGCTCACCAATTAAAATATAGTCCAATAGTAGAAAGCACTCACGGCACATAGTTTTTATAAAAATGTGAACAATGTTTATTCAATCTCCATGTTGACGCATTTTGGTCCACACAGGATCCTGATGACGGTAATGTGTGGACCGAAACGCGCCGACATGGAGATTGAATAAACGTTGTTCATGTTTTTATTAAAACGACGTGCTGTGAGTGCTTTCTACTATTGGACTATATTATATATACACTTAGGGGGTTATTTAGTAAGTTACGAGTACCCGAAATTCCCAGAAATAATAAATAATAATAAAATCGGACTTTTAAAAATATCACGAATTTTTCGGAATTTATTAAACCCTGAGGGCTAAAAAGCCGGAATATAAAAACACGGCATCTCAAACTTGTCGAGGTTGCATAAAAGTCAATGGGAACAGTCCCATTGATATTTGGTTGTGTCGGGGGTTTCGGGCTATTTCACAATGTTTTCAGAGATTTCGGGGAAAATTCATGAAAAAATCGTGAAAATCTGAGCTTTTCCCGCAAAGCAAATTTTCGGGAAAATGTAATATTAAATAAGCGTTAAAAACCCGAGCGGATTAGATCGGAGTTTGTAGCAGCCGATATTGAGATAAATTCGGACCTTGATAAATAACCCGCTTAGGTATAACTGCTTGGAGTCATTCAGCACACTTATTACAAATACTAACTGAGTCATTCCTGTGTAGGGAGGTATATTTAGATTTATACATAGTCTTTCTGCTGCAGAAGTACTAAAGCCGAGATCACGAACAAGACGGGCTGCAGGATGGAAGTCTGTGGTTATATCTGGAAACATAATATAAATATATATACATATATTAGATCTCCCCATATGCTCTTTGTATTATACATATGTGTGTGTGTATATATATATATCCATCTGTCTTTGTAAATATAAATGGACAATCCACAGTGTATCAGATATGCTGCAAATAGAAAGCAGTTATATTTTTTTATTTCCATTGTGGAGTGTTTGTTTCTATGACAGAAAGTGGGGTGCACTGAGGGAACCTAAAAGCCACCTCTTTACTGTATAAAATGGCACAAAGCTCTTTTTTCCCCCAAACTATAAAGAGATGGCTTTAGAACTTCTCTTGCAAAAAGGGACTCCTGGGACTTGTAGTAAAAGTAAACAAGGTTTATTTTAGGGCAGGCGTGGACTGAAACTTGAATATACAAATAAACTGCTTTTTATTTCCACCTGTCCCTTGAGTGACAATCTTTGGGGATCATCAATGTTTCCGTGAGCCCAGGCAGCACCCAATTGGACCTGTAAGTGCCGACTTTAGGGGGTTATTTATTAAAGGTCGAAATTATGTGAATTTTTTTTACTCTAATAAATTAAAATATACTCACATCTCGAATGGGAGGTTATTTAAAGGAACAGTAACATCAAAAAAAAAATTAAAAAAAAATTCATTACTATACAACGAAAAAAAAAACCCACCAACACACATTAAACTTTAAAATCACAAAGTCTTTATTAAGAAATAACTTACAGAAACTCCACTTCTTGTCCTCTTCAGAAAAGGCGATAGGGTGACCATCGATCATGCTGTGCGCCATTTCTTCTGCCTGGCTATTCTTACTGACAGCAAAGGCGCCACTCGCCAAAAGGCGAGTGGCGCCTTTCAAGCAGGCGCATCGAGCGCATCATGGTAGGTGGGGGGTCAGAGGGGGCCCTGGACAGCAGTCCCGGTGGGCCCTGGGCCCCCTAGTCCGTACCTGGCTGTAACACTTTGGTGACTGCACTGAATATTAACAATATTGCACTAGGTTCGGTTATTTGTTTTTGTTTCCATTGCCTGTGGCGCTGATCTATAATTGTATCTTGTTCTAGCTGTCCATGTCGCATGAGATGCAGCAGGCACACCCTCATATGCACCTACCTGTGCCCGTATTCTGTGCTTGTATTCTGTGCTTGTATTCTGTGCCCGTATTCTGTGCCCATATTCTGTGCCCATATTCTGTGCCCATATTCTGTGCGTATTACGTGTCCGTATTCTGTGCCCGTATTTTTTGCCAGTATTCTGTGCTCATATTCTGTGCCCGTATTCTGTGCCCGTATTCTGTGCTCATATTCTGTGCCCGTATTCTGTGCCCATATTCTGTGCCCGTATTCTGTGCTCATATTCTGTGCCAGTATTCTGTGCTCATATTCTGTGCCCGTATTCTGTGCATGCCACTTCACAAAACGAACATGTTGCACCTGGACACTGCTCCTTGTATTTCATGGAGAAAATCTGATTGTGTTGGTTCAGATCACTTCTCTGATGTGCGGGTCCCTGGGGATTATCAAAGCTCTTTACTTTGTTTCACACCTCTCGTCCCTGTCGTGCAACAAGTTCTAATAAATGGATATGGGGGGAGCTGGCATCCTCTTATTATCAGAAGTTGTTTTGTTTACAAAAAGCTGACAATCTACTGTATGCAGTGTCCTGCTATTATTACTGCTCATTACATCTGGACTGTAACATTTACAGTAACAGCTGCACTTTATATACAAGACCGTTTATTACCTGCACATTTGACCTTGTTATAAATATTATAATATACAGATATAACATATGCATGCTCTCTCTGTGTGTGTGTCCTTCTGTGATACTGTTACCACCCTCTGCTGGTGAAATTACATTACAGGTATGGCATCCATTATCAGAAAAACCTTTTATCCGGAAAGCTCTGAATTACTGGGAATGTCATCTCCCATAGACTCCACTTTAAGCAAGTACTTAATTTTTTTTTAAATGATTTCCTTTATCTGTATAATAATAAAACAGTCGCTTGTACTTGATCCCAACTAAGATATAATTAATCCTTATTGGAGGCAAAACCAGCCTATTGGGTTTAATGTTTATATGATTTTCTAAAAGACTTAAGGTGTGAAGATCCAAATTCTGGAAAGATCCATTATCTGGAAAATATCAGGCACTGAGAATAACACATTAAAGACCACCAGTAATAAAAGCAAAGTGGCTGCATAGAATATATATATATATATATTTAGTTACTTACGGCATGAACAGCAAGAGTCAGCTCTTGAGGAACCAAAAGTAGCAGTAGATGTGGTTCTGCCCTGTAAAGAAATGTAAGTAATGAACAGAAGTTACCCAGTTAAAAGTCTCATCTTGTGCAGTACCCCAATGATTCCCCAGTGACTGCCCCAATGATTCCCCGATGATGTGCCCCAATGACTCCCCCGTCACTGCTCCATGACGTGCCCCAATGAATAACCCAATGACGTCCCCCAATAACTGCCCCAATGACGTGTCCCAATGACTCCCCCAATGACGTGGCCCAATGACATCCCTAATGAGGTCCCCTAATGACGTGTCCCAATGACTCCCCCAATGATGTCCCCCAATGACGTGTCCCAATTATGTCCCCCAATGACATCCCTCAATGACTTCCCTAATGACGTCCCCCAATGACGTGTCCCAATGACTCCCCCAATGATGTCCCCCAATAACTCCCCCAATGATGTCCCCCAATAACTGCCCCAATGACGTGTCCCAATGACTCCCCCAATGACGTGTCCCACTGACTCCCCCAATGACGTGTCCCAATGATGTCCCCCAATGACATCCCTCAATGACTTCCCTAATGACGTCCCCCAATGACGTGTCCCAATGATTCCCCCAATAACTGCCCCAATGACGTCCCTCAATGACTGCCCCAATGATTTGTCCCAATGACTGCCCCAATGATGTACCCCAATAACTGCTCCAATGACGTCCCTCAACGATGTCCCCCAATGACATCCCTCAATGATGTGCTCCAATGACATGTCCCAATGACTCCCCCAATGACGTATCCCAATGACGTGCCCCAATGACGTCCCTCAATGACTGCCCCAATGACGTGTCCCAATGACTCCCCCAAATCACGTGCATGCGACTTGCATGTTTCCGGTACTCACTGATTCCACTGTCCCTATAACACACAGTCTGAGGCAGGCCCGGACTGGCAATCTGTGGGTTCTGGCAAATGCCAGAGGGGCTGCTATAAGGTCCCATAGAAAGTCAGTATTTAGTGGGCTGGTGGGAGATGTTTGGGCCTCTATGTGGACTGATTGGGCCTCTTTGTAACTTAAATGCCAGGGCCTATTTTAATTCTCAGTCCGGACCTGGTCTGAAGTACAGTCAATATAACACACAGTCTGAGGTACAGTCAATATAACACACACACAGTCTGAGGTACAGTCCCTATAACACAAAGTCTGAGGTACAGTCAATATAACACACAGTCTGAGGTACAGTCAATATAACACTCTCTGAGGTACAGTCAATATAACACACAGTCTGAGGTACAGTCAATATAACACTCTCTGAGGTACAGTCAATATAACACTCTCTGAGGTACAGTCAATATAACACACAGTCTGAGGTACAGTCAATATAACACACACACAGTCTGAGGTACAGTCCCTATAACACAAAGTCTGAGGTACAGTCAATATAACACACAGTCTGAGGTACAGTCAATATAACACTCTCTGAGGTACAGTCTATATAACATTCTCTGAGGTACAGTCAATATAACACACACACAGTCTGAGGTACAGTCCCTATAACACAAAGTCTGAGGTACAGTCAATATAACACTCTCTGAGGTACAGTCAATATAACACACAGTCTGAGGTACAGTCAATATAACACACACACAGTCTGAGGTACAGTCAATATAACACACAGTCTGAGGTACAGTCAATATAACACACACACAGTCTGAGGTACAGTCCCTATAACACAAAGTCTGAGGTACAGTCAATATAACACAAAGTCTGAGGTACAGTCAATATAACACACAGTCTGAGGTACAGTCAATATAACACACAGTCTGAGGTACAGTCAATATAACACTCTCTGAGGTACAGTCTATATAACACTCTCTGAGGTACAGTCAATATAACACACAGTCTGAGGTACAGTCAATATAACACACACACAGTCTGAGGTACAGTCCCTATAACACAAAGTCTGAGGTACAGTCAATATAACACACAGTCTGAGGTACAGTCAATATAACACTCTCTGAGGTACAGTCTATATAACATTCTCTGAGGTACAGTCAATATAACACACACACAGTCTGAGGTACAGTCCCTATAACACAAAGTCTGAGGTACAGTCAATATAACACTCTCTGAGGTACAGTCAATATAACACACAGTCTGAGGTACAGTCAATATAACACACACACAGTCTGAGGTACAGTCAATATAACACACAGTCTGAGGTACAGTCAATATAACACACACACAGTCTGAGGTACAGTCCCTATAACACAAAGTCTGAGGTACAGTCAATATAACACAAAGTCTGAGGTACAGTCAATATAACACACAGTCTGAGGTACAGTCAATATAACACACAGTCTGAGGTACAGTCAATATAACACTCTCTGAGGTACAGTCTATATAACACTCTCTGAGGTACAGTCAATATAACACTCTCTGAGGTACAGTCAATATAACACACAGTCTGAGGTACAGTCAATATAACACACACACAGTCTGAGGTACAGTCCCTATAACACAAAGTCTGAGGTACAGTCAATATAACACACAGTCTGAGGTACAGTCAATATAACACTCTCTGAGGTACAGTCAATATAACACACAGTCTGAGGTACAGTCAATATAACACACACACAGTCTGAGGTACAGTCCCTATAACACAAAGTCTGAGGTACAGTCAATATAACACACAGTCTGAGGTACAGTCAATATAACACTCTCTGAGGTACAGTCAATATAACACACAGTCTGAGGTACAGTCAATATAACACACACACAGTCTGAGGTACAGTCCCTATAACACAAAGTCTGAGGTACAGTCAATATAACACACAGTCTGAGGTACAGTCAATATAACACTCTCTGAGGTACAGTCTATATAACATTCTCTGAGGTACAGTCAATATAACACACACACAGTCTGAGGTACAGTCCCTATAACACAAAGTCTGAGGTACAGTCAATATAACACTCTCTGAGGTACAGTCAATATAACACACAGTCTGAGGTACAGTCAATATAACACACACACAGTCTGAGGTACAGTCAATATAACACACAGTCTGAGGTACAGTCAATATAACACACACACAGTCTGAGGTACAGTCCCTATAACACAAAGTCTGAGGTACAGTCAATATAACACAAAGTCTGAGGTACAGTCAATATAACACACAGTCTGAGGTACAGTCAATATAACACACAGTCTGAGGTACAGTCAATATAACACTCTCTGAGGTACAGTCTATATAACACTCTCTGAGGTACAGTCAATATAACACACAGTCTGAGGTACAGTCAATATAACACACACACAGTCTGAGGTACAGTCCCTATAACACAAAGTCTGAGGTACAGTCAATATAACACAAAGTCTGAGGTACAGTCAATATAACACTCTCTGAGGTACAGTCAATATAACACACAGTCTGAGGTAAGTCAATATAACACACAGTCTGAGGTACAGTCAATATTAAACACACAGTTTCTGTCAGTGTGACTCTTTGTCCTCCCTGTTTCCCTCTCCTTTTCTCCAGTCCTACCCCCCTCTCAGTTTTACCCCCGGGGAGGAGGTCACGTGAGCAGGGGGCGGGGACCGCCCTTGTCTGCAAAAAAAAAAAAAAAAAAAAGCCATTTTGAGAGAGAGAAAGAGAGAAAAAAGGGAACATGTTATGTATTTATTTGTATAAACTGATCTGCACATGAGGAGAGAGGCGGAAGGAGCGAGTGAGTGAGAGGGAGAGGAAATAGTCCCAGACACAGAGGAGGAAGCGGAGGAGCAGCAGGTAAGGAGTGAGGAGAGGGGGATGTATAAGGATCATTCTCTGCTGGACGTATAATTAATGGGGCGCGGGTGCCTTTAAACCGATGTTTTGGGGAGAAGCCGAGTGACCCCAGTGTCTGGCTCTGTAGTGAAAACACTTGCGCCAATGAGGAGGATGTTGTGCGCGAGGAGAATTTCCCAACACCCCCCTCTCGTCTTCTGTGGCTCAGTCTGTGGCCTGCGCTTTGGAGGGAACCGTGGCGTGTGCCAATGTCTCCTGGGGGGGAGTCAGGTGCCAGTCACTGTGTGTGTGTGTGTGTCTAGAGACAGAGACATGAGTATGGCTGCCATACAGACTCCCCCAGCATCTATCACTTTAGTCACTGACCTCCCCTGACACACCAACACCCCCTCCTCCTCTAGTGTAATTAGGGGTGAAAAAACACCTTCCTATTTATTCATCTCATTTAAATAACATTGGGATCAACCATCATTATTAGCGGCCACCCCCTCAGCTGCAGTGGTACATCCTGCTGTGTGTGTGTGTATTATACTGTATATATGTGTGTGTGTATTATATAGTAAATAAAGTAGCCCCTCTTGTAAATTATAAGGATATTATAGTCACCGAGCAGTTCCCTGACCATATTCAGCTTGTTTTTATATACAGGTCATGGAACTCCGAGTTAACTTCTAATATCCTCATATTTTGCAACTGGGGGTACTTTATTTATTATAATACACACGTTTCAGTGAGTCATGTGACAGAAATGACATCAGAACTCACCGTTTATAACTGATGACATCAGAACTCACCGTTTATAAGGATATCATTTACAAGATATTCATGGCTTTTGTGTATTATATAAATATTTAGTGAATTAAATACCCCCTCTTGTAAATTATAAGGATATTATAGTCACCAAGGAGTTCCCTGACCATATTCAGCCTGTTTTTATATACAGGTCATGGAACTCCCAGGTGATTTCTAATATCCTCTTATTTTCCAACTGGGGGAACTTTATTTATTATAATACACACGTTTCAGTGAGTCATGTGACAGAAATGACATCACTACACACCGTTTATAACTGATGACATCAGAACTCACCGTTTATAAGAGGTTTTAGTTGCCCTTTAAATAACGCTCAATAAAAAGGGAGCCCCAGTTTCTCTAGCACTGCAAGGTAATTAAAGGCATTGGGGTGTATTATCTCTGAGCTTGACACATACTGTTCCAAAAATCTGCTTCCAATAAGGATTAATTATATCTTAGTTGGGATCAAGTACAAGCGACTGTTTTATTATTACACAGAAAAAGGAAATCCGTTTTTAAAATTTGGATTATTTGGATAAAATGGAGTCTATGGGAGACGGCCTTTCCCTAATTCGGAGCTTTCTGGATAAGGGACCTGTTGGTCAGTTCTTCTATACACATACATATAGACACAACAAAAAGCTAAAGGAATGAACTAGATATTAAAATGTAGTTTTTTTGCCGCGCGTCATAGACTTTAATGCATTTTGCCAAATTTTCAGCAGCGGCAAATTTTTGGCAAAGCAAAATGGGTCAAATTCACCCAACCCGTAATTGCCCAGGTGCTGAATTTGAGACCTTTAGAAAGGTTCCTAGAGAATGAGCTTTTTTGCAATGATAGATATAATGTATGTAGTGCAGCCCCTTCTCTAATCTATTAAAGGACAAGTAAAGGAGAATCACTGGGGAGCTTGTGGGCAGTGATACCAGTCACTTACCTGCTGCTGCTGCTCCTCTTCTTAAAAACAAAATGCACCAACATGGAATATTGAGGAGCAGCCCAACTCATTTTCATCCATGTATCTGATGGGCCAATATGATTCCCACTTAGTTAAAAAGGTCACAATTAGCTTGTGTATAGTGGGCCCATATAGTGTATTAAGGCCCAGAAGGTCGGTGACCCATAAATTACCCACAATTACAAACATCACATTGCAGTTAAGCTTTGTGCCTTATCCGTGGGTTATTGTTTGTGTACAGGTCCAACCTCACAGTATAAGGGCAGAGACACACGCTCAGATTTGGGGAGATTAGTCACCCCGGCAACTAATCTCCCTCGAACTTCCTTCCCCTGCCTTCCCATGTAAATCACTGGCGGGATGGCACTACGAGTGCTTATTTTCCAAAGTCACCTGAAGTTTTCACTTCGGGCGACTTCGAAAAACGAAGCTCTCCGAGTGCCATCCCGCCGGCAATTTACATTGTAGCCAGTTTGAGGCCCCGAAGAAGAGGAGATTTGTCGCCGGGCGACTAAGCTCCCTGAATCTGAATCCATTTCTCAAAAGAGCAAACCGATTTTTTTAGATTTAATTTTAAAATCTGACATGGGGGCTAGACATATTGTAAGTTTCCCAGCTGCCCCCAGTCATGTGACTTGTGCTCTGATAAACTACAGTCACTCTTTACTGCTGTACTGCAATTTGGACTGATATCACCAGCAGCCAAACAAAAGAACAATGAGAAGGTAACCAGATAGCAGCTCCCTAACACAAGATAACAGCTGCCTGGTAGATCTAAGAACAACACTCAATAGTAAAATCCAGGTCCCACTGAGACACATTCAGTTCCATTGAGTAGGAGAAACAACAGGCTGCCAGAAAGCAGTTCCATCCTAAAGTGCTGGCTCTTTCTGAAATCACATGACCAGGCAAAATGAGCTGAGATGCACCTACACACCAATATTACAACTAAATACACTTGCTGGTTCAGGAATGACATTTTATATTGTACAGTCAATTATTTGCAGTGTAGACATTTAGATATAAAAACTACAGCATAATGACAGAATAATGTGTATCCAGACACCAGTGGAAGTTTATTCTATGATTCTATGGAGCTCAGTCCTTAGCCATGGCACTTGTTTCCATTTCCCCGAGAGCAACTGACATGTTTATGGCACCGTATTCCCTACGGAGACTTTAGTCCTAGCGGTGCAGCTAATGGATCTCTATAGGGAAGACTTTCACCCGCCTTCATTAGTGCTGTTAGATCAGCCTTTCAGCCGACTAATTTAATAGAGAGGAAGCAATAGGAATAGTAAACAAATTAGTCGCCCGAAGAAGAAGTGATTTGTCAACTAATCTCCCCGAAATAGCAGCATGTGCCTCTGCTCTAAAGGGCAGCTAAATACCAGATATACCAGATCCGCCAGTCAGTTTAAAGGACAGAGCAATCATTGAGGGTAGGGATGCACCGAATCCACTTTTTTGGATTCAGCCGAACCCCCGAATCCTTCACAAAGGATTCGGCCGAATACCGAACCGAATCCGAACCCTAATTTGCATATGCAAAAACATTTTTTACTTCCTTGTTTTCTGACATAAAGTCACACAATTTCCCTCCCTGCCCCTAATTTGCATATGCAAATTAGGATTCGGATTTGGTTCGGCCGGGCAGAAGGATTCGGCCGAATCCTGCTGAAAAAGGCCGAATCCCGAACCGAATCCTGGATTCGGTGCATCCCTAATTGAGGGCGCCCAATGGGAAGGAAGTAAGTGGCCAACCCAGCAGCAGCTTTATATTGGGCCAGTCTGGGGGTCTTTCGTCCTTTGTGCAATGGAATTGCCTGAGCCGTTTTGAATCTCAGTCCAGATACGTTATCGGATGTATAAATAAAGAAATAAACAATGGTTTAAGGTGCGATCAAAAATTAAGAGAGGTCTTGCACCAGAACAACCCCCAGTAGAAAGGTCGCCAATGAATTTTTTAGTGGGATGAGACTCACTACTAGTAAAGCAGTAGCCCAAAAAGACTTTATTAGGCCATGCATAAAGGTGGCCATACACGGGCGGATAAAGCTGCCGATATAAGTCGTTTGGACCAATTTGACAGCTTATCTGCCCGTGTATGGGGGCTTCCGACGGGTCTTCCCGATCGATATCTGGCCACGATATCGATCGGGAAGATTTGATTTTTAGCCCCTTGACGCATCGTAATTCGATCATTCGGCCGAACGTTCGAATTACCCCCGATATAGCCATGCCGTTAGCGGCATATCGGGGAAAGATCATCGCCAAACGAGCGGATCTTTGAGTCTATGGCCGCCTTAAAGCTTATATACAGTGTACCCTACTACAGTCTTTTTAACTTAACAATACTTGGGCTACTGCTTTTACTAGTAGTCTCGTCCCACTTTGAATCCTCGTTATCGGATGTCCCTAATAATGTTTTTATTTTGGGGCAGAGCCAAGTGTTTTAATTCCTGTACAAGAACTGAAAGCATTCTGCCGAGTTGTTGGCACAGCCCTGTGTGTGGAATGGAACCTTTCCAGTAATTAGAAATGAATGATCTTTCTCTCTCTCTCTCTCGTACGACTGGGCTTGCACTTTGGTGCCTGCTGGAAACTGTCTCAAAAGAGGACAATTCCCAGACTACAGGCTCCCCTTTATATTTTAATATTGAATTGGTTGGAATGAAAGGCTAGGGTCACATGGGGTTGTTAGAAATCATCGTTCATATATAATTGTGATCAACGGGAAGCTCTGTGCCTGTGTGTTCATATAGTTGTAGTATTTCTAGTGATTACAGGACATAAGGGAATACAAACACCGATATAACCGTGCCCAAGGCTCCCACACATTTGGGGGTGACCCAGTGGAGCGGTTTATGGTAGAGTCCTGCAGCGGGTCGGGTAACCTGTTTGTTGCGGGTAGAAACTTTGGGTGCGGGTATAGACGTGGGTCGGCAGTTCTGTCGGTTTGTGGGTCAGGTTGCGGGTCTTCTCAATCGTTTTACTCCTTTACTTGTGTTTTAAAAACTTTTTTTTCTGATCACACCTTCTTCTAATGATGTCACTTCCGGGTTTACAATAACAGTATTTCCTGTTTCGTGATGGTCGGTGGGTTGCGGATAAGGCACTTGCTGGTGGGTAGGGGGTCCAAGCAGGTTGCGGGTCCAGGTTTCAAAAATTGGTTCGGCGTAATGTTGGGGTCATCGCCTCGGTATCAAATGGTGCACAGTATAAACATTATCAGCAGTCCGTCATTATCGCCGTCCGTCTTTCTCAGTCCTAAATCCTCCTGTTTGTAAAGTCCAGGGTTTCCCCCGGCAAGATGCATCGGACGATGCGGATCAAGATGACGGAGCTGAACCCACACTTGATGTGCGCTCTCTGCGGAGGCTACTTCATTGATGCCGCAACCATTGTGGAGTGTCTGCATTCCTGTAAGTCTGATATTTAATTCTGTGTACCTCTTGCTCCGACACTTATCTCTGGATACACTATCAGCAACTCCCTTCCCATCCGTCTCCTCTCTGACACTTCTTCCTTGGTTTCTCCAAACAAGGTTTCCTGTCCCTTTTAAGAAAAAAAAAGTTCCCCCCGCTATTCTTCTTAATGGCCCATTCTGACACTTGGTCTGTTGTTGGCCACCCCTGAGATACATGGAATCACCCCATGTCTCAAGAAGTGTGACCCTATTTCCACTAATTGTGTCTCTTTTCTCCTGCAGTCTGTAAGACCTGTATTCTGCGATACCTGGAAGCTCACAAATTCTGCCCCATGTGTGACTCGCAGGTCCATAAAGGACGTCCGCTCCTCAGTATCAGGTAAGAAACGTCAGGAACTAACGGGAGGGAGAGCAAAGCTATATGGGTTATAGTAAGCTTTATCAGAAAGGTCTATATAAATACACCAGTAAACCCTCAAAGTAATTCTGTTCTGTGTCCTCTGTCAAAAGAAACAGCACATTTCTTTCCTTCTATTGTGTACTCATGGGCTTCTGTATCAGACTTCCTGTTTTCAGCTTAAACCTCCAGGGCTAGGGCTTGAGCATGCTCAGTTTGCTCCTCTCTCCCTTCCTGCTGTAATCTTAGCCCAGAGCTATGAGTGAGCAGGGAGAGACTCAGGCAGGAAGTGATGTCACACCAAGCTAATATGGCAGCTGATATCCTAAACAAACAGTGAGCTGTTTACTCAGGTATGGTAAAGCATTCTGCAGAATAAATATAGTGTTATAGCTTGCACCATTATGGCTAATCTATTGGCAATAAACTGCTTCGGTAGCTTTCCTTCTCCTTTAAACGGGGAATAATGTCCCTGCGTTGTACAACAAGAAGTCTATGAGATCCATGAGTGTATAAAGTCACAAGGCCACACACCACGTATATTAATAGAGGTCATGTGACACAAGTGACATCACTAAGCACCAGTTATAAGGATATATTTTGCTGGTGTGTTTTTCATTTTATCTACATGTTTTGTTGGTTCAGGTCAGACAAGACACTGCAGGACATTGTGTATAAACTTGTCCCAGGACTCTTCAGAGGTGAGTACAGACTAATACACATGGGTTTATATACAGTAGAGGGGCAATACAAACTGATGCACAGTGAAGGCACACGCGGATGGATCCTGACTTTGAAACTACTACCTGGTTAATGGGGCAGTGAAGCCTTAGCAACCAGATAGAAGTTGACATTCAAGGCCACGAATCACAGATGCAAATAAACACAAATATCTCAAAATCATAAAAAAATTAATACTCATTGCAGATTTTCTTTAAATGTGGAGGGGCCGGGGACTACCATACAGCAGACTGTGCAGTCCTAGGCCCCCTTGGGGTTGCAGTTGTGAGGAACTTGCCTGGTGGTCCAGTGGGGGCGCAGCAGGAATGCCCCCCGCGTCTGGCTTCTTCAGTGTAATCTCGCACTGTTCTTCCGGGTTCAAACGCTCGATTATCTTTGTTATTATTTGGAGCAAGACGTGAAGTGATTGCGAATTGGCACAAAGTTCAAATATATAAAGGGCTCCTTGCCTTATGTTTATGGCCCAACGTACTGATCCCAACGGATCTGCCAGGGATTATTAGGGAAACGAGAGGTGAGTCCTTTAGGCAGGACTAGGGATGGGCGAATTTTTTTGGCTTGTTTCGAGGCGGAAATTGCGCCCATAGACTTGAATGGGTGTCAGCGAATTTTCGTCATAGCAAAACGGATCAAATTCGCCCATCCCTAGGCAGGAGCTGATGCTGTGCTGACAGGAGAAGGACGGAGAGAGCGAAGACCAGGACAGGACAGAGTGGCAAAGAATCAAGAACAGACTGGACTGGTCTACATCGAGCTCTGTGGCACTGGCCCTAGCTCTTGTTCTGCCTCCTGTCCTGATTTCTACTCTTTCCTAGTTCTTGTTTCATCCTTGTCCAGCTCCGTTCCAGTCCTGTTCTGTCTTCATCCGCTTCTTCCCACTCCAGTCTGTTCTTGATTCTTCGCCGTCCTGTCCTGCTCTGTCCTGTCCTGGTCTTGGATCTCTCCGTCCTTCTCCTGTCGGCACATTATCATCTCCTGCCTAAATGATTCACCTCTCTCCCTAATAATCCCTGACTGCAGATTCTGCTGGATGGCAGTTTCTCCACTGGCGGAAAGAACAGTAGAAGGAGGCGTCCGAAACATAAACTAGTGCTGTAAGTCTTGCCCTATTTTAAAGGGAAACCAAACTCCCCTACTAATACTTAATGGATCAGTGCAGAAAACACCTGCCCACCCCCCTTAACTACCACCTTTCCCCTCCAAAATGAATCCAATGTCACCTAATAAGTACAAATTAGCACTGCAGGCTGCATAACATCCGTTCCCATTCTGGACTGCACTGACTGATGAGCAGGAACATGAACAAACCCAAAAGGTACTGTGTGTTACTTGTCCTTATCAGCCTGGGACCCCATTCATTGTCCCCAATTTCTCTCTTATGCAGATGAGATGAAGAGGAGACGGGACTTCTATGCTTCTTACTCACGTTCAAAGGGTAAGTTACATGACAGGGAAAGTCTGTCTTGAAATCTACAATCTAAGCAACGTTGCAGTTGGCCGTTCGCCAACAACGATTAAGGCAAATGACTCGTTTAAGTCACTCCTAAAAGTGGCAGTTGCTAAAACCAATCGATCTAATAAACCGATCTGATCCACAGACAACTCAAGCTCCGAGCAAGGGCAGAAAGAGTCCGGAGAGGCTCCAGTGCAGCAAGAGGAGAATATCAGTCTGTCCATCCAGTTTTCTGAGGATGCCAGGTAAGGCCAAACCATAGACTCCCTTGATCCTTATTATATCACGTGGCACCCTAGTGTAATGGGAATATCACAGATGGTACATGCCAGTCTTCCTGCAGCCTTTGCTTGGAGACCATTCAGGTTTTGAACATCTGTAAAAATAGTTGAAATTGTACAAAATCTGAGGGGAGAGCCCAAGTTGGCTCACCAAGTGCCATTAAGGTATCGATGTCAAGTTCACTGTTGCAGCCAATGAAAACCTTAGTGAAAGTATAAATGTTGTTAATGTTGTTTCCTTTGCCAGGGACGAGTTACCAGACCCGGTGGAAAGTGAAGACTTAGAAAAGGTGAGAAAGGTCAAATATAACAGAAGGAGGAAATATAGATTTAAGCACTTAAGCTGTTAAGAGCAGAAACACACGTGGAGATTCGGGGAGACTAGTCGCCTCTTCTTCGGGCAACTAATCTTCCCACAATGCCTTCCCGCCGGCTAGAATCTAACTAGCCGGCGGGATGGCACTTGGAGCGCCTCGTTTTCTAAAGTCGCCCACAGTTAGGGTCGCCACCTGCCCGGTATTTTACCAGCCTGGCCGGTAAAAATTTTGCTTGATGCCAATGTTATTAATAGGGAAAAACTGCAAGAATAGAGGAAGGCCGGTATTTTTTTCCAGAAATGGTGGCGACCCTACCCAAAGTTTCCTCGTGAGGAAATTTTGGGCGACTTTGGAAAAGAAAGCGATCAGAGTGCCATCCCGCCGGCGATTTATATCCTAGCCGGTGAAAAGGCATTGTGGGGAGATTAGTCGCCCGAAGAATCTCCACTTGTGAAAAAAATAAGAATGTACTAGTGCAATATACATTTAGATATAGAAGAATTTTGCTTAAAAAAAAGTAGTATTTCAGGCTGATTTATTGAATATTTCTGCAAAACCCCTTAATAATCCCTCCCTTCTCTTCCATGTCCTGAATTCCCAGGCTGTGCATTCAGCTCACTGCACTGTAGGACAGGAACCAATCAGCAGCTAGCATGACCTGATAGGGAACTGAAGCCTGTCTGTGCTTGTGTGACTGCAGGGCTGTGATTGGCTGTCCCCTCCTAGACACGCCCACCCCTCATTTGAAACAGGGACCAGAGAACATCTATAGGGAGCTCTAATAAAGGGGCTATTTTTAAAGATAATATTTATTTTTAGCAGCATGTAAAAGCAACACTATATATTACTTATAATTGCCTACACAATTAGGCTTTTTTCATTTATCCTGTATGTCTCCTTTAAGATCAGTGCAGAAAATAGATTGAAGGCATTGCACTAACCCCAGGCATGCAGAAGCAGACAACTACAAACATCTCTATTCCATCGCTCTCACCATGTTCATGTTCTGGTGTCTGTGGGAACATAGTTTTGGGTTGGACTCCTGTCAGTACATAGCACTGTTATAGGCACATTTATCAAAGGTCGAATTTCGAATTCATGTGAATTTTTTTTTTTTAAAACTCAAATAAATTTGAGTCTACTTGAATAAAACTCGCACGGATTTTACAGAATCAAAAACCAAATTTTAATGTCAGGAAGGCTAGTAACGTTGGGCCCTGGACCTCTCCCATTGCCGTCGACGTGAACGCTGCAGGTTTTAGGTGGGCGAATAGTCGAATTTGAGTTTTTAAAGGGCCACGGTGTGATATCAATTAAAATTTGAATTGAGTTTGGATTATTCACAATTCGAATTTGACAGTTTAGACCATAAATTTTAGTTGTAATGGGGCAAATTTCTTACAAAACCATCTTTCTCAATCAGAGGAACAGTCTGCGATTCCTGCGCTGCCCGGCTGCCATGACCGTTACGCATCTCGCCAAATTCTTACAGAACAAGATGGACGTTCCCAGCAAATACAAGGTAGGACACAATGAATGTATTCGTCCCGCACTTCCGAAATCAGGGGGTCAAATATCCTGAGGTTCTACCATAACCCCAGCGAGGATGCTGGGAGCTGTAGTTGAGTAAAAGCTCTGTCCCTAGTGATTGCACTCTCCCAAGTCAAAACATTGCTCTTTTCAGGTTGAAATTCTGTACGAGGAGGAGCCACTGAAGGACTATTACACACTTATGGACATAGCGTATATTTACCCTTGGGGACGGGTAAGTAACTGGCAGCTTATTTGCCCTGGGAGAGGGCGTGACTCTTTAGTCACATGGGTCTTTATTTTATGTTATTAAAGGGGAACTATCACAAACATCTAAATTATAATAAGCTATATCATACTGAAGAAACTTTCTAAATCCAATCAATTAAATATTCTGAAATAATCAAGTTCATCTTTACTATTCCTCTCCGTTAGCATAGGTTTCTCTTCATTCTCTCTTCATGCAGCAGTTGGGTGTCAGATATTCATTGACAGTTAGATCCAATATATCTTATAGGGGGGCTCCTTTCCTAGCAGATGTATTAGAACTCACTCAAATAACTGATTCCAGTACAAACACAATCTAACAAAATAACTGCCTTTTGCACAAATTCTGCATGTAGAGAGACATGATGTCTGGTGAGTTTAATAGAGTGAGCTCTAATACATCTTCTAGGCAAAAGGAGCCCCCCTAGATGATATATTGGATCTAACTGTCAAATATCTGACATCCAGCTGCTGAAAGGAGAATGAAGAGAAACAGATGCTGAGAGGGGGATAGTGAAGATAAACTTGATTATGATATCAATGCCCATGTTTTGGTCCTGGCAGGGGTTGTATAGGAACGTGGCCAAACGTTACCTCGGTCTTGTACACCCTCGGTCTGGGGTACACAAACGTCACTGGCAAATCTCCTGAGCAGCCTTTTCTCACTCACAGACAGGTCCTCTTCCGCTCAAGTATCGGGTCCAGCCTACGTGCAAGAGGTTGAGGTTTAGTTGCCCACGAAGCCTCCTGGATCTTAATCGTGGGATGACATCCGAGGGGGATTCCACCAGCGACAAAGCCAGCAGCCCCGCTCCTGTTCCTTCAACGTCATCTTCTCTCCCCAGCCCTGCGACCCCATGCCAAGGCTCTCCGAACCCCAACACTGAGCTCCCCCCTTCCTCTGCCCTCCAAAACGGCCATTCTGCCAGCCGAGGCCGCAAGGTGGCTCTCAATGGAGTCCCTGGGCCTCCTCTCATCTGAAGAGCTTGTGCCTCTGCAGGTTTTTAAATATATATATATATATATGTACATAGACAGAAGGACTTGGTTATTTTCTATGGACAAAACAAGAGTAATTTAATCCTGCCCATTACAGAATTCCTGTTTTTTTTTTTTTTTTTGTTTTATAATTTATAAATAAAAGGGGTGCAGAGGCAAGGAACCTTTCCTGCTTGCCGATCTCCCCTTCCCATGGGATGAAGCTTGGACACATTCAGTTTTAACGGAGGACCCCCTGCTCAATGGGATTTTATTTTGGTGGAATTTGCAGGACACGTATGTGCTACAGTGGAATTCCCTTCTCTGTACTTTCCTTCACCCTCTTTAATAGTTTGTTCCCCTGATGTGGGTGGGATTTTGGGGGTGTCTCTTCCTGTGTATCCAAATAAAGTGATACAATGTGTTTTTTTTTCCCTTTAATCCTGCTATTTTAACATTGTTGTGTTCCAGGGAAATGCACCCTATATATATATACTCTAGGTTATCTATATATATATATATATCTATATCTATATATATATATATCTCTATATCTATCTATATATCTATATCTCTATATAGCATTTCTTTGTACCTGTAGGGAAGAGCTAAAGTCTGAGTTTCACAGGGAGGATTAGGATTCTATTGCAGGTTGCCATGGGGATGGGTACAAACCAGGTACATAGATTCTATCTCACTCTACTTGCACTTGTGGGTGCTTTCTGCACAGCATTCACTAACAAAGGTGCAACTAGCCAGAGTTTATAGAGGGTACTTCCACTGCAATCAGAGGTAGGTTTATGTCTTTAAAGGAACAGTAACATCAAAAAATAAGTGTTTTAAAGTAATAAAAATGTAATGCAGTGTTGCCCTGTATTGGTAAAACTGGTGTGTTTGCTTCAGAAACACTACTATAGTTTATATAAACCAGCTGCTGTGTAGCCATGGGGGCAGCCATTCAAGCACAGGATACACAGTAGATAACAGATAAGTACTACTATAGTTTATATAAACAAGCTGCTGTGTAGCCATGGGGGCAGCTATTCAAGCACAGGATACACAGTAGATAACAGATAAACTATGTGGAACATAATGTTCTCTGTTATCCACTATTTAACCTGTGCCATATAGCCTTTTTTCAATTTTCACCATTCCTACACAGCAGCTTGTTTATATAAACTATAGTAGTACTTATCTGTTATCTACTGTGTATCCTGTGCTTGAATGGCTGCCCCCATGGCTACACAGCAGCTTGTTTATATAAACTATAGTAGTACTTATCTGTTATCTACTGTGTATCCTGTGCTTGAATGGCTGCCCCATGGCTACACAGCAGCTTGTTTATATAAACTATAGTAGTACTTATCTGTTATCTACTGTGTATCCTGTGCTTGAATGGCTGCCCCCATGGCTACACAGCAGCTTGTTTATATAAACTATAGTAGTACTTATCTGTTATCTACTGTGTATCCTGTGCTTGAATGGCTGCCCCCATGGCTACACAGCAGCTTGTTTATATAAACTATAGTAGTACTTATCTGTTATCTACTGTGTATCCTGTGCTTGAATGGCTGCCCCCATGGCTACACAGCAGCTTGTTTATATAAACTATAGTAGTTTTCTACTGTGTATCCTGTGCTTGAATGGCTGCCCCCATGGCTACACAACAGCTTGTTTATATAAACTATAGTAGTGTTTCTGAAGCAAACACATCAGTTTTACCAGGGCAACACTACGTGATATTTTCATTACTTTAAAACCCCTTTCATTTTTGGTGTTATGGTTCCATTAACGATATGGCCAGTTACAGGTCTCAATACTGCCCCCTTGAGCACCTACCCATCAGAAATAAGTCTGACTTCCTCTACATTTCTGTTTCCTCATGTTCAGAGGTTTTGTTTTCCTCTTTCGTCCCCCAAAACCTGAAATCAAAACATCAAGCAATGAGGCAAACTTCAACAAAAATTGGACAGTTTTTATTTAAACAATGTAAAAAAAAAGAAATGGTGGGGGCGACACACACCCTCTATTCTTGGACGGGAGGGAACAGAAGCAAACACATAAAGGTACATGTGGGTGGGACAGAAGGATAAAACCTGATTCTGCTTCCATCTTTGCTACATGTAACATTCATGTCATACAATAAAATTATTCCACATAAATTAGTACAAATTAAAAAACAAAAAGTTTACCTATATGCCTTTAATATGTTTAAAAAGGTCCCCCTTGTTTCCATACGTTACCAGCCCAAGGCAACCACAGTGCAAAGAAATCAATAACGAACTGTGCCTCAAAAGATGCCCCAGTAGCTCCCCATTCTGCTGATTTTCAGCTGCTGTCATTTAGCAGGTCAATACATAATATACTGAATATTTAGAATATAACAGTCACAATGAAAGTCTGGCTAGTAATTAATTCAGTTTCTCATTACATGGCAGCTCAGAAACATCAACATTTAGTACAGAAATTTGCTTGGTTGTTTCTGATGACCCCTAAACTTAGTTTCCAACGGCAGCTTACTGAGCATGTGCAGTGCCACAGACAACCAAATCCAAGATGGCAGCTCCTGAGACAACTCTGAAGGGCTGGATCATTACAGGTATAGGGTAGGGGTACCCCTAAATCAGCACAGTAAATTCAATATATAAAATACAGCATCTCCAGCCAGAATCCCTCTCTACAACATACAAAAAAAGTTTGACGTTTAGATAAGTGCCCTGTGGGGATTGGATGTGAACACACAGGTTTCCTATTTCGGGTCTGAAAAACCAGCATTGAGGAATATTCAAATTAAATATTATTAGGGATGCACCAAATCCAGGATTCGGTTCGGGATTCGGCCTTTATCAGCAGGATTCCGAATCCTAATTTGCATATGCAAATTAGGGTCTGGGAGGGAAATCACATTTTCCAAAACAAGGAAGGAAATTTTTTCCCCTTCCCACTGCCTTCAGAATCTTTCTTGAAGGATTCAGAGGTTCGGCCAAATCCAAAATAGTGGATTCGGTGCATCCCTAAATGTTATGGATGTGTAGGGATGCCCTGAATCCAGGATTCAGTTCGGGATTCAGCCAGGATTTAGATTCAGCCGAATCCTTGTGCCTGGCTGAACCGAATCCTAATTTGCATATGTAAATAAGGGGAGGGAAATCACGTGGCTTTTCGCCGCAAAAGAAGAATTTTTTCAACTTTTTCCTTTCCTGCCCCTGTTTTGCATATGCAAATTCAGATTGTGGAAATAGTGGATTCAGTGCATCCGTATGGATGTATCAGACTATTCCTATTGCTCAGCCGGAGGCTTTTATCATTACGGAGCAGCAAAATAACGTATGGGAATGGTGCAGGAAATATGAATATGATTAGTATGAAATGCATTATTAGTAATGGGGGTGGGTGTGGTTTTACTGGAGGGTATTTTTGGGCTAAATAATGACACATTTGGGCAACCATGCATAACCACTTGAAGACCTGAGTTAAAGGGGAGGTTCACCTTCAAGTTAACTTTTATTATATGATAGAATGGCCAATTCTAAGTAGGGATGCACCGAATTCAGGATTCGTAATCGGGCGAATCCTTCTGCGCGGCCGAACCAAATCCGAATTTGCATATGCAAATTAGGGGTGGGGAGGGAACTCATGTGACTTTTTGTCACAAAACAAAGAAGTAAGAATTCCCACCCCTAATTTGCATATGCCGAATCTTTCACGAAGGATTCAGGGGTTTGGCTGAATAGTAGATTCGGTGCATCCCTAATTCTAAGCAACTTTTCAATTGGTCTTCATTATTAATTTTTTATATATATATATTTTTTTTTATTATTGTTTGCCTTCTTTTTCAGAATCTCTCCAGATATGAAATGGGTGTCAGTGACCCCATCTAAAACAAATGCTCTGTAAGGCTACAAATGAATTGTTATTGCTACTTTTTTATTCCTCGTCTTTCTATTCAGGCCTCTCCTGTTCACACTCCAGTATCTTCAATCCATTAACTATATACATGTCATTTAAATCCGGGCATGGTTGCTAGGGTAATTAGGGCCCTAGCAACTAGATGGCTGAAACTGCAAACTGGAGAGTTGCTGAAAGCTAAATAAGTCAAAAACTTTCAATAATAAAAACCAATTGCAAATTGTCTCAGAATATTCCTCTCTACATCATACTGACAGTTAATTTAAAGGTGAACACCCCTTTAAAGACCTGAGTATTTCCTTTTATTCAGAGTCTCAGTATCGCTAGAAAGGGATTGCACCCCAAAAGGATACCACCCCCCAGTTTGGGTCTACTATGTGGTTTCAGGTTGCTGCCCTGATTTGTCTCCATACAGGGGAGCCTGTGGGTGAAAATGAAATGTATAGTAAATGCAGCAGACAAGCACAATACCCCAAAAATATGACCCCCCCCCAAAAGTGGCGCACATCCAGCTACAGTCATTATAGTCCTGCTTTCTGTACATAGCTATTGCAACATACCAAGATTTTGGGGGTTCAGGTTTTTTTTTTTTTTTTAGAAATTTCTTTTTCATTTTGTTACTTTTTCTTAGAAGAAATAAAAAAAAAAAACTTAAAATGTAAGAGAATTAAGGCCTGGCTTCTTCCCTTTAATTCTGAAATCTGACCATGTCAGGAAAACTACCCCACATGAAAAAGATTGAATACGTCCTGGATACAAAAATGTATCCCGCTCTATCTTATCCGGGAATCATTGGGAATAACCAGGGGCAAATCTAGGAACCCCAGCCAGAAAGGCTGCCTGGATTGAGCCAAGTTAAACAGATAAGGGGCTCATTTATAAACAAGGAGCCTCTGGGCAGCCAATCAAATGCTTGCTTTCATTGTTCAACCTGCAACTGCCTAAAATAAGCCAGTGATTGGTTGCCATGGGTTACTGCCCTGTTGCCAATTGCCCAGTGTTTATAAATTAGCCCCAATGAGAGCAGCCCCCTGATTGTCCCCATGATCACATTAATGTTAACTCCTTCCCTGCTGCCCAGTGCGGAATAGGAAGGGCCCACCTTCTGTTTGTAGTAGCGGAAGTCAGAACACAAGCTTTGAAATGGAATAGGACCCCATTCGCATCACCTCCCTGTATTATGGGATATATTAGTGGATATATTAGTGGAGCTCACACTCCTATGTATGACTTTTAATGACATAAGGTGATTGTCAGATTTTTGAGCTATGAGGGTCAGGCTGCCAGATTAAAGGATAAGCAAACCTTTAAAATAAGCGAATGTAAGATTGATGAGAGTACAATACTAAGCACTTTTGTCATTTACAATCATTATTTCTTTTCTTTTAATTCCAAGATATTAAGGGATACATGTACTGTTAATATGAATGTTACAACAGCGCCACCTGCTGGTCATTTTCCCACCAGTCTGACCAGCAAGTAGTCAAGGAAGTTGTCAGGAGAGAGAAAGAGGCTGATGTTCTTCTGCTTAGGAATAAAATTAGAAACCTTTCTCACATCTTTCCTAAGCAGAAGAACATCAGAGCAGCCTCTTTCTTTCTCCTGACAACTTCCTTGACCACTTGCTGGTCAGACTGGTGGGCTGAAGGTAAAATCTGGACTTAACTCCTTTACTACGGTGAAAGTTTTGGACTCTGAACTAGGGATGCACCGAATCCAGGATTCGGCCTTTTTCAGCAGGATTCAGATTCGGTCGAATCCTTCTGCCCGGCCGAATCCGAATCCTAATTTGCATATGTAAATTAGGGGCGGGGAGGGAAATCACGTGACTTTTTGTCACAAAACAAGGAAGTAAAAAATGTTTTCCCCTTCCCATCCCTAATTTGCATATGCAAATTAAGTTCGGATTCGGCCGAATCTTTTGCAAAGGATTCGGGGGTTCGGCCGAATCCAAAAAAGTGGATTCGGTGCATCCCTACTCTGAACACAACTACCTGACAATGAACCCTACGAGAGAGGGTTGCTCTGGAGATCAATATTAGAACAAAAAAACGGGTAGGGGTCTTGTGTACATAACGAAATACAAAGACAGTGCAAAAGAGAGCTGAGCGCATTGGCGCTCTTCCTTCATCCGGACTGAGTATCAAAAAGGTGCTTTAGGCTCCACCCCTGGCGCCCGAGAACAGAAAATGTCAGGCGGTAGAGTCGGTAATAAAAAGTACCAGCGAGAAATGGCGGAACGGACGCACATAGTTTTACCCCAAAGTGCTGGATTTATTAAAAAGTACAAAGGGTCGGCTATGACCTCCTGTGGGTAACAAGAAAGGCCAGAGTCCCAACAGTCTGCCTGGTATTTTGTATGTATTATATAGAAACACATACACAATTCTCTAGGATATAAACACGATAAACACAGAGATGCGGAGCGCTCCGCATTAAGCCCAGTGTGTATATGGGAACAAAGTGCTCAGCACAATCCTTTAGAAGGGAATGACACATTTTGCTCAGCATGAAAACTAAGTAAAAACACACAAATATACACACACACACACGGTTTATACACACGGATTCCTCGGCAGGATATTCACTATACAAGACGCATCCCGCTGAGATCTCGTGTGTCCCCTTCCTGGTGACGAGCCACGGGCAGAGCGCCACTCTCCTTCGGCCCATGTACAATAGTTTCCTATGGATGTGGGCGAGTGCCAGGGACTTTGGTTTAGCTTTTGTCGTGGTTCGTAGGAGTCTTCTCAGCCGCTCTCTATAAAACAAAATGGAGCAAAGGGGTCAATAAAGGTGATAGAGTTTGAAAGTAACATGGAAGTGGCAGATACATGTAAATTTCAGAGCTGGGGGCAAATCTAAACTACCAAACCTTTGGCATCAGCCATGGGTACAGATTTTGCCGAATATTGAACCGAACCCTTGCACAGTGGCAGAAATTGCCAATTTTGGTCATTTTGTAGGGTTCGGATTCAGCCAGGCTCTTGGATTCTGCAAATGCAAATGGCTCGGCTTTGATGAATCCAGAACCAAATCTGGAGCCATACATGGGTCACATGTATTGACAAAGAGATAAACGTTTCTCCATAAGCAAAATAATGATACTAACAGAGATAGGTCTGCCTATGCTTCAAGAAGCTTCAAACTTACTGCTGTTTTCGATACCCCCCCTTCTACTGGGGACCCCAGGAAGGGGGGGGCCTGTGCAGTGAGAAGAGGTGGAGCAGGTGATGACATTGCAGTGCAAGTTGATGTCACAGGAAGCAAAGGTGGGGCAGGGGGTGATGTCATTAGGCGCTGCAAATCCCTCCTTTGCTGGATGTGCTGGACCAACTGAAATACGATGCTCTGTTGTTCCTAAAGGGACAGACAAACAGCTTTACCACTCAGGTATATACATGCTATTGGTTTTTATGGGGAAAGAAGACATAACTGCCATAATGGAAAAACAATGAAATATATTAAAGGGATACTGTCATGGGGAAAAAATGATTTTTCCCCATCAGTTAATAGTGCTGCTCCAGCAGAATTCTGCACTGAAATCCATTTCTCAAAAGAGCTAACAGATTTTTTTAGATTTAATTTTAAAATCTGACATGGGGCTAGACATATTGTCAATTTCCCAGCTGCCCCAAGTCATGGGACTTGTGCTGTACTGCAAGTTGGAGTCATATCACTCCCCCCCCCCCCAGCAGCCTAACAACAGAACAATGGGAAGGTAACCAGATAGCAGCTCCCTAACACAAGACAACAGCTGCCTGGTAGATCTAAGAACAACACTCAATTGTAAAAACCCATGTCCCACTGAGACACATTCAGTTACATTGAGTAGGAGAAACAACAGCCTGTCAGAAAGCAGTTCCATCCTAAAGTGCTGGCTCTTTCTGGAAGCACATGACTAGGCAAAATGACCTGAGATGCACCTACACACCAATATTACAACTAAAATACACTTGCTGGTTCAGGAATGAAATTTTAAATTGTACAGTGAATTGTTTGCAGTGTAAAAAGTGTCATTCAAAGTGTCATAAACATCATGACAGAATCCCTTTAAGTTCAACTGTACCGCAGATAGATGCGCAGACGTGATCTGCTGTAACTGCTGGACAAGTTGTTTTTGTTGTTCTGAGAGGGTGTTCAGGTTGGCAAAACTGCAGGAGACAAATGAAAAGAGACAAATGAGTGCAGACAAGTGTAGTGGGTGTGTGAGGTGATTCAGTGGGGTGCAAACATAGCAATATGGGTGGGGTGAATCTACATGCTTAGGTACTCTTATTCTGCAATGCTTACCTGGCAGTGCCACTGAGTAAAGGATTCTGGGATTGCCCTGAGGTCCCTTGTAGGCCTCCATTTACAGCTCCCAGAATGCCATTCACTGAGAGAGTTCCTGGACTGCCTGGCAATGCCCCTAAGAGTGGAAAGGCCGTTAGTGGGGAAGGGCCCCCACTGGCAGAAGCTCGTAGCAGCCCGTTCATGAGCTGCTCTGCCCCTAGAGATGAAAGCTGGGTGCCCGTCTGGGTCACAGGACCTGGAGGAGGAGTGCTGTGCAATGACAAACAGGAGCTGCTTCTGCTGGGGCAACCTGAATGTGGATCCTAAAGTGGTAAAGAAATAAGGAATTGATGAGGAAAATAAGGAAAAGATTTGATTAATTAGATTAACAAAAGAGTTTACCATGAATCTGTAGCCTGTGTGTAATGGTGGCCATACACATGCAGATAAAACAGATAAAGCTGCCGATATTGGTGCTTTAGACCAATTCGGCAATTTATCTGTCTGTGTATAGGGCCTTCCGACGGGTCTTCCAGATCGATAATCTGGCCACGATATCTATAGGAAAGGTTTAATTTTTCTGCCAACCAAAACGTTGGAGCCCATTGTTCCTCGCAGTAATCCGATCGCTTGGCCCTAGGGCCGAATGTTCAGATTACCCTGCTACAGCCCTGTTGTTGTTGAGAGATCCACTCGTTTGGCGATGTATCTCTTCATGTATGGACATCTTAAGAGTTATGGAATAGTTTTAAATGGGCACGTAGGAGATTTAAAAGAGTGTAAACAAACAATGTTATGAAAGCTCCAATTCACATGGAAATAAAAAAACTGTACAAATAATGTATATTAGGCAAAGCAATGACTGTTCTCCTTCTCACCTCAGAGGATGAGTTCTCAGCACGGAAGCTTCCCTTGGACGTTGGACTCTTACTGCAGAGAGACTCTTGGGAGCTCACTGAGACATAAGGGTTAAAAGAGTATTATAAAAAAGGACTACAGAGCACAGGTGTATAGATAGAAAAGGTGCATGCGTGTATGTGCTCATTGGGGGCCGTGACAGAACCCTCACTGAGAAGAAAAGGGATCAATAGAGACTACAATTATAGTATGGGCCTGCTGTGGAAAGGTAAAGAATATATTACAAAGTACAGGTACACCATGGGAAGAAGGGGTTACAGTACAGAGGGAAATACTATAGCATGGGGGCTACCCCCACTTGTGGAGAGACAAAAATGTGGGGATACAGGGAAAAGGGGGGGGTTTGAAGACAAGCTTACCTAGGTGTGTGCTGGCGTGTGGCAAAGTTGGGGGGAATGGACAAGAGAGCTGAACGTTGAGCAGCTGGAGCTTCTCCTTGCGAGCTGTGAGTGTCATTATCTGATCCTGAAGAGAGCGGTTCTCCTTCTGCAGAGCGTGCAGGGCCTGGAGCATGTCTACAACTGTGATACAATGACACACTCAAGCAGCATTTCTACACAATGACACTCAACAGCTCTGAAGCACCGACAACAGGAGATACCATACTGCAGCCATACACAGTCAGGCTACACACTAACTATGGTTTTATTTAGATCTTACTGTTAACCCCTGACTCGCCGTGCTTCTCCAGGAGCTGCTCAAGGTTGGCTGTAGCATGCGGAACACTCTCATGCTGACTGCAGGGGACACTGGAATCAAAGAGAGGTGGCAGGCTGCTGATGGGTGACCTGCAGAAAAGACAAGAAAGTGGTACTATGCATCTATGGAGGGCACTGTAGCATAAAGGAGGAGTCAAAATACTGTACCAATAATGGGTTTTGCTTTATTTGATCATGTTGGTGCTGCCTAAGAAAATTCCCTCTCTCGTATCTACTATATTTGTCAGCATGGATTTTACCTTAATTTGGCAGCGCCCTTAAACCTATCTCCCTTATGTATAAAAATGAAAACCGTGCCTTTGCACAGTGTGAATACACTGATCCAGTATCTCTAATTTAACGCCTACAACTTACATAGAGGACAGGCTTTCTCGTGGGGAACTCCCCCTACAGACAAAGCTGCAGTCTTCCAGTACCGGTTCTGAAATTGAGAGAAAATTGACCATTAGTTACAAAAAGTGCAAGAAACGGAGCGATGGCTGCTGTCGGTTATTATTTCTATACCAATGCCTGTGATTACCTGTGCGGCTCTCAGCCTGACTGAGAAGAGGAGGCATGGAAAGAGGACTTCCAAATATGTGAGAGGAGGGAATACTGAATGTGGAACCAGCCAGAGAAAATACCTGTTCAGGAAAGGAAGAGGCTGCTTAATAGGCAAAACATTTTAAGGGGCACTATACCCTCCAATCTCCCTGCTGATGTTACTGCTCTCTGCAGGCCACAGAAAAAAACCCAGGGGTATGGCCGTGCAATGGAGAGCTGCATGAACAAAGCCCATTGGTTGGCCAGGCCCATAATTACACTGCAGCAAACAAGTCCCCATCTTCCAAATACTGACCTGCGTAGTTGAGGCAGAGGAAGATGGAGTAATTGAGCAGCCCCTGCTATATGGAGGGAGGGAAGTCTGGTGAGACAGAAGGCTTGAAGGCAGAGGGGTGCTGCAGGCTGCTCTTATGGAAATGGGGTCCTTATTACTGGTGTAAATACCTAAGAAGAGTACAGGATGGGGTTAATGGAAGAATTAAATGAATGTAATTCATATAATTATACAATCTGAGTCTGTACAATGCCCTGTAACTTCATTCTATGTTATGTTTATAAAGCTCTGCCTTCTTATGGTAGCACAAGGCTCCCTGGGAATTCCCTGCTACCCTAGTAAGCCTGTGCCATGCTGGGTTATTCTATGTAGATCTTATCCATGCCCAATACACATAGTACAAGATTCCTGCCTGGATGCATGTATGTATGTAATATTATGAGTGTACACACACACTTAGACATTATAGGACAGTTTGAATACAGACATAGCAGGGACAAATCGATTTGCAGTCACAGCCCCTCAGCATTCATGAATATGCACATATAACCACACAGAGTGTGTGCAGGCACACATACACAGAGCTGCCCTTTACCGGAGGAGAGCAGAGGGGACTCGAGGCTGACACTGTGCAGAGAAGAGTGGTGGGTATAGAGCTGAGGTGGTGCAGTTAATGTGGGGGGTGCAGTGCTCTGAGAAGGATTATTTTTGCTCCCTCGAGGCCGACCGGGACCGTGTCTGCTCTTCTTGTTTCCCTTGTGTTTTTTCTCTCGCGATCCTTCTGCTGCTTCTCTGCTGCCCCACTTCTGAGGTCGATGTTCCCCAGGAGTTGGATCCCACGTGCGAGAGTTTGGGCTGGGGTCAGTGGAAAAGCGCATTATGGATCCAAAGCTGGAGAAAGTCAGTTCTGGTGGTGATGTAGGTGTTGGCTTGGAAGGACCTTCTATTTCTTCATCATCATCATCTTCTTCCTCCTCGTCTTCTTCCTCATCCTGTTCCTCTAGCTTAGGAAAGGTGATCAGGTCTGGAGGAGAGGAGGCACTACCTGTGGGTTGAGATCAGGTAGTAAACAGTGGACACAGCAACAGTTAAGAGCAAAGGCATGCCCCAGTAGAGCTTTTGTCACCAGTTAACTCAATAAACTTGCCCACCTTTATAATAAGGAAGGAAGGCATGTGTGGTTACATTTTTATTGGAGAAAAAAAATAGATTTTTGTACTTACCGTTAAATCCTTTTCTCTTGTCCTACATTGGGGGACACAGGCACCATGGGGATGAAGATCCTGTTGCTTGGAGAAAGGACACTAAAAGGTTAAAGTGGCTCCTCCTCCTCCTGCTCTGGGCTTCATCCCCGCCTACCTCCTCAATCCTCAGTTTTCTGACCGAAGAAGAGATGACGAGCCCTACCAATTGCCCATGTGAAGAGAAGGAGCACCTCCCCAATGCAAGCTAAGCACGGTATGAACCACCTGCTGTTTGAACTTGTTGGTAATTGAACAATAAAAATGATATAAGATATTACCTGATCAACATTAACTTGAACTAATACAGGGAGGGAAGGCCTGTGTCCCCCAATGTAGGACAAGAGAAAAGGATTTAACGGTAAGTACAAAAATCTATTTTTCTCTTGCCTAGATTGGGGGACACAGGCACCATGGGGACGTCCCAAAGCTACCCATGAGGGCGGGACTTTTTACCCCTAGTATTCAGGGAATAACCACCTGCAACACTTTCCTGCCGAAGCTCGCTTCGGCTGAGGCGAATGTATGCACCTTGTAGAATTTGGAAAAGGTGTGTGTGGATGACCACACTGCGGCCCTACAGACCTGTTCTGCTGAAGCCTGGAGGCAACCACCCAAGAAGTGCTGAGTGAAGAAGTAGGATGAGCTGAACCCGGAAGGGTGTGGCCTTACCTCGTACCTCATAGGCCTTCAAGATTGTTGACCTAATCCATCTTGCATTGGTGGCCTTAGATGCCTTAAGGCTTTTCCGTGGTCCTTCTGGTAAGACAAAGAGGTTGTCTAGCTTCCTTCTACTCTTGGTAGCCCTGGTGTATGTTCTGAGAGAACGATCCACATCTACGTAAGTAACTGTACCAAATTTGTCTTTTGTTCGGGACAAAATGAAGGAACCACCAGGTCCTGGTTAAGATGGAACGCCTTAGGAAGAAATCCAGGGTAGGTCTCAACACCGCCTTGTGGACGACAGGATAGAGTTGCTAGTTCTGAAACTAGTCTAGCCAAAGTGATGGCTAATAGAAAACTACCTTAAGAGTCAGCGGAGGTAATGGAATTTATCCAATGGCTCGAACGGTTGCTCCTGCAATACAGAAGGTACCATAGTGAGATCCCCGGGAGGGATTGTATGACGGTATGGAGGTATCATCCTCAATGCTCCCTGTAGGAAGGTCTTGATGTTGGGCAGCATTGCAAGCTGCTACTGAAAAAGGATAGATAAGGCTGATACCTGAACATTCAGAGAGCTGAGTGCCAGCCCTTATTTCTAAACCCTCCTGAAGGAATAACAATAGGCTACGTTCGTCCTAGGACTGTGGGTCTTTGGCTTTAGATTTACACCAGGATATGAATGTCCTCCATACCCTGTGGTAGATGCGTGCGGCGACGGGCTTTCTGGCCCTTAGTAAGGTCGGTATGGCCTTTTTTGGAACTCCTGGCTAGGATTATGGCTTCAAGTGTCATGCCGTTAAGCCAATCATGGTGAACTCGGGTGGAGGATCAGTCCCTGAGATAACAGATCCATTCTGTCCGGAAGGTGGAAAGGTGCGTCCACTGATGAACTTATGAGCTCTTCGAACCAAGTGTGGTGCGGCCAGTAGGGTGCCACTAGAACTGTTTCTACCCTTCTTGATTACCCTTGGCAGAAGTGCCAGTGGTGGGAAGACATATGCTAGGTGAAACTGCCACGGAACCACCAGTGTTTCCAATGCTAGGGCCAGAGGGTCATTGCTTCTTGTGAAGAACCTCGTAAGCTTGTTTTTGTACCTGGATGCCATTAAGTCTACTTCCAGAGTGCCCCACCTTGCCAGAATCAGTTGAAAAAACCTCTGGGTGTAGGCTCCACTCTCCCTGATGTAAGGTCTCTCGGCTGAGAAAATCTGCTATCCAGTTGTCCACTCCAGGGATATGAACTGCGGAGATAGCTGGTACCGTGTTTTACACCCACAGAAGAATTTGCTGTGCCTCTGCGAGGGCAGCTTGACTCCTTGTGCCTCCTTGGTGGTTGATGTAAGCCAACGCTGTCACATTGCCTGACTGTATTCTTACAGGTAGATCTTGAAGTCTGCCTGACCATTGGAGCAATGACAGGTAGATTGCTCTTAATTCCAGGATGTTGATGGGGAGTAGTTCTTTCTGTGACCAACGTCCCTGTACGGTTAGGTCTCCCAATACTTCTCCCCAACCTTGTAGACTGGCATGTGTTGCGATGACTGTCCACTGGTGATTGGGGAAGGGTTTTCCTGACGGAAGTGTTGTTGGTCAAAGCCACCAAGTGATAGAGGTTCAAACTAGTTCTGATAGGGGAATCCTGCAGTTTAGGTTCGCTCAGTTCCTCCTCTGGTGTTGGAGTAAGGCTCTGTAAGGCTCTGGTGTGGAGCTGCTCATATGGAATCGGAGGATGACACCATAGTCCCTAGCACTCTCATGGCAACCTTAAGGGTACCTGATCCGTTTTCTGCAGAGCTGACAGGAGCCCCCGCATTGAGGTGGTCTTGGATTGGGGAAGGAAGGCTCTTCCCAATGAAGAATTTAGATCAAGCCATAAATATTCTGTACTCTGAGAAGGTATGAATTGAGATTTTTGGAAGTTTATCTGCCAGCCTAACAGCATTAGTGTCTGGAGATGAGTTGTGGCCAGTGCCATGGAACGGGCCTTAACCAGTTGGTCATCCAGGTATGGTATGACACTCACTCCCTGCAGTCGCAGGTCCTCTAGAGCCGCAGCCATGACCTTTGTGAAGAGCCTTTGCGCGGAGGATAGTCTGAACGGGAGTGCCAGGGATTGCCAATGATCTCCTGCCACTGAAAAGTGAAGGAACCAGTGGTGGTTGGGATGTATGGGGACATGCAGGTATGCATCTTTGATGTTGATCACCACCCTGAAATCCTCTATGTCCAGGGACATTAGGACTGACTGGATGGATTCCATCTTGAAGTGGTGCTTCTTTACATGGTCGTTTAGTGCCTTTAGGTCTAGCACCAGGTGAAAAGATCCATCCTTTTTGGGTACTATAAACAGGTTTAAGTAGAAACCGAAGCCCCTTTTACCTTTGAGGGACCGCCATTACTACCGCGGAGGCAGTCAGGGCGTGTGGAACCCCTTGGCCCGCTGAGTGCCTGGGTTCTGTGGTAGGGAGCCTTGAGATGGAAAATCCCCTCGGAGGTAGCCGAGATAGAAATGATCTGTAGGACCCAGGGGTACAGTACTCTATGCTGTCACACCTCCTGAAAGTGACTTAAGCGTCCGCCAAAGGGTTTAGCTTTCAGGGGTGGGCACCTCCTCATGCGGAGGCTGTTTTGTCCTGTGCAGGCTTAGGTGCTGCTCTGCTTCCTGACCAAGAAGTGCTCTGCCTTAACTGGAATCTGGGGCGGGTCGGAGCTTGTTGCTTTTCATGTTGGGACCTCTGGCTCTGATTTTGGCGAAAGGGACGGAAAAAAATAAATAAATAAATAAATCGTTGCCTTTTGAAGGTAGGCCTCTTGGGTCTGTTTTGCAGAAGTAAAGTGCTCTTGCCTCCTGTAGCTTGAGAATTTACCTTCTCTGTTCAGCACCAAAAAGTTGTTTTCCGAGAATGGGAGACCAAGCAGAGACCACTTCAAGGTAAGATCTGTTGACCAGTTTTTTAGCCAAAGGAAACGTCTGGCTGCAATGGATTATGCCTAAGCCCTTGTGACGAGCTTAGCCGCGTCCAGGACTGCTACGCAAATTTATATATATTTGTGTCTGCTATCGGAGCTAGAAAGAGGTCTGTGGAGGGGTCTTCTGAGCCATGAGTTGGGCCATCTGTTTCACCCAAACTTCCATTGACCTGGATACCCATGGGGTGGCAATAATAGGTAGGAGAGTTCCGCCTACTGCTGTAAAAATCGACTTGCAGAAACCCTCAAGACGTTTGTCGATAGGATCGTTAAAGGAAGCCGCATCGGCTACTGGAATGGGGGTGGTCTTTGACAATTTAGAGACCGGTGGGTCCACTGCTGGGGGTGAAGACCAAGGTCTGTAAAGTAAAAGGATAAGTTTGAGTAAAGCGATGGAAAATTGGACTCTATGGTCTGGCGTTTTCCATTGTGCTTTAACAATGTCACATAGCTTTTCATAGGCTGGAAAGACACAAGAAGACTTCTTTTGCCTCTTGAAAATGTTTTTGGTTCGCTCTGCTAAAGGTGGGGTGTGCCTGAATCAGGCTCTCGACCTCTCATTGTGATCTAGGGGGTATCCTGACCCTATTCATCTGCGGATAGGATCTGTCCCTCTTCCCAATGCCTCTTCCTGTTCATCAGGCAAAACAGGTGGGGAAAGGGGAGGTCGCTTTGTGGCCGACTGCTGAGTGACCGGTCTGTGAGGCTGTGTAGATAGGTGCTGTAGGACCTTATCTAGAGTCTCTGGAATTCTGGCTAGGTTTTGTAGACCCGCTAGAGATAGAGCGCACACCAATTCAGAATCCAAGCTCGTTTGATTAGCCGTAGCTGTCGCAGAGCTGGCTGGTAGGGCTGTGTGGGATTGTAATTGTGCAGTGACTGCTGCAGTCTTACAGGCTTCACATATTGGCTCAGCCAAAACGCTAGCACATTTAGGTCTGCAAGTTGTCATGCCAAACACTAAATTGCATTGGTGGTACATGCAGTTGCCTGCTTGGGAAGGGACTGGTCATCTGCCCTGCCCGTCATGGCTATACTATGTAGTGCCACCCAGTAAGTAAAGATATTGGGGAATATTAGGAGAGTCCAGAGGAGTGAACCAATTCTCCCTTAGAGTACGATCTGTGAAGACAGAGGGAAGTAGTGAAAAACCCCACAGTAGGTCCCATAGAGAGAGGGAAGCGTTAATCCCCTAGAGAAAGAGTAAGGGAAGCATAACTACATATTCATCAAGGTAGGAAGGAATGGTGCCTTGTTCTTCTCTGTGAGAGACAGTGAGGCTGGAAACGCTCAGTACTGGAGAGAGATGCGGATCCAAAATGGCCGCCAGAAAGGTTTCCCGGGCTTTGGTATAGTACCTTAGTAAGATGGCGCCCGTGAGGCGCGTGTGCAGCGACTCGTGCACAATGAAATAGATGCAGCGCCAGATGGTGGCGCGAAAGGTCGCTGGGAATGGCACTGAGTTACCAATGCGGGGACTACTTTTAGTGCTGTTGTCCCATTATGATCTACATCTATAAAAGCATTGTTAGCATTCTGTTCCATAGAAAATATTACTTAATATTGATTCATGAGAAAATGTATATTGTTATGTTTAGCATCCATTTTTTTTTTTTTTTGTAACCTTAACATAAATATCTGATAAAAAGCATGAAACAGGAGGGTGATTTAGACAAACTGTGTGTTGACAGTGTCTTGAGATCTACTGATGACCAGCTAAAGGTCTACTGGTAGATCCCAATCTACCTTTTGGATATCCCTGGCCTAGGGAAATCTTTGTCAGAGAATAGCAGTGAAAGTGAAACTAAATGCCTAGGAAAATCTCTGTGAGAGAATAGCAGTGAAAGTGAAACTAAATGCCTTTCTGCAGAGCTGACAGGCAGCATGTAATGGGGGGAGGGAGGAGGGAATTGACTTACCTCCTTGTGCCAGCCAGGAATGCTCAATAAAAGACATACCCTCTGTTGTGGCTACTGGTGCAGCCTCCGGAGAGCGGGAACCAGTGCCCAGGGTAGTGTGGGGGGAGCTCCCCAGCCTGCAGCCTCCGTAGAGCGGGAAGGCTATAGAGCATCTTCAGATCAGAAGTCCTTGGCTGGAGGGGTTCTGGAAGAGAAACACTGACCCCTAGTAGTGGCATGATACTGAATAAATCTGTACCATTGCTCCCAGCCACGAAGTGTCCATCCTCCTTCTGAGGACACTAAAGAAAACTGAGGATTGAGGAGGTAGGCGGGGATGAAGCCCAGAGCAGGAGGAGGAGGAGCCACTTTAACCTTTTAGTGTCCTTTCTCCAAGCAACAGGATCTTCATCCCCATGGTGCCTGTGTCCCCCAATCTAGGCAAGAGAAAAAAACATTCTGCAGAGTTACCTGAAGGAAGGGACCCTCCAGATCCAGTTGACCCTTTGTCACCGGTTTTGCGACCTCTGTGACTCGATGTTTTTTTTGCTTTCGCATCTGATCTCACAACCTCAGGACTGTCTGCACTTGTCTCATGCTGCATGGGGATAAATTGGGAAAAGATCATAAAGACAAACGGCTGTGAGCTGTAGCTGATAAAGAAGCAGGGTGTGACAGCTGAAGCAATGATGGAAGGAGCAGTGAGAGCTGGAGCAGCCCGGGATGAAGTGGTGTGTACTTGAGTTGCCCAGGATGAAGTGTTGTGTGATGGAGCAGCCCAGAATTAAGAGTTGTGTGCTGAACAGTGGTGTCTTATTTCTGAGGAAGAAATGGTGCAAGTAGGAGCACCCAAGAGAAATACGCTGTGCTCTGGAATCATCCAAGAAAGAAGTGCATGTGATAAAACAGCCAAGCAAGAAATGGCGTGTGCTGGAGCAACCAATGAAAAGTTGTTTAGTACCCAAGGAAGAAGTGCTGCACAGAGAACAGGACTAGCTGTGTGTATTCAAATGAAGAATTAGTCAAGGAGTTAAGTAATACTAGCAAACAATTGAATGAACTCTGGCACCTTCTCAGCAGGTACTGGCAGCAGAGAGGGCACAGTTATGTGGCCAGGGGAATCACGATGCTTGCGGTGCTTTACTCTCTCCTTATCTTTATGACTCTGTAAGAAAGAGATAATGTCATTCAACAACAAAACAAAACAAATCATTCCGATGATGAACTTTTATTTATTCATCCCAAGACCTATAACAAGCGCCTCTAACACTGAGATGAGCAAAACCCTTTATTGTTATCCACACTGAAATGTGGCGCTCTTAATTGCAATGCTAATGAGGTGCATCCTGGGCACAGGCGATTGTACGGCTCTTTGCTTGGCTACAATAGTTTTTTCACACGCACCTTTTTCAATCGCTCTCGAAACAGGAGGGATTTATCCAGGGAAGGGGACCCCGAGCGACTGCACCGGCCTGGGACAAATGGACATGGAAGGCGGGAGAGCTTCTAATTTAAAAGGACAAAAAGAAATAGAAGCCACAGATTAACAGACCTTTGCAAATCCGTAAACCCCAGGGAAACCATCTGTAACAGCAGGCAGTGACAAACAAGCAACCCTTAGGCAGCTTGTAAAGTTGAAAAGATCTGTATTATTATAGGATGTTGTTATAAGGTACAGAACCTCACATGAGGCCCCTGGTTCTACAAGCAAAGCTATCAAGCGAAAATGGTAAGCAGAACTAGAGACTAGAGACTGTGGTAAAGTGGAAGGAGCACATACCTGCGGCTCTCGCACTATCTTGTTGAAATGGTACTTGCAGTATCCGATATATTTGACATTATCCACCTCTTGAGCTTCTTCTTCGCACAGCAGCCCGGCCATCTGAGCACTGACATGGACAGCAGGGGGGATACCTGTTACAGTGAAACACTTCCCCTTTCATAGTCTCACATGCAAAAGGCAAATTGCCCCCTTTAATATGCCCATAAGCACCACAGCATGAGGCTCCTCCTTCCTACAGTATGAGGCTTCTCCTTCCTACAGCATAAGGCTCCACCTACCTACAGGTTAATGTGTTGTATATACTGCACAAAAATTTCCCCAACTGCAGATAATTGTGTGTGTGCAGATCCGTGAACAAAAATTACTGTTCCTCCTTCCTACAGCATGCTCCTCCTCCTCACCTTACTACTTAATATCCTATGGAGCAGTGGAATAACCCTCCTTATACCCCACTAGTTCATTAATATCATACTGACTCTCTGCCACTCTCTGTGGTCACCCCCTAACAGTAAAAATCCTTCATCTCACCATGTCACATGGAAAGCTTGCCGACAGCCATGTTTGTTGCAGGTCATACAGGCACCAGACGCTGCTCTGCTCTCTCTTCCCTGATCCTCACAGATGTAGCAGGTCTAAGAGGCACAAGACAGACAGACGCTGGATCAAGTGATACGGTTAATACAATGTTGGCGTGGAAGGCATGGGGATATTTTAAAGTGCTACTGTACCTTATTATAGCGATCATGTGGCACATATTGCAGCACAATGGGTTCCATGGTCAGGACATTGGCAAACTGGACCTCTGGGATATAGAGGGCACACACAACATGTGCCCAACCTGGTGACAGAAAAGTGGAAACAAAAGTTATTGGAAATTGGAACTAATTTAAGTCGTTCACCTTTAAATTAACGGTTCGTATGACGTAGAGAGACAAATTTTCAATCGGTTTTCATTTTATATTATTTGTGGTTTTTTGATTTATTTAGCTTTTTTTTTATCCAGTTTACAGTTTCAGTTATCTGGTTGCTCATAGAAATGAATGGAGATTGGCGGAGTTTCACTATAGGGGACTGTGGTGATCTCTAACTTCATTTTTTGATAAATATGCCCTTAAAAGTTAACTTTAAGGAGAACCACTCCCTTTAACTGACCAGTCACCATCTCCAGTGCTGATCTGCTTACCTCCGTTGTCTGTTCTCTTCAGCGCCCCCTCTTTATGTGGGCACAAGTCGCATCTCTAGAAGTGATGGAGAAAACCAAGATCACATCATTATATAAGTCACATATTCATGTATTATATATATATCTATATATATATATATATATATATATATATATATATATATATATATATATATATATATATATATATATATATATAGTCAATTGCAGACGTGAAAAGACATGAAAAAGAAACACTCACCACCCGGGCGGCTCTCTCCTGGGACTCACATTTACGGCAGAACCAGGGACCAGAGGGCACCTGTACAATTCCATAGCAGGCTGAAAGAAAAGCACAAACCCCACTCAATTATTAAGATTTCCCAAAGGGAATAAGAATAGTTATAAGCAGTGATCTGAAGCCTTTGGGTCAGAAAACAACAATAAAAGAAGCTGGTTGCAAGGCTTAAAAGGCAAAAAAAATCCCATTTTTACTTTCTTTAATGAAAAAGAAACCTTTTCGGACGGTCCCTAACTGCTCTGCAGGGAAAATGGGATTTTTGATACTCACCGTTAAATCCTTTTCTCTGTAGTCGATAGGGGGACACAGGGAACAGCTGGGGTTAAGCTCCACCCTCCGGAGGCAGGACACTTGTATGAATAATCAAAAGGGGGCGTGACCTAGGGACTGGCTTAACCCGGATGCTACGCCAACCTATTCAGTTTGTACCAAAGAGACTGCTAAACATAGGAATAAAACTTAACTAGCAGAACTGGTAACTCAGGGAGTATTCCCTCATGGACCAACGTGGTCAACATCTCGCCGCGGGGCGGGAAGCCCTGTGTCCCCCTATCGACTACAGAGAAAAGGATTTAACGGTGAGTATCAAAAATCCCATTTTCTCTGTCGTCTCAGGGGGACACAGGGAACAGCTGGGGACTTATCAAAGCAGCCCCAAGAACAGCAGGGTGGGAGCGAAGAGATTGTGGCACATTACTGTACCACTGAATGTAACACCTTTCGGCCAAAGGCAGCCTCCGAAGAGGAAAAGGTGTCTATTTTGTAGAATTTAGAAAATGTGTGAACAGACGACCAGGTGGCCGCTCTGCAGATCTGATCCAGGGATGCTGAATTGCGCCAAGCCCAGGAAGCTCCCATTGATCGTGTTGAATGTGCTCTGACATGCTCTGGTGGAGATTGTCCCTTGGAAATGTAAGCTTGTCGGATGGTCTCCTTCAGCCATCTAGCAATGGACGTCTTGGATGCCGCCATGCCTCTTCGAGGCCCATTAGGAACTACAAACAGTCTTTGAGAACGTCGAAAGGACTTAGACTTTTCCAAGTACCAGCGAAGAGCTCTGACGACATCTAAACTGTGAAGTCGCTTCTCCTTAGAGTTCTTAGGTTCAGGGCATAGGGACGGTACCACAATTTCCTGGTTTATGTGAAATGAGGACACAACCTTGGGTAGGAAGGATGGTACTGTGCGTAAAACTGCTTTATCCTTGTGGAATACTAGATAAGCTGGATCACATGAAAGTGCACTCAGTTCTGAAACTCTTCTGGTTGAAGTAATCGCCACTAGAAACACTGTTTTCCAGGTGAGCCACTTCTCAGTGACTGTGCCTAACGGTTCGAAAGGTGAATCCAGTAAGGCTTCCAAGACTAGATTGAGATCCCAACCAGGAATCGGGGGACGAAATGGAGGAGCTAAATGGGCTACTCCTTGCAGAAAGGTGTGCACAGAATCTTCCAGAGCTAGGCGTGAGTGAAATAGAGCTGACAATGCAGAAACCTGTACCTTCAAAGAACTCAATTTGAGGCCCAGCTTGAATCCTCGCTGTAGAAAGGATAGGATTCTTGGAATATTAAACTCGAAAAAAGGTAGTTGTGCTTCCTTGCACCAGTTCCAGTAACTGCGCCATACCCTGTGATAGGCTTTGGACGATGTAGATTTGCGTGACTTCAACATAGTGTCAATAACCTCTTCAGCTATGCCCTGTCTTCGCCATATGTCGGCCTCAATAGCCATGCCGTCAAAGCAAATAATCCCGGGTTGTGATGGGCTATGGGTCCCTGACACAGGAGATCCAATCTGGATGGAAGGCGAACTGGTTGTGCTGCCGACATTTCTTGGAGATCGGAGAACCAGGTCCTCCTGGGCCAGAAGGGAGCTATCACAATCACTGTGGAATGTGATAGCTTGATCTTTTTGAGGACCCGAGGCAACATGGGTAGTGGTGGAAAAATGTAGGCTAGATCGAATTTCCAAATCTGGGTCATGGCATCCACCCCTACTGCTAAAGGGTCTCGGGAGCGGGAGAAGAAACTCTTCACCTTGCGATTGGTTCTGGAAGCCATTAGGTCTATTTGGGGAAGTCCCCATTGACTGACAAGATCTGAGAAAACTTCCGGATGAAGTTCCCATTCCCCTGGATCCAGATTGTTTCGACTGAGGAAGTCTGCCTTTGTGTTGTTCACTCCTGGGATATGGATAGCCGACAGTCGTACAAGGTTGCGTTCCGCCCATCTCAGAATCTCCTGAGTTTCTGCTAGTGCCGCTTTGCTGCGGGTTCCACCCTGTCTGTTGATGTAAGCCACAGTGGTAGAATTGTCGCTTTGAACTCTCACTGATTTTGTCTGCAAACGGCTTGACCAATGATGAAGAGCTAGTCGCACTGCCCGAAGCTCCAGTATGTTTATGTGAAGTTTGGATTCTGGGAGAGACCATGTACCCTGCACAGATAGATTGTCCCATGTTGCTCCCCAGCCTTGGAGGCTGGCGTCTGTCGTGATTACCTTCCAATCTGGAATCGCCCAGGATTGGCCCTTTGACAGATTGTCTTGTCGCATCCACCATTGTAGAGATTCCCTCGTTGCTTGAAGAAGTTTGATCTTCTGGGAAAGAGGACCTCTCTTCCATCCCAACAGAATGTTGGCTTGAAGAGGACGTAGATGAATTTGTGCAAAAGGGACTGCTTCTATGACCGAAACCATTGATCCTAGAACCCTCATGGCCATGTGTATAGTCGGACTCTGGCAGAGAGATAGTTTGGAAACTTGGTCTCTGATCCTCATTTGTTTGTCCAAAGGTAAGGTCACCCGTTGGGTGAGGGTGTTGAATTCGAGACCCAGGAATGTCATCTGATGGCTGGGAAATAGACTGGACTTCTCCCAGTTGATTGTCCAGCCAAAGTCCTGGAGTAATCGGATCGCCGTCTGAAGATCTGCTCTGCCCTTCTCTATTGTCCTCGACTTCAGAAGAAGATCGTCCAAGTAGGGCGTCACCGATACACCCTGGAGTCTCAAGGAGGCAGCCGTAACCGCCATGAGTTTGGTGAATACCCGAGGGGCCGATGACAAGCCGAAGGGGAGGGCTACGAACTGGTAGTGGAAATTCTTGAAGGCAAATCTCAGGAAACGATGGTGAGGTTGCCAAATCGGTACATGAAGGTACGCATCCTTGATGTCTAGGGACATCAATAGTTGCTCTGGTTCCATTCCCCGAATCACAGAGCGCAGGGTCTCCATTTTGAATCGTACCGAGCGTATGTGCTTGTTGAGGAATTTCAGGTCGAGAACAGGTCTGAAGGATCCGTCCCTCTTGGGCACTAGGAATAGATTGGAGTAAAACCCGGAGAATTTCTCCAGCGGGGGCACGGGTACAATCACTCCGTTCTGTTCCATGTTGGATATGCATTCCAAAAAGGCCTGAGCCTTGGCTGGTTTGACCGGGATTCTGGACATAAGGAATTTTCTGGGGGGGAGAGAAGAAAAGTCCAAATGGTAGCCCTCTGAAATTATTTCGTTGACCCAATTGTCTGACGAATGTCGGTTCCACACCTCCCGGAATTGAAGCAACCTGCCCCCTATCGGATGCTGTGACTCCGGAGGGGCTGCCCCGTCAACCTGATGTGGACTTATCAGTTGTGGGCTTGTTGTGAAACTTGTTAGTCTTCCATGTAGGACGTCCCTTGTCACTGTTCTTTGTTCTAAAATGGGAACGTTGGGGAGGACTACTGCGTCTGTTGTAACGTCCACTTTGGCCACGAAAAAATTTTCCGCGTCTGTAGGAAGAATTGGTTTTGCTTTTGCTCTGGGGAAGAAATGTACTTTTTCCGCCTGTGGCCTGTGATATGATTTTTTCTAATTCTTCGCCAAAAAGTCGCTGCCCCTTGAAAGGAAGTGAGGTTAGTGACTTCTTCGAACTAATGTCAGCTGTCCAACTCTTAAGCCAGAGAGTTCTACGGGCAGCTACCGACAAGGCTGAGGTGCGGGCAGTGATCTGGACCGCATCCAAGGTAGCGTCACATAAATAAGCGGAAGACTCAGCTATCAACTGTGCCGTGGCAAGAAGCTCAGATCTAGAAACTCCATGTTGAATGTCTTTGATTAGGGAATCGGACCATGTTTGTATGGCCCTTGCTACCCAGGAAGAGGCTAGTACCGGACGAAGAGTAGAACCTGCGGATGAGTACAGTGCCCTCAAAAATCCCTCTAGACGTCTGTCAGATGGGTCTTTAAAAGCTGCAGAGTCTGTGACTGGTAGTGCTGTAGCTTTAGACAATCTGGAGACTGGCGCATCCACTGTTGGTGGCATGGACCACTTATCTACCAATTCCTTGGAAAAGGGATAGGACTTGGAGAATTTACGGGTCGCCTGGAATTTTCGTTCTGGAGAATTCCACTCCTCTTGTATGATGGCGAGGAGTTGATCATGAGGAGGAAAGACTGTTGCGGATTTGTGCTGTCTTTTGAATAGACTAGTAGTCTGAGCTTGTTGTTCTGTTGAGGGAGTAATTTTTAGTACTTCTAGTACCCCTTTAATGATACTATCGATGTCGTGTTGCGGTTCACGACCTTTTTGGTCTTCGCAATCTTCCTCTTCCTCCCCAGACGACACCTCGGATGGAGGTAGTTCACCCTCTGATTGGGAAGAGTCAGCTTCAGCTGATGATCCCTCTGAAGGGGTATGATTACTAGCTTCTCCCCTTGAACTGCCTACTCGTTTGCGTTTCCCACTGGATTTCTGACCCAGTTTAGCTAAAGCTTTACCCAAATTATTTGCAATGGAGGGTAAACTCTGTAGGGATGCCAGTGATTGAGACAACTGGATAGCCCAGAGAGGGGCTGGCGGGTCTGAGGGAGTTCCAGGTACTCCATTTGGAGAAATGTCATCTAAATTGGAAATCCCGGCTTGAAAATCCGTTGGACTGGATGAGGCCCCTGGAATTGGTGTAACTCCCTGCCCCCCTGAACAAGTTCTGCAGAGAGGCTCACCTTGACCCCCTGGAATTTTTGCATTGCACTTTGTACACATAAAGTAAGTGACCTGTGCTGCTGCCACTGCTGCTCTCCCCCCCGGTCTGGGGAATAAACCCCCTGACTTACCTTCTGCCATAGCAGTGTCTGAGGTACTCACTGAGCAGGTTGAGTAGATGTGAGGGATAAGCTGACCCTGGCAAAACCTTTATGTCTGCTGGCCAGAAGCTGCTGCTGTAGTTTGTTGTAAAGAACTCCTAACCAGTAATAGGGGTGAGGAGTTGGCCTGACTAACAGTTGCTGCTGAAAATGCCTGTTTTGCGAGGATTAGAAATCCTCTTGCGGCGTTGCGCTTGTAAACCGGCGCGAACCAACTTAAGATGGCGCCTGGAACGCAGCAGAGACTGAACGGAGCGATGCGTTCCACCTGAGGCGCGCGAAAAACCAAGATGGCGCCTGGAACGCATCCTCCGTCTCTGACTGCGTACTGACAATGCGCACACCACAGACGGCTGCCAAACAGAGAGGAGGGAGAATCCTGTCCTGCTCGAGCACCACTCTCCTCTCTCCCCCGGAACCCAGGATAGAGAACCCTGGGAAACAAGAACAGTAACGGTAACTGCGGGTGCACTGAGGGGGAGAAGGGAGGAGGGAAAAAAGCCTAGGCAATACCAACAAGCAGCGCTAGTGGAGCCAGGGAATTCCCCCATAGTCCAACTATTTATATCACCTCACACACACATACCGGCCAAACCTTCTGCATCCTTATCAGGAGCAGGGACGTATGGATGGTCGGATATAGCCATATGGCTAGGAAAAGACCCCGGTATGGATTCCCACGAAGGGAGTCCCCTCAGGATACAAGTAGCCCTGTTCCTGGGAGACCCCTTGCTGCCAGCCTGGGCTGGTCTGAGATATGTAGAATAATCTTTTCTTCCTGAAACGGATAATGTCCAACCTCCTAGCAGGACACTTAAAAACTGGATAGGTTGGCGTAGCATCCGGGTTAAGCCAGTCCCTAGGTCACGCCCCCTTTTGATTATTCATACAAGTGTCCTGCCTCCGGAGGGTGGAGCTTAACCCCAGCTGTTCCCTGTGTCCCCCTGAGACGACAGAGAAACAATCATACTTATGAACAGCAGGGGGGCCCCAGCCTTACTTCCCAGCCATGCAGAACTCAAGCAGCTTTGTATATTCCCCTGTAGAGCAGTCAGTGACTGTATAGAGATTTGTATTGGATTTCATTTTTGCCTTTACATCCCCTTTACTGTTTCCAACTCCAGCTGCAGGGACAAAGATCATGGCGCCAGATTTAAACAGATAAACTGGGATTCTATTTGGAGGATTATTTTGCTGCAGCCACTGGTTCTGCAGAGTTGGAGAAAGTTTATATTAAACAATACAAAAACTATAAAATCCACATTAGATTACATGACAACACAGGACCGAGTGCAGTCTGTATATTCTGATTATTAATCAGTCTTGTTGTATCAGCTTCTGGCAGATATTATTTGACTTGTGCTGTTTTGATAATTTATGATGATCCCTAAGCAGCCCAGACCACACTGAGCATGTGCACAGTCTTGGTCTTCCAAAGATGTTTAACAAAGTTACAAGATGGTGACCCCCTGTGGCCAACTTTGAAAGCATAAATCATTTGTTTGATTAGGCTTGTGGTGCAGAAAGTTCCTGTTTATGTTTAGTGCACAAAATACAGCATTTCTAGCCTTACTCTATTTTAGACTTTACTTCTCCTTTAAATGGTGCCAGCATGTCTCAATCAAACAGGACAGATTTGTTGATTTATGTAAAGAGCGGAGGGGATTAGAGACTGAGGTCAGAGGGGTAACTATAACCCCTCATGGTCCTTGAGTTGACTTATTCTTTAACCTCTATTAACCATATGACTTGCCACCCACCTATCAAACAAATTCATGTAAAATTGCTCATAAGAGGCCTCTTCTCTTTTGCAATGAGTTCTTTTTTCTAGTCTAGATTTGGTTTTACACTGTTAATATAATGAATTTGAATCAGCGCCACCTGCTGTTCATTTTTGGTCCCACAGCTACAGCGGAGGAAAGCCTTGTGACTGTTGCTCTGTTCAGAAAATTAAGTTAGTGAGAAGAGAAGAGCCATCGGACATACCGGTCTGTTCTAAGGCTACAAAAGAAAGTGGTAGTCCCCTTGGTGTAGAAAGCAGCATTCTTAGCCAAACTGCAACTGCTCTTCATTTTCCAATCTTTGTGGTTAATTGAATTATTGATGTTTGTCACGTTGCAGCTCTCGGAGTGTTATCTTTCTATTCAGGCCTCTCCTATTCATATTCCAATCAATGCATGGTTGCTATGGTAATTTGGACCCTAGCAACCAGATGGCTGAAATGTGAGAGAGCTGCTGAATAAAAAGCTAAATAAGTCAAAAACCACAAATAATAAAAAATGAAAACCAATTGCAAGTTGTCTCAGGGTATCACTCTCTACATCATAGACAGTTAATTTAAAGATGAACAACCCCTTTAAAGCTACTAAAGAAGCACAAAATGCAAGATTCTGGATTGAGGTAACAATAAGTAGCAGTTGTGTTTTATAGCCTTTGGGTGGAGGAACAAACTCTCCAAATTGCCCACCGTTTCCACATCTTCAGGGGCACAACAACAGAAGAAGCAGAGTCTGTGGTTGCAGAGGGGGGCCAGGAGTGTAGAGGGGTACAATAATATTAAAGGAAAGACATGGCCAATCAGAGAAGCAGAAAGCAAAGCTGAGAAATACTAATACCGAGAAGCAGTTTCCCCTGAGTCTGTACATCTAGGGGCCCAATACACAGACACAACCCCAAATCACACACCCACGCCTGGTTTCCTGACATCTCTACATCCTCACACTTAAACATGAATCAGAGAGAGAAAGAGTGACAGGCAAAGGCCACATCCGCATTTATGAGAAACTCGACTCATCAAGCCTTATCTCCCATCACCCATTCACTTACACCCCCACCCCTAAAAGAATATATCCCCTTCTACCCCCCCAAAGGGTTAAATGTACCTCTCACAGATCATGGATAACATCTGCTTGAATATAGCGGCCAATAAACATTTTGGATGATCGGATTTTCCGCAAACGGATACTGTATTCAAAATTCTCTCTGGTTGCTAGGGGAAGACTTCCTAATAAAACTGTTAATATTGAATACTGTTCCTTTTTCCATCACAAATACAGTATGGTTGCTAGGGTAACGCCAAAAAACGGCAACAGAGAAGAGTATTCTGACAAATAAGAAGGTAAGTGAATCAATGGAGACAATGAGATCCAAAGGCCACCGATTGGAGTTTGCAGTTCGGAGGTGAGGGGGGAGAATAGTTGGAATTGTACAGTGTATGTGTCATTGCCAAGGCAAAGAGCTGCTGAACTACAACACTCTTTCTCCTTTACATTATGACCATCACATCACTATAATAAACCTCCTTGAGCCACACAGGCTTGAAATGTTGTTATTATGTGCTCTAAACAGGCATTTGCTTTAATGCAGTTCTGTCTTATGGGCTGTTGCTTGTGGATCCTGGTGTAGGGGGACAGTGCTGGACTGGCACCCCAAAGATTGAGACTTAAACAGAAAAGTGCTCAGGCTCCTGTGATGAGACCCAGAGTGTAAGAGCTTGGCTACAAGTCACAGTAACGTGGCTACTAGTACAGAGAATGGGGTGAATGCAGCAACAGGCACTAGTGTGTTTATAAAGAGCACCATAAGAGCTGACAATCACAAGGGACGAGCACCACTAATGCACAGAAGCAGCTGAAGCACAAACGTGGCATCACAAGACACACACTGAGGAGACACAGGAATGACACACACTGAGGAGACACAGGAATGACACACACTGAGGAGACACAGGAATGACACACACTGAGGAGACACACGAATGACACACACTGAGGAGACACAGGAATGACACACTGAGGAGACACACGAATGACACACACTGAGGAGACACAGGAATGACACACACTGAGGAGACACAGGAATGACACACACTGAGGAGACACACGAATGACACACACTGAGGAGACACACGAATGACACACACTGAGGAGACACACGAATGACACACACTGAGGAGACACACTATGACACACACTGAGGAGACACACGTATGACACACACTGAGGAGACACAGGAATGACACACACTGAGGAGACACATGAATGACACACACTGAGGAGACACACGTATGACACACACTGAGGAGACACAGGAATGACACACACTGAGGAGACACAGGAATGACACACACTGAGGAGACACAGGAATGACACACACTGTGGAGACACACGTATGACACACACTGAGGAGACACAGGAATGACACACACTGAGGAGACACAGGAATGACACACACTGAGGAGACACAGGAATGACACACACTGAGGAGACACAGGAATGACACACACTGAGGAGACACAGGAATGACACACACTGAGGAGACACATGAATGACACACACTGAGGAGACACACGTATGACACACACTGAGGAGACACAGGAATGACACACACTGAGGAGACACAGGAATGACACACACTGAGGAGACACACGAATGACACACACTGAGGAGACACAGGAATGACACACACTGAGGAGACACAGGAATGACACACACTGAGGAGACACAGGAATGACACACACTGAGGAGACACAGGAATGACACACACTGAGGAGACACATGAATGACACACACTGAGGAGACACACTATGACACACACTGAGGAGACACAGGAATGACACACACTGAGGAGACACAGGAATGACACACACTGAGGAGACACACGAATGACACACACTGAGGAGACACAGGAATGACACACACTGAGGAGACACACTATGACACACACTGAGGAGACACAGGAATGACACACACTGAGGAGACACAGGAATGACACACACTGAGGAGACACACGTATGACACACACTGAGGAGACACACGAATGACACACACTGAGGAGACACACGAATGACACACACTGAGGAGACACAGGAATGACACACACTGAGGAGACACAGGAATGACACACACTGAGGAGACACACTATGACACACACTGAGGAGACACAGGAATGACACACACTGAGGAGACACAGGAATGACACACACTGAGGAGACACAGGAATGACACACACTGAGGAGACACAGGAATGACACACACTGAGGAGACACAGGAATGACACACACTGAGGAGACACAGGAATGACACACACTGAGGAGACACACGTATGACACACACTGAGGAGACACACACTGAGGAGACACAGGAATGACAAGACAAAGACACAGAGGTGGGACCCCCTGTAGGGCCTGAGACTGAGAGAGAGAGAAGAGGGGCCCCAGCCAATGTGAAGAAGCCAAGGGCCCCATATGGAGTGAGGGAACATTTCATTGGTTTGGCTGTGCCGTGTGACTAGTGAAACAAAGTAGAAGAAGTCGTTTTTGGGCAGACTGGTCCGGAACAGCTGAGGCCTCACATACAGGAGAAGTGCGAGTTGTAGCGGTCTGACCCCCTGCGGCTCCCGTGCGTTTCCCTGTTGTCCTGTCACTAGTTGCCCCTCCCCCTCACCTTGATGCACCGCCACGTTACAGCCGTGCCCGTCGCAGTAGACAAGCGGGTTTTCGGCCCAGCCCCTCTCGTCCGAGCACACGCAGCAGCCTCCAACCATCTCCTTCATCCTCCCATGGAGCCACCGAATCTCTCCCGGGGCCGGGCGGCCGACCAGCCGGGGTCACTGCGCATGCGTAACCCGCTCCACACAACCTGGGGAAACAAAGACACTACGCATGCGCCGGCGGTGACAAATCGAGGTAGCGTGAGACACTATTGCGCGTGCGTCGTCTGTCATTGTTTTACGCGTGCGCACTTGGAATCTGTAGCCGCGTTACCCATTGACGTTGCCTGTGTATTCTGGAAGCAATTCATTGCAACTACCAGCAGATGTCGCCCTTCCAAAGTCACAAGGTAACTCTCTCTTAAAGCAACACGCCTCTCTGTAGAAGCAGGGAAATCACTATGGCATCTCCCAAATTCCATAGAAATATTTTGAAAGGGGTTGTGTTGTAGAGAGTGATATATTCTGAGACAATTTGCAATTGGTCTTCATTTTATAACAATTATTTGTATTTTATTTAAATGATTTCACTTTTTGTTCAGAAGCTCTCCGGTTTTGGAGTTTCAGCGGCTGTCTGGTTGCTAGGGTCCAACTAACCATAGCAACCAAGATGTGGTTTAAATGCTAGACTGATATAAAAAAAAAGTAGCAATAATAAAAAATAAAATAAAATTGTACAATTGTTTTTTTGGCTGCTGGGAACCTCATTTGAAAGCTGCAATCATTTTAAAAAATAATGAGGACCAATTGAAAATGTGCTTAGAATTAGCCATTCCGTAACAGGGTCGTGGAGGGCGGCTTTTAAGGAGCACATGTAGCTTCCTGTTTATGTTTATGTACAGGAAGAGGACCCAGATAGATGGTAAGGGCCAGTTGGAAAGCCACAAAGTGTATAGGATTTTGGGGGTGCAGTGGGCAAGGTTTGGGCAGATTGATGGCTCGTTGTGGGTGTAATGGGGTGTGGCAGTGCAGGTTGGGTATGAGCCTGTCGTGGAATTCGTTTTTTGGAGCCCCATTCTTAAGGTGGCCATACCCAGGGAGGGCGATGGCGCCAAACGAGCGGATATCTCCCCAATATTCCCACATTGAGGCAAGTGATATCGGCTGATCCAATTGTGGGCCCTAGGGCCCAACGATCAGATCAGAATGGAGGCAATACGGGAACGTTTGACGAAACAGATGCAGCCGCAATCTGATGGGATTTTTTTTTTTTTTTATTGCAATAAATTTTTATTGAATATAGCAAAAAAGTCGTTGATGGGATTTTTTAACCTGCCTGACCAGGCCCGGATTTGTGGAAAGGCCACCTAGGCCCGGGCCTAGGGCAGCAGGATTTTAGGGCGGCGGCATGCTGCCCAACCTCACCCACATTGGTTCAAAAACACTCGGGATGAGCAGAAGTAGATTCAATCATTTTGTAAATTTCCCATGCCCAATCCACATTGTTCAGGTCCCGATTATGAAAATTTGCATGAATAAAGGGGGGGGCACGGGTGACGAACGGCGGTGGGCCTAGGGACGCCCGCTATGTAAATCCGGCCCTGTGTCCGACTTTCAACCAGATATCGATTGGGCACACCTGTCGGATGGCCCCACACTCGGGCCAATAAACTGCCGACTCGGTCTGTCAGCAGCCCAGGTATGGGGGCCTTTAGTCCACTGCCCTCCATTCTATAACTCTCTCTGGTTGCTATGGTCATTTACACCCTAGTTACCAGATAGCTAGTGAAACTCCAAACTGGACGGCTTCTGACCAAAAAGTGAAAAAGTAAAATAAAAAAAAATGAAAGTAATAAAACAAGACCCAATGCAAATGGTCTCAGAATCTTAGTGATATTAAATGGGAGCCCCCTGGAGCAGAGCCCTGCTAACTAATTAGGGTTCCTGAGTGAATAGGTTTTAGGGTGCCAGGGGGACGCTCTGTGCCACCCTGAGTTGGTCTGGCCTATGCTGCACCCTTACCCCTCTTACTTTTTTAGCATTGGAATGAGTCAATGGGGTGGGTGGGGGCAGTATCACTGGTGCAGAAAGTACAATAACGGGAAGAGATGAAATCCCGATTTAAAAAAACAGGCTCTAAAAGTGACCAGGAGCAGCTTTTTGCCACCCCAGGTTATTTGTGGGGAGTCATGGAAAGCAGAGACCCTGTAAGGAGATGAAATGTTAATTGTGGAAAGTGGGGGGGGGGGAAGGCGTCTAATCCCACTGCCGCTGTCAGTGCAAGGAGTGATTGCAAGCTCTGTGGCTTTAGCAAAAGGACAAACATCATGTGACAAATCTGGGGCGCCTCTAATAAATCCAGCTAGGAGGGCTGCACCCACTACCTTGACCTGTCTCCCACCCCAGAACTGGACAGGCCTCCCCTTCTATAATTCAGCCTAAGCCTTATCTACCGCACTTAGGTGTCAACTTCTCCTTTAATAACCCAAGCAATTACAGTAGTTAAACACAACCAAACAAGCCCCAAACACACTGAGTGGTGACGGAGCACTCACTTTACACAGGGGAAGAAGCATTCGACATGGCAGCTCCTGCACAAAAGCCTCCATAAAGCCACATGGCCTGGAATTGCTCCAAAGACAAAAGCAGTGACATTAATACTGGCAATAAACTCACTAGAGCTGAGTGTGAGGCCTCCAGGGGCAAGTTGAAGTTCAGTTAGATTATCCCCATCCAGAGGGCATGACCCTGCCATAAAGTGAAAACACTGGTCCAACCCCACCTCATATTGATCAGCCCCCTGGCAACCACAGTCCCATTTATTACTAATATTAAAGGGGTGCTTCACCTTTGAGGTAACTTTTAGTATGTTATAGAATGGCCAATTCTAAGTAACTTTTCAATTGGCCTTCATGATTTATTTTTTTATAGTTTTATAATTATTTGCCATTTTCTTCTGACCCTTTCCAGCTTCCCAATGGGGGTCGCTGACCCCTTCTAAGAAACAAATGCAAAGGCTACAAATGTATTGTTATTGCTAATTTTTATTACTTTTATTATCTTTCTATTCAGGCCTCTCCTATTTATATTCCAGTCTCTTATTCAAATCAATGCATGGTTGCTAGGGGAAGTTGGGCCCTAGCAACCAGATACCTGCTGAAATCTTTCATCTTTCTATTCAGGACTCTCCTAATTATATTCCAGTCTCTTATTCAAATCAGTTCATGGTTGCTAGGGGAATTTGGACCTAAGCAACCAGCTACCTGCTGAAACTGCAAACGGGAGAGCTGCTGAATAATAAGCAAAATAACCCAAAAACCACAAATAATAAAACATGAAAACCAATTGCAAATTGTCTCAGAATATCCCTCTTAACAGTTCATTTAAAGGTGAACAACCCCTTTAATTACATCAACCCGCAAAAATTGTGCCTCCCCCAGTGCCTTGTCTCCAAACGTAGAGCTGCAGGGGGGGCCCTTGTATAAAGATGTTACAAACAATCCCATAGAAATGTATTTTTGGAGCTTGGAGGGTAATTCTGGGGCAAGAGGGCTGCAGACTGCACTGGTTTGTCATATTCATTTGGCGACCCCCACAATAACCCCCCCCCCTTAACACGTTTTTGTTGAAGGGGGGATGCTGGGAGATGTAGTTCCACAGCTGGAATGGCAGAGAGTAACAATAGCAGCTACACATGGGGCTGCTGTCGCTCTCATAGGTCCCTGTAGGTCGGAATGCGACCGTGCGGTTAATTCTCTTTGTGAGAATATTTGGGGGTGAGCCTTTTTTGAGTTGTGATGACGTCACGGGCAGGAGAGAGAGCAGGGGGCTGATTGGCAGGTTCTCCTGTAGTAGAGTGGGCGAGGCGTGCGACTGGCTGTTGCGGCTGACACTTTGTTTGTAGTGGGACTGGCTGCTGCTGCTACTGGCACTTTGCACTCAGCGGACCGGCTACTTTCAGAAGCCCAGAGCCCGCTGTTTGGATCCTGTTCTACAACTGATTCTGCTGCTGCTGCTGCTGCTACTGGGAACCCGATACCTTTGTTGCGACAGACGCATTTGCACCGCACAGATCGCAGCGCTTCAAATGGGCCCCAGGACGGGGAGTTGGTGCGTCTGATCCACATGGGCCATGATGGAGCCCCCCGCAGGATACGAGGAGGTGGCGGGGACTAAGCTGGGTTACCTGCGGGTGGGGGGCAGGCAACTTTTCGCTCTTGCTCAGGTGCTGAGCGGCCCATTACGCGGAGTTCCGCGGGGGCGAGTGTGCCGGAGGATGGAGCGGTTACGGATTCAGATTCGGCGCTGCGACTTGTGGGAGCTGCGGGCCCTGAAAGCTCTACGGTCGGTTCCGAGTCGGGCGGTGCAATGTTGTCTGATCTCCCTGGAGGATCTGCACGTGCTTTGCGCTTCTTCTTGGGGCCCTAAGACTGTGACTCCAGCTGATGAGATCGGGCAGAAAGGGAGCCCCGAGAAGGAATGTCTCCCCTCTAGGATAAAAGCCGCATTTCCATCGGGTCTGGCCAATTTATTCCCAGGGACCTCGCGGAACCTGAGCACTGGACACAGCCCCGCGTCTTCCCTGGGATATTCAAGTCCCTCCGACTCCAACCCGGACCAGAGCAGCTCATCAGACACCGAGTCGGACATCAGCGAAGCGTCTGTGCAGAATGGCAGGTATCGGGCACCAAAGATCCAGACAAAAAGAAAGTCGGAAGTATCGCGGGGGCGGGGTAAAGAGGGACGCCTACAGAGTAGCACCGCAGAGGCGGAGTCTGAGGAGTCATTTTCAGTATGTGACCCAGAATTAGAAGAAGAATGGCCAGGGGCACAAAATAATGGGCACAACCAACTCCTAGACCAGGCCAAGGATTGTCATAAGGGAAAGGAACATGATGAGGGCCCAGCGGAGCTGAAAGAAACCCGTGAAGAAGAGGAGAATTCCTCAAACTCAGAGGAACCAGCAGCTGCTTCAGATGCCCAGGCCCCAGAGGTGGAAGGTCGTACCCAGCAATTTGACAGGCTGGTGAGACAGTCCAAGTTGTGGTGCTACGCCCGGGGCTTCAGGACAGACACGAGGGACCTACACCCCAGGGTTTCACACAAAGGGAAGGGGGCGTCTGGGGCCAAAAAGAATGGACGGCTCAGGCACCGCAAGAGGAATGGGAAATCAGATGGAAAAATTCCTGTTCATCAGAATAAACGGGTAAACGGTGGCCCCAGTCACCCACCCAGGTCCCCATTCCGATTCTTGGACAATTTTCCTTCTCCGGCTTCTTTGGTTGTGGGAGAAGACGGGGATCTGTGTCCGGCCTATTCCCTAAAAGCCACGGACTCTGCGACCCTCCCCAGGTCTCACCCTCTCTGGGACTGGCACCCCGGGGGCAATGCCATCCCTCTACCTCCCAGCCTTAAATTTAGGACTTTTCCCTGGGGAGACTGTGAGTAAATGCTGCTCAGACGTTGCTCCCTATCATTGCTGTACCTGTCATAGGATATATACACCCTCCATACTCGTACTCCCCCATGTCTCCAACAACTGCACTGACTCTGTATGTGTGGGATGTACCAGGGCGGAAGAAAGAGGGGGGGCCCTGCATATTCACAATCACAATCAGACAATTGAGTATTTATTTTTCTATGTCCCTTGTACAGGGAGTGAAAATGGCTACTTGGCTTTTTGGAGTATTTTTTTATGCAGTTTCTACACTTTCTATGATATGGTCTGAAAATGGTGCTAAAAATCTGCTTTTTTTTTAAACTTGTCAGTGTAATTTATGGGGAGCGGAATGGTATGCACCCCCACTGTATAATGGATGCAGCTGAAATAGAGGTGGGATACTCTAATTTGCTGGGTTTTTTTGGGGGGGGAGGGGGTAGATAGAAATTAAAGGGCAAATGGATCATTGTGTCAGGAGGGTTGGCAGAGGGTTAGAAGAGGGTGGGGGGATTAGAGGAGGAGTTGGGGCAGGAGCATGTCGTTTGGGGGAGGGGCGAGACAAGAGAATGGGTGCAATGAAATATGGAGTATGGAGGCAATGGAGTATGGAGGCAATGGCATATGGTGCAATGGAGGGTGGAGGCGATGGAGTATGGGTGCAATGGAGTATGGGTGCAATGGAGTATGGAGGCAAAGGCGTATGGGTGCAATGGAGTATGGGTGCAATGAAATATTTAGGCAATGGAATATGGAGGCAATGGAGTATGGGTGCAATGGAGTATAGAGGCAATGGCGTATGGTGCAATGGAGTATGGGTGCAGTGGAGTATGGAGGTAATGAAGTATGGGTGCCATGGAGTATGGGTGCCGTGGAGTATGGGTGCAATGGAGTGTGGAGGCAATGGAGTATGGGTGCAATGGAGTATGACATGGGGAGGGATGGAAGAAGCCGGCACTGGTAGTATGGGGGCGAGTACAAGGGGCTGGAGGGAGGAAAAAAAAGCAGAGATGGAGGGGGAGAAAGTGGTTAGAAAAGGGGTTTTCAGAAAAAAAAAGCCTCAGGAATTCCTTGCTGAGTTGTGCAAGTGACAAGGAGATTTATTGGCTGTACATGGATATAAATGCTGCTCACACACACGTGGCTGCCAGAAATCCACAACTTTTCCCTTTTTTTCCTCCCCTCCGACCACAAGACAACAATCAGGAGGCCCAGGGGTTAGCGCAGCTCAGGCTTCTATTCTCCAAGCCACGTGGCTACCAGAACATTTCCCACTGTATGAAATAAATTAATTATTGAGCAAATTCCATATATACACCTGATAATAAGCCCCACATGAAAACGGAACTGGTGTTTCCCACACTGCAACTCCCAGCACCCCTGACAGCCAGAGGATGCTGGGAGTTGGGATTCAAAGGGAACAATACGTTTGTATCCGAATTCGCTTCTTGCCGGCATGTGTTTTGGGTTGAATGGAAGCGGCTGTGAATGGGAATGTGCCTGTGCTCTCTGGGGGTCAGCTTGTGTCAGATCCTTACTCTATAGGCCTGGGGGTTATAATGAAGGAATTTAGGAGAGAGCAGGATGGGGAGAATGTTAATTTATTTGCAGAGAAGGGAAAACACAGGGTGGGAGAGAAAGCTTTTCAGGTCAGCAGATAAAATCCAGAGGTGCCCAGCTGGGTGCTCAGATAAATCTCGTCTTTGTGCTGGGGGGCTGCCCATTGGCTCATCTCAGGGGATCCACTGGGTCTATATCTGCATTCGTACATATTATCAATGGTCAAAGTGAACATTCAAATGAAAAAAATTAAAAATTTGGGCTAATTTTTGTGTACTTCGACGAAATTTATGTACTGTCTCTTCAAAAAAATTTCATTTGCATAAAGCTTTGATTCATACGATTCAAATTCGATCAGAAACTGACCTATTTGGCCAAAAAAAAACCTTCAATTTAATTTCAGTTGGTCTTTTTGAATTGGAATTTCGAAGTGTTTCAAATTCGAAATTCGACCCTTGATAAATCTGCCCCATAATGCTGCTCTCTGACTGTTTTTGTGAGCGGCTCAACTCCGGGGAGAGGTTGTGGGGATTTTCATGCAAATCAGTAGGATGGAGGTTAATGTAGACTTGACCTGTGTGTGTTCAGGACAAAACCAAATCTGAGCTGAGACTGAGCCCCTCTCCCCCGCCCCCCTACACCTCCTCTCTCTCCTAAGAGGCAGGGGGGCTGCTGTGATGAATCAAAGGAGCATTTTCCAAAATATCCCCCATCCGTCCCTGTTAAACCCAAGCCAAAATCTCCTATAAGTTTCCATTTACATCCAATTGAAATCTGATTAAATCATGAAAATTCATGCCTACAGCCCCCAGATCTACAAACCTGCACCCACCCCAGTAGTGTTTCCAGCCAGACCTTTTAAATCTATTTATTTGCCCAAATCAGAGAGAAAAGAACATGTCGGAGTCTCTGATGTGCAATAAAGGAACAGATCTGCCAATAAACTCGTTGCTTTCTTTTCTATGTCCTTTGTATCGAGAGAAAACATTGCAAATCCTGCTCCCCTGATCAGTCATTCTGTTTATTTCATTGCTTGGGAGCTGCCATGTTGTTTGCATTCTCCATAGCTTTCAGCATAACGGGAGCAGGAAGCAATATGGCAGCTCTCAGACGTATATTTGTAATGTAATAGACCATGCTTTCATATTGCATAGTGATACACTAACAAAATATCTGTCTAATACCTTTATGCTGCCCACGTACATAAGGGGCACATTTACTTAGCTCGAGTGAAAGATTCCAATGAAAAAAACTTTCAAAGTATTTTTTTGGCTACTTCGACCATCGAATTGGCTACTTCGACCTTCGACTACGACTTCGAATCGAACGATTCGAACTAAAAATCGTTTGACTATTTGACCATTCGATAGTTGAAGTACTGTCTCTTTAAAAAAAAGGCTTCCCTAGGTTTTTTGGATCAAAGGAATTTCGTTCGATGGATTTAATTGTTCGATCGAATGATTCTTCCTTCGGAAATGCGGTAAATCCTTCAACTTCGATATTCGAAGTCGAAGGATTTTACTTAGACGGTCGAATATCGAGGGTTAATTAACCCTCGATATTCAAACCAATGTAAATGTGCCCCTAGATATTTCTGTTAAAAGCACTAGATGTCCCTTTCTGCACTGCAGGTTCTCACTCTTGAACCAGTGTTGCTGAAGTCAGCTCTCCTCCAGCCAAGGCTCTATTTTTTTACAGGTTCGGTGGTTAATCATCCGGCGGCTGCTACATCGTTTCAATAGCCGGAAACCCCGGTGCAGAGAACAGAAACAGGACAGGCGTTTAGACCATTTAGCAATGTGTATTAGAATGTCATTTATTTCAAACAACAGCGAAGAAATCAAGAATTTACCCCGGGGCAAAAATAATTCATTTGCAATAGAAAGTCTAGGCTGGAGGGTTTTTTTTCCCCCTGATCTCCTTCCATTCACTCTAATAATAATGGGAAACACACAAACTTATTAACGGAATTAGTTAAAGGGCAACTGTCACTGTTATACAAAAAAATTGCACCTCTTACCTACCAGTCAAGCTATAGACATGGGTGGAAGAATATCTTTCTTTTATATGTTATATAATGGCCTAGCAACTTTGCAATTGGTCTTCATTGTTCTTTATAGTTTTTTCATTACTTGCCTTCTTCTTCTACTTCTTTCCAGCTTCCAAATGTTGGGTCACTGACCCCACCCTGCTGAAAACTATTCCTCTAAAGCTTCAATGTTCTTGTTAGTGTCACTTTTTATTACTTATCTTCCTATTCAATGCCCTCCAGTACTTTTTTTTTAGTGTGTTATTTAAAGCACTGCCTGGTTGCTAGTGAAAATAAGACCCTAGTAACCAGATGATGCTGAAATATGGAACCTCAAAGCATAAAGATAACTAATAAATGAAAGCCAATTGCAAGCTGTGTAAATGTGAAGTGAGGAACAGCTGAAGGTAATACAGTCACATTGCTCAGCCCTGCCCTGTGTCCTTACCCACAAGGCTTACGATCTCTGTATGAAGATGGAACACAGGACTTTGTGTGCAAAGGTGGTGGATTTAATCAGTTTATTTCAGTTAAAGTTGATAAATATCGGAATATGGAATCAGGCAGCAGATGAAGGTGCAATGGTATATTCAGGTGATATTCAGGTGAAATGAAGGGGCAATTAACTCTATGACTTTATTCTCTCCGTAACCAATAACTGCCTTGCCCAGTGCCCAGCTGGCACCTTTATACTAAGGGGGTTAAAGGGCAAAGTAGAGAAATGCATCTACCACCCAATGCAGGATTTACAGACTTCCTAATCAATATCGATATTCGGCCGAATCTGTTGTGAAGGATTTGGGGGTTCGGCTGAATCCAAAATAGTTTATTCGGTGCATCCCTAATAGGAACAGATAGGAGCAGACTCTATGCCTTGCGTGCACTTAGCCCTACAGCCTTTTAACTACAGTTCAAGTATAGGATCCATTATCTGGAAACCTGTTATCCAGAAATAACAGGAAGTCCGTCTCTCATAGACCTTCATTTTAAGCAAATCATTCTAAATCTTAAAAAAAATTCTGTGTAATAGTAAAACAGTCACATGTACTTGATCCCAACTAAGATATAATTAATCCTTATTGGAAGCAAAACCAGCCTATTGGCTTTATTTCATTTTTATATGATTTTCTAGTAGACTAAAGCTATGGAGATCCAAATCACAGAAAGATCTATCATCCGGGAAAACCCCAGGCCCCGAGCATTCTGGATAACAGGTCCCATACCTGTATATAAATATATTTCCCTTTATTGTGTAATAATAAAACAGTCGCTTGTAATTGATCCCAACTAAGATATAATTAATCCTTATTGGAAGCAAAACCAGCCTATTGGGTTTATTTAATGATTTTCTAGTAGACTTACAGTATGAAGATCCAAATTATGGAAAGATCCATTATCTGGAAAACCACAAGTCCTGAGCATTCTGGATAACAGGTCCCATATCTGTAATAATAAAACAGTCGCTTGTACTTGATCCCAACTAAGATATAATGAATCCTTATTGGAGGCAAAACCAGCCTATTGGCTTTATTTCATGTTTATATGATTTTCTAGTAGACTAAAGCTATGGAGATCCAAATCACAGAAAGATCTATCATCCGGGAAAACCCCAGGCCCCGAGCATTCTGGATAACAGGTCCCATACCTGTATATATATATTTCCCTTTATTGTGTAATAATAAAACAGTCGCTTGTACTTGATCCCAACTAAGATATAATTAATCCTTATAGGAGGCAAAACCAGCCTATTGGCTTTATTTAATGATTTTCTAGTAGACTTACGGTATGAAGATCCAAATTATGGAAAGATCCATTATCAGGAAAACCACAAGTCCTGAGCATTCTGGATAACAGGTCCCATGTCTGTAATAATAAAACAGTCTTTTGTACTTGATCCCAACTAAGATATAATGAATCCTTATTGGAGGCAAAACCAGCCTATTGGCTTTATTTCATGTTTATATGATTTTCTAATAGACTATTATAGTCTATAGACTTGGGTATTGAGATCCAAATGACGGAAAGATCTGTCATCCGGAAAACCCCAAGTTTATATACAGTATATTGTGCAAACCTTATACATGATCGGCACGCGTTTCTTTTGCTTCAAAGGCTTTGCCTGAAACTATGGAACTGAATGATTTTGTGCCTTTTTCTTTCCCTACACCCGGAGAGCTGGCAGTTGTGCTCCCTGCTGTGCAACTGTCCCTTTTTGTGTGTCTGATTTCTGTGCAGAATTGGCAGCGGGGACAAAAACTGTCGCTCTCTAAACAAAAACAAACAAAAAAAACAGGAGCAGTTTAATGTGAAAGTGTTAAAGGGCAATTCTGCTTCCCTCGATGTTCAAATAATAATAATAATAACAAGGCAAACTCTGCAAAGTCCTAATTGTGCTGCAAATTGCCGGCTACACGCTGACAGTTAGAGGGTTTTGCAAGGACAAAGGTATTAGTCCCAGAGACCCCCTATTGCTTCATAAGAGCCCTTAGCTCTGCTCTAACCTGTGTTTGTATAAAACATTTCTGCATCTGCTGCCTCCCCCCCCCCTTCCGGCTGACCTGTGGCCTCTCTATGGCAGCACCACCTACTCGCCTTTGTGATTAGTAAACCCCCCAACCCTAAAGCGTTTAATCCCCCCGGATCAATAGCCAGTGTCCTATCATTTACTCACCCCCAGGCAAAACCCTCCTCTGCAAATGACACATGTTTTTATTTTGTTACAAATTTCCTTTCCGTCTGGAGCCAGAGACTCCCCATATCCGAGACTGGCAATAAACTTAATTCTTTCCTTGCGGTACAGCCAGACACTCACCGGAGAGGGAGCCTAAATAAATCTCGCCGAGGAAAAAAAAAAAAACTAAAACAATATGTTAGAATGAGAATCCATTTCAAATCAAACTGTCATTTGGATAATCAGCGCTGCGCTATATGTTGGTGCTCTAAAAATACATGATAATAATAATATGTTTCTGGGGGATCAGCTTTGGACCCTAAAAAGATGTGGACGTTGGTGCGTGTGGCCACTATCAGTGATCAGCTACAATAACCAAGGGCTTATTTGCTTTCGAAAGTGCAATTTTGAGCTCAGCCGCCATCTTTTCTTTCTTAAAGGGCTTGTTCACATTTATATTATCTTTTAGTATGATATAGAGAGGGATATTCTGAGACAATTTGCAATTGGTTTTCATTTTTTATTAACTGTGGCTTTTGAGTTATTTCGCTTTTTATTCAGCAGCTCTCCAGTTTGCAGTTTCAGCCATCTGGTTGCTAGGGTCCAAATTCCCCCAGTAACCGTGCGTTGCTTTGAATAAGAGACTGGAATGTGAATAGGACTGACTAGAAAAAGTGAGTAACAAAAAGTAGCAATAACCAAAAATGTTTAGCCTTACAGAGAATTTGTTTTTTTAGTTTGGGGTCAGTGACCCCCATTTGAAAGTTGGAAAGATTTAAACAAATATTTAAAAAAAAAAAAAAAGAAAGAAATAATGGAAGCCAATTTAAAAGTTCTTAGAATTAGCCATTCTATAATAGACTAAAGTTTAATTTAAAGGTAACCCACCCCCTTTAAATGGGTAGTGGCCACTATGAGTGATCGGTGATCAGCTACAATAACCAAGGGCTTATTTGCTTTTCGAAAGTGTGATTTTGATCTCAGCCGCCATGTTTTTTTCTTAAAGGGATTCTTCACATTTATATTATCTTTTAGTATTAGTAGTAGTATTTATTAAAAAACGATAAAAAATAAATAATGAAGACCAATTAAAAAGTTGCTTAGACTTGGCCATTCTTTAATATACTTAAAGGTGAAGCATTACTTTAAATAGTAAGGGCCTCCCCCTGTGCTCACACACAAACCAAGGTCACACATGCATGCTAGGTTACATCAGCCAATAAATGGACAGAGCTGTGTCTTTTACTCCCCACACTTCTTCCTGTTACAGTTAGAGCTGCAGTGTTTCCTGTCAGGTGACCAGTGAGTGAAACTGACCATCACAATATGGCGCCTCAATATAAATAGATGTAAAAGGGAAATATCTATATTTATATTTGCACATTTGGTAAGATTCTGTGAAGGGTTGCTTATTACAATATAAACTATCTCTTGGGTCAGTATTCATCCCAAGCTATAGTTTTCCTTTAAGGTAAGGTTCAGTTTTATTAATTCTTGATCTGTGTATGAGGCCCCCGTCGTACTCCTGTCCTTGGATCGGTCCAGTTTGGTCCAGTCCATTATTGTCGGGATTGTATGAAATTGTTTGCTTTTAGGCCCCTGGAATGTGGAACATTAAGCACAAGGTTCCTAAAGTTGGACCACGATGTCCCGACTTATTACCTCCCCCCACGGTTACTAATGAGATGGGCGGTGACAAGTGATCACAGGAGGGTAATAAATCACTAAACGTCTTGTTTGGAAGGTAATTGCGAGGAAAGTGCCCCATAATGAAAGAGGTAATTGCCCCATCTCTCCCTTTGAAGATCAAGTTCGTAGTTTCATCTGCAAATTATTGTAAATAACGTCAGTTAAACAAAATCAATCAGGGGGGGGCGCTCCGCTTTTAAGTTTGTGTCCAAAAGTCAGAAGGTTAGAGGGGGTCTCCTGTGGAAGCCAAAAGTCTATCAAGCCCCTCTTTTGGACGTTTAACCCTTTCCGTGGTCTTTGATCATATTGTGCTGTGTGCTTACTAGCGACTGGAACCCAAAATGCCATGTCCTTAGGGCAGAGACACACGCTCAAATTCGGAGAGATAAGTCGCCCAGCGACAAATCACCTCTTCTTCGGGGCAACTAATCTCCCCAAACTGCCGGCTAGAATGGAAATCGCAGGTGGGATGTGAATCGCATCAATTCGTTTTCCGCAGTTGTCTCTCAAGGAAAAGTTTGGGCGACTTTAGAAAATGAAGCGCTCCGAGTGCCATCCCGCCGGCAATTTTTATTCTAGCTGACGGGAAGGCAGGAGATGGCAGTTCGGGGAGATTAGTCGCCCTGAAGAAGAGGAGATTTGTCGCCGGGTGACTAATCTCCCCGACTTTGACTGCTTGTCTCTGCCCTTAAGGGTCAGGCCACACGAGCAGATTCAGGGAGATTGGTCGCCCCAACGACAAATCTCCTGCTCTTCTTCGGGGCGACAATCTCCCCGAACTGCCTGCCCTCTGCCGGCTAAAATTAAAATCGCCTGCGCCAATGCACACGCGCCACTTTGTTTTCCGAAGTCGCCCAAAGTTTCCTCGTGAGGCAACTTCGGAAAGCGAAGCACCACGTGTGCCGGGGCGATTAATCTCCCCGAATCTGCTTGTGTGGCCAGACCCTAAAGTGTAATAAGTGGAGTTCTATGGACTTAATGTATTTATAATTTAGCATTTGTCTGTTAATTGCCAATTAGGTGCCTCCAGCTGTGAAGCCCCCCTGGGGTGAGGAGGAGGATGAGTGATCTGTTTGTACTGGGGGGGGGGATACTGTCAATGAATTCTCTGCTGATGGAAAAGGAATTCATTGTGAGACCCCAGGTCTCCTCCTGAAAGATAATGATGCCCCCCATGCAGATACGCAGATCTCTCAGAGGCTTTGTCTTACAGTAAATCCCATTAAACAATGCACTTGGCTCATTTCCATCCCATTCATCGACCGGGGCCAGATCTTCCCAAATCATGAGGGGGGGCAGGGACATTGACTAAGGGGTGGGAAAAGGGTTTGCATGGGGTAGAAAGCCTATGGGCTCTCCTTAAAGGATAAGTAAACCTTTAAAATTAGTGAATGTAAAATTGACGAGGGGGCTATTCTAAGCACTTTTGCAATGTACATTCATTATTTATTTTTCTTTAATTCCACGATATTAAGGGATACATGTACTGTTAATATGAATGAATTCTGTTACAACAGCGCCACCTGCTGGTCATTTTCCCACCAGTCTGACCAGCAAGTAGTCAAGGAAGTTGTCAGGAGAAAGAAAGAGGCTGATGTTCTTCTGTTTAGGAATAAAATTAGAAACCTTTCTCACATCTTTCCTAAGCAGAAGAGCATCAAAGGCTGCCCCCCCCCAGGGTGCCTATATGGTAACTACAGCCTTGGGTAGAAGTAAGAAAGGGCTGACTATAAATGCCATTTAGTTGGACCCACTGGGAGACCCTCTGGTAACTCTCAAAGGCCATTTCAAAAAGAGGATGGCCAAGCTGGCCGGCCAACTCTCTCCTCCCCACCTTGTGCACCCGCCAACCTATGTTGACATTGGATAAGCAGTGAGGGCACAGGGGTAGGCAGCCAAAGAGTTATGTGCCCCCCTTTGCTTTCCCCTAGTTCCAAGTATTGAGTATTATTTGTTTATCACCAACAAACATAAGGAATTCTTTGCTTTCCTCATCACATCGAAATCCCTTAAAAATGGCACCATGAAGGGGGCACCCGGATTTGAACCAGGGACCTCTCGATCTGCAGTCGAATGCTCTACCACTGAGCTATACCCCCTTGCGTGTTTTCACTGTGTAAAGCACATTTGTTTGCCTTTTCTGTTTCCCACACCACAGCCCTAATTGTTTGCTTTAATCACATACGCAAACATCTCTGTTGCTCAGGCTCTCCGTACTGAGAGGCCATGGGATGACATCAGCTTTGTGGTTTCTAGGGTCCAATATATACTAGCAACCAGGCAGTGGAAGCCCTGCAAGAGAACTGACTTCTGCTACATTGTTTCCAGAGTCAGAACCTGAGAAGAGACTAAAGGCAGAAACAATAATTCACTAGCAATGACTTTTACAATTGGCTCTAAAACCACTGGAAGCCATTAGCGAATGGATATTGGAAAGTCACCTAGAAAGACAATTATTTATTATAAAAGTGTTTTCAGTGCCTAAAATATGCCCCCTCCTTGCAATGAATGGGAACCCCCCCGGGGGCATTTACTGTGTTGCAAATCTACATGATTTAGTGCTAATTTCAGTACAAATCGGTCGACTTCACTTGTCATGTTCCCCTTTGGCCGATTCCAAACGATGGAAATGATATTCAGCCACATAATAACTAGGGATGCACCGAATCCAGGATTCGGTTCGGGATTCGGCCAGGATTCGGCCTTTTTCAGCAGGATTTGGATTCGGCCGAATCCTTCTGCCCGGCCGAACCGAATCCGAATCCTAATTTGCATATGCAAATTAGGGGCAGGGAGGGAAATTGCGTGACTTTTTGTCAGAAAACAAGGAAGTAAAAAATGTTTTCCCCTTCCCACCCCTAATTTGCATATGCAAATTAGGGTTCGGATTCGGTTCGGTATTCGGCCGAATCCTTTGTGAAGGATTCGGGGGTTCGGCCGAATCCAAAAAAGTGGATTCGGTGCGTCCCTAATAATAACTAGGGATCAGCACAGGGATGCTGGGAGCTGCCTTGCTTTAACCACTTAATGCCCAAGCAACAAATAATGATCACTATGTATAATATAAATCAGGGCCGCCATTCGCTTGGAGAATGGTCTTCCTTGTTATTTTCGGTCCCACGTCTTTGTTCTTCTCCGTTGTCACTTCTTTGTTAATCTCTGGAGGGGACTTCTTCATTCTTCTCCATCGCAGCTTCTTCGGTCTCTTCCATTGCGGCTTCTTCATTCTTTTCCGTTGCGACTTCCTCGTTCTTTTCCATTGCGGCCTCTTCATTCTTTTTTATTGTGGCCTCTTCGTTCTTTTCTATTGTGGCCTCTTCGTTCTTTTCCATTGCGGCCTCTTCATTCTTTTCTATTGTGGCCTCTTCATTCTTTTCCATTGCGGCCTCTTCATTTTTTTCCATTGCGGCTTCTTTGTTATTTTCCGTTGCGACTTCTTTGTTCTTTTCCATTGTTTCTTCTTTGTTCTTTTCCATTGCGGCTTCTTCGTTCTTTTCCATTGCGGCCTCTTCATTCTTTTCTATTGTGGCCTCTTAATTTTTTTCCATTGCGGCTTCTTTGTTATTTTCCGTCGCGACTTCTTCGTTCTTTTCCATTGTTTTTTCTTTGTTCTTTTCCATTGCGGCCTCTTCGTTCTTTTCCATTGCGGCCTCTTCATTTTTTTCCATTGTGGCTTCTTTGTTATTTTCCGTCGCGACTTCTTCGTTCTTTTCCATTGTTTCTTCTTTGTTCTTTTCCATTGCGGCTTCTTTGTTCTTTTCCATTGCGGCCTCTTCGTTCTTTTCCATTGCGGCCTCTTCATTTTTATCCATTGTGGCTTCTTTGTTATTTTCCGTCGCGACTTCTTCGTTCTTTTCCATTGTTTCTTCTTTGTTCTTTTCCATTGCGGCTTCTTCGTTCTTTTCCATTGCGGCCTCTTCATTTTTATCCATTGTGGCTTCTTTGTTATTTTCCGTCTAGGCTTCTTCGTTCTTTTCCATTGCGGCTTCTTCGTTCTTTTCTGTTGCAACTTCTTCATTCTTTTCCATTGTGGTCTTTTCCATCACAGCTTCTTTGTTTTTTTTCCGTTCCTTCTCCTGCAGTACTGCCTGGGCCCCCTTAGAACCCAAAATTGCCTGGGCCTGGGAGACCAGTCACCATTGTGCCCCCCTGATAGTGGCCCTGATATAAATAGATACAGGGACCTTATAATAAACTCTCTAAGAGGGAACAAGGGCCTCTCTGATCCTCTGATGGAAACATTAGATTGCTTCAAAAAAGGGTGGGACGGCTTTTTAGGAAGTATAAAAAAGTTACAGTGATACTGAGATGATCTTTAACAGTAAGGATTTGTGAGTTATTTCTGTCCCACCATATGTTATTCTTTGTTTTCTTTACTTATTTTTCTGCAATTGTATAGAACTATACTCAATCTACTCTACACTGAAATTCTATGAAAAGAACACCATGAAGGGGGCACCCGGATTTGAACCAGGGACCTCTCGATCTGCAGTCGAATGCTCTACCACTGAGCTATACCCCCATGGCTGCTGGTTGTTTTCATGTGCAAAACGAGACAATGTAAAACAGGTTTGTTTTCTTTCCTCTAGCCAAGTATCCGTGGGGCTGTTTTCCATTCCACATCCCTATTTGTTTCTTTTAAATCACATGAGCAAATATCTCCGTTGGTTAAAGAGCCAACGCAGCGCTGGAGATTGGATCAGCCTCTCTCTCTTTTTCCCAAAAGAAATGGGTGCCCAAGGCAAAGTGATGGGAGTGAAGGGCAGTGACGTCACAATGGCACCACTCTCAAAAAACAATAAACCTTCCTCTTCCTCCAAACTTACACAATAAGAGATAAGGTGGGGGGAGGGGGCAGGCAGAAGAGGTAAGTCCCCTACCATGCCATTCTCCTGTGTGAAATTTCATTAGCTATCTGGTTGCTAGGGTCCAAGGTTCGCTAGCAACCAGACAGTAGTGTGAATAAGAGACTGGGAAATGAATAGGACAGGCATAAATATAATGATTGGGGGAAAAAAGTAACAATAAAACTGCAGCCTCACAACTGTTTTTTGGCTGCAGGGGTCAGCGACCCCTATTTGATATCTGGAAAGAGGAAATAAAGGAAGGGAAATAAACCAAACACCATGAAGACCAATGGAAGAGTTGCTAAGAATAGGCTATTCTACCACTACAAGTTAATGGAAATGTAAACTAGTTATGGTATCCTTTATTCAGAAAGCTCCTAATTAGAGAAAGCCATTGTTTCCATGCCTTTAGGCCTAGGCTAATGTCACACATGGTGTTCTGACGGCTGCTGTGCTTGGGGGGGGGGGTCAATGACAGGAGTCCAAATGCCCCAAAGTTTATCAGAGCACAAGTCACGTGACTGGGGACACTTGGGAAACTGACAATATGTCTAGCCCCATGTGATATATCAAAATGAAATTTAAAAAAATCTGTTTGCTCTTTTGAAAAGCGGATTTCAGTGCAGAATTCTGCTGGGGCAGCTCTATTAACTGATGCGTTTTGAAAAACTTGTTTTCCCTTTAATAGGGTGCAAGGGAATTCTCTCCCTGTACTGGCAGATACATTAGACAGATCCAAGAAGGAGTTTCATGGCCACAGCACATGTTATACTCTCCTTTCCTCCTCTTCCTTTCCTTTTTCTGTAGAAGTCGTATTCTTTTTTTCAATATATTTTACACTGAAATTCCATGGTAAAAAAACAAAAAATTCAGTGAAGGGGGCACCCAGATTTGAACCAGGGACTTCTCCATCTACAGTCGAATGCTCTAACCCTGAGCTAAACCCCCTAGGTGTTTGTCCCAAGTTTTCCGCACTGCTAGTTCTGACTCTTTATACAATGTAGCAGACGCCTAAATGATATCAAGAACAGTATTGGTTTGTTTCTCTTCTCTCCACTGCTGGTTCTGACTCTTATACAATGTAGCAGAAGCCTAGACAATATCAAGAGCAGTATTTGTTCCGTTTCTCTTCTCTGCACTGCTGGCTCTGACTCTTATACAATGTAGCAGAAGCCTAGACAATATCAAGAGCAGTATTTTGTCTTTTTCTCTTCTCTGTACTGCTGGTTCTGACTCTTATACAATGTAGCAGAAGCCAGCTGGGGTTTTTTTTTAACAGCCTAGGAAGAAGTGTGCAAAGCATTGTGGGAATTGGAGTCTTGGCTACTTTTTCTCAAGAGTCAGAAGCAGAAGTGCAGAGAGGGACTAATCGGACTTTCATTAGCAATTACAGGGACAAATAAACTTTAAATATCCCCTGAAAAGGTCTAATTGATGAATATTGGGGAGTTGAAAGCAACACCTTGTTTATTTTTGGGGGTTACACCCATTCTAATGGATAAATACACTTGTACTTTATTTAGGCCATAAATAAATGATTCCTGAGTAAAATAAGCCCTTATGTGATAAATGTCCTGCCCTCCCCCACCTTCCCCCTGGCACCTAATGAGGCCTCTGCTAATGAGACCTCTGTTAATTACTGACCTCTGCTTATTATTGACCTCTGCTAATTACTGACCTCTCTTAATTAGTGACCTCTGCTAATTACTGACCTCTGTTAATTACTCTGCTAATTACCGACCTCTGCTAATTACCGACCTCTGCTAATTATTGACCTCTGCTAATTACTGACCTCTGCTAATTACTGACCTCTGTCAATTACTCTGCTAATTACTGACCTCTGCTTATTACTGACCTCTGTTAATTACTGACCTCTGCTAATTACTGACCTCTGTTAATTACTCTGCTAATTACTGACCTATGCTAATTACTGACCTCTGCTAGTTACTGACCTCTGCTTATTACTGACCTCTGTTAATTACTCTGCTAATTACTGACCTCTGTTAATTACTGAGCTCTGCTAATTACTGACCTCTGTTAATTACTCTGCTAATTACTGACCTCTACTAATGATTGACCTCTGCTAATTACTGACCTCTGCTTATTACTGACCACTGCAAATTGTTGACCTCTGCTAATTACTGACCTCTGCAAATTATTGACCTCTGCTAATTACTGACCTCTGCTAATTATTGACCTCTGCTAATTACTGACCTCTGCCAATTACTGACCTCTGTTAATTACTGACTTCTGCTAATTACTGACCTCTGCTAATTACTGACCTCTGTTAATTACTCTGCTAATAACTGACCTCTGCAAATTACCGACCTCTGCTAATTATTGACCTCTGCTAATTACTGACCTTTGCTAATTACTGACCTCTGTTAATTACTGACCTCTGCTTATTACTGACCACTGCTAATTATTGACCTCTGGTAATTACTGACCTCTGCTAATTATTGACCTCTGCTAATTACTGACCTCTGTTAATTACTGACTTCTGCTAATTACTGACCTCTGCTAATTACTGACCTCTGTTAATTACTCTGCTAATAACTGACCTCTGCTAATTAATGACCTCTGCTAATTATTGACCTCTGCTAATTACTGACCTCTGCTAATTATTGACCTCTGCTAATTACTGACCTCTGTTAATTACTGACCTCTGCTAATTAATGACCTCTGCTAATTATTGACATCTGCTAATTAATGACCTCTGTACCTCTGCTAATTACTGACCTCTGTTAATTACTGACCTCTGTTAATTACTCTGCTAATTACTGACCTCTGCTAATTACTCTGCTAATTACTGACCTCTGCTAATTACTGACCTCTGTTAATTACTGACCTCTGCTAATTACTGACCTCTGATTAAATCTCCCTGAATCTCCACGTTTGTCTCTGCCCTTACAGATCATTCGTTTTTTAGATGGGGTCAGTGACCCCCCCCCATTGGAAAGCTGGAAAGAATGAAAAGAAGGCAAATCATTTAAAAACTTTAAAAAATAAATAATGAAGACCAATTGTAAAGCTGATTGGAATTGTACATCTATAACATACTACATTTTAACTCTGGGAGTATTTCCAGGCACAGAGATCAGAGCAGAATGCAGCAATATTGCGATAATTTCACTCCTGCAGTGCCCAAATCTTTCCTGATGGCGGCAGCAGAGGGCAGAGCTGTATCTTGTACCTGCCTATGGCACATGTTGGGCTGCTTAGGACAAGGTGTTAATGTCACAATGATTCCGAAATAATCCAAATTCCCCTAGCAACCATGCACTGATGTGAGTAAGAGACGGGAATATGAATAGGAGAGGCCTGAACAGAAAGATGAGGAATAAAAAGCAGCAATAACAATACATTTGTAGCCTTACAGGACATTTGTTTTTTAGATGGGGTCAGCGACCCCCATTTGAAAGCTGGAAAGAATTCAAAATCTATAAAAAAAAAAAAGTAAAAAAATTGAAAAGTTGCTTAGAAGGAGCCATTCTAATCCGTTTGACGCCTTTCCAGTGTCTGATAAATATGAGACATTGATCAACCCAAAAAATGGCCGAAAGCGTTAAAGCTATTTTCTTGCAGCAGGGTTTATTTTCGTGCCGCCATGAAATTGAGGGTAATTTTCTCTAGTGGGAGAACTGTAAGATTGTCTGAGCTAAAATCAGAGCGTGAGTCAGAAGTCGCGTCCAGCTGAACAACAGGGAATAGAAACTAGAAACATCGGTTTATTCTAACGAGTCTGTTCCCAGCACAAATGTGATTATTTACATTGGAAGAACACAAAATATCATTAAGGGCAGAGACAGACGAGAAGATTTAGTCGCCCGGCCACAAATTGCCTCTTCTTCGGGCGACTAATCTCCCCGAACTGCCTCCCAGCCGGCTAGAATGTTAATCACCGGCGGGATGACACTCGGAGCGCTTCTTTTTCCGACGTTTCCACGTGAGGTAACTTCTAAATTTCTAAATCCTTTCGCGAAAGATTCATCCGAATACCGAACCGAATCCGAATTTGCATATGCAAATTAGGAGTGGAAAGGACATAGCTCCCAACTGTCCTGTTTTCAGCAGGACAGTCCCGCTTTTGACAGCTCAACCCGCAGTCCCGGATTTGTACTGATATTTCCCGAGTTTCTCTTTGATCTGCTGCACTGAACAGCCAGAAAAAGATACAGAGTCTCTAACTTAATTGGCTCTTGGCAGAGAGCCCCGACTACATACTTAAGATACTTTTGTAACAGTTTTAGATAAGATGAGAACATATAACATATAAAAACCGTAGAAAAGTGTTCAAATTTCATAACCTGCCAAGTTTGTAAAATTGACATGGTAATTAGGGGGTGTGGCCACCGAAATGGGTGTGGTCAAACAATATCACCCCGGCTCTGCGCGGCAAATCTTTTTGTCCCTCTATTTCCAAAATTTTGGGAGGTATGGGAAGGGGAAAACATTTTTTACTTCCTGGTTTTGTGACAAATAGTCACACAATTTCCCTCCCCGTCCCTAATTTGCATATGCAAATTAGAATTCGAATTCAGTTCGGCTGGGCAGAAAGATTCGGCCAAATCCGAATCCTGCTGAAAAAGGCCAGAACCGAATCCTGGATTCAGTGCGTCCCTAGTTCCAAGCCACAAATCACCAGTGTGCCCATAGCATGGTGCAAGCTCCGCTGTATGCCTGGGGCTCACTGGCACCCCTAGATATTTTCATTGATTCATTCAGACCCCGGGTACTTTTTTTTCCAGGTAAGTGTTGGCATTTCACCATACTCATCCAGTGCCCCAGCATCTTATGAGCATTTGCACTACACCAGGGAGTAGAGGAAGCTGCTGGGGCTCTGCTGTGCAACACTGAGACAAAAAGTATCCGGCCTGGAACATTTTTTTGGCATTTTTGGGGCCTTGTCCTTTAATTTCGTTTAAGATGTGCCCCGTACTTGCCAACACCTGAAGATACACATCCATGGTCCCATTGCATGTCTGCACTAAACCCGCAAGGAGATTAAGGTATATTATGGACACCAGTTTTTTTGGAGTCTGTCCCCCCTTAGTAAAGGAGCCCATGTAGGTTGGCTGCACCCAATTTTCACCCATGTTATTTATCCAAGAGCAGCACAGAGAAAGGATATGAGTTATAACCCTGGGCAAGGGCACTGCATTCTCCTGCAGAGAAATATCTTGCCACGTCCATTAGTGCAGTTTAGATCTTGCGATCGGTGACCCTTAAAAAACATTACTGATCCCTTGAACAGCAGGGACTCTGCATGGTGCGTGTGAGCTGAGCACGAAAGACGTGTCCAAGGCTTATGGGGCTGGTTCAGGGCACAATTCAGCTTCTCCCCTGCTGAGTCCTGGCACGGAATGTCTGTACAAAGAGACATAGAAACCTTCCTTCCTTGTTATCTGAAGAGCCCAGAAATCTCAAAGCAAATAAATGTCACAGGTAGAAAGGAAATGTCATCTGGAAATGACAGTTAGATACTTCTGTATACTATGGGCAAAAGTGCCAGTTGGGTGCCACCTCCACCAGCAAATTGGTGTGAGCTACAAAGTGGAGCTTGGTGATGGGGGGGGGGGCTTGATGTGCTGTTGGTCAGTATTTTTTGGTGGGCCTTCGTCTCAGGCCCTAGTGTGCCAATCCGACATTTAGTCTAAACACTAGATCTGAAGAGCAGGTGGGCGAGGGGCCATGCCTAGGGCAGTGCCAGCAGGTCAGTCAATAATAGGGATGCGCCCAATCCAGTATTTGGTTTGGGATTCGGCCAGGATTTCAGCAGGATAAGGATTCGGTCGAAAAAAAGTAAAAAATGTTGTCCCCTTCCCACCCCTAATTTGCATATGCAAATTATTATTTGGTTCGGTATTTCGGCCAAATCCAACATTCAGTGCATCCCTAGTCAATAAGACGGCACTTGGCCTAGGATCCCTACATAATCCACAAAATAATCATCTTTTCTCCCACACGTGACGTTGCAGGTACTTTTATAATGTTATAAAATGTCATTTATAACAATTGCTTTATTAATGGGAAGCAAAGCTCATTTCCCCACATCCGCACAATACAAATAAAACTTCCTTCCTGTCAGAAAATTCAGCAGCCTAATCAGGATTTATCCGAAGAGCTTTCTCCCAGGCTGCACTGGTTATGGCAAGAGAAAATGATTAAATATCAGGAATCCCGAGGCCTCCCGTTGTTCAGAACAGGCCGCACGGTGACAGGGAAATAAATAATGACAGTAAGCGGCGCAGCTTAACACCACAAAAGACTCTTTAAATCTGTTTTAAAAGCGGCATAAGGAAAATAATGACTGTTTTCAGTTTGAGCTATGGGGGCATATTGTTAATGAGGCAGAGGGAGGTCTGACTGTCCTTTAAAGTAGTGGGTACCACTGGGGGGCTCAGCCTAAAGGCCATTTAGGGTGACATATGGTGAGAATGCCCTTTTGCTCTCCTAGATTAGAGTCCTGCAGTGGGTCAGGTACCCGCAGGTCCCCGAGGGTTACCACTCAAAATCCTGCGGTACCCTGGAGTTTCTGGAACGGGTATAGATGCGGGTCGGCGATTCTCTGGGTTTGCCGGTCGGGTCGCGGGTCTTCTCAATAGCGAGTTTTCCTTTTTTTTCTGATCACGCCTACTTCTAATGATGTCACTTCCGGTTTACAATGACAGGACTTCCTGTTTCTTGATGGTCAGCGGTTAGGGTAGCGGGTCCAAGCGGGTAAGTATGTGGGTTGCGGGTCCGGGTGCATGTTGCAGGTCCGCTTCCTTTATAGTTCTGCCACTGGTCCCTGCAGGGCCGGAACTAGGGGTAGGCAGAGTAGGCACGTGCCTAGGGTGCAAAGCTGGGGGGGGCGCCAGGCATGCGCCTCCTCTGTCGCCTACCCCCAGTCCAGTGCCCGACTCTTTGCGGTTTTTAGGAATACTTGCGCTCCTGCACATGTGCGCGATTACATTTCTCTCCGCATGCGCACATTCGTACTAATTCGCGCATGCACAGAAGAGCAAAAGAAGAAAAACCACTTGTGCTAAACCGGCGCCGCGTCCGCTGGCTTGCCTTGGGCACCTGTGCGGCGCGGCCCTGGGTCCCTGCAACCATGGGGTCTGCTTCCTTTATATGTTCACTGTGCATTAATAGTACAGACAGTCCTATAAATAATATATACAGTTATAAAGTGCCGAATCTCAACAGGCACAGGAGGGAGGAGGACATGCCCCGTGTCACTGACATTGCATAAACATAGATAAAAGAGAGTGGCACTCATACTCATATAATCATTGGCTATTAGCAGCTTTAGTCTTCACCTTTTGTATCAATTACTGGTCACTATCGATGTCATTCTGTATATTCTTTGTATAAACCCATTTATTGTACAGCGCTATGGAATATGTGGGCACTCTAAAAATATGTGTTAATAATAATAATAATAATAATAATAATAATTGCCTTCCTGAAAAAGCAGCCACATACGAGGCTGTTATGTTTTGGTAGCCAAGGATGAGTAGAGTATAACAGTGCTTTATTAGCAGGCTCATGCAGGTATTAAACAACAGTAACTTTCACTTTTAAACTGTCAGGAAGTATGCACAGTATAAGTCTGAGCACAGTGACATCTACAGGCCATTTGTATAAACACCACATATTCCCCCTATAGTAGGAAATTCATTTGGGCAAATGTAATAAACAACAACAATGCATCTTAAAACAATAATATACATAATTCACATCACATAGTCCTGGGTCCATGCAGGTAGTTTTCTGATTCTCTCAGTATGCCTTATAGGTTCACTTTCTTCAGGCCTATTGCTATTGGCATCAGAAGTAGGAAAATGTCCTTCATCAAATGGAGCTTCTCCACAGTCATATCTAACAGGAGCAAGACGACTTGCATTCCATATGCGTCCATCAGACAGTTCATATGTGTATGGTCCTCGCTGGCGTCTCACTTCAAGTGGTGTAGTAAATTTAGATTGTCCTTGTTTCAGTATTCCTGGTTTCTTAATTCCGACTAAAGATCCTGGCTGAAAGTGCACTTCTCTTGCACCACGTTTTCTGTCCGTATAAGCCTTGCATTTGGCTTGGTGACGTTTCACAATGTCAGCAGTAGATAATTTTGTAGGCACAGTATTTTGTGGAAGTTTGATGTCTGCAACATGAAACCTAGTGCGCATCTGTCTGCCATGTAATAATTCAGCTGGGGATAATTGAGTTGTTGCATGGCACGTTGCTCTGTAGTTATGTAGGAACTCTGTTGTAAATACTTCCAAGATTTCCCAGTAAGATTTGCTGTCTGACTTCTGTTGAATCGCTTGACTTCTCCATTTGCTTGTGGGTAATACACTGAAAATTTCCTATGCAAAATATTCCTCTCTCTCAGAAAGGATTCAAACTCAGATGAGACAAACTGTGGTCCGTTGTCTGATATTAACTCCTTTGGATTACCTTCTCTGCTGAAGACTGCAGACAGAAATGTTATTACTCTAGCTGATGTTATATGAGAAACAAATGCAATTTCTGGCCATTTACTGTAATAGTCTATAAACGTTATAGCAAATCTACAGTCTATAGGAGCATCTGTAAATATCAATAGCATGTTATTCCCATGCTGAATCAGTGGCAAGCAACCAAGCACAGGGATTGGATCCTTTAAGTAACTGACCAGTTTCTGGTTGTTGTGGGATTTATAATTTGAAAAATCCTGCTAATACTAAGAAATATATAAGTTACAGTATATAATAAGCCTATTTAATATAGATATAATTATATGATGGCCCAAGTAAAAGAGCCGAAACGTTGAAATAAATCACTTTATTTTCTTGGAGTGTGGTCTGTTGGTAGTTGTATACATACTGGTTGTTGACCAGCACCCAGGCAGACTGTAGGTCTTTTTCCGCTACAAGAAAGTCCTCTCCATTCCACCCTAAGGCAGGAGGACCCTACAGCAAAATCATTTTAGGGTCCCTATTGGGAATCGGACATTATTCATATGCTGAAACCTCTAATGAGATAGTGCCCCGTTGGGTCCCCCAGCAGTTGCACAGTTCTTCTGTAGTTATGTCCTTGGTGGAGGGCACACATGGCTTTTTTATTTATCCTGTGCTGATCCAAATGCCCTTGACAGACGCTTCTCATTCATTTGGATAAGAATCTGGTTGCCTAAGGCAAGATACACGGTCATTGCTCGGCCACATGGAATCACTTGTTTCCACCAGAAATTGCTAGTGTCTCAGTCCCAATCCAATTGTAATTGTTTTCAGGATACAAATATCACAAATAATATTTTTCAAACTTGAGAAATATCTGTAGAAATAAGAGCCAACCGTCATCTCGGGGACTGAGGAGCTTACACCCAAGTACCGCACCCCAGGGAGCAACATTTAAAGCTCATATTGAACTGAATTCCTGGCAATTGTGTTCTTTCCTGCTCCTAAATTGCTCTGAGTCAGAGGGAGAGAATAGAGTTCTGGGGTGGCGCATCCAGGCGAGGAAAGTGTGCGGCCCCCCTGGGATACAAGGCATGTGCCTCAGCTGGAGGGACGAGAGACTGAAAGTGTAAATAGCATCTCCATTTGGCACACTCCACTGCCTTTCCCCTGCTTGGATGACGATCAATATTCCGCAGCCTCTTGTTGGCTCTATGGTAAACTGTAAGTGGCTGCAAATCCCGGCTCTGTCGCCCAGGAGGAAAATATCCCAGGGTGCATGAGCAGAAACAATGTGTAATACACCAATATCTATAATATATCTGCCAATAGCAATAACACAGATAATTAAGCTGCTGGACCCAGCGAAGTTCTGTTACACATTTCACAATCCAACAGCAAAGAGAGGGTCCTATGCGGGTTAATAACCAGAATCCAATACACTGAACCCCTGCCAGTGTCTGTCCCACCAGGGTACCAGGGAAACTCCCAGTGGGCCCTCCTGCTCACCCAATTATGGGACATTATGGGGGTTATTTATCAAGGTCCAAATATCTCAACCCCGAATAATTCGTAGTTTTCCGAGCAAAAGAAAAAACAACAAATTTTCCGAGATTTATTAGTCCGATGGTCTAAAAACTTTGAATCCACAACCCCGGCATCTTAAAGCTCTTGAGGTCCTGTATAAGTCAATGGGGAAGGTCCCAGTGTCCGTCCTGATGTCTTTACCGATATTTATGGGGTTTCGGCGCAAAAAACTCTGAAGTTGGCTCGACCTTTTTCCCTTATAAACAAGGTCCATTCGGGAATTCAGAGTTGCTCAAAGTTTGATATTAGAAATACCGAGATAAATTCGGACCTTGATAAATAACCCCCTATGTGATCATATAAATATTCTTTTCAGCATGAGCAGAATGCATAGAACTGACACTTAAAATTCATTCTGCCTCTTCCAATGCATATTTATTATTTCTATTATAAATCAGTAACACAACATCATTTGCTTTCACACTTCCTATCCTACCATTACCAACGATCCTAAAGCTCCCCTCTTTTCACCCTTTGTTGTGACTGTTGGGGCTAATAGACCGGCATAAGTTCATTATGCAGGGAGATTATCTGTGAATCTATTTTTCATGATTAAACAATAGGCAAAAATGATGGTCGTCACCCTTATTGCACAAGGAGGGGGGATATATTTCTCCTAATAGGTGCAGGGTTTGGGGGTCACCCTCTAAATCTGTGTCCCAGGACCTTCCTTGCTATTATTCAGTTCCACCCCACAGCTCAGTCTCTTATCTGGAACCTACGGCACTGGTTACACTACATTTTGCAGATTTATGACTTTTGTCTAAAGGGCCCTCTTACACAAACACAACATAAGGGAATTGCTGAACTGCAGTGCTCTCCTAATGTGTTCCTGCAATGTTCTATGGATGAGAAGCACTCGGCTAAAAAAGGAATCTCCAGAGAGTGCAAGCTCTCCAACTCCAATCTCATTCCCTCTCATTCAATCAGACAGAGCAAGTTGTTTCCTTACAGGTTCATAGATGGTTCTATCAAAAGGCAACTGTAAGTGCTTTTCCCCTTCATTCATGCAATTCTTTTCTTGCTATTTCTAAGCATTCGGAGCAGCACTGGACCCCAACCTGCCTCCAATTTGCATACAGAAGAGGCTGATTAGATAACAATACAACCCCTGGGAGATTTGCTGACGTACACCATGTTGGATCTCAAAACTGGGTTCAGATTGGGAAATCGAATAAACATTGATTTAAGGGATCAGGTTCTTCTTCTCCAGATCCTGCACAGACACATTGATTTGGGATGGAATCCTGGGAAGGCTATTGTGCAAGTCTGGAGCCAGTAAAGCTCAAGCTGAGGGCCCAACAACAGAAGACTATGGACGTGCTCTTGCAGTAGATGTCCTTCATACCCCCAGCTTTTGTTGCACAGGATCCGGAGAGCCTGCCCATTTCCCAAAGCCTGATGCTCAGTAGTGATATCATGTACCTAATTATAGTTTCTCACAATGACAATACGATGATATTTAACCTACTTGCATCAATGAAAACACAGCTGTGCTCTACCTGCTCCTCTGCTCCTGGATCTCTTTCCATTCCACTCGCTCTGCCCCCCAATGGAACCCGCCTGGCACTGGTACAATAGAACCATCTCTGCAACTGGACCCAGGAACTGACACTTGCTCACTAAAACTGCCATCTCCCTATAGACCCATAAATAACAGCGAACAACATCTCATTTTCCAGGGCTACTGACAGTATACTTTCTTGTTCTATTCAGGTTACATAAAAAATACTCAGGGGGGTAGACAAAATAATGGAAACACCGAAAGTCGAACAACTTATAATGATATCTTAGTTGGGATCAAGTACAAAATATTATTACAGAGAAAAATTAAATCCTTTTTAAAACTTTAACTTATTTGATTAAAATGGAATCTATGGTCATTCCATAAATTGGAGCTTTCTGGATGACTGGTTTCCAGATGACAGATCCCATACCTGTACACAAATAGTGTCTTTAAAATGGTTTAAAAAATAAAGGTAAATTGCAGATGTACTCACCACATAAAGTGTATTCGATTTCTTAAAGGGGATGTGTTATCTTCTCTTTAGGTTCTTAAAGGGATACTGTAATGGGAAAAAATAATTTTTTCAAAATGAATCAGTTAATAGCGCTGCTCCAGCAGAATTCTGCACTGAAATCCATTTCTCAAAATCTCAAACAGATTTTTTTATATTCAATTTTGAAATCTGACATGGGGCTAGACATATTGTCAATTTCCCAGCTGCCCCAAGTCATGTGACTTGTGTTATGATAAACTTCAATCACTATTTACTGCTGTACTGCAAGTTGGACTGATATCACCCCTCCCCTTTCCCCCCCAGCAGCCAAACAAAAGAACAATGGGAAGGTAACCAGATAGCAGCTCCCTAACACAAGATAACAGCTGCCTGGTAGATCTAAGAACAACACTCAATAGTAAAAACCCATGTCCCACTGAGACACATTCAGTTACATTGAGAATGAAAAACAGCAGCCTGCCAGAAAGCATTTCTCTCCTAAAGTGCAGAGCACAAGTCACATGACCAGGGGCAGCTGGGAAATTGCAAATATGTCTAGCCCCATGTCAGATTTCAAAATTGAATATAAAAAAATCTGTTTGCTCTTTTGAGAAATGGATTTCAGTGCAGAATTCTGCTGGAGTAGCACTATTAACTGATGTGTTTTGGGAAGAACATGTTTTCCGATGACAGGATCCCTTTAAAATGAAAAGAGCTTGTTCCATACTATAAATGCTACTGGTGAATTTACTCCAGTGCGTTTGGGCAGAGCCTCCCGTTCGCCTATGTCAGCGCTGCAGGTATAGAAGGTGGCGTATAGGGAGGTGCTTGTTTTTTTTGATGTAGTATTTATCCATTAAATACTAATACATATACAGTAAATATGGAATACATTCACAGTGTGCATTCAGCCGTGTGCTTGTACGTCTCATTTGCATTCGCCATGTATTTCTCTGGGCTGGTTACCTGATCTGTGTTGCTGTCTCTGTGCCCAGGGTGAAACTGTTACCTGCCCTCTAGTATTACACGTCTCACTGTGTCGCTGTCTCTTTTCCACAGGTAGCTCTTGGGATACACAGACCCTGCCTGCTGCCAACTAGACCTCCCAACTTGCTCTGTCTTTCTCTGCGGCTGGTGAGTAACCTGAAATAACTATTGTCTATATGGAACACTTGCACCAAGGGCTAAATGTCGCTCTAACTGAATGGCACAGAGAAATAAAGAGAGAGAAAAAGATGTAGAGAGATATAGAGAGAGAGATAAAGAGAGAGATAGGGAGAGAGATATAGAGAGAGATATAGGGAGAGATTGGGAGAGATATAGAGAGAGAGATAAAGCGAGATATAGAGAGAGATATACGTAGAGAGATATATAGAGAGATAGAGAGAGATAGAGAGAGGTATAGGGAGAGATAGAGAGAGATATGTAGAGAGAGATATAGGGAGAGATATATAGAGAGAGATATAGAAAGAGATATAGGGAGAGATATAGAGAGAGGTATAGGGAGATATATAGAGAGAGATATAGAAAGAGATATAGGGAGATATATAGAGAGAGATATAGAGTGAGAGATATATAGAGAGAGATAGAGAGAGAGAGAGAGAGAGAGAGAGAGAGTGAGAGAGATAGGGAGAGCAATAGAGAGAGAGATACAGAAAAAGATGTAGAGAGAGATATAAAGAGAGATATAGAGAGAGATATAGAGAGATATATAGAGAGATTAGAGAGATTAGAGAGATAGAGAGATGTATAGGGAGAGATAGAGAGAGATATATAGAGAGAGATATAGGGAGATATATATATAGAGAGATATAGAAAGAGATATAGGGAGAGATATTGAGACAGGTATAGAGAGAGGTATAGGGAGAGAGATATAGATAGAGATATAGAGAGAGATATAGAGAGTGATATAGAAAGAGATATAGATATCCCAACTAAGATCCTTATTGGAGGGAAACCCAGCCTATTGGGTTTATTTCATGTTTATATGATTTTCTAGTAGACTTAAGGTATGAAGATCCAAATTACGGAAAGATCCATTATTCAGAAAGCTCCATTATAGAAAGGCCGTCTCCCATAGATTCCATTTTATCCAAATGATCCAAATTTTTAAAAATGATTCCCTTTTTCTGTGTAATAATAAAACAGTCGCTTGTACTTGATCCCAATTAAGATATAATTGATCCTTATTGGAAGCAAAACCAGCCTATTGGCTTTATTTCATGTTTTCTAGTAGACTTAAGGAATGGAGATCCAAATTACAGGAAAGATCCCTTATCTGTAAACCCCTCAGCATTCTGGATAACAGGTCCCATACCTGTGTAGTGCTGTATCATAAAATAATGGGCATTGGGATTAAACTAGAATATGAAGCCGGTGCTCTCTGTCTATAAAGCCGGACTAGACACATAGATTATCCATACAGTCGTGTCAGGATTAATCAAGGATATTGATTGGGTTTTTTACAGTGCCGTTAACCTTCTTAATGTTGCTGAACTACAGCTTTCAGGGAGAGCTGAATGTTGCAGCTAACAAGAGTCTGAAAGGCTGCAGAGAAGACATTCTTTCCACCCCACCTATAGATGATCAGGATTTACCCCCCCCATGCCTTCATTTGTTAAATTAGGAATTGACAGGGCCCTCAGTCCATAAGCAATAAGCGCTGGGGAGGGAGCTCCCCCAAACTATAGACTGGTAGGGGATATGAATTTACCCCCCCCCCCATGTCTTCACTTGTAAAATGTAAGACTTGATGAGACCTTGCGACACAAAGCCAATACCCCACCACCACTGTCTATATTATTATATTCCCATGCCGGAACACAATCAATATTCATCTGTGAGGCTGTGGGTGTGTGTGTGTGTTTGTCCACGACTATTTAATGAGTTTGTTTCTGATGAGAATCCTAACGACCCTAATGCATTTCTGTGAATGACATCTCTCAATTCAATTCCAACCCTATCGACCCCACCCCAAGGTCGGTGACCATTATCGCTTTGTATTTATTGCCCCATTAATACGACGACTTTATCCAGGACGGTGGGATCCTTTAAGAGAGAGCCGAGAGGGTGATCACTATCCATTGATGTATCATGAGAGATTGAGCTCTTCCTGTTTGTATCCACATCACACTCATGCACACCCTCTCCCCATCTCTGTCTTCCTCTCCCATCCACACACCTCCCACCTCAATGCTCGCCTGGGCCTGATCGGAACGCAAGGAGAGCTCAGAAGCCAAGGCAGAGACACAGAGACATGGGCAACACACCTTCTCAAGGCATGTCACCTCCAAATTGTGCATCCATTCTTAAGTAGCAGGTATCTCTTTATTTGTGTGTTAAAGCCGAGGGTTGCGAGGGATCACACCGGTGATGCTGCAGATGCTCACCTCTGCACAATTGGACAGGAGGAGGATGAATTTGTTTGCAGCCACTGGTTCCATTCAGAGTAGCAGCAGCCGGCAGGGAAGCGGGGGATTGATAAGGCTACAAAGGGGGCTCTTTGAATAGGTGGCTGCACTAACAAAGGCTATTGTGCCAAAAAAAGAGGAAAAAAAGGGAGCCGTCAGCAAATGAGAGAGATAAAAAGGTCTCCAACCTCCGGGGACCATTCTTGTCTCCACCTTAGAAACAGCTTGCAGCTTAGATAGGCACAAATGTGGTGCATCTGTGTGTGTTTATGTGTATATACTGTATATATTGTATATGTTTATGCCAAGCACATATGTATAAATATAAGGCACTGGCACGGTTTCTATATCTTTGTTGTTGTTGTTGGTATCTCCTGATGGAGCAGTGCTAGAAAGATGGCCAGCGAGCTACGGTGCAGAATCCGGTGTATGTCGAGCGCATGTATTCCCTTTGTGTGTTAATGTTTTCATATGCCAACGATTACACCGCGGGGGACTGGCAAGCGAAATGCGCTGATCCTCGCTGGCACCGCACAACAAGAACTAAATAGATCTTCTTCGTTGTGCATTTCATGCCTAGGCTTTGTCTTGGGCGGCATGGACTGTGTCCAGAGCTTTAGAGAAAACAGGTACAATTTGCTGTTACACAAGGCAAAATACTGTCTCGGCTCCTATTTATATGAAGTTTTTTATTTCCATAGTGTTGTTCTGCGCAGGGTCCGAGTTATAGAACAAAAGGTGGTTAAATAAATCAAGGGTCGGACAACAATGCACCAAGAGCTGGGGTTTGCATTATATAATACTGTATGTGTATATATATATATAGTACTATATCCTTGGTAATAATATCTCTCATTTTTATCCACAAGTGGCCCCTGTGATGCTAGGGGCCCAGTCGGAGCAGATTCCCTGTGTCTCTGCAGAAATGATATGCTTGGACCTGTATGGATCAGGTTACTGTCACCTTGAAACGAGCTGAATGTTGGCAGAACCTCCAGCTCCCGACCCGCTTGTCTGTGTATCCTGATAACAATAATATGAGATATGTGATGGCTGCTGGCTAACGGAGCATGCAATCTCTTTGCGGACGCAGGATAAATTCCACTGTAAAGGTGACTTGGGTTCTGGAACAATAGTCGGTAGCAATGTCATCTCCCCCCTCGTTACGCAGGTCTCGGATTGTTATTATGCTTCTTATTATGGCTGTTAGCATTAACCATTGCAACGGTGTAAAAACACAAATAAGTGCTGTGGTCCTGTCCCCCAAGAGCTTACAATTCAGGTCTAATGTAGGTAAACCTAGTACAATAAGGTCAACAGCGCAGAGAATATAAACAGATACTGTGTTCAGCTGCAAATCGTTTTATAAATAATTTGAAAAACACTGACAATTAGAATTAGATTTCTTTTCGTTATGCAAAAAAAAACTTCCCCTTTAATGGAGCTTTAGTAGCTTCTGTGCCCAATGGCAAATGTCCGATGTTCCTACTAAACCTCCTGTGCACTAAAGTGATGGCACCATTAATGGCAAAGAACATTTGTTATGATGCACCTAATTGATTGATTTGCATTTCTTTATTGCACCCTGCGCCTTCCAGTAGTTTATGGGAGGAACCTGGAGTACCCATAGCAAACTCCTTGCAGATAGTTCCCCAGCTGGAATTGAACCTGGGACCCCAATGCTGCAGGGTAGAAATTCTAAATACTGCACCACCATGCTGCCCTTGGTCAGGTCTTGGGCCAAGACATCTTATTGGCCCACGGCAAGGTCTGTCAGACTTATATCTTGCCAACAATTGGATATTTATCAGGCAGGGTAGAACTGACGCAATGTTCATCCAACAGGTCTCTGTAGACCAGGGATCCCCAACCTTTTGAACCCGTGAGCAACATTCAGAAGTAAAAGGAGTTGGGGAGCAACATTAGCATGAAAAATGTTCTTGGGGTGCCAAATAAGTGCTGTGATTACCCACTTTAGCCTCTATGTGGATTGTCAACCTACATTGATCTCTATGTATCGTCATCCCTTTGTACTGGGTGCATATTCATTACATTAGTCCAATTTGAGATTTATCAAGGGTCTAATTGAAAATTTTAATTTTTAAATTCGAATTTCAAGTTTATTTTGGGGGCATATTTATCAAGGGTCGAATTTCGAATTGAAAAAACTTTGAAATTTGATTTCAAAAGGACCAACCGAAATTAAGTCTAAGTTTTTTTTGGGTTGAATATGTCCGTTTTCGATCTAATAGTTCTGTATTTGGCCGATTAGAATCGTTCCAATCAAAGGAATAGCGCATTTGATCGAATTCCACCAATTGACTCCAAATAGGTTCTAGGAGGTCCTTTGGACTAAGGCCCTATTCCTTAGTCCAGGGATCTCCAACCTTTCGAACCCGTGAGCAACATTCAGAAGTAAAAAGAGTTGGGGAGCAACATTAGCATGAAAAATGTTCTTGGGGTGCCAAATAAGTGCTGTGATTACCCACTTTAGCCTCTATGTGGATTGTCAACCTACATTGAGGCTCTGTGTGGCAGTGCACCTGGTTTTTATAAAACCAAAACTTGCCTCCAAGCCTGGAATTCTTTGAGGCCACTGGGAGCAACATCCAAGGGGTTGGAGAACAACATGTTGCTCACGAGCAACTGGTTGGGGATCACTGCTGTAGACCAACTATAGTTCCCTGTCCTGTGTGTCCAGATCCAAATCTGCCCTTGCTTTTTGTTTCATCTTCTTCCAACCCCGACTCTTCCTCTTCTCTGTAGATTTACTCGTAATCATAGGGGACTTATTATATTTATTCTTTATAACACTACAGCATCTATCCAGCATCAAAGGGAAAAGTTTGATCCAGGTCAAGCAACCCATAGCAGCCAATCAGATGTCTGTTTTTCAAATTGATTTCCAGCATAGGCTACATGTTGACCGGTTGCTATGGGTTGCTAGAGCAGCAGTAAACTGTGCACCTTTTATTACATTACCCAGAGATACACAATTAGTTTGTGGAATCTGAGACGAAGGCTTATCGTGTGCAGAGAAATACCTTCACACCTACGAGTGGGAGCTGCCATATGTCATGTGAATGAGTAGCATGTGGTACAGTGTTGGGGGTCTTGACCAGGGCATTATTATGCATGGTATTTGTACTTCGGGTTGGGTTTTCTCGGGGTGCAAATTAATTGGCTCTTTAGAAACTGACCCTAGTGTGTGTGTTTACTTGGAAGGGACCTTGTAAGTTTCTTGAGACTGATGTAGATGATGAATAATATCCATAAAGTCATAGAGTTGTTGGTGCTATCTAAATATAATGATATAAGTATGGCGATCAAGGGTCACAATCAATAATAATGGGTCCCCATACTGCTATGTCAACAGGGCTTCCCTAATTATTACGCCACCAAAAAAATGGGCTTCCTGGGTGGTATAACTGGAATGGGACCCCAATAAAAAAGAAAGGCCACAGGCACACATTTCATGCCCTTCATCCACTTGGCTGGACCCTACATAAAACCCTTTCCAGGGTCTGCCCTAAAATCTCCCACAAGGTGTACTGCCCCCTTTTGTAACCTTTAAGTCTCTTCAAGTGCCACTGACTTTAGTACCCCTTGTAACAGCCTAATGGCAGCCCTTCATATTACTTTATACTAGGGATGCACCGAATCCACTTTTTTGGATTCGGCCGAACCCCCGAATCCTTCACGAAGGATTCGGCCGAATACCGAACCGAATCCGAACCCTAATTTGCATATGCAAATTAGGGGTGGGAAGGGGAAAACATTTTTTACTTCCTTGTTTTCTGACAAAAAGTCACGCAATTTCCCTCCCTGCCCCTAATTTGCATATGCAAATTAGGATTCGGATTCGGTTCGGCCGGGCAGAAGGATTCGGCCGAATCCGAATCCTGCTGAAAAAGGCAGAATCCTGGCCGAATCCCGAACCGAATCCTGGATTCGGTGCATCCCTACTTTATACAACCCTTGCCTTAAAAGTACAGTGAAGGGGATATCCCACCCGTCCAAACCTCCCCAATATAGAATTTTTAGATTTGCCTCTGCCAAAAAAAACCAACATGGCAGCTCCCATCCCCTCCTATCTCTACAAGCGAAGAACATATGGCTTTATTACTCTCTCAAGCTAAAATATTAAACGTTATTCAGTGTATTTAACTTTATCAAGCTGCAGAGACCTCGCTCCATGCTTGTGTGATGCTCTCCATGTGTTTTTTATATGACATGTATCTTTCCTTATAGTTCTCATTTTCTGCAATTCCCTGCATTGAACAACAACAACACAATTCGCCAACGTAGCGGCAACCTGTGAAGCCGTTATCCCCCTCCACCTCATTATTTTTCAAGGTTAGGGGCTCAATGACCTGGTTAAAGAGTGTAATATTCAATATATTACACTATATATTGTATATATTAAAGCGCATGTGCACATTTACACGATTGCCTGCTTAATATAGCCAAAGAGTTTATGTCCTTGCTTTATTTGCTTTATTCCCTCCAGCCTAAGTGAAGGCATATTGGGGGATATACATGTTCTTATTAGCTAAGCTATAAACCCTTTCCATCCAACAACATCTCCCCCCACCCCTCTGGTTTCCAGACCCCTAATCACACTTTCATTAGCTCATTACTTAACCTCCATGAGCTCAATCCAAGGTTGTCTTTATGTGACAGATCGGCCTTTCTCTGGGATTTTACGTGGGTCGGACAAAGCCAATAAAACAGTATATTTAACAGTCTGTCTGCAACATCAGCAGATATCAGCGACGCTTTTTCCCAGGGGCTCGGGCACCATTGGCGAAAAATACTCTGACAAAGAGCTCACAGACTCGTATAATAAGTGGCGCATCGTTTCATTAACTCCAGGAGCAGAGATTTATTATCAATAATAGATTGGAGCTCAGTGAAAGTCAGGGCAGAGTCATTCTCTCCTTCTGCAGGGCTTTAATCCAGTTGGAAAGCTGAAATGTACGGTATATATATAGTGAATAAAGTACCCCCTTTTGTAAAATATAAGGATATTATAAGTTACCGAGGAGTTTCATGACCATATAAAAACACGAGGCCGAAGGCCGAGTGTTTTTATACAGGTCATGGAACTCCGAGGTAACTTCTAATATCCTCATATTTTACAACTGGGGGTACTTTATTAATTATAATACACAAATTTTAGTGAGTCATGTGACAGAAATTACATCACTACTCACCGTTTATAACTGATGACATCACTACTCACCGTTTATAAGGATATAATTTACAAGATATTCATGGCTTTTGTGTATTATATATATATACACTATAATATTCATGTGGCAAACATATATTTTTTGATACTTGTTGGGTGAATGGCCTAGGATTAGGGTTATACAGGCACTCAAACATAATCTTTTCCACCAGCAGAGGGTATGAGGCACAAGTGCTGATCGGATGGTGGACATATTGGGCTGATCCAATCCAGATTGGGACCTGTGAGTAGTGTCAATGGCCTGATGTGTTCCTACTTGAGGGTTCCAGACAGATTCAAAGACTAGTAGACTAGTAGGCACATCCCCAGAAAGATATAGGTCAATGGGGACATCATTCTGGTTGGACCAGGAGATGCTGAATCAGCATATAGTACTCAGTAATTTATTATTAGCTTCGGTGGCCCTGAAACTGCAGCAATGCTGAGGCCCATATCTAGGAAAGAGAAAATTATGTAATTGTATCCCACCACCAGCATCCCTTGAGTATAAACAACTGACCTAGTGTGGGTGTAGGACATCCCTGAAATTACAGTTTTTTAGTATAACCCAATAAATATAATAAACGTTTTGATTTATAAGCAACCCCCCCCCAAATATGAGGCCTGGGGAGCAGACAAATGGCCTCTTTACTCTATATTTTCCCTTCCTTGTGCCTCAGGCATCACTCTATTAAACTATAAAACAAGGGGCAGTCAATTTGTATTTAGGACTTATTTGCCCTTTAAGATTTATTACTGTGTGTAAAGGTCCCCATAGGCGCAACGATTTTTCTTTGGTGAACATGATGGTACATCTTACGATTTTTCGGCGGACATCTGTCAGAAAGTTGATCGGCCAGGTTAAAAATGTTTTATCGGTCCCAGTGCAATCTATCGATGTTTGCAGGGCCAAGCAGGCAGCTCCCCTCAGTTTTCCTGGTCTTTTTAGTTGATGGACAAATCGGACATTTAAACGATCATTTCGAGATAATCGTGGTCTCACGATAAGGAAAAGATCTTTTAAAGATCTTTACATCAATGGCCAGCTTAAGGATATAATACAACTAATTACCCTGAGAAAGGGCGTACGGATCAGTCCTATGTCTATTGGCATGTGCCTAACCATTCAAGCCAAAAGATGGCTATACACGGACCGATAAAAGTTACTAAAAGCTTATTGACCCTTGTGCGGGACCCTCCGACGGGCTTCCGCGATCGATATCAATGTCGATTGGGCAGGGTTAAAAATCCCGTTGGTTTGCGGCCACATTTGTGCATTGATCAATGATCAATGTGGGCATATCGGTGAGAGATCTGTTCATTTGGGGAAACAATAGGGTTTCCACCCGGCCGGTATTTTACCGGCCTAGCCGGTATAACACCTACCAAGGCCGGGGCCGGTATTACAAATTTACCGGCAATGTAGCTGCCGGTAAATTTGTAATACTCTTAAAAAGACCCCCTCGGCCAGCCCCCAATCCCTTGTAAAACTTAAGGTGGCCATACACGGACCGATAAAAGCTGCTGACACACCGTGTCGGCAGCTTATTGGCCTGTGTATGGGGGTCCCCGACGGGCTTTCCCGATCGAGATCTGGCCGAAAGTCGGCCAGATCTCGATTGGATGGGTTTAAAAATCCCGTCGGATCGCGGCCGCATCTGTTCGTTGATGCGGTCCCGCAATCCGACCGCCCGTTTGTGAATGCTAGGATCCGATCGTTGGGCCCTAGGGCCCACGATCGGATCTGCCCGATATTGCCCACCTCAAGGTGGGAATATCGGAGGGAGATCCGCTCATTTGGCGAAATCGCCAAACGAGCGGATCTATCCATGTATGGCCACCTTTACCTTGTCTTTCGGTTCTTGTCCTGGCCGCTCTGTGGCCCCGCCCCTTTGTGACATGACCCCGCCCCGCTGATTTCACACCACTCCCCCTTTTTGTACTTGCCCCCACCAGCCGGAATTTTTTTTGGGAAAAGGTGGCAACCCTAGGAAACCAGCGGATCTCTACGTGTAAGGCCATTGGCCACCTTAACAGTACCTTTTCTCAGGTATCATAGCGCTACTACATTCACCTGTTCATCTGATTTGCGTCTGGGTATTGCCTTCCTATGAACCAAGTTGTCTTTGGTCTATTGCCCAAAATGTGTTTAAAGGGACTGTTCTCCTTTAACACTTTACTGCCCTAAAATTTCTCTTTTTTAAAAATGTTTCAGTTTAGCTTTCATAGAAATGCTCCTATTTACTAGGGATGCACCGAATCCAGGATTCGGTTCGGGATTCGGCCAGGATTCGGCCTTTTTCAGCAGGATTCGGATTCGGCCGAATCCTTCTGCCCGGCCGAACCGAATCCGAATTTGCATATGCAAATTAGGGGCAGGGAGGGAAATTGCGTGACTTTCTGTCAGAAAACAAGGAAGTAAAAAATGTTTTCCCCTTCCCACCCCTAATTTGCATATGCAAATTAGGGTTCGGTTTCGGTTCGGTATTCGGCCGAATCCTTCGTGAAGGATTCAGGGGTTCGGCCGAATCCAAAAAAGTGGATTCGGTGCATCCCTACTATTTACTTAAATGAGACCTCCACCCAAACCCCAATTTTGCATAATAATGAAAGAAAAAGTATAAATCTAATTGTATTCAAATGTCCCTTAGTTACAGAGTGTGGCGACCTAAACTTATTAGCAGTTGTTCTTCATCTCTTCTTTTGGTGTTTATTACGTTTAAGCCAGTTTTCCACCCGGAATTTAAATTGCTTTTGAGCATAGGGTCAGTGACCCCGACCCCCCTGGCACGTGGATTCAATGCAACCGGTATTTCATTAGTATTCTATGAAATTGTTTATTTCTCTTCTAGTCTGAAATTCCGTTACCCCAGCGATTTGATTCCTGTTTAAATGTCAGACTCAAGAGGTGCAGAACCTAAAAGTTCACCCAAAAAACCATAATGATAAAAACGACATCCTTTAATGTTAAAATTGTGAATTAAACAGAGAAAGGCCATAGGAAAGAGAAGAGATACAGTACAGGTATGGGAACCCTTATCTGGAAACCCAATATCCAGAAAGCTCTGAATTACAGGAAGCCCATCTCCTATAGAGCCCATTTTAATCACATAATGTATTTATTTTTTAAATGATTTCCTTTTTCTTTGTGATGATAAATCAGTACGTTGTGTTTTATGGGAACTAAGCTGCAGGAATCCATATTGGTGGTTAAACAATTCTATTGGGTTTTTATAATGTTTAAATGCGTTTTGGCAGATTTAAAGGGGTTGTTCACCTTTGAGTTAACTGTTAGTATGATGTAGAGAGGGATATTCCAAGACAATTTGCAATTGGTTTTCATTTTTTATTATTTGTGGGTTTTGAATTATTTAGCTTTTTATTCAGCAACTCTGCAGTTTGCAATTTCAGACATCTGGTTGCTAGGGTCCAAATTCCCCTAGCAACCATGCACTGCTTTGAATATGAATAGGAGAGGCCTGAATAGAAAAATGAGTAATAAAAAAGCAATAACAATACATATCGTATTCAGAGCATTTGTTTTTTAGATGGGGTCAGTGACCCCCATTTGAAAGCTGGAAACGGTTAGAGGAAAAAGGCAATTTGTCAAAATCTGTAACAAATAAATAATGACGATCAAATGAAAAGTTGCTTAGAATAGGCAATTTTATAACACAGAGAAACTCACTCAGATTCGGGGAGATTACAACCTCCTCTTCTTCAGGGCGACTAATCTCCCCAAATCTGAGTGTGTTTCTCTGCCCTTAGTGTGTTCTAAAATTGCCTATGCTAAGCAACTTTTTAATTGATCTTCATTCCCCACCATTCCCGCCAGCTAGAATGCCGGCGGGATGGCAGTCGGAGCAATCCGTTTTCTAAAGTCGCCCAAAGTTACCTTCCTTAAAAGTGAACCCCCCGTTTAAGGTATAGTTATCCAAATTACTTAAACTTCCTAGAAAACCCAAAGAAAGTCTCAAGCTTTCTGGATACTAGATCCTATACCAGTTTAATGATAATAGTCCAACATATTCTCAACCAGGTCACTTTTACAATGAAGTCAAAGTTCCCCTTTGTGATACTTGATATAGCGGCTTTGTATTTTTAGGGCTTTAATGGAAATTCGGATGAGTAGAAAGGTGAATTCTGAGTGTTTCCTATTAAAGGGAGGGGAATCATGTATTGATTTCATGTCTCCCAGACACCAGAGATGTGCTAGGTGGATATAGACAGATCAAAATGCTGAATTACCGCTGTCGAACATGATTTCTACCAGCCTTGCTGCAATGATCACTGCAGATTTATGCGGATTGCAGTCAGGCTTTTTGAGCTAACATTACTGTCTGTCTCTAAAAGAAAAAAAAAGTAGCAATTATGATAGAAGGGGCTTTTGGAAATATGTTCTGAGCGTTATTGTAATGCTCTGCTTAAGTCATTGGAGCATAATAAATAAATAAATGATGATTATGATAATAGCTTGTTTATAAGATTTGGAGGACAGCTTTTGTAAGGCAGGCAGCAGCTGTACAATGTGCTAAATCGAATATGAGTCAGGGGAGCAGATGAGATATAGGATCCATTTATATTACAGTGAGACTTGCACTTAATGTGTTATAGCACATTAACATTAAGTTGGGACTGCATTTATACTGCATTGTGTTCTGGGGGCATTAAACGTGACATTGGCACTGTTGCTGTGCAGTGGCGTAACTACCAGGGGGGCAGGCGGTGCAATTGGACCAGGGCCCGCAACCCCGCAGGGCCCCCCCGGCAGATCGCACCCCACTGAAGCCGCAAAGAAAATCGACGTGAAGGGGGTTAGGGGGGGCCCCGGCTGCATGGCCCGCACCAGGGCCCTCCCCCACCTAGTTACGTTACTGTTGCTGTGGGTTCTGACCGTAAACATGACAATGGTACTGCATTTATACTGCTGTGACTTTGTTTATACTGCTATGGGTTGTGGGGCATTAAACATTACATTGGCATTGTGTTTATGCTACTGTGGCCTCTGGGGCATTAAATAGAATGTTAGCACTGTGTTTATGCTGCTGTGAGTTCTGGTGATATTAAACATGTCATTGGGACTTTGATAATACTACTGTGGGTTGTGGGGCATTAAACATTACATTGGCACTGGGTTTATGCTGCTGTGGCTTCTGGGGCATTAAATAGAATATTAGCACTGTGTTTATGCTGCTGTGAGTTCTGGTGATATTAAACATGACATTGGGGCTTTGATAATACTGCTGTGGGTTCTGGGGCATTAAATGTGACATTGGCACTGGGATTATACTGCTGTGAGTTCTGGTGACAATAAACATGACACTGGGACTTATTCTTAATTCTGCTATGGCTTGTGGGGCATTAAACATTACATTGGCACTGTGTTTATGCTGCTGTGGCTTCTGGGGCATTAAATAGAATGTTCACACTGTGTTTATGCTGCTGTGAGTTCTGGTGATATTAAACATGACATTGGGACTTTGATAATACTGCTATGAGTTCTGGGGACATTAAATATGACACTTGGGGACTTACTCTAAATACTGCTATGGCTTGTGGGGCATTAAACATTACATTGGCACTATGTTTATGCTGCTGTGGCATTTAATATGACACTGACAATACGTTTACACTTTCTGTGTTTTGGGGCATTAAATATAATGATAGTACTGTGTTTATACTGTTAGTTAACGCCCCTTTATAAAAATCCCATAGAAATCAACAGAGAGTGGCGGAATTTCACTCCGGTGATCTGTGGAAAGCTCAGATTTCTCCCTTTGATAAATATGACCCATAATAAACATTATTAATAGTATCAGGAATAGGATTTATGAGTTTCTCTATGTAGTGAAGGACTTTTAGGTCATTATGGTTCCCTTTGAATTGTACCATGGCCGTAAATCCATAATAAAGTGGGAAGACCCAGTGTAGCGATGGGAAGAGAGAGAGTCAGAGCCTGGCACTGGAGACATCATGAACCAGGAGTGAAGTTGTTGTTATTTTAGCAAAAAAAACCAGTGCCAGACATTGATTTTTCAAACTCAGACACAAACATCATGTACGGTGGTAAAACGTCTCTGCGGGCGCTGCCGAGACTGTGCTTTCTCAGGTGGGGGGTACTAACATTTTCCCTAAATAGGACTGGATTTTCTTTTTTCTGTATCCTGGTAACAGGGAGGATTTACACAGAATATCTGAGGTTGCCAAGGGATTTGAAGAGGGTTTTTATATTCCTTTTGATTAGTATATAGCGCACAGTGTCACAGTCTACTCTCTACCTGAGAGCTGCATACAGGGGGGTACCCATAACATTTACACTTTCCCATAATAGCTCCATATTGACTATCCAACAGCAATTAACGGAGAGCATGACAGGTAAATATATTACTTTAATAAAAACTTTGTTCCATTTCCATGATCTTTCCAGTACAGAGCAATATGAGAGGGCCATACATATGTTTATATCTGCTTTACTTTTGTCCATTTGCTTTGGCTGACCACCCGAACATTCAAAACAGCGTTGCGTTTCCCATTGGCTTCACTTTCGGCCGACAGAAAATTTCCGCCAAGACCTATAACCAGCTGGGAATCCAATAGGATTCTCTAATTCAAATTGTTGGAAGTCTGTCCCTTAAAGGGCCATTTCACCTTATAATTCACTTATAGTATGATGTAGACAGTAATATTCTGAGAAGCTTCGTTTGCTATTTTTTGTGGTTCTTCAATTATTTGTGTTTGAATTATGTTATGTTGTATTTCAAGCAGCCTTTTTGGTGCTAAGGCAGATATATAATGAGGCTAAGCTTCAATAAACCAAAACCAATTGGTTTTCTATATCAAACAGCTATTTAACAGTACATCTATTGGGCACTGCATTTATAGTGCACATAAAATAAGCATTATATTCATATAATACACAAAAGCCATGAATATCTTGTAAATTATATCCGTATAAACGGTGAGTTCTGATGTCATCTGTTATAAACGGTGAGTTCTGATGTCATTTCTGTCACATGACTCACTGAAATTTGTGTATTATAATAAATAAAGTACCCCCTGTTGTAAAATATGAGGATATTAGAAGTTACCTCGGAGTTCCATGACCTGTATAAAAACACTCGGCCTTCAGCCTCGTACTTTTATATGGTCATGAAACTCCTCGGTAACTTATAATAACCTTATATTTTACAAGAGGGGGTACTTAATTCACTATATATACTATTTTGGGGCATTGTGTACAGAACTGGAGCTGTATCAATTAGACCATATGTTGTTGAGTTGGAAAGTCATTTTAATTAGCCTTCCTAAACACAATATTGACTCTTCATCTATGGGTCAAATGTACCCTAGTAACCAGGCAGCGGTTTGAATGTGAGAGCGGACTATGAATAGGAGAGAGAGCCTGAATGGAAACACAAGTTGGATGGACATATATATATATATATATATATATATATATATATATATATATATATATATATATATATAATATCAAAACAGGGGGGTTGTGGGAGCACTCTAAAGGCTTTAAAGTATATATATATATATATATATATATATATATATATATATATATATATATATGTACAATAAATGCTGTTGCATATGTACCCAAATAGGGGTTATTTTGTTACAAAGTTATGATCATAAAATTGATAAGCCACCATACCACGTCAAGGTAAACCCCGAATGGCGGTCCCTAGCTTGTTTTATTTTTTATGTGCATTCTAGCATTACCTGTAATCAATGTCCGTTGAACGCTGTTTTTTCACTGAGGGCTAAATCCTCCCCAGCCAGCAATCAGGCTTTTAAAGGAGAGATATTCCCAAAACAAACGCCCAATTTTAAAAGCATTGGATCACCACTAGTTTAAAGGGGGGTATGGGGTGCTACAACCACTGAAGCTATGCCACAGCTTCCGGCTAAATATACAATATCAAAACAGGGGGGTTGTGGGAGCACTCTAAAGGCTTTAAAGTATATATATATATATATATATATATATATATATATATATATATATATATATATATATATATATGTATATGTATAATAAATGCTATTGCATTTACCCAAATAGGGGTTATTTTGTTACAAAGTTATGATCATAAAATTGATAAGCCACCATATCACGTCAAGGTAAACCCCCCTGTTTTGATATTGTATATCAATATATAAAAGTAGCAATAACAATCAAATTGTAACCTCACAGAACAATAGTTTTTTTTTTGCTCAGTGACCCCCATATGAAAGCTGGAAAGGGAGGAAAATAATTAAAATCTTTAAACAATTGAAACAAATTGAAATTTGCTAAGAACTGGACGTTATAACATACTTAAAGCTAAACTAAACCTTTAATGTAGCTCCTTACAAAGGACTAAGCCAAGACTAGAGTAGAAGTGGAGTTTGTCTTTCAGTTATCTTTTTAATTGCACCCCCAACAAATTGGGTGCCTAAATTTTGAAAACTTGAAACAAAAGTATTTCAAGTAATAAAACATACATCAAACATAAATGGCTGTTCAGTGTAATACACATACATCAGTATAAGCAGAGATATATACAGTACATACCACCTAGTAATATATTTCAAGGCAAAAACACAGATACACTTGCCAAAGATGAGAATTCCGCAACGTTTCAGCACTATAGCCTTTATCAAGGGGAATTCTGATGTGCGACCAAACTATCTAAGGCAGGGATCCCCAACCTTTACAACACGTGAGCAACATTCAGAAGTAAAAGGAGCTGGGGACCAACACTAGCATGAAAAATATTCCTAGAATGCCAAATAAAGGCTGTGATTGGCCATTTAGTAGCCCCTATTGTCAACCTACATTGAGGATTTGTTTGGCCGTGCACCTGGTTTTAATGCAATAAAACTTGCCTCCAAGCCTGGAATTCAAAAATAAGCACCTGCTTTGAGGCCACTGAGAGCAACATCCAAGGGGTTGGGGTGCAACATGTTGCTTGTGAGCTATTGGTTGGGGATCACTAATCTAAGGTATAAGTACCCTCTTTAATTTCAATTAACGAGCAGGGATGGGCGAATTTGACCCGTTTAGTTTCTGATTTCTGATGTCATTTCTGTCACATGACTCACTGAAATTTGTGTATTATAATAAATAAAGTACCCCCTGTTGTAAAATATGAGGATATTAGAAGTTACCTCGGAGTTCCATGACCTGTATAAAAACACTCGGCCTTCAGCCTCGTACTTTTATATGGTCATGAAACTCCTCGGTAACTTATAATAACCTTATATTTTACAAGAGGGGGTACTTAATTCACAATATATACTATTTTGGGGCATTGTGTACAGAACTGGAGCTGTATCAATTAGACCATATGTTGTTGAGTTGGAAAGTCATTTTAATTAGCCTTCCTAAACACAATATTGACTCTTCATCTATGGGTCAAATGTACCCTAGTAACCAGGCAGCGGTTTGAATGTGAGAGCGGACTATGAATAGGAGAGAGAGCCTGAATGGAAACACAAGTTGGATGGACATATATATATATATATATATATATATATATATATATATATATATATATATATATATATATAATATCAAAACAGGGGGGTTGTGGGAGCACTCTAAAGGCTTTAAAGTATATATATATATATATATATATATATATATATATATATATATATATATATATATGTACAATAAATGCTGTTGCATATGTACCCAAATAGGGGTTATTTTGTTACAAAGTTATGATCATAAAATTGATAAGCCACCATACCACGTCAAGGTAAACCCCGAATGGCGGTCCCTAGCTTGTTTTATTTTTTATGTGCATTCTAGCATTACCTGTAATCAATGTCCGTTGAACGCTGTTTTTTCACTGAGGGCTAAATCCTCCCCAGCCAGCAATCAGGCTTTTAAAGGAGAGATATTCCCAAAACAAACGCCCAATTTTAAAAGCATTGGATCACCACTAGTTTAAAGGGGGGTATGGGGTGCTACAACCACTGAAGCTATGCCACAGCTTCCGGCTAAATATACAATATCAAAACAGGGGGGTTGTGGGAGCACTCTAAAGGCTTTAAAGTATATATATATATATATATATATATATATATATATATGTATATGTATAATAAATGCTATTGCATTTACCCAAATAGGGGTTATTTTGTTACAAAGTTATGATCATAAAATTGATAAGCCACCATATCACGTCAAGGTAAACCCCCCTGTTTTGATATTGTATATCAATATATAAAAGTAGCAATAACAATCAAATTGTAACCTCACAGAACAATAGTTTTTTTTTTGCTCAGTGACCCCCATATGAAAGCTGGAAAGGGAGGAAAATAATTAAAATCTTTAAACAATTGAAACAAATTGAAATTTGCTAAGAACTGGACGTTATAACATACTTAAAGCTAAACTAAACCTTTAATGTAGCTCCTTACAAAGGACTAAGCCAAGACTAGAGTAGAAGTGGAGTTTGTCTTTCAGTTATCTTTTTAATTGCACCCCCAACAAATTGGGTGCCTAAATTTTGAAAACTTGAAACAAAAGTATTTCAAGTAATAAAACATACATCAAACATAAATGGCTGTTCAGTGTAATACACATACATCAGTATAAGCAGAGATATATACAGTACATACCACCTAGTAATATATTTCAAGGCAAAAACACAGATACACTTGCCAAAGATGAGAATTCCGCAACGTTTCAGCACTATAGCCTTTATCAAGGGGAATTCTGATGTGCGACCAAACTATCTAAGGCAGGGATCCCCAACCTTTACAACACGTGAGCAACATTCAGAAGTAAAAGGAGCTGGGGACCAACACTAGCATGAAAAATATTCCTAGAATGCCAAATAAAGGCTGTGATTGGCCATTTAGTAGCCCCTATTGTCAACCTACATTGAGGATTTGTTTGGCCGTGCACCTGGTTTTAATGCAATAAAACTTGCCTCCAAGCCTGGAATTCAAAAATAAGCACCTGCTTTGAGGCCACTGAGAGCAACATCCAAGGGGTTGGGGTGCAACATGTTGCTTGTGAGCTATTGGTTGGGGATCACTAATCTAAGGTATAAGTACCCTCTTTAATTTCAATTAACGAGCAGGGATGGGCGAATTTGACCCGTTTAGTTTCGACAAAAATTCGCCGCTGGCGAAATGTCGCAGATGCCCATTAAAGTCTATGGGCGTCAAAAAAAATTTGTCGCGCGGCGAAATCTAGACTGCCCTGTTACAGCGATCGCTTTCTGTTACTTTGTTTCCTCCATCCTTGGAGCCTATAAGAAATGGAAGTGATTGCACTGAGCAGGTCATGTAATCAATAAAGCGGGGGAATCCTGCAGTATTTATTTTCACATTTGCCAGCAGTGAACAATGCAGAATGGCTGCTATTGGGGAGGGCTAATGCTGAACTCATTTTAGTGCCGGCTTCGGCTGTTTCTCTGTTTTTATATGAAATCGGTGAGTTTCTTTGGATTTAAACACCTTTCTAACAAGGCCAATGATGTTGGGAAACATATAATTATCACTGTATGTTTTTATATAATATTACGTATAATATAAGGCACACTCTTTCTGTTGAATTTTTCAAACAGTCAATGTTGGGTAGGTGGGCAAACCATTGTTAGCAGTGTAATTATTATGTTAATTGTTATTTATGCAGATTTGCTTTATTTGTGGGATTTGTTTATAACAACAACACATATAGGGCCTGGGCTGTCTGTAAAGTGTAAAAAAACTAGGGATGCACCGAATCCAGGATTCGGTGTGGTATTTGGCCAGGATTCGTCCTTTTTCAGCACTATTCGGATTTGGCCGAAACCTTCTGCCAGGCCGAACCAAATTAGGGGCAGGGAGGGAAATCACATGCCTTTTTGTTACCAAACATGGAACTAAAAAATGTTTTCCCCTTCCCACTCCTTATTTGTATATGCAAATTAGGATTCAGATTCGGTTCGGTATTCGGCCAAATCTTTCGCGAACGATTCGGGGGTTCTGCCGAATCCAAAATAGTGGAATTGGTACATCCCTAAAAAAAGAGACATGGAAGAGCTTTGGGAAATGGGTGATGTATCTTTCTTTTGTACAGAATAGGGGCAGCGCCCCAGCCACTGCCCGAGCCGCAACCCCCTCCGGCACCCCAGCACCTACCTTCCCTTTCTTGCAGGCGTGTGGAGGGCCAGGGAGGGAGGTCGGAAGCTATGCTAGTGGCTTTGCACAGAGAGCGGGTCCAGGCCAGCGGAGCCCACAAGGGCCTGGCATTTTCTTTCCCGGTGTCCTGCCAGCACCTAACCTGAATAGGGGTGATTTATAATTATAGGTGCTAATTTGCACAAGTGCAGTCACCAATAGCAACTAAAACTGGAGAAAGAACCTTTATGCTAATGTTTTGATAATTGTCAACAACCCCTAAGCTTATTTAGCTTATCAACAGCTGCTCAGAACACACTGAGCATGTGCAGTGCCACTGACACTCAAAAGATGGCCTAACAAGATCCAAGATGGCCAGCAACTGTGGACTTATTTGTAACCCATGATCATTACTGTTTTACAGCTGCTGAAACTATGCATTGGTATAAGGAGAGTAAGTTCAGCATATAAAATACTACATTATTTCTAGTCATATTTTTTTAGGCTTTAATTCTCCTTTGGGAAAACACAGTAATGTGTGGTTGCCTCTTTATAATATTTTGTTGCTGTTACAGAGTTCTTATAGATTTTTCACAAGGATGGATTATAAATTGTTAATAGACTGTAGGACTTTGGGATTGTCGAAAAAAAAAAATTGTATTACTAATGCCCCTAACTTTTTACTTACCCCTCGGTGCAGATTCAGGGATCGGAGTTCACGATCAGTGTTGGACTGGGACACCAGGGGCCCACCAAAAAATCTTAGACCAGGGGCCCACTCAGTACTATTTTCTTCCTCTCCTCACTCAACCTCTATCCTAGTCTCTTTTATTTACACACTATAATCTATTATTCCATCTATTTAGCCTCTTTGTTCTAATAGAAATAAGGAATGACCATGTAAGAAGACTCCGGATCTTCGAGTCTTCTTACATTGATTCGGCAATTTCCATCAATTTCGGCTCATGTGAAGTTGTCACGTACCGGGAAATTGCTCCAACTGGGCATTTCTCCTTGTCAGATTACCGAAGACCCGGAAGATGGCTGCCGTGAACTCCGATCCCTGAATCTTCACCGAGGGATAAGTAAAAAGTTAGGGGCATTTGCCTGGGGTAGCAGTTAGGCTGGGGGGGGAGGGTCTATGCAGGCGTGTTTCAGAGGCTGCTGCCTGAGACGGCAGCCCTGATGTTGCTATCCCTCCTGCTCCGTGCTTCTAACTTGTAGCGTCGGAGCAGGTTGAGGAGGGGGTGAATTGCTAGTGCAGTGAGTGCTATTGTGTTGCACTAGAAGAGCCGAAATTTACGGTTTAAAAAACTGAGATTTGGCCCTTAAGGTTACCAGAAGTGGCTTTTTGCCGCCCCTGGTAACTGCCCCCTCTGTGCTGCCTAAGACAAGATTCTCGACCTTACCTCATGGCTGGAGCGGCCCTGTGTCTATGTGGGGTTGGAGGGTAGGGTTTTTTTTAATAAGTGGTTTGTTTCTCCTTTAAGTTAGTAGAAGAGCGCACCCCCCTCACTACATTTCTCTCCCCTCTTTCTTCCAGGAGACATGACAGTAACTAGCAGCACGACAACCCAGCGACGCAGATAATTAATAGGCCGATAATTATGTTTTGTTCTGTGTGTCACACTCTGGTGTGTAGTACCTGGAATAATTGGCGGTATTTTACTTGGTAGCGACGCAGAATTTGTTACAGTCAGTTGTGATGGACGCTGGGCGCAGATAATTGCATTCGGTAAATCCTGTCGGCTTTCATTATATTTTCAGAAAAAAAAGTTACCTCATCATTTTGTTTTGAGAAATTGTTCTATTACGATTGTGTAGTGTAAATGATTCTCCCTCTGAAATGTAGGCCTAAAATGGCTGCTACACCCCAACTCATTAAATCCCCCTCAGCTCCCTGATACCTTGGCAAAGCACAGAAATCCCCTCAGCTATAGGCCATTGTTCTGTTTCTCCAGTAGTTGCAATGACATCACAGGGAGGGAGGAGTCTGTTTCCCTCCAATTTCCCAGCAGCCATTTGCTGCATTCACTGTGAAAGTCATACGATGGAACATGTTATGTTACAGGCAGGCCCTGTCAGTGTGTGGGTTCCGGTGCCACAGACACAGGGCCTATTTTAATCCCAGTCCAGCCTTCCCTGATGTTTCCTTTATCAGCCTGTTATGAGGCATTTATGGAGTATTCTTGCTTCATGGTCCCACAGAGCAGAGTAAAGGTTTCCTGAGGTATTCAGTCGCCTGTCTTTGTACTAGGGATGCACCGAATCCACAATTTTGGATTCGGCGGAACCCCTGAATCCTTCGCGAAAGATTTGCCGGATAGCGAAACGATTCCGAACCCTAATTTGCAAATGCAAATTAGGGGTGGGAAGGTGAAACCTTTTTTTACTTCCTTGTTTTCTGACAAAAAGTCACGCGATTTCCCTCCCCCCTCCTAATTTGCATATGCAAATTAGGATTCGGTTCGGCTGGACAGAAGGATTCGGCCAAATCCGAATCCTGCTGAAAAAGGCCGAATCCTGGCAGAATCCCGAACCGAATCCTGGATTCGGTGCATCCCTACTTTGTACAGAGGGCGAAATGCACTCCCCTCTGTTCCATGTGACGTTTGGCTACATTGATTGCTGCTCAGATATGGAACCTTTACTATAATATTCATATTATATTAATTCAAATTCAATAACGGAAACTACGCGGCGCAGGGCCCGGGTGCAGGCTATGCAGCCAGGCTCCCACCAGAAGCGGAGATTGTGGGTTCCGGGTTCACAAGCGCCCTAGTGCTGCTACACCCCCGGTACTTCTGCCACTGTTCATATTGTTATTATATTACAAATGCTTTATTTCACATAGAGTAACAAAAACACCTTATGCGTTTCGTATTTCGCCACCCCTATGATTACGTGTGGACACACACGAAACGCATAAGCTGTTTTTGTTACTCTATGTGAAATAAAGCATTTTAATCCACACTGCCTTGGAGGAGTTCGTGGGGTGCGCAAAAAAAAGCTGAATAGTGGTGCAATACTTTCTCCCCAAGCTACGGGTTTGGGGCGCAGCACCCGAACCGCCAACGGAGAGCGGTGAGTATTGAATCGTATATTAAGATGCAATTTCACACGAACCACTCCTTATATTTGGTGAGCGACTCTAAACTGCAGCGATTTAGTTGCTATTTATACTAAAATCTATGGGAGACGCTAAAGGGAATAATTAACAAATGAAGTTTGCAGCACCTGTATTTGTTTGCCATTCGTTTTCACTGCCAAAATTAGGGATTCATCGAATCCAGGATTCGGTTCGGGATTCGGCCAGGATTCGGCCTTTTTCAGCAGGATTCGGATTCGGCCTAATCCTTCTGTCCAGCCTAACCGAATCCAAATCCTAATTTGTATATGCACATTAGGGGCGGAGAAGGCAATTGCATGACTTTTTCTCACAAAACAAGCAAGTAAAAAATGTTTTCAACTTCCCACCCCTAATATGCAAATTAGGGTTCGGATTTGGTTTGGTATTCGGCCGAATCTTTCGAGAAGGATTCGGGGTTCGGCCGAATCCAAAATAGTGGATTCGGTGCATCCCTAAATACAAAATACATACCTGCCTATTACTGGAAGTTATTATCATCCATTACCTCAACTTCTTAAGCAGAATAGGCCCTCTAAGAGGATAATACTTACAGATGAGCCCTATATAAATGATAGATTCTGGTGTACAAGCATGGGATCCCTTATCCGAAAACCCGTTATCCCGCTATGGTAAGGCCGTCTCCCATAGACCCCATTTTATCCAAATAATCCAAAGTGTTAAAAATTATTTCCTTTTTCTCTGTAATAATAGAACAGTAGTTTGTACGTGATCCCAACTAAGATATAATTAATCCTTATTGGAAGCAAAACCAGCCTGTTGGCTTTATTTCATCAGAGCCAGGCCAACCTGACCAGGCGCCCTAGGCAGGCGCCGGCTTAGTGTGCCCCGGCGCGCATGTGCGAAAATATGCGCCGGTGCGCATGCGCGAAACTACGAAATTAGCGACGCCAGTCAGGGAGACACAGGGCCGGACACGGGGTAGGCGACAGAGCAGGTACGTGCCTGGCGCCCCCTCAGCTTTGCGCCCTAGGCACGTGCCTACTCTGCCTACCCCTAGTTCCGGCCCTGTATTTCATGTTTATATGATTTTCTTGTAGACTTAAGGTATGACGATCCAAATTACAGAAATATCTATTATCTGAAAAATACCTGGTCCCGAGCATTCTAGATAAAAGGTCCCATACCTGTGCCTTGTACTTGATCCCAACTAAGATATAATTAATCCTTATTGGAAGCAAAACCTGCCTATTGGGTTTATTTAATGTTTACATGATTTTCTAGTAGACTTAAGCTATGGAGATCCAAATTACAGAAAGATCCATTATCTAGAAAGCAGAGCATGTCCTTAATTTCCCTTTAGGCTCACAATCCGTACAGTCATTTGGTAGCTCGCACTGAAGATGGAGCTTTTTCCCCCCAGCCTCAGATATCATCCTCACGCTGCATAAATTGTTTAGTGGCAGTTGTGGCTCAGCAGTCAGAACATCCACTGCCTGCACCATGCGCCACATTCACAAGCTGAAGGACGTTCAAGGACACCTTCTTTCTTCCCTCTCAACCATGACTTAGACAATGAAACAGCACACCGCTAATTATAGTATTATAGGGGGAGAAACCACAGAAATGATTTTCTCCTAGTGGTCAATGTCCTTTCTCTGCTTACAGTAAATACTTATCCTTGGCCGACAACAATATAACAAAACTCCATGGAAATGAAAGTCGTTAATTTTAGCATGGCTTAACTGCCTGTATAATTCTTTTATTGGAATTCTGTATAGAGAATTGTTATCCAAACCCAGGTATAGAAGCCAGAGGAGCTGTTTAACCCAAAGGCGCCGACCTACCTGCAGTAACCCAATCAATTACTTTATTAGTCTGCTGCTGGACCTAATATATATTACCTTTATTTATTCAGCACAGACATATTCTACAGAATGTTCATCATTCACCTCAGCCCCTGTCCCATTGGAGCTTGCAATTGAAAGGACTCAATGCTATAACTTATTCTTCTCTCCATTTCTACTCTTCATTCTGTTTCCAAAATGGGATATGTCCACGGTGCAGACCCATAAAGCCAAATGGATGAGCAGGAGGGCCCATTGACTCCTGGGCCCACTGGGAGTTCTGATATCCTGATGGACCTTGCAGATAGAGCTCTGGCTGGAATTGAACCTAGTCAGCAATGATACCCCCAGCTTCACTGTGCTGCAGATAACCGCTAGCTTTGCTTGGTGCTTATGCATTTCAGACTTAGCCAATCGGATTATGTACGGTGATTAACAAACCTGTAAAGAAAAATCACCGAAATGTGCAAGGTAATGTTGGAAATTGAGGCTGGACTACTGCTGTATAGTTTCAGTAGTCACAACTAGCAATGCAGAGAATAGGAGAAGACAGACTGCTTTTATAAATAACAATTGCAGTGAATTCAATGATGTTCATAATAATGATACTGGGGTTGAGGAGGAAAGTGCTGCATTGTAGGAGTAGCACGTGGCTATTTACGTCCGAAATTGCAATTTTCTTACTGTTGTAAGTTAACACTTTTGTCTTCTCTCATGTAACTGCATAGAGCTGGTGTATGCATTATAAATGATATCACACACCAGGGATTTGTTGCACCATTGCAGGACTGGCAGAATTCCAGTAACATACACACAAGCTGTGCAGCTCCAGTGAAGGCCTATTGGAAATCTTGAAGGTGAAACATTTATGCATAAAAATCAAGTTTTATTTGCATAAAAATCATGTGTACTGCCAAAACGAGTCTCTTGGAGGCTGTCAGTCCACATAGTGTCTACCAACTGTCAATCACATCACTTATTTGGCACCCCCAGGAACTCTTTTCTTATGTTTCTTACGTTGCTCCCCAACTCTTTTTACACCTGAATGTTGCTCAAGGGTAAAAATAAGTTGGGGACCCCCACCGGTTTAAGACATTCTCCAGCTATAAGCAATTAGTACAGTGGCCAACATTTAAATTACCTAAGGGCTTTAGTTCCCCTTTAACCCCCTTTGTCTATGAAACTGTCTCAGACAGACTGATATTGCTTTTTATCGTTGTGCTCATTGCTCTTTGTGGAACACACTGATTGTGCCTTTCTGGGAAGCTGCCATCTGTTTGAGATGTTGTCATTATGCTTCAGTTTGTCATTATGCTTCAGTTTGTCATTATGCTTCAGTTTGTTCATGTTTCCTCGGGACTGTTGGTCCCATAAGGTGCCAATGGAAAGATTAATTGTTCCGCAGTGTGGACACCAGGCCCATAAGTTCCCAAATGAAAGTGTAAATCTTCAATCAATTTTTTTTAAGGAGCATCAGGGCCCTCCTGTCATCTCTAGCCATACATAATAAACCTGGAGTGTGTGCTCTGGGGTTTGCACTTGCACATTTAAAGTTTTCTCTTCAGTGTTACCATCTATATAGGAAATTATTTTCCCTTTGTTATATATGCACCTGTCCACTTGGTGACGTGACATTGGAAACATGTGATTGAAGGCCTTATATGGTGAAAAAACGTTTCCTAGCTTACGCTGCAATAAACCCATAGAAGACTCAGTATGGCTGTATCATAAACCCACTGCCACATTACCCTCCCTCCTCCAAAAATGACCATTTATTGGTCCCTCTATTGGAAAAACCAAATTCTTCCCTTTTTTAGCAACAAGCCTATTGCCCCTCTCTGTTAACAGGTATTCCTGTCTCTCTCCTTGTATTGCTTAGAGTAGAAACCATAGGGTGGCATCCTGGACCCATTTTATTTTTGTCCTGTATATAGTGCCAACATAATGGAGCAGGGGGTGCGAGCGGGCCAGGGCCCGCACCCCCTCAGGGCCCCCGGCAGTCCGCGCGCCGCTGCGCGGCGCACATTACTGGATAGTTTCCGGGTGTACGGAGGGGGGCGGGGGCCCGCTGCGCGTCCTGCGCCAGGGCCCGCCCCCCTCCAGTTACGTTTCTGCCACAGCACTTTGCAGAAATGGTCACTTACTGGCCCAGTGGAGCTTACAATCTAAGGTCAATATCACATTCACAGTGGTCAGCATTATCGGGAGCCAATTAACAGGCAGACACAGGGTACATACAAGCTAAGACCCACCGTGCCACCCTAATACCTGGGTGCCATCTCTGGGTGCCAGTGCTATGTGTTCAGCAGCTCATACACTATAGGGGTAGCGCCAGTCACTTTCTCTGTCCTCAGTTTTATTGCAAATCAATGGAAGTTTTTTCTCTTGGAATCCTGCAGAGCTGTCTCTGAAGCTTTTTCCCTCTATGCCTTAATCTAACTGGAGATTTATAGAGTTTCCAAATAATTGTTTTCCTTCTCGGTGAGTTTTTATTAGCTGCTATTTACTAGGAGCCGTACAAGCTTATCTACTTGCCGCTGTTTTTATCTGCATACATTTATTTAACAGATCAATCCCCATTTCTCTTCTGTGACTTCATTGTATTCTTATATTATATATTTTCTTTTATTTCACTCGTTTACCATCATTTTCTGAAATGGAGACTTAACGTTCCAGACCTACTTGCAGATCTTGATGATCATTGCTGAAACTGGACCCAACAGGGAACCAATTAATGCAGAGATTTCCTATGTCTTGTACGGAATTTTTGTTTTTTTAGCCACGTTCCTTAATGCAAGGGCTCAACTCCCTAAGTCTCAGCGAGAGATCTGTTATTTTGCTGTTATTGCTGAAATTAAGATTTTAGCACGACTCAGTGGATTGGTATGAAAGAGTTCAGTATCTTCTGCCTTTCTCTTCCTTAACTACGTTTCTTCTTCACCAGGCTATTTTCAATATATTTCACCCCTCTCTTCTCCTAGTATGGCAGAGACAAGATAATTGTAATACTATTTGCACTTGGTCTTCATTATTTATTTAATTTTAAAAATAAATTAGAATGGAAGATGAACTGTAGTTAAATGGTCGTAATAATAATAATAATAATAATAATAGAAGTGAATCCACACAATCTGTTTCTGGGTTGTCGGGGTCAGTGTTGACAGTGTTGCATGGAATTTGCAGGAGGAAAGAGGCAATTACATTACAAAAGAAATACAGAGTAAATTATAATAAACATTTTAAAGTAGCAGAATTGATATTAATAATGAATTGTATGCATATACTGTATGTTATGGAACCCTGGAACTATCAGCTTGGACATGGCGATATTTCCCAGGTTCCCCTAACAGGTTGCCTCTATGGACACAATTAACTTGTGGTGATGGGATCCCTCTAAAAAAAAAAACCTACATTCTAGGTAGAAACAATAGCAATTGGAGACTTCTGGTCAATAGTTGGTGTAAAGTTTTTACCTTCTACGCATCCTACTGCTCACTGTGCCTTGCACCTTAGTCACAATCATTAGGTGCAAAGGGTTGGGCCCCACTGAAAGCTACCATTGTTGTGGCATAGCACAAGTGCTCCTTTAGTGACGTTTCCATGAAAGCATACTAGTGTCCACTTTTACTCCACTCACTCATAGGAAACATGGCCCACAATATAGAGCAAATAGTAGAGAAAGTCCTTCCTTTAGATCCTGCAGTAACTAATGTTTTATTTCATCTCGTCAAAGTCTCAGAATGTTGCTGAAGTTTAAACTGGGTCACTTTTACTTTCTCTTATATGATCCATTATTTACTTTATTTTGGAAAGAAACGAGTTGCCCTCTAGGGGAAGCACGTTTCTGTCTGTATTTAATGCGCATGGATCCTTGGCAGATGCCTTCAGAGGAAGAGAGGGTAATTGTGTAAGACAAACGAGGGCGTTTAAGATTACACTGCCGTGAGAACTAGAGTGTCATGCCGAGCAGAAGATGCAAAACCCACTACAACTCCAAATATGAGGTTTCTAAGAATAGACAAGACTCCCTGACACATCTATTGTGACCTTTTGCTTTCTGCTGTTAACCAGGGTGCTCTACAAGCTCTCACTGGAACTCTAGCTTTCCGTTCCATTAAACTCAGCCTTCAAAAATCTCTGCTGAGCTGGGTATGGTTGTAGAACTATAATAAGAACAAATGTAGCAATAATAAAATACATTGTCGAAATGGAAATGAAGGAGACGTAGCGACTAATGAATTGATGGAATGAAGTTGCAAGGGACTGATGTATTTGTTTGGATAGACATACAAGGGGTCATTTATAATTGCCAATTTACCTGCAGTCAGTTGCCCTAAAACATTGGAGAAGAGAGAGGGGCAGGGTCTGAAATGTTTGTTGGAAAATTACATGCAGGAACAGATGCTCTTGGACTCTTGGTTTGGTGTGTAAAGCTCCCCATAGACGCGACGATTCTTCTTGCCGAACGACTGATTTAAGGGAAGCCCGACCGATCCTTCGAATTTATCGTGCGGTTAGTAGGATTCGAACGATCGTACATCTTACGATTTTTCGTCCGACATCTGTCAGGAAATTGATCGGCCAGGTCAAAAAATCTTTCCCGGTCCCAGTGCAATCTTTCAATGTTTGCAGGGCCAAGCAGGCAGCTCCCCTTTGTTTTCCTGGCAAATTGGTCTTTTTAGTTGATGGTCAATTCGTACGATCGTACGATCGTTCTGAGAAGATCGTGGTCTCACGATCAGGATCTGATCTTTTAAAAATCTCAACATCTATGGACAGCTTAAGATGTGGAATGTGATGGCTGATACCTTTATGTAGAGAAAGATTGATGTAACTGGTGGAAGAAAATCCTACAAACATTGGAGGATATGGATAGTCTGATGACTTGAGTGAATAGGTTAGGTCTGTAGGGGTTGGGGTTGGCACACCTGGAGGAATCTTTTCCCAGCGTCTAACCAAGGCTGGAGAACCCCCGAGAGCACTGTGTGATTAGGGCAAACAAAAAATACAAAGGCTTGTGAATCAGATGAAACGATATGTGATGAATGGAAAAGTTGCAAGGTTGCATATCAGAATGATTTAAGACTCATAAGATAAAACATGCATTACAAGAATTGCCTCCATTGGTGTAATGCCTAAATGTAGAATATATAAAACAGAAGAGACTCCAATTCTAACTTTCATTTCAGTCCCAATGGTTCCTAATGTTGACCATGAAAGGATGAGGCTCTACTGCTTATACCCATTAGCATTAAAACCCACCTCCAGCCATAGAACCCGTATCCACTAAAAGAAGTTCCCTTATCATTAATGAGGTGCAGTCCTTCCTTGCTGAATAACCTATAGCTATTCAAGTTATTTCTGAGGGTATATATTATATAGCTAGTGACTGAAATCCCCTGCAGGAGGAAACTGGCAGATTGACCTGTTCTAACCTTGATTCAGTAATGGTATCTCTGGTTCTGGATGTCAAGCAAGTTTACAGACTGCAACAAAAATCTCGCAGTTAAACACAATTTTATAGGCCAGGTTTTACTGCCAGGCTTCAGATAGTCTATCCATATATCATTCCGGGAATAATCTTCCAAAGTGTTCTCATGTCTGCAGCAAAAATGAACTGTAATCTCACTCCCCCTGGTGGACCAAGAGAGGAACCCTGCAATTAATTTACCCATTTTCTCAATGTCTTGGAATTGTATAAATTTCCCAGCAAAGCCCCTCTACTATAGTTTTATTTCTGCTGCAGGAACATTATTAGACCCACGCATTGGATTTGGATAATTAGTGCAATGGTACAGAAAATAGTTTTAACTTCACGGAGGCCGGCAGGATAGTTCTGTGCTTTTTCTTGGATATGTTTTTCTTTTTTTTTCCCATCGTATTAATAGGTTCCATAATGTCAGCACAGTTAGGTAATGGTTCGTTGTTTTCTTTTTCATTATTGTGATGCAGGAGGAGAGAAAGAAATGAGATTAAAGCAGAAGGTATCACATAGAAAAGCTGAAGAATGCCTGATCCAATAATGTCTATCCTGATGTAATAGAATTATTTATAAAACAACCCTGCTGACAAAAGGGAAATTAGTGTTTTCATGTTTGATTGCCCTGCCTTGGTCAATATCCTTGTGCCCATTGTTTGTCCTGTGTGTGTGTGTATGTATATATATATATATATATATATATATATGTGGATTTTACGTTTATGATGTAACCATAACTGTGACATCAACCAATTAGAGTGCTGCTTCACTCTTTCATATTAGAGGGAGCAGCCAACCAGTGGCGTAACTAGATATTACTGGGCCCCACAGCAAGTTATTTTTCAGGCCCCCGAAATGTATAGAGGTTGACTAGTTTTACCAATATATATTGAAACTGTATAGGAATGAGGATCTCATGGGGCCCCTATACCTCCTGGGCCCCCCTGCAGCAACAGTGTCTGCTTCCTCTATAGCAGGGATCCCTAACCATTTGAACCCGTGAGCAACATTCAGATGTTAAATGAGTTGGGGAGCAACGCTAGCATGAAAAATGTTTTAGGGGTGCCAAATAAGTGCTGTGATTGGCCATTTGATAGCCCCTAGGTGGACTGTCAACCTACTTGAGGTTCTGTTTGGCAGAATCTATTGTTTTTATGCTACAAAAACTTACCTCCAAGTCAGTAATTCAAAAATAAGCTATTGGTTTGAAACTACTGGGAGCAACATCCAAGGGGCTGGAGAGCAACATGGTGCTCACAAGCTACTGGTTGGAGATCACTGCTCTAGGTTAGGTCCTTGCAGCCAACCACTATGTTACTTTGTGTTTTTGGTCAATTAAAATGAGTGATGCTCCAGCTGCAGATTTTACTGAATTCCAACACTATTTATTAGATATGTATACGGAAGAACCCTGAGTTAGTTGAACCAGATCCGAACCTTAAGTTTCATCCGACTTCAGGATTCAGCTCTGGAAATGAAACAAGCAAGTCTGTTGTGGTGTATTTGGGAGATATTAAAGCCGACAAGGTGTGAGACAGAATATACCCCTCGTTTTGTTCGGGTGCCCGAAAGCACAAGAACATTTGAAGCAGCAACAAAGAAAATGGAATGTGAAACCATTAACCCCATTGTGTTCCCATTTATCAGACCAACGCAATTATAAGGTTCCGTATTACACGGAATATGTTCAATCTCGGCAGTAACTTAATTGCTGGAATATGGAGGTTAGGGAACAAAATGAATTTTCCATTTCTCTTATGTGCCCTCAATTTTCTCAGCTTGTGAGTGTGGAATTGCAGGTTTGCTGGTAGAGGGGGGTTACAGACATAGAACTCATTTTATTATGCAAATATACGCAAGAGCCGGACTGGGATAGTTGGAAATTAGTTAGACCTTCTTGCTGTAGATGTGACAAAGCATGAGACCTGGATGTTTCCAAATGCAGTTTGTATTTCTTATGCTACTATTTCTCATGTAAATGGAAATGCACCCCTTGAAATGCAGATAAAGGCACCAGGCCTCAGCATTGCTCCCCAGGCTCCATCAGCACATGCACAGTAGGACCCCAGATATTATGCATAATCACCAATAATTAAGTCCTGGAGTCTGCTCCACCTCCAGATTTATCCGGGAAGTGTCCAATAGCCAAACAGCGGAGGATCTTTTTAAAGGCACATTTTTAACTTACCATAAAGGCACCCAAAGGCCACCCCCTACCTAAAGTTGCCACCCTAGGCATGGACCCTTGACTCCAAACTGGTACCCAGTGCCTCAAAATGCTCTGCTTATATAAATGCTTATATAAATGATAACAATTATGAAAAGAAATGTGTGGTTTGAACTAGTTTCCCCTTAAAATATTAGAAACTTTATTATTGTCACAGAGACGTGGAGAATCTGCCGCAGTCTGTCCTGAAACAGGACTGAAATAAATCATGGATTTGATATAACCACATAATCCCTGGGACATCAGGGGAAATAACTCACCTTGGCAAGTGTTCTTTTTAATAACTGTACAGTATAATCATCTTCACAGTACTGCGTGCCTTTATAATTAGAATTCTGTCTGTAGCAGCCACTTACTGACTCAATGATATTTATTTAATGAAACTCTGGCTTTGCACGCTTCTACTGGGTTGGTACTAACGCTCTTCTCAATTTCTTCTTCTTAGATAATAGGCATCATCCATTGTTAAAACAGGTAAATGTTTAAGAGCTTGGTGTAACAGGTGTCAAATTTGCTCCAGGTCTTGTAATCCATAGCAACCTACCTGTGGGTCTGATGGGCATCATCAAACATCTGATTGGTTGCTCTGGGTGCCTAAAACTGCAATAAAAGAGTAAAATGGTTTTACAACACTCTTCATTCAACTGGATATTGCCAAAGTGGTTCTGTAGTGGGGGGCAGCCAGAGTTACAATGAAGGTGAGATTTTGAGTTCAGGGCTACCCTTTGGAATGGGTGAACTTGGCATCCACGCATGGCCATATGGAAGGAGGTGCAGACCTGGCGGAAGTGCCCACTTACCCCTACAGTGTTCAGATGCTCACTTATATTTCAGTATATTTCTCACTACTCCTCATTCCCCACACATGAGTTCTCTTCCAATTTTCTAGCCAAAAAACAGCTGCATCCCATCGCTGGGAAAGAGCTTGTAGCCAAGAGCCCAGTTCTCCAAAAAAAAAAAAAACCAAAGCTATTCTTCCTACACCAGTTTCTTAGCAGCACATTAATCTCTGCTTTCTGTATGTACCATGTGGCTTGGTTTAGAGTCCTGCAGCGGTTACCCACTAAAAAGCAGGTACCCTGTGGAATGAGGGTAGGATTTTAAGGTACGGGTGCAGATACGGATCTGCGCGTTGCGGGTCTCATCTAAATTTCTTATCTTATTTTATATTGTCTATATTTTAGTCCTTTTAAAATTTAACAAAACTTGTTTCTGTCCCCGCCTACTATTGATGATGCCACTTCCGGTTTGCAGCAAATAACTTCCTGTTTGATGGTGGTCAGCGGGTTGTGGTCGGTTGCTGATAAGGCAGTTGCGGGTCCAGGTCAGGTAGTGGATCAAAGTGGGTAAATTTGTGGGTTGCGGTTCGGGTTGTGGGCTGTAGGTTGCAGGTTTGGGTCGGGTCTGGGTCTTAGAAATTGGTTCTAGATTGGTTATGTATGGAGATATGGAACCAGAAAGTCCTCAACTTTTAATCTAGTTTCCTAAATCATGTTTGAGTAATCCTCTTCCCTTAACTTTGTTTATGGTACCAATGTGTATCAGCAATGGGTTTTCATCCGCCCCAACTAATATCCTGTCCACTGACTCCACTTCATGCTAAACCCTAGCTTATCCTTTATATATTATTATGGGAAGCTCTATAATGAAGGGTGCAAAATAGATTTTTGCCTCCTTCATCTCAAGTAGAAGTCTTTTTTATCCTTGTATTCTCAATGCCTGTGTGACTGCACCCCATAAAGGATTCAGGTGGTTCATAAGTAACATTTAGTTTGTGTATTAGTTGTGTTCCTCAAACCTCAGCTTTTTCCACATTCCTCTCTCAATTCTGTAGTTGTGTTTCTCTCAAGTGGAGAAGTTGATATAGTCAGGTACCTGGCATTGATACAGATTCCTGATTTGGGCTTTTATTGCCCAGAAGTGATCATTGTGCATATGCTTGGAGGCATAGAAATCTAATTTACAGCTGCTCCTTGAGCTTCAGCTGCCAGGTGCATCTTCTCTCCTCTCTCTCAGGGGCTCCACAGTCACTTCTAGCTTCATGACCATATAAATGGCATTTTCCTTCATACGGTACAGTCCCTTGTTTTCTGCTGTTTCTTAGAAATCATTGCAAAAATCTAAATTAAAGGCTAAAATCGCACTAGAAGAAACTGCAGTTTTATTTTTTGTTTTAGGAAAAGGGTTCCTAAAGCCTGTGTTTGTATCTGTGTATCTATTTATCCATATAAAGGCACGAGGCCACAGGCAGAATACTTGGGGACATGCAACAATGGGTCAGGTTATAAGGAACATCTCTAAACTGATAAGATCATTGAGCACCATTTAAAAGGATAATATACTTTACAGGATAATTGTGGCTCTTTTATTATATAAAATAACAGAACTCTTCTAATTTTTGGTTAAAAAAGAAAGAGCTTTATTGTAATAGGTGCTGTTTAAGGACTGTTGGCTGTAGGGAACCCAATGGGGCAGATTTACTAAAGGTTGAAGTGGCTGTCGCTAGCGACAATTCGCCAGAAATCCAATCCTCAGTGACATCGCCAATTCACTAACAGGCACAGACAACAAATCGATAGACAAAGAGACCGTCGCTAGAGTTTGCTTGCTATCTATGGTCATTGCTCCGCAAATTCACTAAAGAGCGGATTTTACTGAACGTTACTTTCACCAGAGTTGACTTCGCCACCTCAGACCAGACGAACTGCTAAAATGAAGCTAGATCCTCAATCTTCTGTCACTTACATCATATCCTGTCTGCCAAAAATGCATTAAAGTTGAAAAAACGCTTTCGACTTTTCCTTTTTTAAAGCGGGATTGCCTGCAAAAGTCCTAACTTTTTTGGGTTAACAGTTTCCCCAGACATTTGAGGGCCATGGAACATTCATTTTACAGTGGGCTTATGTGTAGGGCATTATAGTAACTCTTTTGTCTTGGACATTTGTAATAAAAAGTGGCCACTTCAAGTATTTGCACCAATGGCTCTAATAAAGACATCCATACACCTTTAAAGGAGAAGGAAAGCTACGGAGGCATTTTATTGCCAATAGATTAGCTGCATTAGTGCAAGCTAGAATGCTATATTTATTCTGTACAATGTTTTACCATACCTGAGTAAAAAGCTCTAGAAACTCTCGGTTTGTGTAGGATAGGAGCTGCAGTATTAATGTGGTGTGACATCACTTCCTGCCTGAGTCTCTCCCTGCTCTGGGCTCAGATTACAGTAGAGAAGGGGGGGGGGGAGAGGAGCAAACTGAGCATGCTCTTGCCCAGGGCAATGAGGTTTAAGCTGAAGGCAGGAAGTCTGATACAGAAGCCCATGAGTACACAATAGAAGGAAAGAAATGCTGTGTATCTTTTGACAGGGGACTCAGAGTATCACTACTTTTGGGGTTTACTGGTATATTTAGATGGACCTTTCTGATAAGGCTTTCTAAGTTTTAACCTTTCCTTCTCCTTTAATGTACCCGCCCTATTCAAAATGACCTAAGCGTAAGATTACTAGCGACTTTTTGCTAGGCACAAACGAACGCTAGCACATCTTCACTATGAAACGCTCTCACTGAAGAAGAATCACCAGCAAAAAGTCGCCTGCGTTTGCAATTTAGTGAATTAACGTAGTGGTAACTAATTTCAACCTGGCGAAGTGTGCGAGGCGGTCGCTGGTGACAATTCACCCTTTAATAAATCTGCCCCAATGTTCCTATGAAGCTTTTGTTGCCCTTTGTGTTTTCTATGATGATTTTACACTTTGCAGAGAAGCAGTAACATGATCGTATCTGTTGTGATCAGTCCATTGAAGAAATCTTGTCTTTGTTTCCATAAACAAGAAATATAATAAGGATGTTCAGCAAGAAACAATCTGCTACAAGCTAAATGCGCCCTCCTGTCTCTCCAATGCCCTTTCTAAAGGGCTGCTGCTGGTTGGTGAATGTGCCAGGCCAGGGGATTGGGGTGAATGAGCTCTTTCTTCTCCTTGTGCAAATACCAATACATTCCAGAGCCGGGACTATAGAGTCCTGAAATGAGAATTGAAACTAGATGTGAATGGATGAGATGTTTCCTTTTCTTGTTCCGCTTGTCCTTCGTGGCACCTGGCACCATGCCCTCCTCATGTGACTGCCGGCAGCAGAGACAGCACCAGAGGCATCACCAGTACGATGGAATTTATAGACAGACGAGACGTAAGAGATAACAAATCTCTTCAAACGGAAATGATAACGGTTTGCAGGCTGTGATATCTTTTCCTCCTGTCATAAAAGAGATAACGTTTAAAAGGGTAAGTGCTACAATTTCCCGTTTTGTTATGTCTTTTAATTTCAAACCCTGATTGGATTTGCATTATAATATTGGAGTGGCCAAAACTTGGAGAAGAGGTGGTTGGGGGGCTGTGCTCATATGAAATGATTATGTTAGTAAGGGGTTATTATGTCTAGGAGCAGTGACATAAACAACATGTTGCTCACCAACTCCTTGGATGTTGCTTTCGTGGCCTCAAAGCAAGTGCTTATTTTAGAATTAATGGCTTGGAGTCAAATTTGAATTGCATAAAAATGAGATGTACTGCCAAGTAGAGCCTTCTGTAGGCTATCAATCCACACAACCCTTATTTGGCACCCCCTGGGACCTTTTCATTCTTGTATTGCTCTTTTTAAATTTGAATGTGGCTCACGGGTAAGAAAGGATGGTGACCCTTGTCCTAGAGCAATATTTGTCAGATTATTGCTGTTTTATATTTGGTAAGCCCCCCTTTACCCAATAACAAGGTTATAGATAAATGAAGAAAATTGTTATATAAGCCAATTAGTAACCGTTCCAGGAATATTTTGGTCAAGGCTTACTTTTTCACAACTTAGTTGACCTTTAGACTTCCAGGACTTGAAGACTACAAATACTGAATTAAACTGAAAGTTATACCCACTGTTGGTGGCTGATGACTGTAGATGTAGATGGAAACTACTGATGCTAGTTATTATGGGAAACTGATGACTGTAGATGAGGTGGAGAGTATTGGCACCATTTATTATGGGAATGAGGGCTGTAAATAAACACATAGGTGGAAACTGTTGGCACTAGTTATTATGGGGGACTGATGGCTCTAGATGAGGTAGAGACTATTGGCACTAGTTATTACGGGAGACTGATGGGTGTAGATTAGATGGAGTCTGCTGGCACTAGTTATTATGTGTGATTGATGACTGTATATGTAGGTATAGGCTATTGGAACTAGTTATTATGGGAGAAGATAGCTATAGTTATAGGTGAAGACTATTGATACTAGTTATTATGGGAGATTGATGGCTCTAGATGAGCTGGAGACTATTAGATCTAGTTGTTATGGGAGATTGATGACTGTAGATGAGGTATAAACTACTGACACTAGTTATATGGAAGACTGATAGGTGTAGATGTAGATATATGCCATTGATGCTAGTTATTATGGGAGAAGTTGGCTATAGATATAGGTGAAGACTATTGGAATCTGTTGGCACTAGTTATTATAGGAGACTGGTGGCTCTAGATGAGGTGGAGGCTATTGGCACTAGTTATTATGGTAGAAGATAATATATAGACATAGGTGAATGGATATGGATATAGGTGAAGATTGTTGATGCTAGTTATTATGGAACACTGATGGTTCTAGGTGAGGAGGAAACTATTGCCACTAGTTATTATGGAAGAATATGACTATAGATATAGGTGAAGACGATTGATGCTAGTTTGTATGGGTGACTGATGGCTCTAGATGAGATGGAGACTATTGGCACTAGTAATTATGGGAGGAGATAGATATAGATATAGGTGAAGACTATTGATGCTAGTTATTATGGGAGACTGATGGCTGTAGGTACAACTGGATATGCCCTGTTGTACTTGTAGACATATAGTAGTACAGATGTTCTCACACACACTGATTGTTGTCCTTGCTATTTAAGATTAGTGCCATAGCATATTGAATGAAATGAACAATGTCATTTGGTAAGAACTGTTCATTTAAACTGCAAGAGCTGCCTGTCTGTCTGCGTTCCCTATTAATTTATGAACTTCCACCGTTCCATTGGAAGTCATTTGTACCTCAGTGAGCTGCTTCATCTTATCTCATCTGCGCATAAAACTATTTTATGAAGCCGCCATTAATCAGAGAGACAAATATAAGTAGCTCTGTCCATGGATGCGAACAACAATGGGAATAGAAAACATCTGTTTATCATGGCATGAATAAATGCACTATGCCATGTATCAGGGTGACTATACTGGCAGGTGATATGCTGCAGAAGAAAAAGCTCATACTGTGATGTAACCCCATAATGTATATGGAGAAAGTCTCAAATATATAGTGCCTAAGAGAAATGAACAGATAGCTGGAAAAAGGAGCCAATATAAGATCTGCTGGTTCCGCCATGTTTATAAATGAGAAGAATTATGCCCAGTTGAGCCACTGGTCTATTAAGTGCTATTACAATGGTGTCCCAATGAAAAATGAAAGACTCATGCATGCATGGTCACATCTGTTATCTACCCAAGTTGTGCCAAAACACACCCATGATTCACCCAAGCTTTACCCACCACAAACCAAGCCTCACACTTTTGTGACCATTGACTCTTGATTTGCATCTCATAGAGGCCCCATTTGCCATGGGGCCCCTTCTGCATTACTTGATGTCAGCCCTTGGTCTATCATCCCTACATGACTTGTCAGCTTCTGCAGAATCAACCCTAGCCTTTTCCATTGGTGGTGGCAGTTATATTGACATATAAGGACACACAGCGAGTGCAGTGTTGGACTGGGGTGTTTGGGCCCAACAGGGCTGCAACCTCAGGGGCCCCTCAGGTTCTACACCCAACCTTCCTCCACGTACATTTTTCAGGCAAGATAAGAGGAGTGAGGGGAGCACCCACATTAGCAAGAATCTGGCTTGGGTTCAGACGACATTTTCCCATAAGGAGGTGACAAAAAGATGCTCCTGGTAAATTTAAGAACTACATTTCTGGTAATTACACTGGAAATTTGGCTTTTCTAGTGCAGATAACGCAATTGCATTGTAGCACCCCCCTGGGTGGGTGGCGAGGGGTCAACAGGGCCAAAGGGAGCCTGAGTTCACCGTGTTTTTTCCTGGTGTCCCGCCAGCCCAGTCCAACCATGAGCACCATTAACCCCCAATATCTTTTCTGAAGATGTGAGACTTCCTGAATAATGTGTTGCTTTTGGCGTTTAGCAAACAATGCAGATAATGGAGTTAAAGCTTTATTGCAAAAGAACAAAATAAAATCAGTTGCCCTGCAGGCTGGAGAATAGCTGATTTGCATTTATAATGGGCCCTTCAATATAAACAGCACCCATTCCACGCAGCCACCTTCCTGTACCAGTCACGTCCCTCTCGCCACTTCTTTTCTGTCTCCCCCAGCAGTGCAATCAAACCCATTCATGCTCATTTACTCCGCTCTCAGCATTTGCCTATTTAGCAATGTGCATTGGGTGACAGCTGGGTATTAAGTAAAACTTATTAGCTTCCTTGAGAAAGAAGCTCAAGCTGCATTTTCCCCATTGCTTTTCAAATAATTCTGCACGACTGCACTCTGCTTATCATATTCCGAAGCAAATGCAGCTAAATATCTGATCCGCGAGCGGGCTCGGCCATTTTTGTGCCATTGCAAAGCATTAGGGCACCATTCCGAGGGCTCTATGTCAGCGGGTTATCGTTGCCAGCCTCATCATGAAACCACTTGTCATTCATTAGCAAAACAATGAGGCATAAAATCAAATGATTGCTAATTGGCAGCCCACAGGATTGATCCTTGTTGTGCCCTACCCTTTTATTGTTCCCCTTTATCATGGCTGTATTTGTTTTCTCATTTTCCAAAGATCTAATTAGTCTGTACAGTTACCCAGAAACCAATTATTTAGGAAGTTCTGCAATGTCATTTTCGGCAGTGTCCTATTTAAACAAATAATCTTGTTTCTACTTTTTTTGTTCTTTTCATTTCACTGTATTAGCAGTTTAACAGTCTTAATATGGTGAATGAGGTGGGTGTAGGGTTGCCACCTGTGGTGTTCATGCAAATGGCCTGTAGATGTCACTGTGCCCGTACTTATACTGTGCATACTTCCTGGTATCTTAAAATGAATGTGAAAGCTTACTGTTGTGTAATACCTGCATGACTCTGCTAATAAAGCACTGTTTTACTCTACTCATCCTCGGCTACCCAAAACATAACACCACCTTTTCTGTTTGGGGAAAACGGGCAGGGGGTGAGCGGACACCGTTAGCGGCGGGGTGGTGATGTTGGTGGTGGGGCTGATGTCATTGGTGCGGAACTGATGACATACCCGTTAGCGATTGGCTGATTGTCATGTCATTACCTTCAATGTCCTGTCCGGATTTCCTAATTTGGAAAACCCAGGCTGTCCAGATGAAATCTGGACAGGTGGCAAACCTAGGTGGGCAGTATTGGATTGTTCCAACTGATTGGCCCTCACGATATGCGGCCTCAATCCAATGTCAAAATCAATCCATCTCAACCGATATCTGCCCAATTTTCAGCCAGGCAGGGTTGTTGGCTGGCACCATAAATGGGCCAATTGGCAGCTGACTTGGTCCACAATGCATCTTTTATTAGTCCATGTATGGACATATTAACAGAAGCCCTCCTGGCTGTCTTGGTGGCTGATGGATAGAACAGCAAAAGCTTAAGTTCCTGATGCAGAAAGTGTCAGTTGAGCAGACAAGCACCAGGAGACCCTTCCTGCATCAGTAACCATGACAGAATAGCAGGAGGCACTCCGCGTAGAGCACTCAGAGCAAACTTATGAATGTGGATATATATTAACACAGTACAAGTTAATTTGCCTTTCTGGCTTGGATAAGTGGCTCAGTAAACTTTTCATTTCTCCCGCTATCTAAAAAAATGCCCTGACCCTTTTATATAGCTTATAACCTGCTTCATGGCTTTCTGTGCCTTGGAAACTCTATCTCAACTTAATTCCCCTCTTTTGGATATTTGCAGCACAAATTATGGGAGGGGGGGGGCTTTTAAAAATGGTAATTTCCGTGTAATTAGCAAGGTGTGTGCCTATTAACGCAGGGACAATTTATCAGCTCAGCCTAGGAAAGTTCTGGCTGAGAAAACCTGCATAGATTTTGATCCAAAAATAAATGTCAAATATGCAGATGTTTTGTCCCTACGTGTGTTCCCGATTGGCCATTGCCCTGCTGCTGCTTCTTTTCTCTGTCCTTATAAATATCAGGGTGCTGACTATGGCCACTGACCGTGGGCTTGCTCTGAACTGTGATTAGGGTTTCCACCTTTTCTGGAACAACATTCCTACATTCTTGCCAGGTTGTCCTATTAATAACATTGGCATTAAGCATCATTTTTACCGGCAAGGCCCGGCAAAATACCGGCCAGGTACTGTGATTGATTGGAGAAGATGCTTAAATCTTGGCCTTCATGGCAGAAAGTGACAGTTTATTGTACCAATTTAGCTATTGGTGTCTCTAAGCTGTTCCTTACAATATATTTCCCTCCATACTTTAAACTGCTGGACACAACCCAGAAACTGGCAGTTTAAAGTGCCGTTCAGCAAAATGTTGATGGCTGCAGGCCGGGTAGCCATGTGACAGCACAACCGAATGGCATACGTTCTTTATTTTATTCCCGGTCAGTCGATTTTCCTTCTGCACATATCCAGCCTCAGCGGTTTATGCCACACAGAGTTCTGGCTACAACATTAAATATTCCTAAAATTGAAAGCCAAACCATTCTACTTACTAGGGTCCTCATTGGGTGCACAGTGGCTTTTTTAGGGAGGAATGTGATGCCACATGACATGACTTGAGTTGAAGGTCACACCACACTGACAAGGAAGAAAAGGACCAAGGTACCAATACTATACCAATACCAATACAGGTATGGAACCTGTTATCCAGAATGCTCGGGACCTGGGATTTTCCGGATCTTTCCGTTATTTGGGTCTTCGTACCTTAAGTCTACTAGAAAATCATGTAAACATTAAATAAACCCAATAGGCTGTTTTTGCTTCCAATAAGGATTAATTCTATCTATCAAGTACAAGCTGCAGTTTTATTATTACACAGAAAAAGGAAATCATTTTTTAAAAAAATGTGATTATTTGGAAAGAAATGGAGTCTATGGGAGACGGCCATCATTCTGAGCTTACTGGATATCAGGTTTCTGGATAAGGGATCCTATACCTGTACTATAATGGATTTTTTCTTGTCCTTTTGACTTTGTTCTTTGCTTTTTTGGATTTATATTATCCCCTGCCTTCAGCCTCTCTTGTGCCCTGATTGCCCACGATTATATTTGCTCCTACAGCTCCTCTCTCCTTATTATTATTCTCCTTTTTTCTCACCACTTTCATCACTGTCAATCTCATTGTTTTTATATGCATGTCATTCCCAATATCGCTGATAGCACTTTTCTCCCAAGTCCTGGCATTTTATTCTTACACTAAATGCCATTCATTTCCCGGCTTATTGATTGCTGAATTGTAACCCGTCGTAGATTCGCTCATCTCTCCTCCGACTCAATATGAAAGTTCAATTCCACATAAAATAGGTTTTCAGCAGCGCCCCTGGCTCCCTCCATTCGGCTCCAAGGCAGCAGACTGTGAACAGGGGATATTACAGGGAAAAAGAGACTCAGGCTTTATCTGCAAACACTCAGGATTCAGAGTATGTGCAAGTATGCAGTAGTAGCTCCTAAATCCATAAACCAGCTGTCACTTTTACCTTTAAATTGTTTGGCACAAACTGTCACCCCGGAGATGGCGTTTTTATTGCCGTGTCAGAGTTAATTGCCTTCTTCCTGTGCTTTTTTTGATGTAGGTATATCTCCCCAGGATCATTTTCTTTCTTTTTCTGCTCCTCTGGCGTCACATATTTACTTTCTTTCGATCTGGGGAAAAAGGTTAAAATGTCCGTGTTGTCTGTAAATAAACACCTTTCGCATGAAACAGTAAATATTAGGGATTGCCCAATCAATACGGATTTAGTTAAAGTGGTCTTGTTGCCATGTGCCCCCCTCCAATTGAATTTGAACTGAATACTGATCTGATACTGTGCGTCTCCGTTAAGTCGACGTCTTTTGGCAGCGAAAAAAAAAAAGTGATGCAGGGTGCTTTTTAGTTGCAGCAATGAGGGGATTCTGTGTGTTCACAATAAACTTCATAGTCTTCATAGTGTAAAGCCAGTAATGAAATGAAACAATATATATATAGTGAATAAAGTACCCCCTTGTAAAATATAAGGATATTATAAGTTACCGAGGAGTTTCATGACCATATAAAAACACGAGGCCGAAGGCTGAGTGTATTTATAAAGGTCATGGAACTCCGAGGTAACTTCTAATATCCTCATATTTTGCAACTGGGGGTACTTTATTTATTATAATACACAAATTTCAATGAGTCTTGTGACAGAAATGACATCAGAACTCACCGTTTATAACTGATGATATCAGAACTCACTGTTTATAAGGATATAATTTACAATATATTCATGGCTTTTGTGTATTATATCTATAATATTTGAGGGAGAACTTAAATAAGATAGAACTGGTAAGTAAACTCTTGCTTTTGACTGCATAAAATCCGCAGCTAACTACATGAGCCGCGCTATTGGTTATCTTGTATGTGCACTGAATCTATAGATTGAGAAATGTTCTGATTGGAAAAGAAATTTGAGTTTTAAGCCTTTATGAGTGATATGGTCTATTCACATTAGTCACTGTCCAGTCTCTGGCCTCTACCATTATTGAGAGCAGCGGTTCAGTATAATCTGTGTAGTGGGAATCTATGTAGGACACAACTTTCCTGTCCAAGTCTTACTAATAATGTCATTGTCCTGTCCTCACTTGACATTTATCGGCAATGGCACTTTTAGAATTTTTTAGGATCTTTTCCCTTAAAGCAGTATATCAGTACTGTACAGAAGGAAAATAGTGTTTCCAGCTCTGAAGAATATTGACCCACGGCCCATAAACCACTAACAATAAATGCAAAGGAGCATTGGGCTTTCCGGAACCCCTGTGCATCCATCATTGAACAGTCTCCCCAGCCTCTAACCTGTTTTTTTAAAATGTATCTTTCTACTCTAATTGTCTCCAATCAATATCTACCAGCTTATTGCCACTGTAGCTTGACCAAAAGTAGAGTAGAGTAAAAAGTAATGGTTGAAATAAAGTATTACACACAAGCATCCTCTTGGCCTCTAACAATATTCTAATTTTGCTCAGAATTCATGGTCTGCTCCAGCACCCATGCACTTGCATTTCTACTCTACATACCAACATCATCTTTATGCAGATTTCCAACTTATTTCCCACCTGCCGGGTCCCCTGCCAATGTCTCCAGCAGGCTAAAGGGAACGGGCCTGCAATAGAGAAACCCAGAAGGTGAATTGGGAGGAGCTCAGAGAGGTTTAATATAATCTGCCCATAGCAATGGTTGTTGGGATTTGCTGCATTGCCAAGTCTTAATTTGACAACAATTTGACAATACTAACCACTGATATACGTAGGATGCATTGGGGTTTTTATATATATACAATTCAAGTGCAGCTGAAAGCTTGCTCCATCCATCTTTTCCAGTCTTCTCTGCTCTTTCACCCCTCCCTGACACCCATTCTGACTTAGTCCATTTAGCCAAGCTCACACTCCTTTCACCATTTAATCATCATTTCATCCGTCATTGGAAGGTGAAACTCTTGTCCTTGCTTGTTCCTCAACACTCATTTAACCCTGCAGTACTCACCCAGTAAAGAGTTTCGCTTCCTGAGAAAGAACATTATCCACATTATTGCTGCCTTTGGCTCCTGTGACGACAACCTGAAACCCCAACACCCTTTGGCCTATTTTTTGAATACATTTTTTAATTGAATACATTTCTACATCATGTATTCATTTAATACTCCGTGAAATTGAAGGATTTTTTAAGGATCCATGCCCTAACACAGTGATTCCCAACCAGTAGCTTGTGAGCAACATGTTGATCTACAACCCCTTGGATGTTGCTTTCAGGGTCCTCAAAGCAGGGGCTTATTTTTGAATTCCAAGCTTGAAAGCAAGTTTTAATTGAATAAAAACCAAGTATAGTGCCATGTAGAGTCTCCTGTAGGCCGCCAGTCCACATAGAGGCCACCAAATAGCCAATCACAGTCCGTATTTGGCACCCCAAGGGACTTTTTTATGTTTGTGTTGCTCCCCAACTCTTTTTACATTTGAATGTGGCTCACAGGTAAAAAAGGTTGGGGACCCCTGCACTAACAGAATCCTTTGCATATATAATAATAAATAAAAATCTGAAATCTTATTATGGTAGAGTTTGCCTGTCATTGACTAATAGGCATGGAGGAAATATTCGCAGTCCTCAGCTAGAATTCTAAATACACACTGTTAATATTCTAGCAGGTCCCCAGCACATTGATGAGCAGTTTAATTAACATCAGCAGGTAGGGGTTAGGGAGGAAGGGAGCTAAATTAGATCTATGTGGTGCTCATACTTTTGATATAATAATACATGAGATGAGTGACGTACAGTATGGTTCTGGTGCTGTACACCTATTAATCAATTAGTCAATCAATTGGAGTCTGCTTAGACCGAATGGGTGATATTTAATTTTCCCCTCCACCCCTTGCCTTGCAGCATTGATCAGAGTGCCGGAAACCAAGCAGAAATAAAGCCTCTCCTAATTGCCATCTTTTCAGAGGAGAGAGAACAGGGCTTTTTGTATTCAGAAACAGCTGCTGTTTGGTTGGCACAATTCTCCCATATGATTCCGTCAGTACAAATCCACTGTTTTATTCCCAGATAAACTCTCAGCAACTCAGATATATTATTCCGAATAATTAGGTAAAGACTGAGGTTCAGTTGAACCAAATAAAACTGAGGAATTTATTGATTGGTTCGGGGACGTATTTATATATAGGGACCCAAGGGCCCGTGCCTATGGTGGCAGTTTAGGGTGCAGCCTTCAGGTGCCTATATAATAGATTCAGTTTTTTGCAAAGAAAATAATGTATTGGTATCAGTCCAGGTTTAATGTGCCTTTACAGAACTGAGTGGAAAACACATTATGAGTATGAGTCTTCCATATTGCTCTTTTCTTAAAGGGATACTCTCATGGGAAAAAACCTTTTTTTCAAAATGAATCAGTTAATAGTGCTGCTCCAGCAGAATTCTGCACTGAAATCCATTTCTCAAAAGAGCAAACAGATTTTTTTTATATTCAATTTTGAAATCTGACATGGGGCTAGACATTTTGTCAATTTCCCAGCTGCCCCTGGTCATGTGACTTGTGCCTGCACTTCAGGAGAGAAATGCTTTCTGGCAGGCTGCTGTTTTTCCTTCTCAATGTAACTGAATGTGTCTCAGTGGGACATGGGTTTTTACTATTTGAGTGTTGTTCTTAGATCTACCAGGCAGCTGTTATCTTGTGTTAGGGAGCTGTTATCTGGTTACCTTCCCATTGTTCTGTTGTTAGGCTGCTGGGGGGGGAGAAGGGAGGGAGGTGATATCACTCCAACTTGCAGTACAGCAGTAAAGAGTGATTGAAGTTTATCAGAGCACAAGTCACATGACTTGGGGCAGCTGGGAAATTGACAATGTGTCTAGCCCCATGTCAGATTTCAAAATCGAATATAAAAAAATCTGTTTGCTCTTTTGAGAAATGGATTCAGTGCAGAATTCTGCTGGAGCAGCACTATTAACTGATTCAGTTTGAAAAAAAAAAATTTTTCCCATGACAGTATCCCTTTAAGAGGCGGATTTGAACAAAACACCGTTATCTATACGAGACAAAATAAAGCGTTTATAGAGAATCCTATAGCTGAAACAGTTACAACACCGTCTCATGTGTAACCCGCATTGTGCAGAGTAGCAGGTCCGGCCTGGGATTCAAGTATTACATGTGTTTTTTTACTTTCTGCCCATTTCTAAAAACACTTTGCACATGGCATGGTGGCATCAGGCAGATTTGTAGCATGTTATGGACACAGAGAGTGGCACGAAAGAGACTGATGCCAACAAGCCGTTATATAGTACAGAACAGAGCATAGTAAAGTGGCAGTGCCATAATGAGGATTCATGAGAAGTAACCGTGTTAGTGCTGATCTTTCATCATTCCATCAATATGTCGGCAGGGGAACCCTCCCGTGTGATAGTCTGTTATTTCCTTGTCATGTTTAAGGTGCACATGTGGATCAATAACATTGTATTAGGATGTAAACAGCACTATTTTATAGGAACCAGCCAATAAATAGCTTGTTTTACTGTTATGGACTCTACACTCCCACCTTGTTCTCATGGATCCCTTCTACAAACATTGGATGAACCCGGCCCAGGGCTTTGCTTAGCGGTACAAATAATTGTAGGGTTATTACGGGAGATCAGTTCCATACCACGTTACTAGTTAGCTATTTGCTTATATTGATAGCCATGATCGTGGCCATGTCCTTGCACTGGAGGAGTTATTCTCCATATGACAGCGCCATCTAATAGCTTTGGCTTTGGTATAAGTTAGGTTGTATTATTTCCATAAACCAAACACTGCTAGATCGGATTGGATCAGCCCAATTCGGTGCAGCGTATGAGTGGGCCCAGATCAACTCATGCGGTTCCCTTCCAAAGAGGCAGATCTTTAACCAGCTCATGTATGGGCACTTCAACTGCAGCTTGACGTTGCTGAGATCTATTACTGAATGTGGCAAAGTTGCTCTTTTGACTAGAACTATGGACGCACATTTCGGAGATTGAGCAGTCGCCTAATAATTGAATCTCTCTTTTGCATAGACGCGCAAAAGGCAAACGTGCAATGAAATGCTATATTTTGAACGTCGACGCAATGTAATCTTTTTTTCTAATCACCCTCCCTTCAGAACTGCACTATTTTGGAACCAGGAGACCCAAATCCATGTAATTCCCAGGCCAGAGTCCTACTGTTGTTATTTGGACAGATTATCCAGTGTCGGACTGGCCCACCGGGATACCAAGAAAAATCCCGCTGGGCTCAGGTGTCAGTTGGCCCTTTGGCTTTTAAACATTTGGCCAATTTCTTGGTCATTCCCTATTTCTTTATGGGAACAAATGCTTAATAATGGAAGAATATAATAAGTAGATATAAAACACTAGGAGAATTGAGTTGAGTGAGGAGAAGAGGAGTCATTTGGAAAGCAGGCCTGTGGTCTACGGTGGTCTATGGTTTTCTGGTGGGCCCCTGGCATCCCAGTCCGACACTGAAGTAATCTACTTTAATACTTTTACATTTATAAGAGATACTGATCAATATGTGCTCATAATAAATGATATGAATCTATGATGTGTTATTAAAGGGATACAAATACCCCCTTTTTGCATGAGTTTGTTTAGAAACATTGCCAAAAACATATCCAATTCCTCAAATTGATGAGATCCCTTGCCAGTCTGAATCCTAGGAACTATTTCCCAGCCTCCCCTTAGGCTCACAGTGTATGTCAACCCCTTTCTCAACGTGTTCCATTGTGAAGTGATGGATTCTGTAAACGGCCTCCGGAACTTATTAGCTCATTATAAGGACATGGCAAAGGAAGTAGCAGTAGAAAACAAATACAGGTATAGGATCTATTATCCAGAATGCTTGGGAGCTGCAGTTGTCTGGATAAGGGATCTTTTTTTAATTTGGATCAATATTCCTGGGGAGGACCACTCTGCTCCTTGTGCCAGAATTTAAATCGGGGCATCACTGCTAGTTGGGACTCTATGGGCAGCACTTAGTGATGTTACAGTTGTGCCTAGTCCTGGGAACTTGAACTTGTACCCATTACATTTAGGGGCAGATTTATCCAAGGACTTGTTCTGCCGTGCGGTCACCTAAAATCTACTGATTCTAAAGAAATTGTCACCAGAGGTTTTGATGGGTCTCTTTTGGAATTAGGGTGCTTTTGCAGAATGCCACAAGCCTTGTATTTGGCACAATACCTCCCCACGCTAATGTTTCTTTAGTCATATCCTCAGCAAATAAATAGCGTGAGCCCGTTCCATTCCATTGCTAAGTGTTTGTGTTACAGGAGAACTCGTTCTGTTGGCACCTCGTAACCCTGTTTATTTTCTCCCCTCCCGAGTGTGTTCTGTACAAATGGAACTCAACTGTGGAATAAATACAGGCCCGATTTGCCATTTCCCCTCTGTTCCTGCAAAGTATTAGATTTACCTTATTAAACCTTTTTATATTTAGTATTTACCTGCCTGTCACACTAAACGACATCCCTCACTGTGTAACGACCGTGGCCAACTCTGCTGGGAAGCGGTGCCATAAATCTGCCACCTGGGCAACCCTTCCCTTCAGGCTGCTCTGCCCTCGCTTCTCCCAATTTCATCTTCTCGCCTTTCACGAGCATTTCCAGTCTTTGCTCAGTGAGCTGATGAGACACGACACAAAAGCAGCAGGAACCTGGCCATGTCTGTAGTGCAATTGCCGCTCTGCCCCAGAAACCATGTTACCTCCTCCCCAAATAGTTTTAATACATCATGTCTTGGAACATGAGCTTTAGGCCTCAGTGATGTCTTGGCACAAACTTCACCCGAAACTAGGGTGGCACCTTTTCTGGAAAAAAATACCGGCCTTCCTATATACAGTATTTATCTTTTTTCCCTATTAATAACGTTCATTTTTACTGGCTAGGCCAATAATATAGCAGCCAGGTGGCAACCTGGGGTATGGAAATGGCGAGATCCTTTGCTCTTTTGATCTCCTTTTGTGCAGATGTTAATGCAGCAGCTCGACGGGTCTTGTGCCCCTGTAATGCCCCAAGCGTATTTACATGGTGGTCGGCTTTTTTTTTTTTTTTTAAACGTGGCACGGACTGCGCCGAAAGTAACGTGGTACCCTAGAAGGGGGCCCTGTAGAAAGTGTAGCCTAGGGGCCTCACATGTCCTTAACCTGCCACTGCATGTACAGGTGCATTGTTGCTTCCCATCGAATTTGTCCATCAATCTCTGAAAGTCATTGTCATTCAAAGGGAAAAACATGAGGCTTAGTTTAAGAAAATCTGGTTTAGTATGAAGGCACAGCTGTGAATGTAACTATACAGGTATGGGATCAGTTATCCGGAAATCCGTTATTCAAAAAGCTCAGAATTACGAAAAGGCCGTCCCTTCCAATTTTCCTTCATCCGTTTCTTTTTCTCTGTAAAAATAATCACTAGCTTGTACTAGAGTCCTGCGCGGTTCCATTTTTTTTAAACTCGTAATTTGACCCGCATGTTCCCGCTACCCAACACGCAATAGGCCAACTAACCTTCCGACCCGGGGACACGCAAAACCGGAAGTTACTTCACATTTACCCAGAAGTGTCGCCACTCCGGTGCCGAATCTTCCCAAAAAAATGTAAAAAATGGAAGAACCACAAGGGTGGGTTGGAGGGATCAAGCCCGCACCTTTGTTGGGTACCAGCAGACTGCCTGCACGGGAAAATAATATGGGACTTTTTGCCTGAAACATGACCACTTTGTGGGTATTCCGGGGGTACCCCAAGCCAATGCAGAACACTTGCTTGTACTTGATCCAGAATTTAATTTACCCTTATTGGAAGCAAAACCAGCCTATTGAGTTTATTTAATATTTACAAGATTTTCGAGTAGATTTAAGTTATGAAGATCCAACTTACGGAAAGATCCTTTATCCGGAAAACCCAAGGTCCCGATCCATTTCTGGCTAACAGGTCCCGTACCTGTATATGTATGACCTCAACAATGCGTTGTGCAGAAGGCCTAAGGAAATAAATATGGCAGCTATTTTGCAAAGAAGAAAGGTTCTGACAATTAAAGTTCCCCTGCAATTATTTTCTTTCGACTCATTAAGGGGAAATAAATGGAGGTTATTTTTAACTAGCAATTATCTTTCCTATTAAAAGCAATCAAAGAAGTGAGCGACAGAATGCTAAAAAGCTCTCGTTTTTCATACGGATGGCTGCAAATCACAAACGCTCTCCGTTGAAACACACGACTTATGTTGTATTTTGCTTACCCTTTATTCGTTTGCTTACGTCAGTGTAAAACCTGATCTTCACCTTTAAGTTAACTTTCAGTATGTTATAAAATTGCTAAATCTAAGCAGTTTTTCACTTGGTCTTCGTTATTTATTTGTTTTAGTTTTCAGATTATTTGCCTTCGGCTGACTCTTTCCAGCTTTCAAATGGGGGTCACTGACCCCATCTAAAAAAACAAATGCTTTTAAAGCTACACATTTATTGTGATTGCTGCTTTTTATCATTTCCTATTTATATTCCAGTCTCTTATGCAAATCAATGCATGGTTGCTAGGGCAGTGTGGACGCTAGCAACCAGATGGCTGAAATTCCAAACTGGAGAGCAGCTGAATAAAAAGCTAAATAACTCAAAAACCGCAAATATTAAAAAATGAAAACCATTTCTCGTTAATTGTGCTTTCTGTGGTTCTGTCGCAGGTACAGTCACTATGCAGCACTGTATTTGCTATTTAATGTATGTGATATTGGTAAAGCAGAAGAATACTGGAATATGTTTTTATATTTAGGCATAGTTTATACCATACCTGCCCCAGTTCAATAATTTTACACTGTAAATGAGAATTATTCCCCCCCAAATTAGATCAACATTTTTTTGCCAGTTTTAACCCTGCTTATAGAACAATATTAGTGAGCAGAGAAGAATCTTCTGATGTGTCTGTGGTCAGTTCTGAGCAGAGCAACATCACCAGACATTTCTTTTCTCAGTAACTTAATTTTCTGCTGATGTGTCTTCGTATTGGTGCATTGGTTATGATGGGTGCAAATTATAGTAGGTCTGGGGATATGTTGGAATTCTGAATTTTGCCAGTTTTAACCCTACTTATAGGACAATATTACTGAGCAGAGAAGAATCTTCTGATGTGTCTGTGGTCAGTTCCGAGCAGAGCAACATCACAAGACGTTTCTTTTCTCAGTAACTTAATTTTCTGCCGACGTTTCTTCGTATTGGTGCATTGGTTATGATGGGTGCAAATTATAGTAGGCCTGGGGATATGCTGGAATTCAGCTCTTGCCCTTTTGGGGGGGGGGGCTACACAGGCATATCAGTTACCTGCAACTACATTGCCTATAAATTTGTAATAGTGGCCCGGTCTCTAGCTAGTGATTTACTGATTTATCTGTAGCTATGAGAGTGGGAGAGATAAGAGCCCTGTCTGGGAACAAATAAAGCCATTGAACTTTTAATATACTCGGTGAAATCTGAAGAACCCCCTCCTGTGGGTATGCAGGAGAATCCATTTATACTCCTGATGTGTGTTGGCTCACGTAGGAGCCTCCAGATGCGTCTCGGTGGATTTGCACCTCTCCAACGTTGCATCATGCGCCGTTACCTGCGACAGGAGATCCCACTTACTCAGTGCTGGTTAATTAAGGCCGTTCCTCGGGGGCATCTCATTCACCTCTCGCTTTGAAATCTCCGAGCACCCTCGATCCTTCTTTCTCTTATCTAAGCACTTTCTTGCTATGTGTGTCCTGCTGTTCTATCTTCATTCCTCTCATCTCAGTGAAGTCAAGAACTGAACCTTCTTCTTCCATCAAGGGAAATTCCCGGTATCTGGAAGTCGTAAAAGATCCCATCACTGCTTTCAGTTAGGGCTCGTACCCATCCTCGTTGGATCTAGTCTGCAAATCTGGCCTTGGAGAATAGAAGGTAAGTATATTATACTGGACTGTGGCGCTTGGGGAGTCTTGACGTTATTTTTATTTTCCTGCAATTGCAGATTTCGCCAGTCTCTTCGGTCGTAGTGGAGTCACAGTGTCGGTAGATTTATAAACATTGGGGACTAGGTCTGAACATGGAGTGGTGGAAGGGCCTTCAGCTCTGCAGTCATATGGCTGTTGTAGCTCAGCACTTTTTAGACTTCAAGATGTGCCAAGTGCCATTAGGGGTCATTTACTAAGCAGAATGCAGTGTGCAAAGTGCTAAAAAAAAAAAAGGTCGATTGTGGAGAAGGCACATAGGCATCCTATCTTCCACCCCCAACTTATGTGTCATTCTGATTTGCAAGTAACGGAGCAGCAGGAGATAGTTCTTACCTTTTAAGCTTACCTGATAAGCTTTAATCTCCTCGCCTACCTGCCTTAAAGGAACACTGTCATGGGAAAACATGTTATTTTCAAAACACATCAGTTAATAGTGCTGCTCCAGCAGACTTCTGCACTGAAATCCAATTCTCAAAAGAGCAAACAGATTTTTTTATATTTCAATTTGATTTGATATTGTCAGTTTCCCAGCTGCCCCCAGTCATGTGACTTGTGCCTGCACTTTAGGATGGAACTACTTTCTGACAGGCTGCTTAATATAACTGAATCAGTGGCACAAGTCACGTGACTGGGGGCAGCTGGGAAACTGACAATATGTCTAGCCCCATGTCAGATTTTAAAATTGAATATAAAAAAACTGTTTGCTCTTTTGAGAAATGGATTTCAGTGCAGAATTCTGGAGCAGCACTATTAACTGATGTGTTTTGAAAAAAACATGTTTTCCCATGACATTATCCCTTTCAGCCAAGGGGAGGGGGTTGAAAACAACCAACGTTAGAGACCACACCTAGCCCCAAGAACAATAGGTCTCATGGGTCTCCATTTAAAGAATTGCAGCATTCTCCTGTCCTTAACTGTCACCCTAAAGCAGGCAACAAGGACAGCACTCCATTGCGCCCCCTCAGGCCACTTAGATTTATTGTTTGCAGAGAGCAGCCCCGGGGTATAATAGCCCCTATTGCGCCTTCCTCTAAATTGTGCACAACTGACACTGGGGAGATATCTCCACCCTGTGAGTGGCAGTAATACAAGAGTCTGATGGCAACGGACATAATCATGCAAACGCCATTTTAACTCACCCATAATTGCAGTTGTTTTGACACTTTTGAATTTGAGATGAAAGACGCTGCATTATTGGTAAAAAAAATGGAAAAAGACCCAAAAGCAGTTTTAAGTGCAGAGTTCCCTGGCGCCTGGACTAAATCACACTAGTGATGTGCAGGTCAGGAAAAAGTCAACAACCAACCCTAACCAGCAAAACCTTTACCCACGTCTGATCCAAACCTGCAAAATGTTGCCATTGTAGGACCCGCACCCGCATCTTCTTTCAATGTACACTATTATGTCTGTGCGGGCCTCTGGTATCAAGACAGGGAATCTTCAGGAGCAGAGAAGGAGCCACCCCCTAACCCTAACCCACAACAGTCACCCAAATGTCAATCTAACTCCACCCAAATCTTTGGGTTTCAGGTCAACCTGCACAATCACTGCACCCACATTGACAATATTCATTACAGCAACGTGGTGCAAATTTGTACCCCCTTTTTGGCCATGATCCCCATGTCTGGGTCCTTAAAACCCAGAATAAATATTGGAACATTGATGGCACCCACTTCCAGCAAGTCCCATGTGCCGGCCCGCAGCTAAAATGTCCCTGGAAATGATTTTTCAGACATTGGCAACTCCAAAGCCTGTCTTTAATAATTAATAGAGCAGCTCTATGCAGGCAGGAAAATTACCTCGCAGCTTCCAGGCAAGCAAGACGCTATGAGAGTGCTACTGAACCCTTCCCTGGCTGCTGTCTGGCAACCAAGGGGTTACCTGCGGTGTAAGGTATACTAGAGGCACATGCAGCCGGCTCTCCCTCTTTATTCCTGTGTCAGCGTGCCTGATGGGTCCCTGTGAAGCAGATACTGCAGTATGAGGATGAGTACGATGCAGCATGGAATATGGAACCATGCTCTGGGCTTCTAGCTTTATCCATAGGCAGTGTGTGTAAGTGTGTGTAAGTGTGTGGGGTTGGGCTCCTGATGAATTGCACATTGCTCTGAGGCTCTGCACACTGGCACTACAATGCTTCCCACATCTCTAGCCCAAAGCACTCGCTTCCCCTTCATTGCTGCCTGTGTAGTATTATAAATACACTATTATTCTTCCTCCTGCCTTGGCTTTCATCCGTTTTTCACGCTCGGCTTGGCATTGGCTCACTCGTGGGTCCATCAGGGGTCTGGCTGCCTCATAAAGATTTACGCAACTGCAGCAGCCAACTGGGCTGGAGGCTCCGCTCCTGAAATTTCCTATTTTTTATGATTGGAACTGCAAATATACACGGATACGTCTTCTTCCACCGATACTGCGGCTTCTGGATCAGCCAGGTGATTCCACATTCACTGCCAAGTTAAACATTGACAGTTAAAGGCAATCAGAAGCAGTCCAGCTGCAGGGGGGCAATGGGTTTGTGGACTAAAAGGAGCCTGTGTTCAGTTGGAATGACAGAAGAATAATAGGTTCTGACCCGCCTTACTTTCCTCTTGGTGCAGGTAAGATCCCCCAGGAGAGGAGGCCATGTAATTCACTGCAACCTATTTCTGTGCTTCTTACATGTTTTCTCCAGTCTGTGCTTTGCAATAGGAACCAATGCATTTTCTTACAAGGAGATATGCTCGCTTATTATAATTTATTTATAGAGTGCTGCCATATTCTACAGCTGTACATATAACAGGGTAGGGAGCGACAAGAGACACAGAGACAAACTGGAATGAGAGAGAGGAATCCTGGACCTGCCCATTCCACGTTTCGGTTTAGCCAAAATCCCAACACTTTTTCTTGGGCTAAAACTGTATTCTGGTGAACCAAAATGTCAATGTAGATCTCTGAATAACTTGATAAGCAATATTCATGTTCTTAGCTGATGATATATTGTTCATTTGGTACCCTAGATGTTTGCATTGGAAATGATGATCTATCCTTGGCCACTATCAAAGGGTTTTGTGTTGATCCTGTGCAGCTCTCCAGGAAAATGAATGAGAGCACTGAGCGATGATCAATATTTATTTTTCCAGCTAGCCGGAGATTCAATATGGAATATAATTGTACAGATACATTTTGTCATCCTAGCTTGGGTTAAAGTAACTGCAGTGCTATGCAGATTGAGGCCTCCAGAGGCCAGAGATGCAACCTGCTTGTCTGGTGACCCTTGTATAGGACCAGTGAAGCTGAACTGATGCTCCAAGAAAGAAAAAAAGGCTATGGCATGAAAAAATATCTATGTTAACTATGATCAATGTCAAACATGCCAGTTGTTAACTAGACTTTAATTATATTTCAACGATTACAGCTTATAATACTTATAATAGTTATTTAATCACATGTAGTAGTCTAGCTAAAGGTCCCCAAACTGTGTAAAGGCAAGGATGGTGGGGGTGCAGGAGATGTTTGAAGACAAGACTTATTGAATGTCCTGAATCTTCTATATACAGTATCTGTTACCTTAGATTAGAACACGTTGTTGTAGAATGACCAAGAGTGGAGTCAAAAAGCCTGACGTAGGAGTAGGAAACCACTAGATGCTCTGGTCATCAGACTTCTTATATAACTTGGCCGCTTTAAGCATTTCTTCATCCAGCTCAAAGGAGGTCCCCAGTGCAATACAAATTTTATTGGTCCTGTCTTCCCCATGTAGCAGTCTAGCTAAAGGTCCCCAAACTGTACAATGGCAGGGGGTAGTGGGGGTGGAGGAGACTTATCAAAAGAAGATTTATTGGATGTCCTACATACTCCTGGAACTACTAAAGGGAGCCAGTTAAGACCATCTGTATGTATCTGTAACCTAATTACAAGTTGATGTAGAATAACCAAATGTCGAGCCACAAAGTCTGACGTAGGAACTTGAAGATGTATGAAACCAGCAGACACTCTGTTTATTAGAATTCTTATGTCTTCATCCAAAGTACAGAGACGGGAGGAACAGGTTAAAGGTGGTTCCCAGTACAATACAATATTATTGGACCTGTATTTTTAATGTGTCAGAAACACAACATTTCACTAAAGCCCTATGTAGACCCCAGTGGTACTGCTCCGTCCAAACAACGGATAGTTGCTCCCTTCATTAAATAGCACGTGACCTTAGAAGACTTTCTGCAATCTGAATGTGTTTACAGTTCTCAATTCCTACACACAGATCTGTTATGTGGCTGGATAGCAGAGCTTACAGTAGGGAGCTACTTGGCAAATAATGTATTGTTATAGAAAAGGCCAAGCAAGGACACTGGAAGTGATATATCAAAATGTCAAGGCGAGATTAGAAAAGTACCAGGCCCTTGAACATTATTTTGCTGAATGCAAAATCGGCTGTCCATTAAGCCACCCAACCACTTGAAATCAATTCAGTCTCAGCCATGTCAACCAACAAACTGTAGACAAGAGGTATATCTGCTGAGATTTAGGAATAACAGGGTCCAAGGAGCATGGACCATTAATGCTTATGGAGATAGTGGCAGGTATTATATATTGAATTCATTTTGAGAAGTAGGAAGAATTAGAGGGATGAATTGTAGGAAGCAGAATTATGACTTATAAGGATATATAATATGTAGCAATAAGCCGTGTTATAGTTGATATGTAGAGCTACATGTGGAGTTATAGGGATACTCATCGAAGGTAATACCCCTCAAGGGACAATCTGCCTCTGCCAATTCCAATGGTAGCACCAGCAACTCTCCAAAGCCTACTGTAATCTGTTTGTACAACTTATTGGCCAAGAAGTTAGTTGGCCATCCACCAAGTGCAAAGCAATAACACAAACTACCCATGGTTCAAAGGAGCATATGGCAAGGCGGTCTGTGTGTGGGTGACGCTAGGGGGAATGTAGGGTGAAAAAAAATATTTACTTACCAAATCTTGTTGAGCTATAACATTGGCATCTCTGGAATTTTAATGGAACAGAAACTGGGGCTGAAAGGAGAGTTTTTATGAAGCACAGACATTTTATTGATGACTTTTATGTGAGAGTAGAAGCTGGTTTACAAGAGGAATGATGGATGGTTTAGAGAAAGGTTCCATGACGCTCCATATGAAGCTAGAAACAGCCATGGCTATAGTTGTTTTTAACCCCTTTAACCCAATCATGTACATCATCATATAGACCTTATAAAAGAGCTCATGCAGTAAATATTCCTTAGCCCATAGTGTTTGTTTTGTCTGTAGTAATAGAAACTATTTGTACAAGGAGAACCATTCAATCCAATGTGCTCTAATTGTTCAGCTATGCTTGTATGGCTTGCACTTGCCTATTCGCCTTCATTTTTCTATTGACATGATCAACTTTTTGGTTTTCGGTATCAATGTATGAGATGATACATATTTATCTGTGCTGCAGCCAGCAAGTGCTGAAATTATTTTGAGATAGGGTGGTTGTAAGCCAAATTATTAAATAGACCTAGGTTCCCAAAGTTCATGGTTCCTCTACCTGCTCTGTGACTGATAAAAGGTGCTGATTTGGTCCCTCTAGACTTACTGATCATCCTGATCTGAAAATTGTTTAGATATCTGGGGCATGTTGGAAATTCATCTTGCCTAAGGATCCCATCTCCATAAGACAACCTATAATGCAAACTTTGGCCTGGGGCTAAACAATCAGATCAGCCTGATTGACCCACCACATGGCCATCTTAAGCACTAAAGGTCTCCATAGACGCAACGATTCTTCATTGGTGAACGACCGATTTCAGTGCAGTCTGACCAATCCATCAAATTATCGTGCAGTTAGTGGGATTCGAAATGATCGTACATCTTACGATTTTTCGGCGACATCTGTCAGAAAATTGATCAGGTTTAAAAAACTTTATCGGTCCCAGTGTAATCTATCCATTTTTGCAGGGCCAAGCAGGCAGCTACTTTTCAGTTTTGCTGGCAATATCGCCTGAAATGGTCTTTTTAGTTGATGGACATATCGTACATTTAAATGATCATTTAAATGTACGATATGGATCTTTTGGATCTTTTAAAAATCTTTACATATATGGCCAGCTTTAGAAGAAGACCCAGCCCGAAGCCCATTTTACATCAGAATTGAGTTTCATGATGATTGGCTGTCCCAAAAATCTCAGGGTCCTTTTGGTTCTGCACCTGGTAAATAAGGTGCAGACATGGAGAAGAATACAAGCATGGGGTGGGTGGAGGTTCCGCCGATCCCTACAATATATTACCTGAGTAGATTAACTGTGTTTGTTGTACGGACACGTTACATGGATCAATAGTTAACTCTATAACAAGGTGAAATTAGAAAGATTACAAGCACAGTGCTTCCCATATGTTCGGCTTCTGTTTTTCCCCTTCTCCCGTTACAGCCAGGAATTTTTCCATCTAATGATCTGTATCAAATAGAACAAATTAATTAGCCCTTAATGCTTCAATCAAACGAAAAGAGGGAATGGCACAGTATATTATGGATTTAATTAGCACTCGATGAGTGTGTCTTAAAGGGTTCCTTTTGGTGTTGTGTTGTTGGCAGAGGAGAAAGTGTATGTCCCTTTAATGCCTCCTGCAGCAGAGCTGGGCGTGGGTATGGCCAGGCTAGTAAAGGTGCAGGGCTGGCACCAAGTGCTCGAGTTGATACAGCATGAAAGGAGTCAGGACTAATCAATGTCAGAGCTGAAACGTTTGCTCGGAAATCAATGGTCACTGAACATCCCTCTCTTGCCCCAGCTGAGGCAGCAGATTTGTCCTTAGATGTGTGTTCTGCACGGTGTGCCCTGCACTCAGCGGCTTCTGCTCCTGCATGTTAATTCCACATTTGATACTCCTGCTCCATCTGTTTAGTTTGAATGGCTTATCCTTTCATTTTCTCCTATCTCTTGTGAACCTCTACTAGCTCTCCTTCTAAGCCTCATCTACTCCCTTCCTTGCTTGCTCTCTTGGTGATACTTTTTCTCATTCATTCTCATAGATTCCTTGGCATCTAATATGCTTTTTATGTTTCACGTTCCCCTTCCTTCCAACCCTTTTGATCTCTCCCCCAGCTACTTGCTCTCTTCCATAGTTTATTGTTCTCTTCCCATCTATATATCTACATATTTCATTCTACCACCCTCTCCCTCAATTCCACTGGCTCCTAATTTTTTCCATATATCGCCTTGTCATCATCTCTTTCACATCAATGTCCACCTTCTCATCCAATCTGTCTCTCCTTGTCACCATCTCATGATTATTGCATCTGCATCTCCCTTCCTCTCCCCTTCTTTCCACCACCGTGTTTCTCTTTCTCTGATATCATCTCTTCTTCTCTCTACAACTGTCTTTCTCCCCATTTTAATTCCCTTTTAATTCCCTTTCATCAACCCACTCAATTCTATTTAATGTTCTCATTGTCTGACACCTTTTCACCCCACGTCTCTCATTAGGTTCCCCTTCAATTGTGTCATGGTCTCCATCCTCTTCACACTCAGTCTAACCAACCTTTGTGTGGCTTTATCTTTCATCTCATCCACTCTCCCTTCTGGTTACCCTTTATTCTCCTCTCATTGCAACCCTGTAACTTAAAGTATATTTTCAGAATAATATATTTTCTCATTTTTGGCTTATTTCTTGACCTTCACCCAGTGCCTCATAAATCACAAAGACATTTCATTAAAAAAGCATATATCTAACAATATATTGCTGTTTTTTTCATTCTCCCACTTAATGAGTCATTAGATCTTCTTGAACTAAAGTCTTCCTACTCTCTAGCTTTGTTGGGCGTTTGCCATAGGCTTGTATTCTGAAGATAATTTGTTAAATAACCTACAAAGGTCCAGAAGTTCTTCTTTACAACTTGTTGGTTGTTGCTTTTTCTTCCTCTTCTGTTCCTTTTGTGAAGGATGGGGCCAAGAGAAGTATTTCTTTTGTAATACTCTTATTATCCTCCCAGTTAGGAAGCAGCAAGGCACATTCTATCTCCTGTGCGTTTAATTAACAGCCGGGAGCTCAGTACTCTTGTGATCGCTGCTCTTGGGTAGGTTTAGTCCCCCCCTTTTGGGCATTTGATCCAGGCAACAGAATGTGCATAGTAGGAAGGCTGGGGAGGGTGAGCCTAATGAATGGTAAGAACTCAATTAGAGCATAACTGAGGTCACTTGTCTGCAAGCTGAATGCTACTATGACAGACGCCTTTGCAGACTGGACCAGGCAATTGCCAATGCATGTCTACATGCTGCTAGTGGGACCATATGCACATCTAGGTCCAGCATTGTCAATTTTGCAATATTAGACAGATAGTTAGGTTTGGCAAGCACCTTTCTTACAATGCAAGCCATCCTCCACCTGATTGCCAGATCAGAGATATTGGTGACTATTTATGTTATATGAAGGTGCTGATCAGGTATATAGCTCACTGAATCCGCTGTTCGGAAAATGCCTTTGAGGGCCACTGTCCCCCAGCATTGTTTCTGTGGCATTGTACTAAATTCAAGGGAATATCTGTGCTGCCAATTTGCTGTGGCAAATCTCTGTTGGGGTCAGTGGGGTTGTTCCTTACCAACTGATATACCTAAGACAGTGATCCCCAACCAGTATCTCGTGAGCAACATGTTGCTCCCCAACCCCTTGGATGTTGCTCCCAGTGGACAGGTGCTTATTTTTTAATTCCAGGCTTGGAATTAAAGTTTTGGTTGCATAAAAACCAGTACTGCCAAATAAAGTCTCCTGTGGGCTACCAATCCACATAATGGCTACCAAATAGCCAATCGCAGCCCTTATTTTGAGCCACTCAGCAACATTTTTTATGCTTGTGTTGCTCCCGAACTCTTTTTACATCTGAATGTTGCTCACGGGTGAAAAAGGTTGGTGATCCCTGACCTAAGAAGTCCAGTTTCCATCCATTTTCAATAGACCACACCCTCAGTGTTGTCACCTGACACCCCTGGGTTGCAATGCCACACCCCCTGACAGGTAAGAAAATGATGACAGTATTGAAGGCTGCAGTGTGATACTAGAACATATAGAAGAGAGGAAAATCAGAGCAGGAGGAAGAGGAAATATGTATATGTCCACCTCCTGATAATCTACTGACAAACCCCAGAGAAATAGAATATAAAAGCCCTAGAAAGAGAGTTCCCTTTAAGGCTTGTAATTAAGGCTCAGCATTAAGCATCCCATTGGCGTCCCGCTCAGAGTCTTTTGCTTGCATTCGAGTAGAAAATGAAGCGGGATGAATTGTATGACTGATGAGACGTTCCCACATTCCACAATCACTTCCACTTGAAGCAACAACCGTGACTAATACTATAAAGCTCCTGAATAGGGAGTCTCAGTAGCAAGGTACCTTGTTGTAGCAAAGATTTTCTATTATCTATAAATCAACTGCAGGGTGGCCCATCACCCTTTAATAACTAGGAATCCTATCTCACCTATAAGTCCCCCATACTGTCATTTACCCAAATTTTCTAGATAACTGCAATGGCCAAATAAAGAGCAAAATCGTAAAGCACCTCTTCACAAATACAGTAAAATGTTTAAGACTGTCATGGACCAAGAGCAAATATACATTTATGCCCCCCCTCCAAAAAAAAATAATTAAATGGTAGAGCTCCTACAGCTGATTAGAATGGTCTATCTTTTCTGGAGGTGGTAAGTCAAGGCTTCTTGCAGGAACTGGGACTCTCCTTTCAGCCCCAGGTCCTGCAATAACCCTTAAACGAACAACCTCCAGAAATGAGCACTCCAGTACATGGGCACTACTCAGTGGTACATCTAGGCAATAGCACATCTGGCACCTACAGTACATGAGTGCTGCTGCGCAATGGCACATCTAGGCACATCTAGGCAACTACAGTACATGTGTTCTGCACAATGGCACATCTTGGCACCTACAGTACATGGGTGCTGCCACGCAATGAAACATCTAGGCAGTACATGGGTTCTGCACAATGGCACATCTAGGCACTTACCGTACATGGGTGCCGCTGCACAATGGCACATCTAGGAACCTACAGTACATTGATTCTACACAATGGCACAACTAGGCACCTACAGCACATGGGTTCTGTACAATGATACATCTAGGCAGTAACAATACATGGGTGCACACAATGGTACATCTAGGCACCAAAACTACATGGGCACTAATCAATGGCACATCTAGGCACCAACAGTACACAGTTTCAGAACAATGACACATCTAGGCATACAATGCATGGCCACCACACAATGACACATCTAGGCACCAACAGTGCATGAACACTGCAGAATGGCACATCTAGGCAAAGCACATGGGCACTACCCCGTATCTAGACAACATTGCATAGGCAATAGGCAGTAACAGTCCATACTGTATTATGGCAGTGTTTGTTGGAAGAGCTGTATGAGCAGCAGTATAAGGCCATGCAGGGGTAATATCCTGGGGGTGCATCTCAGCTCACTGCTGGTATTTGTCACTTTGCAACTCATTCAATGTCACAATGAATTTCTGTAAATCTCCACTGCCTGAGGAATACACATATATTGTACGAATCAATAACATAGCACAATACACACAAGAAATCATCATAAAAATTATCATTACAGAGGGAATGGGTATCAGGGAGGGCAATTACATGTCACTGCAGTGCAAGCGTTCATGGGGAGCCAAGGTCGGAAGGCTCAGTAATCAATGAACAAGCACCAGCTTTGAGGACATTACTTGAAAACCAACTAGATGATCCGGCAGCCTGTAAGCAAATATGTCACAGATGAGACTAATTGATTTGTAACTCAATATTCACCAGATAAATGTGATCTCCCCCCCCCCATATTCTGTATGAGACAAACCACTGAATCAGGATTCAATAAAGTGAAAACCATGGAGGGTGGCTACATCACAGCCAGAGCTCTGGACTGAGAGTCTCTATAGCACCGGACCTTAATGTCAAACCTAGAGTTTAATTTTATGCAAAACAATGCCCGAAAACCATATATATTTTTTAGAAGTTGGGTTGTTATTGCATATTTTATCCTTATATTGTCCAGGAAAACTCCCAGTAGCCCAAGGTGCCAGTGGACCCAACTGTTCAACCACCCATTTGTCTTGCCTATACCATGACCATTTCACATTCATATATAAGTATATAGAAACAGAGAGGGAAATAGATGATAGTACAGTGTGTAAGGAGAAGCAATTAAGAGAAGAAAGAAGGTTTGCTGTTGGGCCTGTGGCCCTCCACTCCAACTCTGATAGAACATTGAAAGATACAATGTGCCCTGGGCTGGTGTGGTGCCCTCACTGTTTGGAGTACTGTAAGATACTGCATATGCTGATGTACAACAGAAACACTATCTTTCTGCGTGGTGGTCAACCAGCACAAGTCTTGATTTACCCTTTAGGCGACTGCAATCAATGTAAGACAAGGCCTACATATAGAAACGGGAGTGTTTCCTTTGAAATATGACAAGAACCACAGTCTCACTTTTAGTGATGATTTATTTATGAAGCACCGGCTCATTCTGCATCACCAGAAAGGCCGACAGATTGTTGACATTCTGCTTTTTCTTTCCCCCTGTCAAACATTACAAATATACAAATAAATGGCTGACGTCGGTTTGACAGGTGGGGACAGGGTTTGTGCCTGTGTATCTCATCCTCAACCAAGACAGTGGAATTGTATTGAGACCTTAATGCCATTGAGCAAAGGACTGCTCCACCTCTCACTTGGGCAGTTCAAAGACCACCACCTAACAGTCTGTCAGCAGGATCTGTAATGGCCCTGCCTGGTATTTTTATTCATTTACGGGTGAAAGTGACTCACAGTAGTTAATGAAGCCTGAAGGGAACAGAGTAGAGGCAGAAGAGTGGAAAGGAGAAAGTAGAAAACTGGGGGGATACATTTATCAGGGAAGAGGTATAGGGGAGGAATGAAATAAAGATACATTTATAAATAAATATTGGACCTTGGTATGATCAGTGGGCACTTCAGATGATCATTTCTCCTGTCCAGTATGCCTGCACCTATACTCTATGTATGGTTAGCTAAAAATCTAAACAATATTATAAGAAAAACATTTTAGGTGATACTATCAAATTGGCAATCGCAAGGAAAGAATAGCAAAATAAATACAAGACTGCAGCTAAAGACCAATTGCCAGTCAAACTCCCTAAACAAAATTCATGGCAGGTTTTTTTTCCATCTGACAATAACATGTGGGAGATAAATAATTAAGGATTCAAAAATCCTTTCATCCTTTGTTGCCATGAATACTAAAATGAACAATGGATCAAGATTAAACACATAGAAACGGGGAGTATGGCAGAACGTTGGGCTGTTGTCTTGCACCCCTATTGTCAAATGGGAGGCAACATTGGTTTTGCCTGACATAGAGCCAACAGTGGCCATATTGTACCAATGCCAATCATTTGCCTTTATGGGTAGGATATTGGGGTTATCTAGATTGGGTTACACAAAGACAAAAGTCCACCAAGTAGTCCACCGAGGATACAGTAGACTAAGTGCTTGGCTTTTATTTGCTTCCCAAAGAACGTCAAGTGCCACAAGTCATTTAACCTCTTGGTCCAAACCACAACCTGATTATGCCACCAGTTAATATTAGCTGGATCCACGGTTCCATAATACCTGTACATAGGGCGGTGATTCCCAAACTGTAAGACTGACCCCCAGGAGGTGCTTGAAGCAGTGGCTTAGCCTTGTGGACAGTTGAGGTAGGGGTTGCAGAGAATGACCTATTCCTGTTCTAGATTCAATTGAAAGCTCAGCTTGTATTTCGTTTTGGTTGAGAGTTGGGGTGAATCTGTATTAACTGTCCTTGATATTTTTGATTATGGCTGGATGACTGATACACCAAGATTTCCAAATATATTCTTATTAATTTCATGAGACCTTACCATAGGCTGGACCTTCAAAGGTGGCCCTTACCTTCAAATTTAACAACCACTGGAATAGGGATATAAGTTGCATGAATGTGAATGGCCTGGAGAAACTGTTTGTTGTCAACCCTTTTTTTTCCTTTTAAGTCATGTTTTTTACTACAACTTATACAAATGGTAGGGGTATTTGATGATATTCAATCCATGTTGTATTGAAGACAAAGGTAGTGCAATGCTGGTATAATGCAATCTGAACCAGCACCCTTTGATGTTAGGGGTGCATTAGGCCCTTGTTTGGAGGCAGCATTAAGCTGGGAGGCACCTTGGCTTGAGAAATTCATGGATTCAAAGCCCAACTAACACTACTGGTCCTTCATTGGTTGGGCTCATGCACCTGCCACTGTTAGCGGTACCCTCTGTTATTGCATACAAGTTGGCTGGTATGTCAGTAGGGGGGCTATGCCATCATCATAAATGAAACCCTCATTTATTACAGTAACGCAATGGCCCTTTCTGTTGAAAATCCCTTTATTTTTCTCTTCTAATTAATGTCTAATTGTTACAATTGTGTAATACTTAGTATTGTGTTGAGTGACAGCAGTAGCTGGTTGCATGTCGTTATTAGATCTAATATTGCCCAAAAAATTTAATATTTGGGTGTTAATGTAGCAGTCATTGTGACTTGCCTAACAAGCAGCTGTAACGTTGTGTTTGGATATGATGCCAATCAAGTCTTTGCTGATATTTATAATAACCCAAAAAACATATGATTATGATACTGTGATCTCTTGCCAGGCTGATTATTATGGAAACAGTCAGTTAAACACCATTTAGGCGCTCAATCATGTCATTTGTGTTGTTTCCATGTGTCATTACCCTTGGCTGCATGCTTCTACCATCAGATTATCTTATTCCGCTGGAATTTTCATTAAATTTTAATAAACCACCTCCACTGGAACACTTAATTGTATGGACATTCTATGACTTTGTCCTGAGATCTAATGTTCCTCTTCCTGCCTTGTCTCTTCTTTAGCAGATTCCAGCAGGTCTGGGACCCACATGATATCTGCAGATGATGCTGAATACCCCAGGGAATACCGAACCCTTGGGAATGGGACACGGCGCTTCTCTAACGTCGGCCTGGTGCACACCTCGGAGCGCCGGCATACCGTGATTGCGGCACAAAGCCTGGAGGCGCTCACTGAGTTGCAGAAGTCTGAGATGGAGATGAAGAGGGACGCCTTCATGGACCACCTTAAGAACAAGTATCCCCAACATGCTTTAGTGATCCGAGGTCAGCAGGAGAGGATTCGAGACCAGGTCAGGACATGGGCTTTATTTTGTAGGAACAGTCTGGAAAATGTGTTTCATCCCAGATGATACTTGGTGGATCAAACAATGTCCTCTTGGACATTGACCAGCAGCAGTAGAATATGTAGCAGTAGACATGATTCCCAGTCCAGGATTTGCACAGTGCAGCCCATGCTAATCTCTAGGCCTGCCCCCAAAATGTTTTAATAGGTTGCAAATACAGTTATGGGATCCATTATCCAGAAACACGTTATCCAGAAAGCATGCATTCTATGTATACGTCCTTTGCCCCCAACATTGTGGCATAACCAGGTGGTTAAGAGCAGCCAGATTCACATAATAGAGGACACTGGGGAGGCTGTTGCATACAGGTAACACACAGAAATGCAGCTGAAACAAGAGGTAAAGAAGGTCCTGCTCAAAAAAAGCTAACAATCTAAAGAGTGTGGGAAGAGGAAATGAGTGAAGACTGGGTCAGTAGAGGAGCATATTTGGTCATTACTTGGATATAATATAGGTTAGGATAACATAGGTTGTCTGGTTGCCTGATGTCACTGACCAACCCTCTGATGTCATTGTTCCTCTCTCTATGTCACCTGCTCCCCCACTGCCTCTCCATGAAAGATGGCAACCCTACTAGGAGAGCAAATTGGCATTCTGCACAAATCTTCCCATAAAGATAATGGACAGATTGAGTCGGAGCCCCCCCTCCGCCATTGCCCAAGCTCCTCCTAGGGGGGCAGCCCCACAGTTTGGGAACTGAAGACAAAATATATGTATTTAATGCTATACATTGTCAGCACATGGGGGGAATTTGATTGTATGGCTCATCTGAAACCCCTTTAAAGTCGAGTGTTTCCTTACTCTATGCTACGGCCAAGCCAAAGGCAACACATTTCTCTTTCTCCAGCATAGAAAATTGCTACTAGCGGGAGGGGGTAACAAAACGAACTCTGTGTTTTTCTATTAAATATACTAGATCTTGTTAACTTACTTCATTGCTTTCAAAGGAAAAACAAATATCCATGTAAATCTGTCCAGTGTGAGATTTAAATAACCCTGCAATCAAAAATAATGGCTTTTGCTGAAAGGAAACAATTAGTGGCCCCTCTTGCCATTAGAAAGAAAAACACTGAAATACAAATTTTTATTTTTGAATAACCTCTGCGGTAAACATCACCTCGTCAGGATTTGTTCTTTAGGACTAGTCCACACGAAGAGATTTGGAGAGATTTTGTCACCTGGCGACTAATCTCCTCGTCTTTTGAGCGATTATCTCCCCGAACTGCCTCAGCGTTTTTCCCCATAGGCTACAATGAAAAGTCACCTGCGTTAATGCACACGCGGCGATGCTTTTTCAATAGTCGCCCAAAGTTGTGCCGTTTGAACCTTTAATCGCTCATCCAGAAAAATGTGCCCTTAGGATGCTCCATGCATTAGTAACTATAGATATATTGTAGGATTGCTATATTTTCCTTTATAATATGGGAATAGTGTTTGGGAGCAATGGATAGATAGTGTAGAGAGAGAGATATAAGCATGCACACATAATGCAGTGATGAATGTAAGCGACTGCAATTGAATAAGTATTCAGTACTGACAGTCAGCGCTGAGGAACTGGCAGTGGCTGATACTCCGGCAGGGAAGGAGTTACACTTTCCATCCAGCATGCATGGGAATATGTGAAATGATACGGCTGAATCTTGGCCATTTTTATTCATAGCAACCTCCCACCTCTCCCTGCCATGTCAGGCTTGTCAGACACAATGATTTGAGGAGCCATTTCAGGAGGTTTCTGGATTAACTGCACCTCGTGCCGCAGACACACGTCAAACTCCAATGACAGATTCGGCCCAGTCCCAGATTCTTCAAAATCCCGGCAAAATCCCATGGGACATATTCTATAGCACAATCATTTGAAGCTAAAGAGGGTATCAGGCCTGAGCTGTGTGTCAGAAGTAGGAGACCCAACCTGATGAAAGGAGGCCAAATAAATCTGCATTATAGGGCAATACCCCCCACCCTGGATTAATATCAATTGGTCGTGAAATGCACCATAAATCTCTATGAAATCACCATAATATTATAGGGTTTATAGGCCAGCGTTGTTCCAGCCTGTTAAGGACTAATGGAATATATATGGCTTTTTCCACCATAAATAAGACCATGGGCTCTTAAGGTCCAGGTTGGACAGTGTATTGGGGTCTCTACATCAGTTCCATGATACCATCTAACATTGCCCATTTATATTGTTCTATTATAGGTTTCTGTGCTTAGCAGTCTCCCAACAGCAATGCCTCAGAACCAACCGTCCTTAAACCATTATAATGGAGCCTGAACTGCTCCCAAATCCAGCAATAGCTCCTACTGCCTATCAGTGACCTTTTCTACTGAACCCAGAATTCCATTGTGCCATATCTTGTCCACAATTCAGGAAGGGTTGGCCGATGGTCATGAAGGTGGTCCACTGAAACCTCATCTTCTCTTGTATTTGGTTTTAGGCAAATGATAATGAAGGTTCCATGCATCTCCGTATGGGTAAGACCATGGGGGGGGCCGAGCAGGCCATGACCAAGTTGACTGGTGCCTTATGCTGAAATGCCTCTATGAAACCTTGTAATGCTACCAGGGATCGACCACAAAGTTCTACCTGCACCCAGTTGTTACTGTACAAAGGCCACATTAGAAATAATATTTCTGCTTATTGTTTTGCTTTTTAGAGTCACCCGCTTCGACTTCCTTCTGGGATTTCTACCTGTTCTCTGTGGGGCAAATTCACTAAGATTCGTAGTTGCGCCAGGCGTAACTTCGCCGCACTTCGCCACACTTCGCCAGGCGTAGTTTCGCCAGCGCTTCGCAAATTCACTAAAATCCGAAGTTGCGCTCAGGGGTAGCGTAAGGTTGAGAAGTTGCGCTACCGTTTATTCGCTAAGCGAAGCGAAGTTACGCTAGCGATGGTTAATTTGCATACGGTGCCAAAATCAAATTTCAATGGAGGAATACGTAGAATCACTACAAATGCCTGGGAAACCTTCAAAACATCAAATAAAAATGTTATTTTGCCCTACACATGTGCCCACTGTCTAGGTAAGTTGCCATGAGTCAGGAAATGTAGGGGGGAAGGAGGGGAGCCCCAAAAAAATTTTTGATCTTTTTCAGCCTATCACCCATAATGTAGAAAACACGCCAGCGTTTTTTGGGACTTAGAAAAAATTTTGACTTTTTATGAAACAATCCCTATCTTCTCTATTGCGCTTCGCCAGGTCTGAGGTGGTGAAGGAAGTCTAGCGTAAAAGGTAGCGTTCCGTACACCGCGCGTTAGTGAATTTGCGTAGTTAAGTCCGTAGAGAAAATTCGCCTGGCGTAAGGGTGCGAAGTAACACTAGCGAATCTACGCCAGCGTTCGTTAGTGAATTTGCGCAGTAACGAAAATGCCAAATGCTAGCGAAGTAACGCTAGCGTTCGGTGCTTCGGCGCTTAGTGAATTTGCCCCTGTGTTTCTCTATGTAATTATGTGTGTGTCAATGTTAATCAGATAATTCCAGCAAACACCCATGCATGGAGAAATATTAGCCAGTACCTAAAAAGCAAGCACCGGCGGCATTCTGTGTTTTTTTGGGATGTTTATCCGGAAACCTTCCATTCCTCTCCGCTTGTCAGGTGCAGGGGACGTTCTTTAGCCAAGGTAATTGCTTTGGAGAATAACAAACGGATTTATTTGGTTTGGCAAATCTAGAAGGTTATCAAAGCACATTTATTGTTGTATAAAACTCAAGAGACATAAACTCATAGTTTATTAACTGTACTGTTTAAAGGTATGATCTATTGCTAATGGCAGGGATCCCCGATCTTTTCTACCTGTGAGCCATATTGAAATGTAGAAAGAGTTGGGGAGCAAAACAAACATGAAAAAAGTTCCTGGGGCTGTGATTGGCTATTGGTAGTCCCTTTGTGGACTGACAGCTACAGGAGGCTCTGTTTGGCCATAAACCTGGTATTTATGCACCAAAACTTACCCCTAAACCAGAAATTCAAAAACAAGCACCTGCTTTGAGGCCACTGGAAGCAACATCCAAAGGGTTGGAGAGCAACATATTGCTCATGAGTCACTGATCTATGGGATCTATTATCTGGAATGCTCAGGACCCAATAAGGGGTCTTTCTTTAAATGGAGCACAATGCTTTCAAGGAGAAGGAAAGCCTTTTTTACTTGGGGTGCCAACAGTTAGATACCCCAAGTGATTGGATTTACTTGAGCAGGAGGAGGAGGAGGGCTGGGCATATGGACCCTGGGAGGTATGTTATGCTAACACTAAGGGGGTTATTTATTAAAGTCCGAATGCCAAAAACTTTTTTGACAATAAAATACGAATTTTTAGTGAAAAAAAACCTAAAATCTTTGTTGATTTATTATTCCCCCGAGGATGGGAAAAGTCTGAATCTGAAAATCTGGCATCACAGACCTGCCGAGGTTGCATATAAGTCAGTGGGGGAAGTCCCGAAGATGTCCTGATCTGCGCTGAGTTTTGTGCAATAATCCGAAAATTTTGCGGTTTTCAAGCAAAAAATTCGGGGTTGGATGGCTTTTTAGCAAGCGAGGCAATACAGGATTATTGAAGATAGCTCATAGTACAAGTTGATCCAGGGACTGGTCCCATTGCATTTTGGAGTCAGGAAGGCAAATTGGAGAGACTTCAGAAGGGTTTTTCGCCTTCCTGTGGATCAACTGACAGTTAGGCAGGTTATATATAGACTTAAGGTTGAACTTTTTTCAACCTAACTTACTATGTATGTTACTAAATCCAAAATATTGGTATGATTCAAATTTTTCACGATTTCTTCGAGTTTTTTCCCGCACAGGAAATTTTCTGGAAAAACGTATTGATAAATAAGGGAAGTTAACCCGTGCAGATTTGGTGTATTTCAGAAATAAAGGAGATACATTCGAATTTTAATAATCAATAACCTCTTAAGTGTTGGGCACTCCCTGTGCATGCATTGTTGAACTATAATGTTACTTAGTGGCTGCACAGTCCAGCATTGCGGTATAGCAGTGTTACCTATTTAAAACCATTTGATATTGGCACAATTGAAAGCTGTGGTTGATTCAAATCCTGTAAGTCTGTAAGTCTGGAGCACTCTTGTCTCTTGCTGGGGGGGGGGATACGTGCACAAGTCACATCCAGGTAGTGGAGAAGGGGTGGGTCAAGTCGAGCCGAGGAGCTGGGGGTGTTGGGACTTAACCTAAGGCCCGGTACTGATGTATACCCCAACAATTCAGCTGGATACCTGTAAATACATGTTCTACTTATACATGTCCTCAGGTTGCCTGTGAGTTGCCTCAGAGTCGCAAATAAAGAGAAAGCAATGAGTTAGACAAGGCGGCATATGTTATTTTTCCATTCCTGTCTCTCCTGCCTGTTGAATTTGGCATCTCAACATCTCTGCCTGGGACAAGCCAAATGTTCCCTTCACTGAATGGCTGTGCCAACTTCTCTCTCTCTCATGTTCTGTGGGCTGAGATCTGCTCGGCACCGGCTTGTATTGGACTTAACCAGAACCAGAACAGTCCCCTGATCCACACAAGGTGCTTAGTCTCACTGTACGATGCCTGGTGGGGAAAGGTCTGTTGGTTGGTTGTAATTAAATACCACTTGATCATTTAAGAATAAACCCTTTATCAACAAATATATCATTTTAACATTACTTGTGTGTGTTTCTATGGCAACGGAGAATATTATGACATCAATTTAAACCACATCCAGTGGATTCAGATTCAGGCTGCAAATCTACTAGAATTTCGCTTTTCATGTATTTTAGTCCAATGTTTTCCTGTCCAAACCCTTACTATTATTATAATATTATTAATAATTTACCTAAAGCATTTAGGATAACCAGTAACAAACATATAAAGCCCTCCATGGTTCTCAGGCTGCTTCAAGTCCGATCTGAAATGGAATTGATAACGAAGCATTATCTATCTGGCTGTATACATTCACTGCACTGCTATTTCTGACTCCTGAAACAATGTAGACGAATCCCCCCTTTAAGCAATCCCCAGTAATATAAATATAATACCATGGTTTTCTAATCATGAAATTAAAATGAATAACCATGTCACAGCTCATAGATTATTTGGACGTGTGATGTCACAGCTCTGATTATTTATATGGTTGATGTCACATCTCCTAGATTATTTGAACGCGTGATGTCTCCGTTCCTAAATTATTTGTTCATGTGATGTCACAACTCTGATTAGTTGTGATGTTGATAGATTATTTGTACGTGTGCTGTCACATCTCCTAGATTATTTGTACGTGTGATGTCACATCTCCTAGATTATTTGTACGTGTGATGTCACAGCTCCTAGATTATTTGTACGTGTGATGTCACAGCTCCTAGATCATTTGTATGTGTGATGTCCCAGTTGATAGATTATATATACATGTGATGTCACAGTTCCTAGATTATTTGTACGTACGATGTCATAGCTCCTAGATTATTTGTACGTGTGATGTCACATCTCCTAGATTATTTGTATGTGTGATGTCACAGTTGATAGATTATTTGTACGTACGATGTCACAGCTCCTAGATTATTTGTATGTGTGATGTCACAGCTCCAAGATTATTTGTATGTGTGAAGTCACCACTGTATCTATGGAAGGAAAGCGAGCGTGGAAGCTGATGTCCTTATTTGCATGAAACAATGGGATCATTCAGTTATTTCCACCCAATAGAAGAAGTGCGTGTCATTTCCAGCAGGTGGTGCAACAACAAAGGGAAAGTCATTCTTTGCATGAATAAACTGAGGCTGGAGAAGTTGAATAAAGGGAAAACAAACAAGTGAACCCCCAACATGTCAAGCAAATTCTCAAGGCCCTGGGCTCCCACAAAATCTGTGCCCCATCGGTGGCTCTAACCCTGGGTTACATGAGTCTGATCGCACAATTAGAACCTGCCACTCTCTATTGACCTTGGAGCTGACACTCAGCTGGAACTCCATTGTTCTTGTTGGGGAGCCTGAATATGACCTCTGGTGAAGCTTTAACCTATAAAACCTACTAGGGTGGGTAGGAGTTACATTCACTACCAAATAAATTAATCTTCGCCTTTTTTTTGGGGGGGTGGAGTTGAAATATGTTCCAGCCTGTGATTATTATTATTTATCTGCATTTCTATCTCTCATCAGAGCAGCCAACTAGAATAAATATACCATGACTTATAGGCAGAGTCCCCCTGTTTTCCATACTTGTGATCTATTCAGGTTTATTTAGAGGGATTGCTGGTGCCTTCCACGGGCCTGTCGGTAGAGATTATCGGCCATAGTCCCTGTTTATTTGCCCATTTGTTGATATGAGATGGAGCCGCTGTAATAACCGACACATGGGAGAGTGACGATTTACCCATCGTTCCTTAATGAATATTACCCACGGCACAAAGAGAAAGTTCACTCGTTCCCCGGGGGTATTTTTATTTTTCCTGGTTTGTTTTGATTGGGATAAGAAATACCTTCCCCAGAGAGTAGTCCCGTTGCATCAGCCTCCCGTCCCCAACGGAGGTTTTATCAGGGGCAGGTTCCATGCATGGGAATATCCCCATTACTATTTTCGCTTTTTCCAGGTTGTTAATAATTCTTCGCCCCCCTTCCCTACTGAAATACTTAACCTGGCTGCAGGCGACGTCACGGCCTTTATGTTGGACAAACAGGTTGGAAACACGCAGCCTCCATGAGCAGCAGCCTCCAAACCCAATGGCATTAGTCAGTGGAGTAATTAGATATTACTGGGCTCCACAACAAATTATTTTTCAGGTCCCCAAAATGTTTAGAGGTTGTACCTGTTTTACTAATATTTATTGAAGCTGTATATGAATTAGGGACTCATGGGGCCCCTATAACTCCTGGGCCCACCTGCAGCCGCAGGGTCTGCTTCCTCTGTAGTTACACCCCTGGCAATAGTGATGTAGGATTTGTATTAGGGATGCACTGACTGGGTTCGGGATTCACCTTTTTCAGCATGATTCGGATTCGGCTAATCCTTCTGCCCGGCTGATATTTCCTTATTTACATATACAAATTAATGGCGGGGAGGGAAATCATGTGACTTTTTGTCACAAAACAAGGAAGGAAAAAATTTTCCCCTTCCCTTCGGTATTTGGATGAATCTTTCACGAAGGCTTCGGGGGTTCGGCCAAATCCAAAATAGTGGATTTGTTGCATCCCTAATTAGTATAGAATGTGCGGGCAGGACTGACACTTGTGGGGTTTACCCGATAACTGCGGGGCGACCTTGCACCCCCATTTGCGGGTGGGTTGGGCTCAAGCTCTTCTTCCTACTTCCCCGCCAGCCACCTTTCTCTGCCGGCTTCCAACTTCTGGCTTCTGCTTTTATAGCCGCACGCCTGCTTGCCCCGCCCCTTTTGTGACATCATGTGCAAGCGGGTCTATAAAAGGAACCCGGAAGTCAGACTCAGGCAGGCGTGGATCAACAGAGGGCGGGTTCGGGTCGGGCGCGGGTTGGGTTTTACCCTATCTGCACATCACTAGTGCCCATATGTTGTCACTGTCGTAACTACAGAGGAAGCAGACCCTGCAGCTGCAGGAGGGCTCAGGAGGTATAGGGGCCCCGTGAGGCCCAAATAATGAACAATTTCAATATCTATTGGTAGAACAGGACAACCTCTGGATATGTTTGGGGCCCTAAAATGAATTTGCTGTGGGGCCCAGTAACATCTAGTTATGCCACTGCCTTGGGGTCTCCAGCTTTGGCTGCTCTTCATTTCCCAGTGGCTGTGAGGGGATGCTGGGAGCTGTAGTTCCCTACAACCAGTCACTTGTCCTTCATTTAGAAAGCTATGCTGTTGTTTATCTAGTGTTGGATAAAAATGACTTTCAACCTTTCCATAGTGAAGTGCAGAGGATGCAGGGGGTGGGGCCTCAGGAGGTGTACGGGCCCTAATTCGTATAGAATTACAATAAATATTGGTAAAACAGTTTAGACTCTGTACTGCAGTCTAACTGTATAATTGTTCTTGTGCTACTGATGATGTGATGTTATTGTACCTTCTTTCTTTGGCTTTATTCCCTCCCAACCTTTTTTCTTTCTGTACTGACTCTAGACATTTTGGGAGCCTGAAAAATAATTTGCTGTGGGGCCCAGTAATATCTAGTTACACCCCTGTATGTCTCTGTGCAGCAGTGAAGGGGTTAAGCTGACAGTGAGAGGCGGCAGTTGCGCTCAGATACAGCAGGACAAACAGCTCAGGGATAACATCTCTCCTCCTCATTTATCCTCAGGAGGGATCCGGGCTTATCTGTAGCATGCAGGTAGGGGGGACATTCATAGCGGGAGTCGTTTCTCAGCTTGTGGCACATCCCTCCATCCTCCCTGCAGTACCCCCTAGATCTGCTGCATTCATTGACTGCTCCCTCCCATCAGCCAGTTAGAGGTGTCGGACGTGTGTAGCACCGGGGCTCCCCCCGCCTGGAGCCCCTTCTTCTCCCTGGAAAAAAAAAACGTTTCCCTCGTCATGTCTTCCCCATTGCTACGGCGCTGCAAAGTGCAGGGAGACAGGTGGAGTCCTGTTTCCACAGCAACCACATCCTTTTAAGGAGAGGAGCAATCATCTAACTCACATTGCAAAGGTCACAATTGTTCCAGGCGGAATGGTGGAGCCGGACGGTGCCCAGAGCTGCAGAACCACCATCCGGGGAGCGTATTCCATCCCTGGCAGGAGGGTGCAGGGAATCCCACTCCTCTTCTTCCCCAGCCCTCGTCATCATCATGTCTGCAGGAATCGTGAGCCGGTTAACGAACCCCTGCTGAGGCTTTGATGGATTATAGCCGCCTCGGGCAGTCGCACACCTGTCTCAGGTAAGTGTGGTCAGAGGGGTGTGTCAGGGCATCGCTCTTCTCTAGGTTAGGGGTGCCCAAAAGATAGATCGGGGTCTACCTGGAGACCTTTAGTTGGTGATCAGTAGCTCTGTAGATTGGGATCTACCAGGAGACCTTTAGCTGGTGATCAGCAGATCTGTAGATTGGGATGTACCAGTAGACCTTTAGTTGGTGATCAGTAGATCTGTAGATTGGGATCTACCAGGAGACACCAGGAGACCTTTAGCTGGTGATCAGTATATCTGTAGATTGGGATCTACCAGTAGACCTTTAGTTGGGGATCAGTAGATCTGTAGATTAGGATGTACCAGTAGACCTTTAGTTGGGGATCAGTAGATCTGTAGATTGGGATCTACCAGTAGACCTTTAGTTGGGGATCAGTAGATCTGTAGATTAGGATGTACCAGTAGACCTTTAGTTGGGGATCAGTAGATCTGTAGATTGGGATCTACCAGCAGACCTTTAGTTGGTGATCAGTAGATCTCAAGGCACCGTCACCTAACAGCTTGTCTAAATCACCCTCCTGTTTCATGCTTTTCATTCAGATATTTATTACGTTAATGTTACATAAGAAATAGTTGTTTGTTAAATATAGCAATATAAATTCTCATAAATCAATGTTTAATATTTTCCAAGGAAGTAGATCAACATCAAGTAGACCTCCCATTAGTAAAGTATGGGCACTCCTGCTCTAGTTCTTTATCAGTGTCATTTCCCTCTGAGACTCCACATAAATCTAGTGAAAAGATTTTACCTCCTCGCTCCCTCCTGCCCCTTCCATGTCAGTGATCAGGTTGCAGCAGGTGTAAATGGAGATTTCTCTTTTGCTACTGGGCCCCCCTTAGTCCTTGCCCCCGTGACACCCCCTTGGCAGCTGATGTTTGCTGGGGGATGCTGGCAACATGTTGGAGGGTTGCAAGTAAGTTATCCCAGACATAACATTCTAAATTTTGTTCTGTATCACATGGACTCTCCTCTTCCTTTGGCAAAACTTCACTATACAACGATGACATCACTGCCTGCGAGCTGTGACAAGCTGCGAGTGTAGATCAGTGATCTCCAACCAATGGCTCATGAGCAACAAGTTACTCACCACATCTTGTATGTTGCTCCCAGTGACCCTCAAAGTAGGTCCTTATTTTTGAATTCTAGGCTTCGTTGAACCTTTTGGTTGCATAAAAAACAGGTATAGTGTCAAAAAGAGCCTCTTGTAGGCTAACAATCCACATAGATGCCTTCAAATGCCCAATTACAGCCCTTAGTTGGAACCCCCAAGGACTTTTTCATGCTTGAGTTGCTCCTCAATTCTTTTTTACATTTGAATGTGGCTCACGGGTAAAAAAGGTTGGGGACCCCTGGTGTAGATTCTCCTCTTTCTGAAAGCACTTGTCCAGGCAAAATGACCTAAGATGGCTGCCTACACATTATTATTTATACATTTAAAAAGTACACTTGCTGGTTCAGGAATGACATTTTATAAGGTAGACTGAATTATTTGCAGTGTAACGGTGTCATTTAGAAATAAAAACTACAAATAAAAATTGTGACAGAATCCCTTTAAGGGTAGTCTTTGGTAGGGGAAAGTGTCTCCAGGGAGGACAGTAACAGTAGAAGACTTTCCATTGATAATCTGAAAATTGTATATGAATACATATAACAGTCCAACCAGGCTAAACTTCTCTAAATGTTCATTATTCTCCTCCTTTGAGTGTCCGGCCCCTTGTATTCAATCCTCTTGAAGTCTAGAGACAACCTTCTATTGATTTTGATGTTTCCAGTTGACTTGCTGCCATACGTCTTGTAGGTTTAATGCATCATTTTGGGTGTTCTCGCTCACTGTTTTTATTTTATACTCCATTCCCCCAGTGATGGTAGTATCTACACAGACCATTATAGATGACTAATGCTAGTGTGGTTGACTGTATTAATGCACCACCGTCATGGATTCGGATTCTCACCACTGCTTCCCCTGTATCTCCGCAATATAGCAACACCAAAATTTATTTGAAAAACAAATATGTGTCATTCCTTAAGCGCCTGGCCAGATTTCAACAATGGTTGGTGGAAAGGGTTGGAGGGCAGACAAGGTTTTGACAAAGTGAAGGTGACAGTTGGACACAAGACTGAGAATTGTAGCTCGTCTTCCAGCAGGGATGTAGCTGAGCAAAGATGCTGCCGGCATCACAGTTTGAGGATAATTAATATGCTGGCAATTACCGCAGTCTTCTTTTTTTTCTGATCGGGAGTGAGGGCACAACTGGGTTTGTGTGACAGCAATACACTGTGTGCAAATACATCACGGGGGAGAAAAAAAATCAAATCTATTGCATGTAACAGCTTGGGAATCTAGCATTCCATTTTCTAATTTAATCTCTAAATATCTAATGGGTTTTGCTACCCAAAACAACATTGGTTTTAATGCTGTAATAGGAACAACCTCAAGGGACTGTAATCTCGTAATAGCCTCAATATACAAACGGGCTGAGAAATTTCACCTCCAGGGTTACGGTTGCAGATGGTTCCCTGGCACAGCAATGTCCCCCAAATTCGACATTAGTTTAGTATACAAGTTGATGTTATCTCCTCAAGATATAATACTTTGATCTAATAAATGACCATGACCTAGTGAATTGACTATGCTATGAAGGACCTGTCTGTCATAAGGTTCGTGTAGAATTTTGTAACAGAAGGGCTGTCCGTGTATTTTTGTTGAGGTGTAGCCAGTGTAAATAAGGAGCATAATTTAATCAAAGTAGACGCTGAAGAAACAAGAGAGCAGTAGAGGTGTTCGGTAATAGCACAGTGAGCCACCACGCTGATGAAAAGATGCCTGCATAAACGTCTCCGAAATAATTAGACCTGTTCCACCTAATCATTCAATCTCTGAATCCGCCTGTATTCTCTTTCAACCCTTTTCTTCAGAAAATTGGTATGTCGATGTTAGGCATTTTCAGTGCTCTGTTTTCATCCTCTCCCTGTCTCCCTTTTCTCTCCAGTTGCTCCAAGGCGCCTCACCTCTCCTGCTTGCAGGGACTTCATGCAACCCTGATGCCTTGATGTATAGGGATACACAGGAGAATGCCGTGCCCGTGTGCCTAGATAATCCATCATCGGTAAGCTTCCCTTCCCTCACCCCCGCATACACTTGTTGACCCATCTCAGAAGGTCCGAGGTAGACATTTTGCTGACTGTCAGGTGGCATAGGGTAGGGTTGTGTACTTCAGCACTCACTTTACAATCTTGTACAGGCATAGGATCTGTTATCCGGAAATCCATTATCCAGAATTACGGAAAGGCCGTCTCCCATAGACTCCATTTTATCCAAATAATCCACATTTTTAAAAACAATTTCCTTTTTCTGTGTAATAATAAAACAGTAGCGTGTACTTGATCCCAACTAAGATATAATTAATCCTTATTCGAAGCAAAACCAGCTTATTGGGGTTATTTAATGTTTACATGATTTTCTAGTAGACTTGAGGTATGAAGATCCAAACTAGGGAAAGATCCGTTATCTGAAAACCCCAGGTCCCGAGCATTCTGGATAACAGCTCCCATACCTGTATTTCAGAACCACACAGTTTATCTTGTTACACCTCAACATCACCTAGGGAAAATACCGGCCTTCCTATATATTTCACTATTAATAACATTGGGATCAACCATCTTTTTACCGACCAGGCCGGTAAAATACTGGTCAGGTGGCAACCCTAACATCCTAAATTTTGTTTTATTGCAGCCCCTAGAGTTACTGTTGTACTTCCATGGTAGTTTCCCTGCAGCCTTGCAACTGGTCTCCATTTATCTTCTTGTTGTGGTTTTTATTCTACCTTTTTGCACCCTTGATTTTAATACACTATCTAGTTACTAGGGTCAGTGAACCCAGCAACCAGGCAGCAGATAGAATCCAAGGCTTTCTCTAATGACCCTGGCCTAGTCCTCTACTCAAACTTCTGCAGCTTTGTTTTACACAACCATCTTTGGCTTCATAAAATTCTAACAATTAAAATATTGTCCCTTAATAATATATACAAGAGTTTAATTCTTATTATTGAGCTGTTGACAAAGAAATAGGAAATAAGTGAAAAAATAAGGCTCCAATTTCCATTCAAAGAAGGATTGTTGGTGGGTAGCACAAGGGAATCCCCTTGGGTGTCCCTGGCTTCAATGTCCTTTAGAATTTGTAGGGCACTGGGGGACACAAGGAGGCTCATTTATTAACATTGGGCAAATTTGCCAATGGTCAGTTACCTATAGCAACCAATCAGTGATTCATTTTGTGAAGTCAGGTGTAAGTAGGACAATGAATGCAGCAACCTGATTGGTTGCCATGGGTTACTGCCCATTGGGCAAATTTGCTCAGTGTTGATAAACGACCCCTAAGGTGTTGCCTATGGGAGGCATTAAAGGACAAGTAAGTGATAATCACTGATTAATTTGTGGACCATGTGCATGTGCAGCACAGCTGTCTGGCATCTTATCAATGCAAATGCAGTGAAAAATGTAAAAATTTTACAATATTTAGCATGCTTGCTGTCCCGAACAACTGAAAGGGCCATTGGCATTGTTTGGAATATAGGAGTATACCCTGCAAAAAGGAGATCTGACCAAGAGTTCGGGGTCAGCCCAATAAATAGGTACCCCACAATGATTTTTACTTTCCTTGAGTACAGGGTTGTGCCAATATAAGCAGCTTGCACCTGCCAATGCTACAGACAAAAGTGAAGTCTTTAAAAAACTTGATTGTTCCTTGATGACATTAGTCTTTGTGTAGTTGGGTTTATGTTCTCAATCAAGAGAACCAGAAGCACGCTTCAAGCAAGCAGAATTCCGCTGCAAATACTGCACCTTCCCAAATGACATTTTCAGCAACAGGCCAGACGCCCCTAGAACAGGAGAAATAAGAGATGTCTTTACCATTGTGGCCTCTCCCTAAATTTAATGCATAAAAGGGAATGAAACGCCGCAGGCTAAATAGTGAATATGAATAAGGCAATTGGGGCAAGCAGTGAGCGCTGGGTGCCTTTATTACCCAACCCAAGTGTGTCCAATAGCCATCCCTGTGTGTGTGTATATATATATATTGTATATACAGTAGGTTAATGGTTAAATAAATCATTAGCAGTATCAGTGTAGTGTATTTAAAGCCTGTGAGAGGACAAGGAAAATCTGAAAGAGGCACTGGCAGCTGCAGGAATAGATAAAACCCACACAGAGAAAGGGATGGATTAGAGAGGAACCATATCTCAGCCCTACCTTTCCCCCTCACTCTATCAGCCTAGACCCCCATTCAGGGGCAGACAATAGAGTAAGAAAAGGGTCAGACTAACAGGAGGCCTGGGCCACGACTAAGGGGCCTGATCCATTTCAAAGATTCCAAGGCTGCGCTGTCAGGAATCCGTTCCCCAAGGGAGATCAGACACCCGATGCCCAGCAAGGATTTTAATTTTTTCTTCAGCCATAGAAGTGTACATGACAGCTGTTTGCGCTGGTGAATTCATTTTAATTTCAACCCGCACGGGGTAAAACTACAACCCCCAGCATGCCTAGTTCACCAGCAGGGAGAGGCCGGGAGTAGTAGATTTATTGTTGAGATACACAGAGAATACCATGTGCTGCTGGGTCTCACGTATGATTCACACACTCATTAACATGCCGCAGGCGCCTCTCGCAGCACAAAAAAAAGATTAAAAATTCATATTAATGGTAGGGAGGGGGAAAAAAATCACAGTTGACCAAGATGGTTGGTATTAAATGAAGCAGTGAGATTGTAGGTAACCCAGGATAGAGTGACATTGAGGGGCGACCTTGGGAAAATCCCCCCAAGTGCTTTGTATTATACAAACCGTTTGTGCACTAGTAAAGAAACCTGCCTGCGCTGAGGGAATACACTGAGATGCCACTGGAATAGACTCACAAACTGCCTGCTTAAACTGACTGCCATGTCTTATGATAAATAATGGAAAGCCGGTCTCAGAGCTGATACACAGAGGTGCAGGATTCATGTGTTTAGAATGCCTTTTTTGCTTTTTGAATGCACTGAAAATACATGTTTTAATTAAAACTTGGGCTGCAGAAATAGGGAAATGCATAAAAAAACACATTACACCAGCACATTGTGAATTATTTTTGCCTGTACATAGGTGCGGAGGCATGTAGTATATGCAGACAGGGGGAGCTGGGAGTTGCAGTTAAACCACTATAGTTGTGAAATATCTTATTAGCACAAACGGCACCCTTGTAGCCTACACAGTGTGTGAACCCCTATAATAATAGCATGTTCTGCTGGCCATCGGGTTAATAGAGTTCCCTCAGGGAGAAATGGGCTCATCCAGCTGGAATTATTTCGAGTTCTTTATTGCAAGAAGACAGGCAGTGACTGGGTGGGGTGCCAGTTGCAAATTTACGTAGACTTGATTTAATTCCAGGTCTCTGTATATCAGAGTTTACTCTGCACAACTGTTTTGGGATTGGATAAGCAATAGAGCATAGGCAATGGCATTTATACTGCAGTTACGGCCTACAATGGAAGCTGGGTGAAAGGGTTGAAGGAAGCATTGGAGCTTTTTGCCTAAGACCTCGCCCAAGCCACATTATAAACTAGTGAACAAAATAGACATAAAAGTGAACTTTAACATCATTTTAAAATGTTATTTTCCTTTGCTCGCCATTGTTTTCAGGATTGCTGGCTGCTAGCGAGTAGCCATAAGGAGCAGAGCCTAAGAAACCCAAGGGGGTGGTCTACCTTGATTTGGAGCATAGCAATGGAAGGGTTTACTGGCCCTTTAAAGACGCACAACGTCTGACATGGAAGCAAGACTCCCTGCAACCTGCAATCCATTTATAGAACTAGTCTAGTGTTTGCAAAAAATAATGGAACACCTGCCATTTATCAAGGGAAACCATGACTCAAAGCTTCCACTAATAACCCTTTATAATGAATGACTCCAATGTGCTTGGTTCCGAAAATAAAAGCATCCTGGGATTATTGATGTTTGTATGTCATCGATTGACATATAGTACAAAAATATCACACATCCTCTGTCTGCCGACTGGGGCAATAAAATTCTTTGGCCCTTGGGCCTCCAGTTGTCATATTGCTTTTCCTTCCATAAACAAGAAAGCATTAAGCTTGCATATACACTATAACATACAAAGCTTATGTACCATCAATATACTCTTATAAGGCCACGTCAAACCTCGGGACACCTAACCTACTTCTACTATAAAACAGCAGCTTGTGTGTATGTGAGTGCATTATAATTATTATTAATTATATAACCTTTTCTTTATTTATGGAGAAAACGCATGTAAAATGAATCCTGCTCATAAAACAGGTATAGCATTTAACACTTTTTATGACTACTCCTTTTTTTAACCACAAGTTTGTCTTCATCCAAATAATGAGTCCCGTTTAGTTGTCAGAGAAAACGAACCCCTATCCTGAGTCCACAGAACTGACATTTCATTCCAGGGGGGTGCCAGGGAAGAAATACACTCGCACAGTGCAACGTTAAACAACATGTAATAAAAGAAATCTTAATGGTGTTTTTCTTCTTTTGCCATTTTGTTAGCAACCCAACTACTGGAGCTTTAAGGTCAGTATCACACACTTTGCACCCCCTGAGTGTTGCATGTGTTTCCCTCGCTCTGTGTGTTCTGTTTGTGTGTCTGTGTGTCTGTGTGTGGTAATGTCTGATTGGGACATTCTGTGCAGCCCCACAGAGCTTTCTGCTTTTGTTATCCCCATGTCCTTCCACTGTTGTTATCCCCATGTCCTTCCACTGTGAATATCTGCTGCTGTTAATCACTGTCTTTGCAGTGTGGTACGAGGCCCTGGGGTCTTATTCAAATACCGGAATACATGAGATAATGGCGTGGAGGAAATGGGTGGCACGTTTATATGAAATATATATTATTGCAATAAGAATTGGCACTGACACTTTCCCGTGAACTATACACAGAGAGAACAGCACCCCTTGTGGTGGTGGTGAGTAGGTGGTGCCGTTGTCAGAAGAGAACAAAAGTTCTCCGCATATCACTTACTTGATTCTCTAGGGTGAATTCACTTCCCTGGCTGCTTCCAGGCCAATTGGTATCCAGCAACTTTGTATGGAAGAAGCACAGCTACCGGCAAATGCCTTTTAATCCATTTATTGCAGCTGAAAATGTGGCACAAGCTTTTCGGTCAGGCCCGGACTGGCAATCTGTGGGTTCTGGCAAATGCCAGAGGGGCTGCTATAAGGTGCCATAGAAAGACTATTTAGTGGGCTGGTGGGGCTGTTTGGGCCTCTGTGTGGGCTGATTGGGCCTCGGTGTACCTGAAATGCCAGGGCCTATTTTAATTCTCAGTCCGGACCTGCTTTCGGTATACCCCCCTGAGGAATACTCCATCTAAGCAATACTCCACCTGAGCAATACCCCCCTGAGGAAAACCCCATCTAAGCAATACTCCACCTGAGCAATACCCCACCTGAGGAATGCCACCTCAAGAAATACCCCATAAGGAATATCCCCCTGAGGAATACCCCACCTGAGAAAGGGGGTATTCCCTGAAATACTTTTTAATCCATTTATTGCAGCATAAAATGTGGCACAAGCTTTCAATATACCCCCCTTGAGGAATACCCCCCCTGAAATGCCTTTTTTATCCATTTATTGCAAGAATGTGGCACAAGCTTTCAGTATATCCCCCTGAGGAATATCCTCCTAAGGAATACCCCACCCGAGGAAGGGGGTATTCCCTGAAATGCCTTTTAATCCATTTATTGCAGCAGAAAATGTGGCACAAGCTTTCCGTATACCCCCCTGAGGAATACCTCCCTAAGGAATAGCCCATCTGAGGAAGGGGGTATTCCCCCCGAAAGCTTGTGCCACATTTTTTGCTGGAATAAATGCATTAAACCATAGGCATTTGCTGGTAGCTGTGCTTCTTCCATACAAAGTTGCTGGATACCACTTGGCCTGGAAGCAGCCAGGGAAGTGAATGTGGCCACGGAAGTTGCTGAACCTCTGAGGCATCTCGTGCCCCTATGAACAAGGAACTACCAAAAAGAAAGGACCCAAATAAGGGGTGTAGAGCGTTATAGTAAAACAAATACACCCTACAGGTGACAGGCAGGCAAAGGAAGAGGCCTTGGTGACTGAGGGGGTAATAGGCAAAAGACTTGATGGTTTGAGGAACAGAGTGACTAAAGTGCTGTTGGAGGGAAGCGGACAGGGCAGACATCATTTAGGGTAACTGAATATTGAGATTTGTACACCGATTTGACATATAATTCCTTCCTAATATATTTAGACCTTCACTGGGTCTCTGAACTAGCAAATAATAATACCATTTGTTTATGTATCACTTCCTGATCACCTGACAGGAAATCATACAGGTTCTAACTAAAACAGGAAGAAGAGTGACATATCTCTGCCCATTCATTGGCTGGTAACAACCTAGCAAGTGTGGTTTGTGTGAGAGCGCAGAACTTCATATTAATTAAAAATGGCAGCGTTTCTATTTGCAGTTTTCAGGGGTATCGTTTCCCTTTCATATTCTGTGAAGCCACCTTTGTTTCAATAAAAGCTTTCATGCCCTGTTTTTCACTAAAGTCAGCGTGAAACAGTTTCTATTCCAGAGTTTCCCATCCGTTTTACCTTCTGTAACAAGACGCCCATTAACGTTGCGTTTTTCTTTGAAAACAGAAGCGCACTTCACCCGCCTAACCTGGAAAAAATGTGCCTGGGAGAATGGGTCAAAGTCACACGCAAAGGGGCGCGCAAAATGGCTACAAATGGGCAGGTTCTTCAAAAGGTGGCTCTAGAGAACACCATTTTGTTTTCTATCGTAAAACATTGTTAAATTGAAAATAGTTGGATTTCATATCACAGAGAACAAATAAATTGGACCAGCTAATTGGTGTAGGATCTGAATACCAGGATGGAATGGGGGGGGAGGTCTGGGTCTAGGGTTGCCATCTGGCCGGTAAAAATGAGGGTTCATCCCAATTTTATTAATAGGGGAAAAAAGATACATATATATGAAGGCCAGTGCTTTTTTCCAGAAAAGGTGTCAACCCTATCTGGCTCCCCACATCGCCTTATGGGCCTCTGCCCCAGTCTTGAGTCATCCAAAGACTGCGCTCCCCCTCACCTCCCCTTGTAATGATGATTTGAATGTAATACATAACCTTGAATTAGTCCGTTTGTGTCCAAGATTCGGTCAGATTTGGGGAGATTTGGCGACATATCTCCTCTTCTTCAGGGCGGCTAATCACCCCTAACTCCCTCCTGCCGGTTACAGTGTAATTGCCGGCAGGATGGCATTCGGTGCGTTTCGTTTTCCGATGTTGCCTGAAGTTGCTTCACCAGGAAACTTCGGGCAACTTTGGAAAACAAAACACTCAAGAGTGCCATCCCGCCAGCGATTTAAATTGTAGCCGGGAAGGCAGGGGAAGGCAGTTCAGAGAGATTAGTTGCCCCGAAGAAGAGAAGATTTGTCACCGGGTGACTAATCTCCCCGAATCTGAGCGTGTGTCTCTGCCCTTAAGGTGGCCATACACGGGCCGATAAAAGCTGCCGACAGACTGTGTCGGCAGCTTATTGGCCCGTGTATGGGGGCCCCCGACGGGCTTCCTCGATCGAGATCTGGCCGAAAGTCGGTCAGATCTCGGTCGGATGGGTTTAAAAACCCCGTCGGATCGCGGCCGCATCTGTTCGTTGATGTGGTCCCGCTATCCGACCGCCCATTTGCGAATGCTAGGATCCGATCGTTGGGCCCTAGGGCCCACAATCGGATCTGCCCGATATTGCCCACCTCAAGGTGGGCATATCGGAGGGAGATCCGCTCGTTTGGCGACATCACCAAACGAGCGGATCTATCAATGTATGGCCACCTTTAGATCCCTGCTAGCATTGTTTACATTCAGAAAGAACATTAAATGGTGTGTTTCCATCAGATTAATAATCAGTTGCGATGCCCTTAAGGCGTTTTGCTCTATAAATACTGACAGCCGCCTATAAAGGTCAGGGAGTGTTTGCTTTGGGAGCTCTTGCCTGGTAGCCTGGTAGCTTGGTTACCGCACACAGCAGCACTCGGTGTATCTCCAGCCTTAGCAAACATTTGCCTGGGGAACAAAGGTGGCTCATTCCTTCGTGATTTCAACAGTCATAAAACCGAGTGCCCATGCTGGGCAGATGCATAATATTAAAGGTCAGTTTGGCAGAGATTGAGACTATACGGGCACTGTGGATAATAACTAATTCTAAAGAAACATTGCAATGGGTCGTTGGAACTTGGGGTGACTTAAGTGGTACCAACGCTTTTCTGATCGGCCGACTGTCTGCAGTGTGCCACATATGTGCTGGCTCCATTCATCAAAAACCCTTTTTGTTTAAAAATTAGCCTTTGAAATAAAATCTCAGTTTCTGTCATCTCTGCTGCGATGCTGATAACTGATGAACTTTAAGAGGTACTTCAGTCTGAAGCTGAGAAATGAAGACCCAGAGGGAGGCTCAGGGAGGATCTAGACTCTGCTCCCTCTAAAAAATAGTCTATGTCTCATGTAGATCTCACTGGGAATACAGATGGATATTTACTGAATAACACAGGAGGCAGATTGAGCAGCAAGAGAGTGGCTCATACCCAGTGTGATAACCTTATAATGTTCAATATACCAGCACTAAATTCCTTCAGGACTGTTTGAGATGTGAGGCTTTCGCTCGTCTTTGCCTGTATAGTCTGGTGACTTCTTCCTTATAATATCCTTATACTTTTACAGCAGGGGGTACATTATATTTTTATAAGTTTCAGTAAATCACAGATTATGTCATTGCCTTGAAAAGATTTTCCAAGTTCACTGCTTCCCTTTTACTTTCACCTGAGTTCAGGACAAATAAATCGCTCTTCGTGTAAATCCCACTCGCTTTTAATAAGCTTTTAAAAACTCATTATACCCACATTAAACTAGTATTAAAGATGCTGTAAACAGGGTTCTATGCTGTCACGTAACAAGACGGAATTGAAGTGTACCACCATTCTAGCTGCATTCTATTGATGAAGCCTCTTTGGTGGAGTTGGTGTTGACTACACAGGGTACATTATTCCCATATGGAGTAGAACCTTCTCTCCTTCTGTGCTGCCTTTTTATATCAGGATCATGCCGTCAGGGCAGACATAGATCATTCTTTGCCTTGTTGCCAGTGTTCCTGCTGGACTGGGTTTAATCCGGAGCAACATGAAGTGACCCCTCCTGTACAAGTGCTTAAACTGGATAACTGCCTCATCCCATTCACCTCCCTGCCCGTTTCTCGGTTTCTTTAGGATAAGCCGCGACACTAACATGAAGTGTAATTCCTTCCATTTAATCTTTCTATTTGGGGCTTCCTGTTAATCAACTTATGGTGCTTCTGTTCAGATCCAGGTCAGCTTTAATCTCCCTGTTATGTTGGCCTTGTTGGTGTTTCTATAATATAGGACTAACTAGGAAAGTCTTTAGATATCTCTGGGTTTCAGATTCATAAGAACCAAATCATATTTTCCATTCAGATCCCTGAAGGTTCCAGTTCTTCTCTATGAAATGTACAGTTGGCCTTGGAACTCCTTGACGACTTGGAATCCCCAGGTCTCAATTGAATTTACATTACAGATCAGGGATGCTGAGTTCACTCCAACCCCCCTCTCAGGGATCCCCAACCTTTTGAACCCATGAGTTGGGGAGCAACACTAGCATGAATAATGTTCTTGGGGTGCCAAATAAGTCCTGTGATTGGCCATTTGGTAGCCCCTTTGTGGACTGGCAGCCTTTAGGAGACTCTTTTTGGCAATGCACTTGGGTTTTATGCCACCAAAACTTGCCTCCAAGCCTGAAATTCAGAAATAAGCACGTGCTTTGAGGCCAGCATGAGCTACTGGTTGGGGATCATTGCTTCAGAACAAGACCTTGGAGTGTCCTTGTGCAAAACATTGAATTTGGCCCAAGTTAGCACCCCCCAGTTCAACAATAAAATTGAATGGCTCATCCCAATATTACCAGTATACAGCTTATAGAACAAATGGCCACACTGCATTTATTTCTGCTTTTGGGTATCCTATGCTTTTTATTTGTACATATATTATTTTTATTTTAATGACATTGGAATTGTGTATCAACCATGCCTAAACTGGCATTTGCTATATATATTAATATTTTGATTACCTTTTGTATAATAGGGGTAGATCTAAGAAAGGGACAATAACGCTTAAAGAATGTGTTGGCCAAGGCCTTTATTGAATGTATTACTATTGGCAAAATTAGATATGCATTGCAGGCAAACACATTTCTTAACATTCTGCCCCACCAGCTAAAATCAGGAGCCTGTTCTTAGGCCACATGCTCTCCTGGGCCAGCTTAAGGTCAAACAGAAAGGGTATTTGAGGGCTAATAGAAACAATGGGGTTCCTAATAAGGGGATGAGGGTGGCCAGTCTGTGGCTTTACAGCTGTTATTGGGCTTCCAACAACCACAAACACCTGTAGGTGTCTTTGGGTTTACTGGAAGTTGAGGTTCAAAACTGAAGGGTCCCTTTTTCCTATTTAGACTGCCTTCCTTCTACACCCAGGGCCAACCTTCTCCAACTCAAGTCCTGTTGGTCACTGCCTGACAAGTTTGCTCTTCGTCTTCCCACAATTGACGGCTTCAAGGAGAATTGGAGGTGCTGCTGGGGTGGCCCTCTCTGTATATTCTTGGCTTAGTACTAGGGGGAGATATCCAGAATACCATTGTCTTTCCATAGGGAACAAGACATAAAAATATTATATACACTGTAACATTTATACATTAGAAAAGAAAGAGCAGGCCCATAGTGTCAGTACCATCACAATGTGACTGCCGAGCTCTGAAGAGAGATTTCTCATCACTTAGTGAACTCATTAGCACGGACACCTGCATAGGTAATTATATGAGGATGATTAAGGCATAGAGAATGATTATAATGCAGAAGTGAAATCATTAATTTCTTGACAGCTCTGCTGACATTTCAGCTAAGGGAATATGGGAGTCTTCTCTTCCACAGTGGAGCTCTGTTTCAATTTGAGCCTCTATTTAGTTCTAGAGCCGCTAGAGCCATGGGACTGATATGGCATCCAGTCTGTGTTTATCTCACCAGCCCTTTATAGAAGACAATGCCAGAGGGCAGCAGATGCTCTTCCACCAGTGGGGCACCTTCTCAGAATGGTCCTACACTATGTGACCAAGACAAGCAGATTGCTGCAAAGAACAGTCCAAGACACAGCACTTTTCAGTGGCTTATGAAACCCATCTTCCTCCCCGCAGACAGCAAACAGGACACATTAGTTTAATCAATAGGCATGTTCTAAAAAAGCAGCAAGATGTTAATTTGCAGAAATGGTCTGGGAGCCGACCGTGAAAAGCCTCCCTCTCTCTCTCTCTGCCGGCGCTGTGTGGGTGTAAAGTGCTTTGCTCTCTGTAGATGACATCTATCCTTCCTAGAAATAATAAGCCATTAGGGGCGTCGCATAAAAAAAGGAATGTTTTTGCCAGAAGGATGTGTCGGCTCTCTTGGTTCTTCGAAGAGCTTGTGATTTCTCTTTAATTTGCACAAAGACAGTGAATTCTTAAACAAAACCATGTAGTAAGAAGAGGAAAAGCTCTGAGTCAATATTTATAATCATAGAGGCTCCTCTGCAAGCGGTGACCTCCAACCATCATCATTAAAAAACCAAGTTGATAGCTGTTGTAAACTCATTTAAAAATCTCAGCTGTCAATCAAATATTGCCTGCCCCTCCTCTATGACTTAGGCTACTTTCACTTTCCATTCAGCACTTCCTAGATGTCACTGCTCTTCCCACATTCCCCCAGTTCTCTTCACCATTTAATTGTGTGGCCAGGACATGGGCATGGACATCAGGTCCCCCATTCTGGTGCACAAGGTTTTGCGATGATGCAAGACTTGCCTTAATAACAGTGTCCACAAAATGGCACCTGCCTGCTTGTTATAATTATGAATTCCCAGACCGAAAGGAAACAAGATTCAAATAATTTATTTTAACGTTTAATTTGCTTGACTAACGTGATAAAATAAGATTAGGAATAATTTTTTCAGATGACACTTCCCCTTTAAGTTAATGTTATAGAATGGCTCATTCTCAGCAACCTTTCCATTGGCCTTCATCTATTATTTTTTTTTATAGTTTTTTAATTATTTGCCTATTTTTTCCAGCTTTCAAACGAAGGTCGCTGACCCCATCTAAAAAAAACAAATGCTCATTAAGACTAACAATTTTAGTAGTACAATATCTCTCATGTTTGTAAACTACAGCCAATAAATCCAACTCAGTCCTGCCATGGTCTATTATGTGCATTTTTGTTTCCTTTCTATCAGCACTGGGCACAACATACATTTCTACCTGCTTATTTGTGTCATTACAACCAGAATATGACGTTATTTAATATGAAGAATATTGTGTATTTATTTTGCTTTTATTATTGTGAGTGGGATCAGAAAGACTATTAACTGGTGATGTTGTGCTGAAGGATAGGGACACTACCTGGTCAAGTAGAATAACACGACAGATTTCTGTATAACTATAAGTTATATCCATTTAGAAGGGCAATATTTTCAAATCCCGTCAGGTTGCAGTTGATCGGAAATGTAATCTGCTGATGCATCTTGTTGCTGGGCCTAGTATTTGGCCATGGCCATGTTGGACCATATCATACAATTCTGTCCATTCAGCCCATGGGCCAATCATATACCTTCAAAGTCAGCTGAGCATGTTGAGAGCAAATAATTTGAAATGTACCCTAGGGGTGCAGCTATGTATCAGTACCAGCTGGCAGTGGCGTTACTGGGCCCAACAGCAAATTAAATTTAGGGCCCCAAACCATTTCAAAGTTTACCTATTCTATCAACATATATTGGAATTGTTTACTAATTAAGGCCTTACTGGGCCCTCTACATACCTGGGCCCCCTTGGGCATTTATATACATGGGCTAGGTGCTTTGTTTGTATTGGTAGATACATTATCAGTCCATATGTCCCATTCACACTGGGCACTATTCTGGGAGCACCAATAAAATGCTTGACTATGGAAAGCCCAACTCCAGCTGATGCTCCCCAGTACTGTTCCCCTTATCTCAGGTAAGGGTTGTCTTTATGGTCCTCCCTTTCTGGGAAAGGACATTGAAGTATCTCCCAGAAACCCTCCTGCCTCTCACAATGCAAGCCAGAGTTGTAATAGCTGCACCATAAGGTGTTGTTGTAAATATATTAGGACTTTCCTGGGGGCAGAGAACACAACATTGTGCTTAATATCTAAGGTTGTAGAATACTACCTACATTGTGAAACAGGAACCTAGTCTTTATTTAGTGGCCAAACCTTTTTTTGTAACCTGTCCAAAAGTATAACAATGGGCACTGCTATGTGTTGGCATCACACTCCACCTCTGACTATTGACCTGAGGCTGTTCATGGTGCCTACAAATCACTTATTAATCTACATTTCATAGGTGATACCTCTAATTGCAGAGAGGATTCAGTTGTTTAATTAAACCATTAAGGTGCTAATTTAAAGGGGTTGGCTGTGTTTCTGCTAATAAGAAAGATGCCTGTAAAAACTAGATCCAAGATGAAGCTGTTACAGAACAGCTGACTGCGTCCCATGAAGGCTGCTATCATGTCAGTCCACATTTCGTGTTTTGGGTTTTCCAGCATTGAACAGATTCCAGGCTTTATCATACAAATGGGAACAGAAAGCGGTGCAAAGAGGAGGAGGTTTAAGATGAGAAAACATCTGCAGCTGTCTCTCTGGTTCTTCTGCCAAGTCCTGGGCACAGTCGGCATCTGTTTATAACAGTGTGTGGGCTGATCACAAACAATTGGACCTTAAAGAAGAAGCAGAGTGGCATCTGTTGGTACCAGGGTCTCCAGCTTGTCATATTTAGGCATTAGTTGCTTGGTAGCTGCCTCTGGATTACTTCAGTACTTTGGATCAGATGAAGAACCAGTTGGTATGTGTCTTGTATGTCTTCATCTTGTGTACAGTTCCTGGGGGAAGACATCATTAACAATGTTGTATTTCATTATGATATTAATAAGAATTAAGAGTCAGACATTTGTATCCAGACATTTGGTTGCACCTCAGCTGTAGTGTGACAGACACTTTTTGGTTGAACTCAACTAGGAGGTTGAACGAGACAGTTGTAGACAAGTTGCCCAAGCAGATTGAAGATGATAAATTGGACCAGTGCAGAGCTCAACGAGGCAGTTGTAGGCAAGTTGCCCAAGCAGATTGAAGATGATAAATTGGACCAGTGCAGAGCTCAACGAGGCAGTTGTAGGCAAGTTGCCCAAGCAGATTGGAGATGAAAAGTTAGACTAAGGTAGGGGAGCAGAGTTTTATTGATAACAAACCAGACTATACAGGGGCCATTGTGTTATTTCAACTGAAATAAACTATGTAGCGGTTTATGTTTATATGCAGACCCCCCCTTTTCTCTTTCTGTTTTACTTGATGCAGCCCCTTGTTTCTTTATTTTCTTCTAGGCTCCCCCCATTAGCAGTTGGATGGACCAGTCCATTGTAGAAGTAGGTTCTGAACCTTGAGGACCATTTTGATTCATTTTGGTACTCGAGTGACCAGTTATGGGCTGATGAAAGTTACTAGCTGCTGCTATTTTGTAAACCGGCCCATACAGTGATAGTTGGAGACCCCTTTAGGCAGTGATCCAAGCAGGAACATTTAGGAACAAAGATCTTGCAAAAAATGTGTGGGAGTTTATTTGCCGCAAGAAACACAGTTGCAAAGGGAACGAAGGGGTCAAAGTCAATTGTGTTTTATACTTTTTTGGATTCTACTTTAAGAGCTAGTAGAAATAATGAGGAAAGTTATAGAGAAAGGTTCCAGATGATACATATTTATAGGTGAATAAGAGACAATTGATTTTCCCTGCGGCCATTCCAGCTTGAGAACAATGGAATCTGGGGAGGCCACAGAAAGTCCCTGACCTATAAGGTGTGACTCGGCTGCAGTTAGAATAAGCTTTTTAATGAAGTGCCATAAAAATATTAAGAGCAAAGATTGGCTTCCCCCGAATGAATATTTACAAACCTTCAATCAATTGCGTGTGAAAAGCTGAAGGTGTGAATGGGAGATCATTTAGTTCAAGGCTTCAGTGCTATTCCCTGGCACAAATAAATACCGTATAACTAAACTGGCACATATCTGATAATGCATCGTTTCCCTGATTGGGTTATGGTAAAACCCAAGGATTAGGGATTAGCAAAGAATCCAACAGGGAGAGTTTAAAAGACATGCCTGTTGGCTCTGAGGGTTCCGCTGGCATCCGACATTCACTGGCATTAGGGGGGCACATCCCTTTGTCCCTATTCCTGGCAACTCATATCTTCAAACTCTTAAAATCTCAGCTGTTTACTATAATAAGGTATTTGGTTGGATGACAGTTATTATGGGCCATGGTAAATCACCAGCTAGGGTCGGCACTGGTACTACAAATTTAAAAATTGTAAATATCTGCAATGCTTTATAAATCCCTTTCTTCACTTACCCTTTCCCCTGCCAATTTCCTCTTCTAACCACAGGCCCGTCTCTGTTCCACCTATTTCCCTGCCCATCTTCCTGCCCCATCCACCCTTTTTCCACCCGCCGACCCCCATCCACCCTTTTTCCACCCACCGACCCCCATCCACCCTTTGACACCCACCTACCCCCATCCACCCTTTTGACACCCCTGCCCAACCCTCGATTCAGAGTTGGACTGGGGGCACAGGGCCCATCAGGACTGCTGCCTCAGGGGCCCCCCTCCAGCCCCCCAACCCTGACACAAAGCCCATACTGGACCCCCTGACTTTGTCACAAACCAACTAACCACAAGCCAACTAACTGTCAGGTGTCCCACCGGCCCAGTCTGAACTTGCCTCAACTAAGCTCAGAGCTTTGCAGCAATTCATCTGGTTTGGGAGGCAGGGTGCAAAATACAAATTGCACCCTGCCTTGTGCCTTCCACATTGTGAATGCATCTATATTGATGCAGGGCAGTGATTCCATTGTCTAATGAATTGAGCTTCAAGCCTAACAGAAGAGAATGCCCTAGTGGTTTCCATGGTCCAGGACCATCAAATCAAAAGACGAGAGCAGACTTTGTTCCATTCCCAGGGGAGCTACTAATATAGGCTATTTGCTATTCAGTGCTTTAAACAAGCTCATCAATAATTCTGGGCAATAGTACAAAGAAATACAAAGAAATAAGAGATTTCCCCCACTGAAGCCTGTGTCCCCAGCAGCAGAAGAATACATTGGCTATTAGTGCTTTGAAATTGTATCATAATCTATGGTTAGTGCTGGAAGAAAATAATTAACAAAATAAAATATTCTGTTTGCCTGCTGGTGACATCACTCCCAAAACTGCCCGAGCTGCTTGTCTGTCCTTTAATAAAGTCATTAAAAGGGAATTGATTAATGGGTTGAGGGGTCAGAGACAGCCAGGCCCAAATAGCTGCATGTGTCAGGCTCAGAAGCGCTTGTCAGGCCGGTGCCCTTCACTTTGCCGACAATAAACATGTGCAGTGATTTTGGAGAGGCCTCTAATCGCTCATTAGGTGCCAAGGGTGGTGCATGTACTGTCAGGGGCCCATCTAAATACCACCCTGTGTCACTGCGCCTTCCAACAAGCCTGTCACTATCCCAGACGCTTCTTTTTTTAATCTATTCAGCAATGCCTGGAGCAGACTTTTAATTTCATGAGTTAAAGATTTACAAATCGGTGCTCAGGTCCCACACTTATCCGTGATACTCGGTTTTTACCAATAAATGTGATTTGGCTCAAGTTTATTGATGTGCAAGCTCTGGAGCCAAGCAAACAAATGCTCCTACAGATACTCAAATTAAATATATCTTTGTCTAATTTGCAGAGATTCGCCCATGCAGGACCTTATCCATGCACTCTATTTTATTAAATGAAATACAAACAGCCCCCCGTGCACACATTTATATAACAAGGGGTTGTTTGCCTTTGAGTTAAATTCTAGTATGATGTAGAGAGTGAAACCATCTGCAATGGGTTTTCTTTTTTTTTTATTCAGCCGCTCCAATCCAGTTTGCAATTTCAGCCATCTGGTTGCTAGTGTCCAAATTCCCTTAGCAACCATGCATTGATTTAAATAAGAGACTGGAATATGAATAGGAGAGACCTGAATAGAAAGAGGATGAATAAAAAGTAGCAATAACAATACATGTGTAGCCTTACAGAGCATTTGTTTTTTAGATGGGGTCAGTGACCCCCCTATTTGACAGGTAAATAATTCAGAAACTATAAAAAAATGTAAACATTGCTTACAATTGGCCATTCTATAACATACTGAGAGTTAACTTAAAGGTGACTAACCCCTTTAATCCCCGGCCTCCCTTTATATCTGGTGGCACCCTGGGCCCCTTTATATATCCATGAGCAGGACAAGCTGGGGATCTTTTCTTTGGCAGAATACGTGGCACTTAGGGATTATCTGCCAGCTCAATGCTAACAATTGGCTTTACCAGTCTTAATGCAGCCACTGTCAATATATGAGAAGGCGATTCACTGTATCCATGACAATGCGTGGGTCTTCAAATCCATTTCTTTTATGGAAATCAACCTTTTCCTTTTTTTATTCTGCAACACACACCTGCACGTTCTCTTTGTTATGTCTATGTAGTCTTCTATGGATTCTAAGGAAGAGGAAAACACATAGGGGAAATCAAGGAAAAGAGAATTTATATAGACATATAGAGAGTGTGTGAGAGAGCGAGAGAGAGAGAGAGAGAGAGAGAGAGAGAGAGGGAGAAGATGAGGGCTCTTTCACCCTGATCTCAAGCATTCCTACTGCATTGCATCTGTTATAAAATATAAGTATTCTTAGTATTCTGACCTTTATTACAGTTTTTTGTGACATGCCAAGTGTCTATTTTTTGATTGGCAGACAAGGAGTTCACGACATACCCAGAGCTCTCAGCCTGGTCTTGCCGACCAAGCAGCCAAATTGTCCTTTGCCTCTGCCGAATCACTGGAGACCATGTCGGAAGCGGAGCTGCCACTGGGATTCAACAGGATGAACCGATTCCGTCAGAGTCTACCTCTGTCCCGCTCCACCAGCCAAACCAAACTGCGCTCACCAGGTTTGTTCCTGTATCAAAGGACCCAGATGGGTCTTCCAAACTTTAAGAAGCTCCCTTGTTTCTTACATTGACCTTAATAACATTTGAAATAGTTAGGTCAGGTCCTGGGCATCAATACTTGTTGACTTGTTACCAGTTAAGCTATTCCAATTCCATAAGCATCTTGAACCTGTGTGTATATATAATAACGAACCTTACTGAGGAGCTCCTGAGGCTTATTTGGCTGGACAAACCAAAAAAACAACTGACAAATAAAACTGATCCCATGAAGAGGGGGCAGAGGTTTCAGTATAATCGTGCATAGCCTTGATCTTGACATATTTTAGCTTACCCTTGGTAAATATTTTTATTTACTCCTATATGATACACATGAAGGCCCATCATCATGAAAAGTATCTCCTTGTGGAAGATCATTATCATCTATTGAGTTCTTGCTGGAGATGCTTGGGAGATGAGTAGAAACCCATTGCAAACATTGTCCTGTTTGCACCATACATGATCCAATAACCTGGTTTTTGACTGTTTTAGGGGATATAAGTCAAAATATCAAACCTGGAACTCTTGAATGTGTCCTCTTGTTTTATACCAGGGGAACTCAGTATGGGAATTGGGGTTGCTATCGAGGAAACCCTTGTAAATGCTAAACTTGGCACATAGCTAAGGGGTGCCACCTTCCTTTTCTCTTGTCTAAGCAGAACCCTTGCCCCAGCAGCTTAAGCAGTTAGTATGTCTATATAGTAGTGTATGCATATTTATTGAATAAATGCCTACCCATTGGCTCCCTCTCACCCCAGGGGTCCTGTTTTTACAATACGGAGATGAAACAAGGCGTGTTCACATCACCCATGAAATCACCAGCATGGACACTCTACACGCACTCATTGTGCACATTTTCCAGCAGAAGCTCACCATGGGAATGCTTAAATCCCATAATACGGCCATACTCATTAAGGACGAATCCCGCAATGTCTTTTATGAACTGGAGGATGTCAGGTACTGGTTGCATGGGACCTTATACATCAGTTGTCAATACACACAGGCCAACTATAATGATTCCTACTTTTCTTTAATTTTGCAGAGACATCCAGGACAGAAGTATTATAAAGATCTACAGGAAGGAACCCCTTTATTCCTCGTTTCCTGCTCCTCATATTACCAACGGGGATGTGAGAGTAAGCGGAAAAGACCGCTGGTCAGACTGCTGTCAACGGCTTTGGCTGGGTCTGGGCTGGGGGCTGGAAGTAGGTGGCAGCTATTGCTCCCAGCCCAGAAGCCTGTGTCTCTGCATGTTTCTATGTCATACTGTTGGTGTGTCTCTCAACGTATGATTGTGTTGAGCATGTGAGTCTGGAGATTTCTCCATGTGTTGTGTGTACGGAACAGAGAGGATGTTTCTCCTTCTCATATGAGTTTGTGGGACAAATGTGTAATCTCATAGGACTGAAGAGAATATAGAGGATAGAGCAGTGTTTTTTTCCATCCAAGCACCCTTTGAAGTTGAGGGTCACCTATAGATTAGTGGTTACAAACTCATTACAAGACATTGTTGTCACAGCCTATAGTTACAAGATTATATAGGTCAACAAAGAGGCATACACCCAAAAAATCTCACCCTGATGTTCAACACAGTCTTCTGCAGTCTTCCTAGGGATGCAAATTGGCATTTTTCAAAGAATATGCCCTAACTGGTCTTCAGACTGGGCTCCCTAGTGACTGCTGTGGGTGGCACATGAATACAGTGCTGCAGTCTGTACTCAGAATTTATAAGGGGCAGAGGGGGGCACATAAATGTCTCGATTCCCTACCTGTTCCCTAAATTAAGCGTCATCCAGACATGCTAGTTAGGAAATGACAGCCGGCACAGGCCTCAATGAAGTTCTGCAACTGGTGCCATATTTCTAATCTGGTACTAAAGGCAGAGGACAGCCAGACCCTAGTACTTTTTAAATGAACTCTAAAGGGCACACTTTGGGGCCCTTAAGTGCTCTAGCACTTGTGTCCAGGGTTATAGTAAATGGCTCTTCCAGTTCGGCAATCTGCCCTTGGGTCCCACCAGCATGTTAGATGACCACAAATGGTCCAAAGGATCAGACCACGTAATTCGGCCACTTTCTGACAGGTGACTGCACCGGTGCAATTTAGCACCTTTGTTACAAAAGTTTACCCAGTATATACAGTCTACTTTAAAGTAATGTCTGGGTGTCTGGGTGTCTGAGCCTGGCTGGATATGTGTACATGGAATGGAAGTACTGGAGTTGAGTATATCTGATGGGACTATATACAGTATAATTCATGGAAGAGGTGTTGCGTGTTTACTTCTGTGTCCATGATGCTTCTCTCAGCCCAAGTCAAGTGCATGTCTGGGCCAACTCACCACTAAGAGCCAAAGCCCATTATGCCACGTGTCCATTTGCAAGAATGTCTCAGCTTCATCCCTGATGAAACACACAGGAGCTTCCCATCTGAAACACCTGAATGAATTCTAATTAGAAAATGCCTGTTGACCATTTGTCTTGTTGGCATGTGAAGGGAAACCCATTACTAGCAAGAGAAATAATTGTCTCTCGGCCATGCATTGGCTTTCACAGCATCCCGAATGCCAACTGTGTACTTCCGGCATACTCAAGAGTTTCCATGTATTCCCAGCCCGTGCCATAAGCCTATTCCTAGAAACCCTAGCCCGTTGCAATGAACAGAGAGGAAATAATACATAGCAATAAGCTACAAGCTCAACGATATAATGCATATACTATAGCCTTGAGTGCACTCCTTTGGTTTTATGATATTGTAACCCTGGACCAGGCAACAGATGGACGCATCCATATACTTTGCCACTAAAGAGCCAGGCTTTACATTATTTTTGCTGGTTTATATTTTCTAATGTAATAAATAGCTACACAATAAATGTTGGCCATCTGCTCTTTCTACTTTATTTATCTAGTCAACGCGTCTGGTAGGCATTTTCATTCAAATTCCCCTTTGCTACTTCCACATTCACTGGTTAAGAATAACTGAGGGCCGGGCCTATAAATACCCACTTTAATCCCATTTTCTTCCTTTATTATGTCACAAATGTTTTGTGAAAGAGGTTCCTTTGGATATTTGTGTTACTAAAGGTATCCATAAAAATCACAGCAATCTTGTACATATCTCTCCATACCTATTTATTTTTTAGTTTATTGTTATAGTCATATGATGTTTTCAATCTTGTAAATACCAGTTCACTGCATGGAAGGAGCTTTGCTTGCAAATCCTACTAATATTCCATGTATGGCTTATTGCAGAGAGAGATGATGTACAGTTCCAGAGATTCATCTCCAACACGCCGTTTGAACACCATGTCTCCTGCTTCCCATTTGGCTTCAGGGTCACCACCTCCTGTGCTCCAGTCCTCGTCCCCGGCTCGTTCTCGTATGTCCTACAGTGGTGGTAGACCCCCCTCTTATGCAGGCAGTCCAGTGCACCATGGAGAGAGAATATCTGGTCTGCCTCCTGCTCAGGGGGTCTCCCCCAGCCCTAGTGCCATTTTGGAAAGGAGGGACGTCAAGCCAGACGAGGATCTTGCTAACAAGAATATGGTACTAGTGAAAAATGAGGGTCTTTATGCAGATCCCTATGGAATGGTTCATGAAGGCAGACTTAGCATTACATCTACCCAGTCCCTTGCTGGTTTAGGTGACCCCTTCTCATACCCTGGGGGGTTGTACAAACGAGGGTCAGTGCGGTCACTGAGCACATACTCAGCTGCTGGTCTTCAAACAGACCTAGAAGATGGAATGTACAAACCTAACTCTCATATCTATGGCGAAACCTATGGGACTGGGCTGGGTTTCAGAATGCCACCATCTTCCCCACAAAAAGTTTCTGATGGAAGGTTGGTAGATGTCCAGCAGAGTCAGAGTCCACACAGCCCCTACACAGGATCCTCAAGCCGATCATCTCCTGTACGTCAGACCTTCCGCAAGGACTCTTCCTCATCAGTATTCGTAGACAGTCCTGTTAGTAAGCAAAGAAACCATAGCTCCTCCTCCGGTAATAATGAAATATTCCCAGGACCTGGTGAAAGACCTCTTTCTGGGTTTGGATCTCCAGTTCCTGCTAAGGATTCAGAAACAAGGTGAGCCCTGGAATGAACCCATGAAACCTAGTCTTTGCAAAGATCTATGAATGACTTTCCTGTTTGACTAATTTCCTAACATTTTTTTGGTTAATGGTAATTTATTTAATCTACCGGTATGTATTCATTTAATCCTTAACTTGTGCATTTTGTTTACAATTGTAGCAATATTGAAATATGAAGCAACAGTTAAGATGAGTGTTTAGATCACAGGTGCCTGTAATTCCCATATATTTTACTTTACATGTTGGCAAGTGTAAGTTACTTGAGCTAATGGTTTGTGCAGAGCCTGAACAGGTGCTATTAGATTCTGTTGAGTTCAGCCTTTCGTAATAACATGGCCGGGGAACTTCCGAAAATACCCTGTAATGATGTCCCTGTGCATTATCCTTACCTGCCTGAAAAAGATATGTTGCTGGAGAGAACTAAAATCTAAAGCAAGCTCAATAATAACAAGACCTCTGCTGAATAATTTGGCTTTTGTATTTGTCTTGAAAAGCCTACAAGGTTTCCTCCACCTTCCCAGTTGATATGCTACTGGAAGTCTTGGAAGGCTAGTACAGCAGTGAGCATCTCAGGACTAGTTGAAGACATCAGAATTAGAGATGGTAGGCCCAAGATAGCACCAACCCTGGTTTCTGGCCTTTACCCCAAAGTCAAAATTCCTTGTGCCTTAATGACTTTTGATCATACCACCAAACACTGAGCTCTTATCTGTCCCCTAGCATGCATACAAGTAAATGTGGCCCTACAATGATCAATTACACTTATTTTGATGAAAATCTTTGACAATCGCTTAACCTTCCTTGATTTATCTGTGGAGCAGACCACCAATCAGATGCTAGTTTTATGTCCACCTTTCCAGTCGTTGGGTGGTTGGTACTCTATATACCCAACTAGCCTGCAACCCATAAGGTAGAGGCATGGCTTGCAAAGGTGCCCCAAATGTAGATTATCTTTTCTTGAAGAAGGGACAATATTTGTCTGGCCTGGGGCAGAGCATGTTCATGCCCATTTGATCTCACGTTTGAGGTCATCACCAGATCAGACCATTGATAAAGCCTATCCAGTGGAAGGCAAAATGACTGCAAAAACAAGGTCCATTCTACTAATAGGATCATAACATCACCATAGTCATTGATGTTGGGGGGTGGTAGAGGTCTATAATTGATTACCAACCCTGATACTGTGTTTTAAATGTGAAAAGCTTTCAAAGATCTAATAGTGCAATTGATCAATGGAATATAAATGTGCATTTATTAATGGAACCACAAAATACAGGCATCTTCATTTCTTCATCTAAGAAGCCATAAGCAGCCATCTTTCTTTTCTGTGAAACTGCACTGCTTATAACAATCATGCCCCAGAGAATGCTGGGAGCTGAAGCATTTGGCTCAAGGGCAACACAGTCCGGACTGCAGGAATACTATTGGTTTTCCTTCATTATATATTATATATATTCATATGAATGTTCTGATCCACAGGACATCTTAGCCAATGAAGAAGGCAAGAAATAATAAATAGAATGAAGTGGGAAAAGAGTGAGTGTTTGGTAATTAACACATTGCTTGGTATTAATAAATCAACACGTCCCACACCAAAAAATCTGTCCATTATTTAAGGATATATCACTGGAGCATTTTGCCAGTGACTTATTCATAGGCCTGTTATTTATTAATTAGCCTGATTAATGAGCCTGTTCTGAGAATTCTTCATTTATGTGATTTGTGCCTCGGTGGGAGAAGCAGATGCTGGGGGTTCCTGTGCGTCGCCACGAGAAAAGAAAGACGAAAGAAAGAGAATTATAGATTCGACAGCAATGCAGTGTTTGGTGACAAGCTAACGTATGCTTTGTAAGAAATGATCGTATATTTCCAAATAACTACAAGGCAGTGTACAGTGACTAAACCAACATGGCTGCTCAGCCTTTAGGAACCAGGCATAACAGGCGTTCAATCAACCCATGATATCGTCCCTGTTATATTGAGGAATTAAATGGCACAAATTGCAACAATGCCAGCTGGGAGATATACCAATGCAGATTCTTGTTGGCTACTCAGTTGAAATATTTCTAAGCTTAGAATGGACAAAGTAACCCCCATGTAAGCCAGCATGTAACCCAAAGAAGCTAATGTGAAGATCAACCATTGCATTGCATCTTCCACATCTATAAAATTGTCCATGATGGGCTAAACTATGTGCTGTAAACTGATTGGTGCCAAGAAGAAAACTATTACATCAACATCAAAAGAAGTTGCCTGCTCCCCACATGAGTAAAAAGAGTAATAAGGTGCATAGGAAAGGTGGTGCAAGGCATTAATCAGCTCTACTTTATATCAGATCCAAGGCAAGCGCCACATTAAATCAAAAGAATGGAAAAATATGCTCCCGAAGAAGCCCAGGGCAGCAGCGACTGACTGCAGAGATCTCAATCACACAAAAGCAGAGCTGACACTTTGACAGAAAACATATGCCAACAAAAAGAATAAGATTAGATGCTGGTTCTTGAGCTGCTTTCCTTATGGGTCGCAAGGAACTGGAAAGCGCCAGGTTTCTTATAACAATGGGGTTTGAGGCAAAGTAGGAGCTTCCTCCCCCAAAGCAGTGATCTTCGCAGAATAATTCTGAAGCCTTCTGATGACCCATTCCTGAACCTTGATAATATATAGACACAAGCAAATGAGCACTAGACCAGGAACCTCCTGCCCCAAAACAGTAATGTTCCTAGAATAATTCTGAAGCCTTCTAAAGACCCATTGCTGAACCACGATAATGGAGAGACACCTGCAAATGGACATTAAAAGTAGCCTGGATAACCCTTCCTATTCATTCAACAGAATACCACCTTGTTGTCCAGACAGCAAACTGTGTTATAAAGCCAAAACACCCATCATAGACTGTCTACTTTTTAGACTGTCTACTTTCCCACAATGCTGCACTCCAAACAAGCGGATCTTTCCCCAATTTGCCCACTTTGAGTTGGGCGATATTGGGCTAATTCGAATGTAGGGCCCTGCGGATCACAACGATGGACATACAGGCCGTTGGAGCGAGGAACACACCAACAAGTCAAAGTGGTGCTCACTCCCATTGGATTTTTAAACCTGTCTGATCAATATCTGTCCAATTGTTTTTCAAATATTGCCTGGGTAAGAGGTCAGAGGACTCTGTTGGCAGCTTCTATTCACTTGTGTATGGTCACCTTAATGCTATGAGCCCTTCAAGGGGGCAGTCTCACTTTTTTTCGAATTGAAAGTCTGCCCTGTTTCCCAATACCACCTCCCTACTTTCAGTAATGGGACTCCTGGTCTTACATTGATCTATCAACTCTGTGGCTTCATTGTACAGAAGCTTGGAGCCTACATGCTTAATCCTGTCCTTGCTTTCCCTACATTTGTATAATAGCGCCCAGGCTTAATGTCTCCATATTTTGTCCCAGGGAAAGAATGGAAGCCATGGAGAAGCAGATTGCCAGTCTAACAGGGCTTGTCCAGAGCGCCCTTATGCGGGGACCTGATGGTGACAGTCCAAGGTACATGGTGCTTCTCTCCCTTCTTCTACTGCCTGTGTATATTTATTTCATGTATATGGACTGACAAACTGGGTATGTTTTCCAGTGAGAAGCCTGAAACAGTTAACGGGGGAGCAGCAATTACATCAGGTGAGTTAATAGACTAGTAACTCAAACTGCGAAAAATTGGTGCTTCCTTCCAATAACCATATATGATGTGGGACAGGGCTGCCAAATTCCATTTATAGGCTCATTATCTCTGCACCTCTGTTCCCCCATTCGATCGCTCCAGGTACCAGGATGAGTCACACTGTGTGATGCCAACTGTCATGGGAAATATATTGTAAAATGACTAGGGAGAGCTCTAATGATATTGCCTATATATGAAGAACATGTCCCATAGAAATGATTTCCCTTTGGTTCTCTGTTAAAGCGACTGGTGCAGGGACCCCGTTGTCCACACCCACGGCAGGGACCAGCAGCACCCCAGCAGACCAGAGCAAGGCCATCAACCGCCTGCACATGCAGCTGCACCTCCAAGGTCTCCAGCACAATGCCAGCGAGCTGAGGAACCAACTGCAGCAATTGAAGAAACTGCAGGTACCAGCCAGAATAAACCATTCATGGTGATTTTAGATCGGTCACAGATGTATAATAGGGCATATGATATAGGAGAAGGTCATGTTGGCCTTCTGTTTGATTATTGCCATCTTTTGCATGATCAGTTTCTCTTCCTCTCATTTCTTCTGTATTTGGAGAACAGAGAACTTATAGATTTGAGACCAGGATGAGCTACTTATGGCTCTCATTTGGGGTGATCCTTTACATTCATACGTTCATGTTCCCAAAACAGGGAACTGAGTCAATAGTAGTATTATATAAATAATATGTCACTGTGTATTGTAGGGTGCTGGTGCTGTAGATCGTATGGCCCCAGCATGATCACGATTTGCTAAAATATTGGCTAAAATGTGACAGTGGGGGTCGTGAAGACAATGGGACATGGTAAGAACAGACCACTGGGCCCTGCGCTGGTCCTTTTCCCTAACCCCTGCATCAAGGCAGCCTAGAATGCACCTGCTCCCCAATACCTGTTCTTTTAAGGCAGAGGTGTGGAAATGAGGTGTCTAAACATGGAAACACCAACCTTGCTGGGGCAGCAGGACCATTTTCAGGAACCAGTGGTTGGGTTGGGGCCCTTGGCAAGGGTCCACATAAGGAACAGTTGATCTTACAATAGTAATAAGTAAAAGAAACAATATGGACAGAGCAGGGCAAAACTGGGTAGAGCTGCCTAACTTGTGGCCCTTCAGCTGTTTTTAAGGAAGCCTCATTTTCTGCCTCTTTCTCCAGCTCCAGAACCAAGAAGCAGTACGGACCATGCTAAAGCGAACCGAGACAGAGATCAGCGTGAGAGTGACAGACACCATGCGCAAGCAAGAAGACCCATTACAGAGACAGCGGGCGATGGTGGAGGAGGAGAGGCTAAAATATCTGAATGAGGAGGAATTCATCACTCACCAGCTCAAGTAAGAAACAGATAAAGGGTCAAGAAGACATCAAACCCTATCCAGATCTCCAGAACTCACAGCCTATGGCTCCTTGATATTTGGTTCTTGGCTTAAAAGAACCATGCTGGCTTTGTGGGGCCCCCTCCCAAGCCATTAACAGGCCATTTTGAGGGCTGTTAAATTTAAGAAACATATTTGCTTATCTCTTCTTCAATGGTGCACATTTAAAGCTCTACACAAAGACCAGGTGCAAACATTGTGGGTGGGAAGTCCGCATGGGGCCATGATCTAGGAAGGCAGACCTAAAGGGGAAGACCAACATTGTATTACAGAATATATTGATTAACTGAGTTTGGTAAAATGCATGGTTATCAAGGCAGATTATGTGTCTCCATCCTTTTTTGACATTTCTTGCAGCATTTCCATTGACTGCAGTGTGTGTATCATGTTTGTTTGCCACCTCGTGGTGGCCCAGGGGTAATGCAGACCTGCCAAGCTTATCTACTCTGAACATGGGTCTGGACATCCCGGTCTCTCGGGTACCTGTCAACACATTCTGTTTCTAATAAATAGTAAATATGCTGGGAAGTAATTATTACACACACAGGAGTGTTACCTTGTGGGTCTTCACTGACCTTTGTATTGTCTCCTGAATTAGTGACCTGGAGAAGTCAGTGGAGAAAATAAAGAAGGATCTGATGCACAACCGCCACTTGATCTCAGTGCACGAGCTGGAAGAGAAGGCTGTGGTTCTGAGGCATCTTGGGGAGACATTGACTGAACTGAAAGGTACAAGTCATAGAATGAAAATATTAGTTAGTAGTTTAAGCAGATATTGTCACCTAAACAAACTCTTGCTTAAAACTTGACCATCCTCTGTCTCTGTCTTTCATTGTAGCTCAGTTCCCAAGCCTACAGAGTAAAATGCGTGTGGTTTTGCGCGTGGAGGTGGAAGCCGTGAAATTCCTGAAGGAGGAGCCTCATCGTCTCGATGGACTGTTGAAGAGATGCAAGACTATGACCGACACTCTTGCTCAGATCCGCAAGTAGGTCTTCCAGTCAGTTTGCTCCTATCTCATGTATCCTACACTGGATATTCCAGCACAAGGTTTGGGTATTGGGGCAAATTCTCCTAAAATATAACACCTTTGGTTAAATCACTGGCACAGACCATGATATCCATCAAGATTTCAAGCCATCTAGGGGGCTTTATCAATCTGTGCAGTTGGTCCGTTGGTTGCTGAGCGACCTGAGATTGGGGAGTAGACACTGCACAGGGGGCGAAGGCAAACAGGGTCCTGGCTGCCATTGCAGGGGTGGCACAACATGGGAACCCCCCAGTGATTACTTCAACAATTATAAATAAGGCAGATGGGCATTTGATTCTCGATTTATAAAGGAGGGCCACCCCTGCCTGTTCCATAAATAATTCTGATACATACCTTAACCCTGACTCTTCTGTTATATAACCCCAGCTGTGCCCTGTAGGGATTCTTCATTGCTCCTGCCTTGACTTATATGCTTGTTCCTTTCTTAAACTACCTATAACCCTGTTCTTTTTCTTTATCATGCTCATGCCCTATTTCTCCTTAACCATATGATCCCCTTAATCCCACACCTATCTTCTTCCCTGCACTTTATAACCCATCATAATCCTCCTCAATCCTTCCCAGTAACAACTGACTTTCTCCCACTCTCCCCAGACAAGTAAACGAAGGTGTTTGGAACACCCCAGAGAACCTGCACAATCAGTCCCCAAAACAAATGACATCCGATAGCAATTTCCCAAAGAGCACAGTGTTTGAGCTGCCATCTAGCCCTCCGACCAACTTCCATGAAGCTCAGAGCCAAAGCTGGGAGTCCGTGTGCCACAGCGAAGGCACCAACACAAACCCAACTAAGGGGGAGATGGTGACTGTGAGGACGCAGACTGTTCCAGAGACCAAGAGGGTTGGAGCAGAGAAATCGGTGTCAGTGGAGGTAAGGAAAGAAGAAACTAAGATATTACATATTACAGAACTTGGGGCTTCATCACTTGCATTAATTTATTTAAAGAAGCATTGCAGCAAATTGTGAGTGTGCCATTGGGGTGCCCAAAAATGTTCACCATGAGGCCCAGTAGCAAGTCCAAGATATGTGTCACATCATTATCCATTCTTTTTGCCTTTATTTCTTAATCAGTAAATAATTATTTATAGTTTTGCTCGATAGCATCATCAGCCATCGGATGTGCTGAAATAAACCACTGACGCAAGCTTGTTTCAGATTCATATTTATGTGGAAGATAGCATAATAAATAAAACATATAGGAGTTCCAAGAATTACAATTCCAAGATCCTGGCCTGTTAACTCTACTACACTGATTCATGGAAGACTCCTTTAATAAGGATATTTGTTGGTTTATCTCCATCTAGTCATTGCTCATCTTTCAGGCAGCAGTACTGTAAAGTCAAGGGCCTAAATAAATTGATATTATGAGATGGAATTGTACATGAGAACAAGTCATGATCAGCACTGCGTTGACAGCAGAGGAGATATGGGAATAAAAAGGTGCCAATGGTTTGATGCCCTTTCCTTACCTTCTGTCTATTTCATACAAGACTTGCTTTGCTTGCTGAATTCATTCACTGACCTGTAACCTTAGCTGAGACCCAACTCATTAAAATGCATGACTACCTGCCTTCTGCACAGCCCCATTGTCTTTGGAGATTCATTTTAGCAGCCTGATACTTCTCCCCTGATTAGTTTTCTACATTTTAATAGGCAGATGACAAGAACAGGGTTATTCATATTGTAGACCTTGCTGGTTGGCTGCAATATCATTTTTCCATGGCTCAGTCTTTATAATGGGTTCCTTTGTGAAGCTGTCGGGCCTGGGGAACAGCAGGGAGACGCGGTGCCTCGTATTTTTTTGAGGCTGTCACAGCTTGGCCTTCACTGCTCTGCTGGGTTGTACCTGGGGTCAGGTCACCACAGTTCTTATATTTGTCAGGTTGGACAATTAATTCAGCTTTGTAGTTTATTTTGCATACATTGAAAATATCTCCCCGGCTCACAGACACACACAAAACGAGTGTAAAAAATAGTACAAGCGGTCTCATAACATGAGGGGAGTAAGTGTACAAGAAGCAGGTCCTACAACTGCTGAGGGCCCGGGAGCTATGGAGGCCTAGAGGATCACACACTGGAGCATCAGCTCATTGTCAATAGCAATGTTAACGATGAACTTGGGATTTAGGGCTAAAATTGGGATGGGCGGATGAAGACAGCATGCCCAATAATATTAAAAAAAATAAAATGTCAAGCTTCTACTCTGCTCTATACTAGTTACCACTGTCTAGCTTGCCATTCTTAAGATCTGGCCAGCATTGCTATGGCCCCATGGAGAGGAATATTTGCCTCCATTGGGCTTTTTATTTCAATAACATGATAAAGAATCCATCCGGCTTGAAGTTCTGTTCTGCCAAGCCTGTACAATACTGTAGTGAGTTTTGAGTATTACTGAGTAGGTTGATCCAATGGTAAATAAACACTGGTTGCTTCGCCATGAAGATAAAGGTTTGGAGTTGCTAACTAGAAACTTCTGGATTTAAGGAGGGTTGATGGGCAGTGATGGGTTCCATCTGAGATAGACAAGTCCACACAAAGCAGAAGGTGAGATGTAAGAAGGTGTGCTGGCAGTTTAAAAGGGGGTCAACTAGCATGGATCAGCTTGGTCAGAGAAGTGGCAGTAGAAAAAGACTGGCCTTTATTAATCAAATAATGATCAGTATGATGAGGGAAAGCATTTGGGCTTTTTAAGAGGTACTAAAGCATGTGTCTGGCATGGAATGTGGCATTGTAGTTCCTTATGCTGATTACCCTTCTCTGTTTCGGTTCAGGCAGCAGAACGAGACTGGGAGGAGAAACGAGCGGCACTGACTCAGTACAGTGCCAAGGATATCAATCGTCTACTGGAAGAAACCCAGGCAGAGTTAATGAAAGCTATCCCCGACCTGGACTTTGCAGCCAAACACAAAATTACCGGAAGTGCACCATCCACCCCAGAACACCGAATCAGCAAACCACAACAGGCACAAAAGCTCAGCACCAAGATAGACCCCAACGGGCGGAGGGGATCTGGTAAGGAGTTGGATTGTGGGAGGGTGTTATAACTAGAGAAGCAGCAAATGAATACATCAGTGCCCAGCAGATTCATACTAGGGTGAATACAGGTCTACTTGGTAGAAGTTTTCATTGCTTCATTTTAAATGAAGGGTCAGGGGTCATTCCTAGAGTAAAGGGACTAACATAATCACTTGTTATTGGCTTCTTATTGTGTCACACACTTGGCTTTACTTGCAGATGAGCTAACAGTGCCCAGGTACCGCACTGAGAAGCCATCAAAATCACCTCCACCCCCTCCTCCACGCCGCAGCTTCCCTTCTACCCATGGACTCACCACCACTAGGACAGGAGAAGTCATTGTCACCAGCAAGAAGGAGACCGGACTTATCAAGGTGAGGAATTCAGTGCAGTTCTGTATGAACAAGGTGCCTGGTGACCCATATGTGCACTGGAGCACAAGTAGGGGATTTGGAGGGGCTCTCATTTGAGTGGAACTTGAATGGTTGCATTATACTATCCTGAATCCTGGTGATGTATGTTGTTTTCCCTGTCCTAGAAGTCAGAATCTGAAGAACTGGAAACCCAAAAGCCTCAGGTGAAGCTGCGCCGGACTGTGTCGGAAGTTGTTCGCCCTGCCTCTACCCCACCAATCATTGCCTCTGGTATCAAGGATGATGATGATGAAGATAGGATTATTGCAGAACTGGAGGTAATAAGTGCTTGTGAGCCCTTTTAGGACACCTCCCTGCTTGCAAATGAATGCAGGATTCTAAGATGCAGTCTGGGAGAGTTAGGATCAGGAGATCTAAAATATAAACCTGTTGCATCTAAACAAAGGAGCTTGACCTTGACACTGGTGAATGATTTGCTGCTGGAGATGGCCTCCCTGTTTCTAATGGCCTAGTCTGTGTCCATCATCCATTTAATCTCACACTGTCTTTCATTGGATTCTGTGGGCTGGTCATCCACAGGGAACCTGGTCTGACCACAACCATATGTTCTACTTTTGTTCAATGATGCTTTGGTCATCAAGGTGTACATCCCAAGTTCCTACCATCCAGGGCCAACACAATCCATATAAAGGTCTATTTTATAGAAGCGAAACTGACCTTCGTTTCTGTACAAGACTATTTTAACATATACAAAGATTGCAGCTACAGGACCTGAGGTTTGTAGGTGGTCCAAGAAAAATCGGAGAAGGTAAGGTCACTAGATCCTGGGTACCATAATATCTAAAAATACTTTTTAAACTTTAAAAAGATGTTTAGGTGTCATCCATTAGGAATGTTAACCTTCTTTAGTTGTTTAACTGAAAGCCTAAAGATCTTTGTTAACACCATCTGGAATATGGGTAGAGGGAAAAATGCCTTTGTACAGTTTGCAAGGAGCTGAGAGGTGCTATCAGTAAAAGGTCAGAGTGATGGTTGAAAGCACTTACTGTCTAAAATGCTGTGTTTGCCTTTATCCCATCCTACTGTATTTTGACCCTTCAGGTATTTCAGAGAAGCTCTGGCTCACTGCTTATCCCCCAGTTCCATGGTGACCACACCACGGCATCCCAAGTGTTGCCACGTCCAGCACATCTGTGGTCCAGTGGGGCTGCAGTAACATCCAGAGGATGGCAGGTAACAGCTTGGGCTCTGGGCGGCCTTGCCCTGATCTGCTGTGCACTCCTCACTTCTTCCTTTACACATCCCCTTCTCTTAACTCCCAAATAACCAACTAATGCTCTGCACTTCCTTCCTTCTTCACCTCACTCCTGGTGATGGACTCGGCCTGCATTCTGACAGTTCTACTAATGCTACAGCGCATGGAGCCTGTGCCATCTGCTCTTCTCACATACCCGCACACCTCCAAACCTAATGAGGTGGTCACATGTAACTGCATGCTTCTCAACTCTCAACTAAATTTAACAACGAAACGTGATTATACTGTAAAAAAACACATACCTGAGCCGAGTGCCATTATTAACATGTATGGAACGTTGGCTATTTGGCTAGCCAGTATCTTGCATCTGTACATTGAGAACATGTATAATGTAGATAATATTTATATACTGCATGGATATGGTCAGGATAAAAGACATCAGAGCTCAGCAATGTCAATTTCCAGTATTATACTACAGTAGCACATTGGTATTTGGCCTATCACAGAGCCAACCATCTAGGATCACATATGGAAGATCATCTGTTGCAGCTCTTAAAATCCAGCAGCCCAGTTGGAGACTCTGCCTACAGTTCTGTGTCATAAGAACATGATCAGTGCCATTCCTTCTGGCTTTCTTCTCTCCTTGGCTTTGATTAGCAGCTTTCTGTGTTTAATATCTCAAGCATAGGGCATCACTTCTTATAAATAGAGAATGCATGGTAGAGTAGAGGTCTCTACAGCTAATCAGGAAGGTACCTGCTCCCCAGGCCCAAGATTGACCAAGGACCAAACTCAACACCACTCACCTTCTACATTCTACAAAAGGATAACATTGTTCTGACACAATTACCTGGACTTTCTGGTCTCTCCACTCTCCATCTCTTCTTCATTTTTGAGACTTGTCTTTTCAAAGATCTGATACTTGTCTTTCTTATAATTATCAAGAACAAGCCTGTCTCTTATTTTCTCAAATAACCTTAAGAAAATAAATTGACTTCCAATCCTAATTCCTCATCTTTCCAGATGCCACAAATAGCCTTCTCCATCTCTGTCTTTCACCACTTTGCTGTTGTCTTTGCTTCTCAACTGGGACTGGCGAAATATGCCAAAAAAAGTTTTTTTATGCTTTTTCATAACAATTATATGTGTTGTGGAATCAAGTGGTGAGAGGTTAAATCCTGTCCTGCCAGGCTGTAGAATCTGATCAGACTGAAGGAGGCCCAAAGGTCACAGAGGCAACATCACCCCGACTTTCCTCAGCTCATGATCTCCAGGTAGGTTATATGAATGGAAGTCCTGGGTGGAAAGATCTGTTTGGTATAATATATCCATAGTATTTATTTTTGACACTTTCTACAATTGATTTGTGAATCAAATTATAATTTTCATAATTAAAAAGTCAACTGAATTGGCTCCCATAATCCAAACTTAGTTGTAGTCTTCTAGATTTTAGCTGTTGTAAGTGATATCCAACCAACCATGGGCAGTGCGGACCCAAAAGCCAGGGTGTCGAAAACCCTCTCTTCTTATTTTCAGACCAAATGAATTTAGCAAAAATACCTAAAGTAACCAACAAAAATGAATGTAATGATCCAAGATTGCCTTCATCAAGTGCTGAATGAAATAATAGGCCTCTAATTGAAGAGATAAAGAGTTGATCTTTATAGTATTATGCTATTTTACGCATCATTGTCATTGCTTACAGTTATCAAATGAGGAATACTACATTTTCATGACCAGTTTTTCTGCCTTCCTAGGAATTATCTGTCCCTACTTCAGTCAACCGAAAGTTCTCTCTTCCTCAGATCATCCTCACAGAGTGGACTTCCAACCCACCTTCTCCTGCAAATGAGGGTGCTGGGTTTTATTTTAACAATTTATCTTCAGACACTCACATGTCTTATTCAGATTCTGTCTTAAATCTCAGAGGACCAGAAACCCCATCTCTGGGTATTCATGGGATGTCTGACAAGGGCAGCAAGACTGAGGAGAGAGAAGAAATTATTGGTTTTATTATGATGAAGGGCAGTATTGTGTCTTTAACCAGTGAAGATATGAATGAATTGGAGAAGAGCGGTGAGGTGAATGATATGACTGTAAAACATATTGGGGAAGTCAATGGAAATATTTTAGCGGAGGAACTCGATGACAAGGCAGTTGGCAAGCCTGTCCTTTTACTCTTTGAAAAACCGGTGGTGCTTGAAGATGCTTACAAAGGATTATGGAACATAACAAGGAGCTGGCAACCTTCTGAAGGATCTGCAGAGGTTCAGCACGCACTAGTGACTTCAGAACTGACAAAAGATGAATTTGATGAGAGCGTGGCCCAAATGAAGTCATTTCCAGAGCTCCTAGATATAAATGATGAGGCGCTCCAAAGAATGACAGGGCCATTTGTCCCAGTGCCAAGACCAAGAAACCTTCTAGGAAAAGACTCAAAATGTCAACGCCCAAAGCACAATAGCTTAGAGCTATCTAAGGCACACAGCAAGGCATTGCTAGAAGACTTTCACTCAGGAGTGGCTTCAAAGATGAGAGTAATTGATGTTCAGAAAATGATGCATTCTGCATTAGAGAATACAGCCCGCTCCCATGTTATTCCAGCACAAGAACAAGACAGATTGTCAGCAGATGGAAATTGTGTGGAATGGAGAAGCATGGACATTTGCAGGAATACCTATAAGAGGTTGGCCGGTCTGGAGGAAAGCATCAGAGAGCTTGAGCTCACCATAAATGAAATTGGTGTAGAGCAGCCTGTAGAGTTTACACAAGATGAGTGTTGTCAACAGTCTTATGCGCTTCAAAAAGAGACAGGTCAAGGTCAATTAAACATGATGAGTGGGAATGAACCTCTCCAGGCTTTACCAAGAGCGGGCAATGGAATACCAGTCAGCTCTCCAAGCAAAACTAAACCTCCACTGCTGCCCAAGCCTCAGATCCCTAAGGTGTAACTTACTCTATGGTCCCCTTTCCCCAACTTCTTCTATTTTGTAATGAGGGCTTTTTGTGTTTTCTCTTGAACAAGAGAAATTGTAGCAATTTCTTTTTTGTAAGAAGTCTACGACTAAGTCACCAGCTGATTTACTGCATTGCAAATTCTTCTGTTACCTTGTGTTTGTAGGCCTGAATTCTTCTTATCTTCCCTCTGTCACAAATAATAATTTAGGTGGTCCTTCTTATATGTGTAAAATACAGCTGCAACTATATTTCCCAGCAACGTGATAAAAAAGAAAAATAATGTCTCTAGACCAGCGCTGCAACTCAATAGAATGAAAAGTATCCATGTATGTACCGCCTGAGATTGGGAAATTTTGGAATACAGAGAGTGGAAATTGAAAGACAGCTGTGCATAGAAATAAACCATTAGTGGTGGAATTTATTTAAAGAGTAGAATTTATGTCTGAATGGGATATTTCTTTCATTCTCTCCCTCTGTTCTTCCCACCCTTCCCCTCTCGTACTCTTTTGATCCTTCTCTCTTATTTGTCCTCCTTTCTCCCAGACCTCACTCCAACACAATGTCTTGACTGGGAATGCCAGGAATTTTGACCTTGATTTCCTGTTATTCTGTCCCTTCCAAGTGTTTCTGTGCGTGTCTGTTAGCCATGAGCTGCTCTGCCCTCACCTGTGCCCCCGCTGTGCCCTGATATGACTCTGCAGCACCAGTTCTCAAGATATTTTAGAACAAGGCAGGAAAGCCAACACCCAATAGCTTATCCTTACGTGACCTTCAGCCTGATTGTTTCTTAGATGACCTAGCATGCATGGAAATGTCTTGGATCACACGCACACTCAATATTCCTATTCACTGCACCTTCTTTACCTGCACAGGTGTGTGTTTATGAGACTAAGCTATACATTATATCCACTTGTGTTCTGATCCAGAGCTACAGACACAGAGCCTTAGGCAAATGGGCTGAGCCTGGGGTCCTTATGAGGTCCTGTTGGAGGATATGAATTTATAACAAGTTCCATAGCCCTGTGTGTGAGCAAGCCTTGCTGCTAGATAAAGTATTGTCCATGCAGCCATGACCCAGTCCCAACCATTTCTCCTGAACCAACACTAGCCATTCAAACTTGCAGCTCGGTATCCATCTCTGCACCCTTCCCATTCTTCATTCCTCTTTGCATCTCTGTTCCTGTCTGCAATCCTGTAGATCACCCCAGTTTATGCTGCCCCCATTTTAATTCTGCTTTCCCTGGATATCTTGACGTCCTCCTTAAGTGCCAAGAATTTTCAGCCAATCACCTTCCTAGACTCACCAGAAAATTATAGGATAATATATTTTGTAATCTCACAGTGACTACTAATTAGCTCTATAGTGTTTAGGGCCCTCTAGATATCCAAGAAACGAATTGTAAGTGGTTTTGGTTGCTACTGTTTCTTTTTTTGTTCTCAGTATCGGACTGGCCCACCTGGAAAAGTCTGGGGGATTACTCCCAGTGGGCATAGGTTTCAGTGGACCCTTCTGCTTTCAACCATTTGACCTATTTCATGGTCTTCCATTGTTCCTCTGTGAGAACAAAAAGGAGACATAGATGAAATAGTATTAAAGTAAAGAGACCAAGAGAGGAGGAAAATAGTTTGGAGAGCGGGTCTTTATTCTAAATTGTTTAGGGGGGCCCCTAGCAGTCCAACTCTGTCCTTTATAGATGGATGTGTTGTACACATAACTTTCTAGGCCTCTGCACTACCAAGACTTCAGTATCTGTAAGCTGATCTGAGATGATCAGGGTGTTGGGTATGGTCTAAAAGTTTCTACAGAGATGTAGTCTTACACCTTCTCCCTTCCAATCTCTCTTCTGCAGAGTGGAGGTGTCTCTATCCCACCCATGAAGATGGTAAACCCGGTGGGTTCCCGGCTGAAAGGCACCCAGCAGACCAGCGGAGACAAGAGTAACAAGCACTCCAAGCAGAGGATGGAGTACATGAGGATCCAGGGCCACCAGCAGGTAGTTTATCTCTAGAGAAGATGTGAGCACAAGGTTAGCACCAGCCGAGACCATTTCCAACTTTCATGATTCTGCTGCTGTATCTCTGTGTGTTTCTGTAACATTGTCACCTACTTCTGCTCTAGAGCATGGGTCACTGCCAGATATATCTGCTTCTTCTTCTGCAAGGCTGATATACCTGATGGTGACCTGATTTTAACCGTTTCCACATCTTCTCTGCATATATCTCACCACAATTACTCGGGGCATTCCAAAACTCTGGAGGCAGGGGAACCGTGCAGGTTTAGCATTTGAAGCTCCCTTTCCTCATACTGAACTGAACCAAGTTTTAGTTTCAGGTCCCCTTATCAGTTGTAACACCCATCATATCCATGACTATATTTGGAAGAACGAATACTATATATGTAAATGGTTATTAGTGTAGTCAGGTTTATATTTTATGGAATAATGAACTTGAAGCTGAATCACCCCATCTTTAATATAAGTGCAGCCAGGAGGGACCTCCGAAATGGACAAGGCCATAGAGTTACCCCTACAAATTCCTTTTTCTCAGCATAGACTTTGGCTACTCAGTAGCAAGTACCTCTCATGGTGTTTACTCTGTGAGTAGGACAGACAAGAGATATAACTATAACCAGTGTCAGACTGGCCCACAGGGATACCAGGAAAACTCCCGGTGGGCCAAGGTGTCAGTGGCCCCTCATGTTGCTAAACTTTTGGCCTATTTCATGGCCATTCCCTATTTCTATGAGAACAAAGAGGCTAAATAGATGGAATAATTGATTATAGTATGTAAAGAAAACAGACTAGGAGAATAGAGGTTGATTGAGGAAATGAAGAATAATATACTGAGAGTGGCCCCTGGTCTAAGGTTTTATGGTGGGCCCCTGGTGTCCCAGTCCGACACTGACTATAACGCCTGCTAGGGATGCACAATCTAGTCCTTGGAAAACTGCTTGGTTTGTGTCCATTTAAAGCACTTGAGCTTTCTTTGGTTTATTAAAATCTGTACCCTTATTAGATCCAAGAGGGTTTTTATAGTGGACAGATAAATGAAATGTGGGGGCGACAATTGGTGAGGAACCCCTAGTAACCAATGTTACTAATTGACAAGCTGAAGTACTTTCCTACAGAGGGTAATTTGACACTTCCGAGTGTTCTGCTGCACCCAGGTTTCCCTTGCACCCATATAAAGTGGGTGCCTATTCAGTCCAGTGGGTTCAAAAGAAGTTCTGTACTGCACATTCTCACACTCAGAGAGGAACAAGGGATCCCTGGGAGCACAGAAAAATATGGTGGTGCCAAGCTATTTTGTGTTATTTGCCTTCTAGTCTTCCTCCCTGGACTGGGATTGAAAATTACACAGAGGTCCAAACCTCCCAGAGATGGTTCCGCTAACATTTAATCTCTTGCAGGGGACAATAATCAGCTCAGAGCACTCACCTTGCGTTGCCCTCGCTCCAAGGAACTCCATCTTAGCACAGATAATGTGTTAAACAGATAATGGCCAAAGTTATCTTTGCTATTAAGGAACTTCCCGGGACCAAGGCTTGTTGTGTCCTACCCTTAATGCTGAGCATTTGACTCCTCCCCGTTCATGGGATCTCATGATTCTGGGGACTGGTGTACCTGCTTGGATGTCAGTAGATACTTGTATGATTTGCAATGTTTATGACAACATTAGAGTTTGTTCTAGTTGCCAGTTCTGATGTTTGTGCTTTCTCTGTTCCAATGCTATTCCTGACCTCTGCTTTCTTCCTCTATTATTACTTCCAATATGCCCTTTAGTTCCTCCAGATTTCCTTTTTCTCCCCTCAGTTACTTTCTCCCTCATATTGCTATCGGTCTCTGCTACTCTCCTCTTGCTCAAACTCCCCTTCAACGCCCATTAATGTTGTCCTTCTAAACGTCATTCCTTCTCCTCTCAGCTATGTTGTCCTTTCTCTTGGCCATGCATCTTCTCACCCTCATCCATCTCCTTTGCTTCTTCTCTTAGCTTCTCCTTTTCATTCTTTTATGTTCTCTGCCTTCTCCTACCAAATATCCACCCTCTCTAGGTTCATCATTCTTCTCCAACTCTTCACCCTTCTCCCCTCCCACACCAACTCAACACCTTGTTTGTAATTGGATGACAGAGGAATGAACCTTTCCTGCCTTCCCCTTCCATGCTCAACCTTCCTCTTGATCTGTTTTCCAGGCTGTCAGACAATCTAAAGACACTGCTGGTGTGAATGAGACTAACCAGGGTTCTGATAAAACTGCACCTTCTCGAACCTCTATTCCTGTACTCAACTCTTTTGGTACAAGGAACTCCTCTATATCTTTCTGAGCAGAAAATAACTTTATACTCTCTCTCCTCCTTCCTACTCCTTGAACTGTGGACAGTGTCCAAGTTGGCCAGATTATTAAGATCCAAGGCCCCATCTCATCTCTTTTTTTTCTGCATTTATCAGCAGTGAAAAATCTGATAACCAAAGGGCTGGACACATGGAATGGAGAGAGAAAGACTTTATAAGGGACCACCAATGTGTTCCACTGTGCCCTTATATCTCCCCAGGCCTGACTGTTACCAAATCTGCAGCTACTCAACGTTCCAGATGTACATAGGAGTCTCCAGAAGCTATGGCTTTACCCAACGACACTTTGGTTTTTTTCATTTCAGCTCTTTAATTCTCAGTCCTGTAGGTTTCTGTGAAAAGTCTGGAGGTGTTAGAATGATCTTCTTTGTGTGTCATGTTGTTAGCAATAAGTGAGAAACCCTTCCCTGAAAGTAGATGGAGGTTCTCCACTACACCCTACACTCATTTGTCTTTGGTGGTTGCAAAAGTGCTTAGCACCAACTGTTGCATTGTTGCAATTTCCCTTCTTTGCCTGGGGGGAAGCACAGAGTGGAAGGAAGAGGTGACTTCTGGGTTACTAGACATATGGTATTATATGATCACTCATAGAGTGAGAAATGCCAAGACCAGTGATGCGATGACCTGACACTAACACTGTTACCCCAGTCAAGCAATATGTGTCCTCTGCACATGGACTGGACTTCGTGGCACAATTTCATGGCTTTCCTGGAGACTTTACTAATCAGGACATGGGTCTTGGAAGAGGCTGAAAATCAGCTTTGCAGGGTGGATTCTTCCTTGTAGATACTCCTGTCTGCTCTGTCCAGCAGGGATAATGGGGACCCCCTTGTAATATTGTATAATATAAGCACAGACACTAGGAACACTATATCCGTGGCGTGTGTGTGTGTGTGCAAACTGTGTGTCAGCGAATGGAGCAAAAATATCCCCCAGAATTTCTTTGGTTCCGTCTGTCCATCCTCTCAACACTTTCCACTACTAATCACATTTTTTTTTTTTTTTTTTGTAAATGAACCATTTTTTGTACAGACAGAGGCTGAGTTTATATAAAGGGAATAAAATACAAAAACCCGCACTGTCATTATTCTGAATTGCACAGGAGCTCTTTACATTCAGTCAAGTGTCTTACATTTTCTATTGATTTATGAAAATATATATATACATATTATATACATCAAATAAATGCCTAATATAAATATATATATAATATATATACTTAAAGGATTCTTTCCTTGCCTGGTGAGAAATTGGGAATGGGTGAATGAAATATTTTCAGGTTTTTTTTTTGCACAGGGCGTCTTAAATATTGTTCTCTAAGTAGAACTTGACTCATAAGCAAAATAGATTATGGTATATTTAATCTGACCCTTTAACAGCATTGTACTCTGATTGGCCCTTGCAAGCAACCAATAGCAAGTGTATATTTCTGCCCTGCCCACCCCAATGCTATATGTAGTCAGTTAGATCCCAAAAGAAAGAGCCTTATGCATTTGAATGGATCGAAGCAGGAGGTTCAATTGCACTAGAACAATGGCTCCTTGGGGGTGGGACAATAATCAGTATTGAGGAGCCAATCATTTGGCTACTCATGGACACCCAGTGATACGTTTCAGCTTCAGGAGCATTTGCCCTTGAACCTCTTTCTTTGTTTCTGTGTTAGACTGATCTTCTAGAGTTTCTTGGTGATGGGACCCACATGATTAGACCCTTGGCTGTACCTCTTAACTGCAGTTCTGGGGCGATACAAATGCAAAGACAATGACTGCAGTGATGCAGATTCAAGGGGAACTACTCTCTAGCCTATTCTTCAGACATTGTCCACCAGCCTTCAGTGAGGCAATGTATAAGGCCTCAATCATGATGGAACGTTGACTAGGCATTGTACATCCTCACTATTTGCATAGGATCCCTCATTATAGATCTTAAAGGGATACTGTCATGGGGAAAACATTTTTTTCAAAATGAATCAGTTAATAGTGCTGCTCCAGCAGAATTCTGCACTGAAATCCATTTCTCAAAAGAGCAAACAGATTTTTTTATAATTAATTTTGAAATCTGACATGGGGCTAGACATATTGTCAATTTCCCAGCTGCCCCAAGTCATGTGACTTGTGCTCTGATAAACTTCAATCTATTTTTACTGCTGCAAGTTGGAGTGATATCACCCCCCTCCCTTTCCCTCCCAGCAGCCAAACACAAGAACAATGGGAAGGTAACCAGATAGCAGCTGCCTAACACATGATAACAGCTGCCTGGCAGATCTAAGAACAACACTCAATAGTAAAGGTGGCCATAGACACACAGATCCGATCGTACGAATCGAGGATTCGTACGATTTTCGGATCGTGTGTGGCATGTGCCGACTTCTTTCGTCCGGCGGAGATCGGTCATTTGGGCGATCGGTCAGGTTTGATTTTGACCCGACCGATCCCGCCGGAGCTCATGGCACATCGTAATCTGATCGTTCGGCCGTACGGCCCCCGATATAGCCATGCCTGTTAATGGCATATCGGGGAAAGATCCGCTCGTTTGGCAACATCGCCAAACGAGCGGATCTTTGCATCTATGGCCACCTTTAAAACCCATGTCCCATTGAGACACATTTAGTTACATTGAGAAGGAAAAACAGCAGCCTGCCAGAAAGCATTTCTCTCCTAAAGTGCAGGCACAAGTCACATGACCAGGGGCAGCTGGGAAATTGACAGTATGTCTAGCCCCATGTCAGATTTCAAAATTGAATATAAAAAAATCTGTTTGCTCTTTTGAGAAATGGATTTCAGTGCAGAATTCTGCAGGAGCAGCGCTATTAACTGATGCGTTTTGAAATGTTTTTGTTCCCATGACAGTATCCCTTTAATTACTGTACGTCCTCACGATTTGCATAGGATCCCTCAATTTAGGTCTTAATTACTCTTGTTTTTGTAGCTTAATGAGAATCACACCAAATGCTGTCCATGGATATTACCAGCCATGTTTTCAGCAGCTACAGTTGGCTGAAGGAACGTTCTTCTTCATAGAGAGGAACAAGCTTACCCAAAACATTGAACTCTACAAACAAGCCAGGGTGCTTCTCTTGTGTGTGAGGGTGTGTGTGTGTGTGTGTGTGAGGGTGTGTGTGTGTGGCCACCTCCACTGCCACCCAATACCGTCATTTTGTGGTGTATTACAATGTAACGTTGCTCTTATCCTTCCAACTTTTTGAGGTCAACCAAGTTCCAACCTTATCTAGTGAGCAGGAAAAGGAACAGACACTTCCCATCACCATAGTAACCCCACTGAAACAAAGGGGAAACGGAAATGGAATCGATATATTTAACATCCCCCCGATGCTGATGATGATGTCATTGTGTGTATGATGACTGCGCATGTGGGCACATGGTCTTTGCATGAACAAATTAGCAATATTGTCTCTATGTTTGTTTAAAGAAAATTAAAATGGAAAAAATTGGAAAATAAACATGTTTGAGGGGAACCCTTCCCCATTTTTAAAAGCAATGTGTGTGTCTTTGAGCATGGATAGTATTGTGAAATGTTCAAGGCCTCTCCAAGCGTCTCTCTCGCTCTTCTTCGCAGTGGTTTTGGGTAATGAAGTCATTTTTGTACCTTCAGTGCTACCACATGTAGATCCTAGCTCTGTGTATAAATATATGGATGCCATAAATATTCCGTGATAAAAAGCGAAAAAAATGTACGTGTTTTTCTTTCCATGAGATACGCAGGCGGCGAGCTTGGGGGTTGTCATAGAGTTCCCTTTTATTTCATGTTCCTCCATTTATTCCATTTCAATAAAATGTTTTTTTTTCTTCCTCTCTCTCTCTGTGGAATCTTCCAGAACGTCAGAGGTGTCTTCTTCATGGAACTGGTTGAAATGCCCAATATTCAGTGGTTTTTGCCATTAGCTGTACCCTGGCAGGTCTCTGCACCGCTTCTCCAGACTCTTGAAACAAAGTAGCAGAAGCCAACTGATTTATTGACTTGTGGGGAAATGGCGGCTTGGCTGGAGGAGATCTGACTGGCTACATGGCTTAATGAGTCAAAATCAGTTTTGATTATATTTCCAACATCTTGGAAATTGCTTAGAATTCCGTTTTATCGGATCAGACAAACACTATTTTCTTCTTTTAGCCCCTTTCTAAGCCACCAACGTCTCCCTCTCCTCCAAGTTCACCAGCATCTGCACCATGTCAAATACACCTTCGTCCTCTTCTCCTCTTGGTCTCTGGCCTCTCACTCTCACACCTCTGTCACCCTCAATATGGAATCCTCTGCCTTTTCTGTTCCACAGCTTAACTGCTCATTTACCCCCTTCAAACATATCAGCCTATATCTACTCTACTCTCTCCCAAATGCATCAACTTCTCCATCTCTCCCCTTTATCAACTGCTCCCCCAGGCTGTTCTACATCTCTCCCACATATCCATGGGGTGCTTTGGGCTCTTCTGGATCTCTCCCACATATCAAATGGGCCCAGGCTGTTCTGCGTCTCTCCCACATATCCATGGGGTGCTTTGGGCTCTTCTGCATCTCCCCCACCTATCAAGGGTCCATCAAGCTATTCTGCATCTTCCCCCTTATCATGAGGTCCATCAGGCTGTTCATTATCCTTATTCCCCCATTATCTCCACATACCTCTGATATCTCCCCCATGAATAAGTTGAGTTCCTCTTATCTAGTATAGGTCAATCTAAAAACGACTGGACTTGCTGAGTAATCAATGAAGACGTTTCACTACTCATCCGAGCAGCTTCTTCAGTTCAATGAAGCTTGAACTGAAGAAGCTGCTCGGATGAGTAGTGAAACGTCTTCATTGATTACTCAGCAAGTCCAGTCGTTTTTAGATTGACCTATACTAGATATACTATGACCTGGATGAATGAAAATCTTCATAGTCATATTGAGTTCCTCTTATTAACGTATTCTTCTGTCCTGCTCTCAATGTTGTCGACCAGTTGCAATTAGGATGAACAGGCCTATAAAAGGAAAATATACCCCCTTTTTGACATGAACTCATTGAGTTTACAAAAATATTTACTTTTTATAGTTCTACAGAACCTGATTAAGGGGAGACCATGACAGTTGCCTCAGAGTCAAAGGAACCATTTTCCCACCCCATGACCCGTACCCTTCCACGTTCCTTGTTGGATTCTGAAGTTCCTCCGCGTTCCAGAGAATCTGTGCCCCACCCGCCATAGAAAGCAAAGGGACTTCAAGTCCCAGAATCCGTCACTTGATGGGAACTCCTGGCTGATATAAGAGTCAGGCAGATATTGATTGGACAGGCCGACATTCGGATATCGTCTCCTCCTCTTCCTCCGTCCAAGAGTAAAGCAAAGCCAAGGAGACATGCAGAAAGCTTTATTCAGCAGTAACTTCATGTTTAAGAGGAGCTGGGGGGTTGGGGGGGGTTCAAAGAACAAACTTTAAAAATCCTTATCCATTTTATATTATGTTACACATTTATAGATCATATTTACAGAACAGAAGGAAATAATATTTGTACAGTATATGCAGAACCGGATTCTACATTAGTCCCAATACTAGTCTGGAATGGAGTCAGTTTGGCTACAAAACGCTCAGGACAGAGTTTAGGTCACATTAACCCATTGGCTGCCAAAGAAGCTTCGAATAACTCTCTTTGTTTTATGGTTTTAAAAAAAAAATGTCCACGTGGGGGACATAACGATCATTAGTGGCACCATGTTACAGGTTAAGTACTAGGCAAGAGGGCCCCCGCTGATGTCATACGTGAGACATGTGTGTGTTAGCAGCACCAGGTGTGTATTTACATTGTTATGGAAGCGCTGGGAACATGGGGTGCAGTAAAGTACAACTGGAAGTATACTGGGGGGAATAGGGGGCTCTGCAGGGCAATAATAGGGTTGGAGGAACTCATAAGGTGGCAGGAGAAGAGAGCAATATCTATAGAGGGACACAGGCTCGAAATAACACTCTGTAAATCTGCAACGTAAACAAGCGCAGGCCCCTGATTGGCCCCTTGTGCACCTTTAAATGCAAAGGCCCCCCCATATTATTAGGGAGGTAAAGAAAACACTGAGCTGGTGTCAATGAGAGAGGGTGGCGAGTCTCTTGAAAAAGTGCCAACCTGACCCACTGAGCTGACATGTATCTGTCTGGCGCATAATGAGGACAACCTGCACTCAGTATGTCGCATAAAGGAATGTTTGTCACTAAATTCTCTTTCTGCTGCTCCCAACTGTCATATATAAATATATGGATCATATAAATGAAATGCCACCCTCTAAGTTTCAGGCAGTTGAGGAGGGAATGGTGTTTACAATTCATTTTGTCCCAGACATTTCCAACTGACGGTCCCATTGGTGAGATCCTCCATCATCCTAACGTTTCTGCCTCCCTTTCTCCCAACAAATAACCCTCATCGGCTTAGAGAAGAGAAGGCCACGGCCCCAGCCTGGAGGAAGAACCTCTGTAGGTATCAACTGTTTCACAGCATTGTTTAACATTTTTGCAAATGATAAATGTCCTCTCCACCCTGCCCAACCAATGGCCCTACTCAGGAGTGCAGAAGGCATCCCATGACCAACCTTCCCAATGACTCTCTTCCATTCCCCCTTCCACAGACGTCTCAACACATTTTACAAAAACAATCCAAAAAACGACTGTCAATTGACTCTACAAACCCAGATACCCACATGGTGAGCACATTTCTAACAATCATTACCCACAGTGGTTAAATAATAGTCTGACCTGCCCACGTGACACATACAAAGCCAATCTTCATCCAGACTTGGCCTCATCCAATCTCTCTATCTTCTCACATCATATGAGGGGGAACTAGGGATCAGCCGGGGGGGGGGGTTAGAGGTTTGGCACAATTCTCTATATACAGTATGCCATACCATAAGGAATATTGTTGCCAATGCAGAAAAATGTCTGAAGAACATCTTCAGTTGAGCCCCCGAACTGTAGGCAATTCCACTGGTTGAATGACCCACCAGCCAAGGCTTCGTTCAAGCTTTCCGAGAAGGGAACATGACTTGGGAACAATTGTAGAAATTAAAGTTGTACTCTGGGGGGGGGGTTACATCCAGTTTCTCTAGTCTAGTAACAGACTAGTAACAGTTCCATGTTATTTATCTAGTGATCCCCAACCGGTGGCTCATGAACATGTTGTTCCCCAACCCTTTGGATATTGCTTCCAATGGCCTAAATAATTGCAATGCAGGGATGTCTTCTTTGATGGTGGGGACCATTCATTATATGAACAGAACTGCCCCACCTGTGGATTGCCCTCAAGCTGAAAGGTAGGTACTTAAAAATCAACATAGGCCTGGAAACACCAAATCCATGTGAGCTAACCCACAAATGTCCTACCTACCTACCTACCTACAACTGATCCCCTCTAATGTACTGTGCCCAGGTCTAGGTTCACTTCAGCTCTGGGGCAGGTTGGATAGAGAACCAATAACTGCCTATGGTAAAGGTCCATCTGAGCCCCATGGAGATAACAGAACCCCCAACAGGTACCATCCAAATCCCACCTGAGGAAAGGCCTGAAATTAAAGGGTGAATGCTCATATAACCTCTTGGATATCCCGAGAACTACAAGATATACATACAGTACATATATGTATCTGTAACCCTGCTATGGCTTAAAGGGCCCAAGGAAATATGTGAAGGCCTTTTCCATGTGCTGTCAGCCATTGCTCTCTATGTGGGACCCCTCTAGGTTCCATGGCCACTAGCAGTCCCCTCATGTGACCCATAGGTGGCGCCGTTAGCATGCAAAGGCAGATTCCGACGTATGCGCGACCCACTGGGAAGCAAACTGTCAGCTGCAGATACAAGTTTCTACCAACTGGCAGAGGGTTGCAATACTAAGTGGGTACCCAGCATTACGGAGTCAGCTGCCAAAGGACAAACAAATTATGTGTGAATTTATTAAGAATTGGGGGAAAATACCATATTTATCTCTTTGACTAAATGTAGGTTAGAGGCAGTTTGCAGACATGTATGTAGTATATATATATAATGCGGAGGATATCTGATCGTGTCTGATGCAAATACTTTGGGTTGTTGCTGTAAACATGGAACAAAGTGGCAGGAGGGCCCCCTCCATTGGCAGTGCAACGTCCCCACCCTTAAAGCCCTTATTCCAAAGAGAGGGAAGGGATTGGACGAGGCATTATTCTCACAGTCAGGACTACTTGGGGGTCAGTAATGTAATCCCATCGCTATACGTGTCCCCTGTATATATATATATATATATATATATAAACACATTGCACATCTATATCTTCATTAGCTTAGCAGTGAAAGGGTTAATCCTGTAAACATAAATATAATAAGGCACCTGAGTTCATGGATCACAGTTTGTACGTGGCGAGTCCTGCGTGATCCACTTCCGACGTCGCCTCCTCCTCACGTGCCGTAACTCTTTCTGTTCCAGGCTGCCCTGTTTCGGGCTCCTGATTGGCGGCTCTCGCACGGCTCGGGCAGAGGTTTCCAAGAACCTCAGTCCGACCATCGCCGTTGCCTGGGGCAACCCGTAGACACAAAGAGATGTCAGTGACCAGAGGTCGGAGCTGGAAGTGTCAGGTGAGAGATGCGGCAGAGGAAGCACAGGTCCAACTGTTGTTAGAGAGAAGTCTATAGATAATGGCGGAGGCCAGGCTGCAGGGGAGGATTCGGAGACTTTGCCCCATGGCTTGGTCCTTTGTTGCCCAGAGCTTCCTGAGCTGCAGAAGTTTTGGCTTTCTGAGACTCCAGGCTGCTGAGTCCAGAATCCCTCCCTTCCACCCAGACTCCCCCACTGAGGCGGCTCCCGGGTTCAGATGCCACGGCAGCCCCCTCCTTCCAGTCGTTGAAGTTGCAGTCAATCAGTTGCCCTGAGAGCACCACAGTGTGCCGGCGCCAGGCGCTCTTCCTACGGCGGGTCTCCGGTGAGCCAGGTTTGCGTAACGCTGCCACACACAAGTCATCCGCTGCCGCCCTGATGCGCTGGGAAGTGCGGGGCACCGATTCCTCTTTGCTATCGATCCTGCCCCTGCCCAGCCGTCTCCGAGCGAGAGTGTCCCCGGGTATGAGTCTCTGAGAGGTAAATGAGTCCTGAGAGTGAGGTCGGTCTTCAGTCTCTCGTGCTCCCACCCCCTCCGTGTCAGTCTCCATGTGGCTGAACTCGCTGCGTTCATCATCTGCCTCCTCCCCACCACGGACACTGGAGGCAGGTTCTGAGCACAGGGTAGAAAGAGTAGAATATCCAGACACAATGGAATGGGCATCAACAGGGATTCTCTCCTGCCCAGGTCCCTGCCATCGGGTCTGGGAACCTTTGTCCCTTTCTCCAGCCTCCTCACTATGTATTCGCTCTACTCCCTGTGAGTGTGGGCAGCTTTGTGCCTGGGACTCCTCTGACTCTCTCGGTTCCTCTGCTGCTTCAACCTTCTGCTCTGCCTGCCCTGCCCGTGCCGCCTCCTGCTCAGAATCATCCTCCTCCGTGCTGCTCCCAAAACGCTTCTCATCTCGCCTCTTCCTGCGCTTTCGGTTAACGGCTGAAATAAAGGGAATGGACAGGATGTCCCGGGTGTAGATTTCCTTCCGTGAGACCTGAAACCAAAGCAACAGGTTAACACCTGCACAGGAGCAGAGCTGCTTCCCTCCCACACCCTCTCCTGCAGAGGAGGACACCAACTTCCCCACTACACAGGGACCTACTAACTTAACTTGTCTTCTTCAGAGGAGGACACCAACTTCCAAACCACACAGGGACCTACTAACTTAACTTGTCTTCTTCAGAGGAGGACACCAACTTCCCCACTACACAGGGACCTACTAACTTAACTTGTCTTCTTCAGAGGACACCAACTTCCCCACTACAAAGGGACCTACTAACTTAACTTGTCTTCTTCAGAGAAGGACACCAACTTCCCCACTACAAAGGGACCTACTAACTTAACTTGTCTTCTTCAGAGAAGGACACCAACTTCCCCACTACAAAGGGACCTACTAACTTAACTTGTCTTCTTCAGAGGAGGACACCAACTTCCCCACTACACAGGGACCCACTAGCTTAACTTTTCTTCAGAGAAGGACACCAACTTCCCCACTACACAGGGACCTACTAACTTAACTTGTCTTCTTCAGAGGAGGACACCAACTTCCCCACTACAAAGGGACCTACTAACTTAACTTGTCTTCTTCAGAGGAGGACACCAACTTCCCCACTACACAGGGACCTACTAACTTAACTTGTCTTCTTCAGAGGAGGACACCAACTTCCCCACTACACAGGGACCTACTAACTTAACTTGTCTTCTTCAGAGGAGGACACCAACTTCCCCACTACACAGGGACCTACTAACTTAACTTGTCTTCTTCAGAGGAGGACACCAACTTCCCCACTACACAGGGACCTACTAACTTAACTTGTCTTCTTCAGAGGACACCAACTTCCCCACTACAAAGGGACCTACTAACTTAACTTGTCTTCTTCAGAGAAGGACACCAACTTCCCCACTACAAAGGGACCTACTAACTTAACTTGTCTTCTTCAGAGAAGGACACCAACTTCCCCACTACAAAGGGACCTACTAACTTAACTTGTCTTCTTCAGAGGAGGACACCAACTTCCCCACTACACAGGGACCCACTAGCTTAACTTTTCTTCAGAGAAGGACACCAACTTCCCCACTACACAGGGACCTACTAACTTAACTTGTCTTCTTCAGAGGAGGACACCAACTTCCCCACTACAAAGGGACCTACTAACTTAACTTGTCTTCTTCAGAGGAGGACACCAACTTCCCCACTACACAGGGACCTACTAACTTAACTTGTCTTCTTCAGAGGAGGACACCAACTTCCCCACTACACAGGGACCTACTAACTTAACTTGTCTTCTTCAGAGGAGGACACCAACTTCCCCACTACACAGGGACCTACTAACTTAACTTGTCTTCTTCAGAGGAGGACACCAACTTCCCCACTACACAGGGACCTACTAACTTAACTTGTCTTCTTCAGAGGAGGACACCAACTTCCCCACTACAAAGGGACCTACTAACTTAACTTGTCTTCTTCAGAGGAGGACACCAACTTCCCCACTACAAAGGGACCTACTAACTTAACTTGTCTTCTTCAGAGGAGGACACCAACTTCCCCACTACACAGGGACCTACTAACTTAACTTGTCTTTTTCAGAGGAGGACACAACTTCCAAACCACACAGGGACCCACTAGCTTAACTTGTCTTCTTCAGAGGAGGACACCAACCTCCCTACCACACAGGGACCTACTAACTGATCTCCTGTAGAGGAAGACACCAGTTTCCCTACCACACAGGAGTATGACAGCCTTACTCAGACCTTCTTACTAAAGTACTATGCATAGTACTTGTGCAGTAGTCAACAAACAGACATATGCCTCGCCCGCTAATAGCTACAGCCTACCCCCCATATGCACTTTCCTCCTTCACAATTACACAGAGCTCCCACCCAGCCCTAGGCCTCAACACAAGCCTGCCAATAGATGGAGCCATGCTTCTCCTCTCACACTCACCTTCCCTTTAGCAGAATCACTGTTGGTGGAATCTGTCAGGAAAGAAGCAGATGACACAGAATAAGTTTCTGAAGACGACAAATACCGCAAATCCCACCCATTAAAGTGGTTACACACATTACTGTGCCCACGTTAAATACAACATTGCATTGGAACAGATTTCGGTGTTTTTTTACATTACAAAGGTTTCACAACACAGATGGGCGGTGGAGTCACCATATAGAACAGGTGTGAAACACAATACATCACAAACACAACACTAAAAGTCAGAATTGCCATTGAATTAGGGTTTAAGGGCATTTGGGCACAATATTAATGGAGTACTTTGGTCTAAGTAAACAGCAGCAGCAGCTCCACCATTAGAGGTTAGTGTTTTGTTGGGTGGGAGTGAGACAAAAATAAGAGTGTGGAGGTGGGTTGGCAAGGAAAGAATTGGTATGCATTGCTTACATAGTCCTATCTGCCGTTACACAATATAGATATATATATATATTTATTTATCTATATATTCATATATACACAAAGAATATGTGAGCCATGGAGCCTGCAGAGGTGTATAGGAGCTGCTCGGTAAGTGTGTGAGAGCAGCGAGTGACACAACAGTGACAGCCATGAAATGTGTTAAATCCCTGTTGTTGGGTAGTGGTAAGAGAGATGTCGGAGGGGTGACTAGACAGTCCCAGTGGTGCCTTAGAAATCCTCAACTTGGACATTCATAACAACGAGGTTACCCAGCCAAGTCCCTAGTGAGACACTTTGCTCTATCCCAAAATATTATGGGCAAAAACTTTAGCTATGGTTGTCCAGCTCTAGTCTGGTTACAAACTTACTGTATATTGTTTATTAAGCATCAGTGATCCCCAACCAGTGGTAGCAGAGTAACATGTTGCTCCCCAACCCATTGGATGTTGCTCCCAGTGGCCTCAAAGCAGGAGCTTATTTTTGAATTCCAGGCTTGGAGTTTTGGTGCATAAAAACCAGATGAATTAGCAAACAGAGTCTTCTTGAGACTGCCAGTCCATATAAGGGGTGCCAAATAGCCAATCACAGTCCTTATTTGGAACCCCAAGGACTTTTTTTTATGCTTGTGTTGCTCCCCAACTCATTTTACAAATGAATGTGGCTGAAGGTTGGGAGCACCTGGTTTGTCCTAGGAGGGCCACTAAAACCCTTCGTCCACTTACTCATGCTTTTAAGTTGAAATCTATAGAAATACCCTTTGAAACCCGATGTTAAAACATAAACTCAGAAGATGCCACATGACTCATTGCGCTCAAGTATTTCCTGACTTCCTGTTACTCCACCCCTACTATGCGGCTACTCGGTCCCCTCCCGGTCCCTGGGGACGTTTCCCAGAAGCCATCTCTCTTACAGCCACCTGAGGGATTACAGAAAGGAAGCTCAAGAAACCAAACCATACCCGTTCACAGCTGTAGAGGATCCGCTGAGAGAACAGAGAAGAGGAGACGTGGAGGCCGGGAAAAGGAGGAGAGGAAGAAAGGCTGGGAATTACTTCAGGTTACACCATGTTTGGGTGTGGAGCAAAATGGGGAATGTGGTCCTACACCGATGGTGTGTATATGCCTGTGATGTAGCCCTCCAATCAACTGATCCAAAGAGAAGGGCAGATGTTCTGATGTGGAAATGTGTAGGAAGAGTGTAAATACCCATTGGTTTTAACTTAGAGGTATATGGACAGAGCACACACAGGACGGGTAGAGAACTACATAAAATAAGACTGTCCTATGTACCAGCTGAGAATCTTACAAGTTCTCCCATAAACACTCTCAGACACTGTCCCTAAACACCAAACCTCCCTTCACCTTTGCTTTGTGGTCTTACCGGAGTTCTCCCCAGTTCCCGCCGTCCGTCCAATATTTAGTAGAAGATGCTCGATGTTTGGTACAGACTGGGAATTAGTCTCATCCACAGGGGTCTGAAATAAAATAGAAGAATGAGGCAATGCCAATATCGAGTCGCCCCAAACCAAAAACATTTTCGAACAGAAAGACGGGTAAGAGGCAGAGTCTATTTTCCAGAAGGAGAGATAATCTGTAGAGTTCCAGAGCTAAAGCACAGCCAATAGGAACATCGTTGAGAAAAGGGGAAAGCAAAGAAAAGTCCCGGGGCTCTAATTAGAATGGATTGGGGGGTTCCCAACTAAACAAGGAAACGAAGAGGGCAAATCTACAAGGAAGTCAGATGAACAAGGTGAGGGGATGAAAAACCAATGGAAATTTCCCATTCAGAAGTATTTCTAGGAAGTAGACGGGCAGGGCCTAGTGCTGATAAATGAGACAACACTTCTCCATTAATGGGGAAAACCCCAGTTCTTTAAGTTTAACCTGACACGTGGACTCCACTTACCTTTTCTGCCTTCTCTTGCTCCTCACTGAAGAACCAATCAAACTGCAGAATGGGAGATTGAAGAGGGGAAAAAAGTCAGTAGGGGAAGAGACATAAGGCAACATATGTAAGAAACTGCTACTATGCGTACATAGGGACAGGCAAATACTAGCACCTGGTGATAAGAGCATAAATGACACAGGTACAACATTACAGTCTACTCCAAATGATGAGATGCTCCGAATGGCCCATCTGACTCTCACTTACATGTTGGATGAGTGTCTCCATAATCTTGTATCGGTCCGGCATGTGCGTCACCATGTCAGTCATGTTATCTTCTGATGTGCGAACCAGTGTGGGACCAAAGACCAAGGCTAAGTTTCGGGGTTCCATCTGAATGGCCAGAAAAGTGTTTGTGAGAAGGAACCTATGCTAATGTCAAACATCGCTGTCGCATTATTGTCAATTCTTGAAAACGTCTATCAAATGTAGATGGTGTAGTCTTTCTAGAACTGCCTTCTACTGATAAAGATCACTCTGCCTGGGCCCCAAAAAGGCCAAACAACACACCAGTCTCTAGGCTGCACCCCCTATCCGTTCTGTTGTTAGAGGATTATAACAAAAGCTTGCACATTTGGAAACACCACAATAAAGAGTATGCTCTCAATACTGCCATTACACAGATACATGAGACCAACAAAAAGGGGGGTTGGGTATCTCAAGACAGTTTTAGAAACCAGTTTTAGAGGCCACTTATGAGCACTTGCAATTTAAGAATAAGCTATGTGCTTCAGGAGGACACTCAAACTATGTGGAAACATTGCTGACACCTTCATGTATAGGGTTTATGGTCCTTCCCTACACCGCATGGACCCATATTATCCTCACATCTTTATCTTTCTGGAATGATAATAGAAGAACCACATTTTGTGCACTGAGCATATCCAGAAGAGAAGTTCTTTGAGATGCCCATGGATATTGACCTCAAGCACAAATGATGCAAACCATCGCTAGTTTTAGCTTTCTCCTCTGAAAGCACATTAACAGTGGGCAGTGGAGATGAGTGGTTGATCAATGTTGATACCTTGTTCTTCTCCGAGTGGTCTGCGATGGTCTTTAGATGGCGCACGAGAAACCGTAGGGTCTCATAGTAGTAAGAAGGCAGCTCTCTAATCTGGGGAAATAAGAGAAGTTTCAGAATCAGGACTGGACAAGCCAACAGCACACAAACATTCTCTATGAAATACAAGCTTTCTATTTTGCTTTCATTGAAGGTTAATACTATTATTTAGCACTATCCTTGGCTTTAGTGCAAGCGGCAGCACGTCTCTCACTCTGCAAACATAGCTAAGAACTCTATAGCAGCAATTCTTTGGTCTCAATAGTAGCACCGAAACATATAATACATTAAATGTAATATGGGCACAAATCCCCGTACAGAGGCTATTGAAATGGATTGCTCAACTTTTCTCTTTACGGCCAAAAACAACCCGGTCCATAGGTCAGGCCACTGCAGCTAATGAGGATCAGCCATCAATAGGGGCTGCACGGCTTATGCCCCCAAGAGGCTGTTTCTCTGTGATTTTAGAGTAAATATATGGCGTATGTTGACGAAGGACAGAGAGGAGTGTAATCAGGGCATTACTGGGCCCTGTAAACAAGGTATTGAATGAAAGAGAAAGATTACTGTACCAGTTTGCGAAGCATTTTCATCCTCTCTCTGGAATCCTCCAACCGGTTTGCTTCAATGAAGTCGCTGTACTTGTCTATAGGGGATTGCAATGGGTGATGCAATTAGAAGGCTCCTTCTCTTCACTAACCCTTATACAGTATAGACTGCCCATGCACCTTCCTGTAGTTCTATCCTATGAATCTGCACATACACACCTTACCAGTATATAAGAAATCCATTCTAGACATTACTGTAACTCTACCCGAAATGCCTGATTCACCAGTTCTTTTAGATATATCTGGAAGCTTTCCATGAGCTAAAGTGGGCCCTGACCAAATGTTAAGACTTGCAAAGGGGGACCTGAAATGGAAAAATCAAAAATTCACTGCACTATGTAGAGTAACTGTCTTCCCATTGCCTCTTATAGAAGCCACACTTTCCTCTCCGTATATACAATCCCACAACCTCTTACTTCTGTACACACCAGGAACCCCACCCTACGTCCAACTATGGGAGAAGCTATAAACCGTTGGAGGCTTAACCTTCCTGTTTTCAACACTCTATACATAGAAAGCTTCCATCAATACCCTCATAGCAATATACCATTTAGTGGGCTGCCCCTTCATCCTACGACCCCCCTACAAGCTACAGCTTCATCCTATTCTTTATGGACAAGATACTAACCTTAAGGAGACACTTTCATTCTACCTCTACATCATGTCCTTTCTCACCTGTACATCACTATACTTTTACTTGGACACCAGTAAGCTGGTTTACCCTGGTGGGTGCTCCACCATCTCGCTGCTCCGTTAACAAACTTGGACCCAACACTTTACAGTTCCACATAGAAGGAGGAATACAAACCATCAGTGAAAAGAGGTTCGGGGAGTTTCCGGAAAAACAATTTCAGCAAACTGCTCACTACATTAAGGTCCTGCCATCTCTGCAACGGAAGGGGAAACGAGAAGGAGACAATCGTTATGGATGGACGCGTCATTAAGGAACAGAAAGGCTCTAAGATACAGGCTTTATAACACAGGCTTTATGATACAGGCTCTATGATACAGGCTTTATGATACAGGCGCTATGATACAGGCTTTATGATACAGGCGCTATGATACAGGCTTTATGATACAGGCTCTATGACACAGGCTCTATAATACAGGGGAGCAGAAATGCCAAAAATCTATTTATATTGTTGTTTCAGTTGGGATTTCTGAAGATAATAAAAAGAACTCACACACTGAGCGACACATACAGATGAAGTCAGGGCAAGAATTAAGAAATACTTTGGATAATACACAAGCAAGACCTAAGCCTAAGAACCCAATATGTGATGGCAAATAAAGAGACTCACTAAAGATCATCAGCACCAGCATGAAATGCAATTCCCATCAACAGGTTTAAAAACAGACTTGCTAATTTTAGGCATAAAACCAAACGTTCCACCGGCACTGTACAGTCCTGACCATAATGTCAGCATTCCATGCAGATTCCTCCACGGGAAGCTCCCTTTCCTCTTAGATTCAAGCTCCTCCACTTCCTCAGGGGGCCAGTGTTCATGGAATACGGTGAAACGCGTAGGGGTGGTTGCTTTTTGTGAGTTATTATAAACAATCCAGGAGAAAAGAGAACTTCCAGCTGAGGAACCAGCAGGGAATGCGGACGTTGTTATTAGTGCCGGATGGACTCCACGGTGACGGTGGGACTTTTGGTTTTAAGCTTGTTTGTTACAGTTCTGCACTCTTCATAGAGTCAACAATATGCATTTTCACTATTCACATGGATCACAGGAATATAGAATTGCAGGAATATAGAACGACTGGGAGTCATGATTTGGGTGCCTGTTGCTCTTACCTGGTCTTGCATGTTGGACTCACTCAGGCCCTTGTTGAGTTGCTCCTGTAGGCTGCTCACCACCGCATTATTTCCAGGGACTCTATAAATTCCCAAATACTCCAAGCCCTTCTGTTCCACCTGAGAGCAGCACAGCTCGACGATCAGAGGCACTCCCTGTGGGAAACAAGGGACGGTAATGTCGGCAGGTCATGACTAATTCTATTACTTCTCCGAGGCAGAATGATGTGAGTGAATGGGTTCACCTTATTCTCCGCTGCAGGCTGACAGTCCTCCAGTCTTATTCCAAACGCTCTGGGTGGACACTTTTTGTTCTTTTTCATGAGGTTTATTCCCCAGGCCACCTTGGATGGTTGAGCTTCCTCTGTTAATGGAAGTTGCAGTGAACTGGTGGCTTCTCAGTATGTACACAGCACAAAGTCTAGCAACAAATGAGGCTGGTACCTACCTTTAGCAGCACCATCCGGCTTTGGAGAGCGAGGAGCACTCACATCAGTTGTCCATAAAAGATCAGGTCGGACACCTAAGCTCCGTGACCCCTTGGGGGACGTCTCCTGTTTGACCACTGTAACACTGACAAAACAAAGACGCTGTGGTCAAATTAGAACAGCGACATCTGATATAAAATCATCAGCCACAATTAGGTGTTTGGGGGTCTTACCTTACTTTACGATAATCATTTAATTTCTTGCTTATTAATGCTTGGCTGGCAAAGCCGGGGTCCTGGGGAGAAATACACAGATTGCTGCAATGAAGCTACAAAAAAATGGAGTCTGAAGCATTTGCAAAGGTTAACCCTCCTAAAATTAAGGCTATTAAGTTCTTTCACAGACAAACACTCTCGCACCCCCTCACCTCCCCATCCATCCGGCTGTTCTCCCGGATAGCTTTGATCCAGCTGAGCATGTCATCCCGATCCTCAGCCTGAAAGAGATATTCACAGAAGTCAGGAGTCGTCAGCCGAAAGACGTGCTTCCTTTTGGTCTCGCTGTAAGAGATGTCCACCAGGCTTCCGAGGATGCTGATTGGCTGCTCCTCCTCACCTGGGCCGGGGCCCCGTGCTTCTGGGCGCTCCTTGTGCAAAAACAGCAGGTGAGGGCGCAGGACAGCAAACACTCGCTTCCACTGACGAAGGCCGCTGCCAACCTTCTAGAAAGACAAAAAGATCATTCAGGAGACGGTCAGTGGCACCAACGGAGGCATAATCCAGGGGCATTCATCTGATATACTCCAAGGAGAAAGCTGATAACCATTAGCTCATGTGAATACAAGGTAGATGAGACAGACATTAGGCACTAAATGACACTTACCCACCCACGTTAACATGGAAGCTTGCTCCTTTAAATGTACATCCTACCTTTCCCTTATTGGTGAGAATCTGCTTATACAGCAGCCAACCATCCTTTCGGACATCACTGAACTCTGTCTCAGAGAGTTCCGAGGCTGAGTGACGCTTCGACAGTCCTTCCTCGGACGCCACCAAACTATCTAAGGACTGATGGAGAAGGGAGTGACAGTTCATAGAAGCACAAGCTCATATATGGATCTAAAAGTGAACTGCCACTCAATGGCTGATTCTTACCCCATCAGTGAAGAAGCTCCGGAGCATCCTCAAGCTTGGCCCTCGACCCACTACACGCCTGCGAGATGCAAGGTGAGACAGTATCGATGAATAATGTCCATTTACTATATCCTCCTTAGCCACCATCATGTCCTGGTGGAGTTACCACCAATCAAAACTTCTCAAATGCTGCCCATCAAATTATTAATGGGCAGTAACCTCCCCAATTGTCCATCAACAATCCGTTCAACAGCTCAACTATTCTCAAAGTCTCCAACGTGATTTTCATTCACATTCACCACCAAGCTGGCTATCACAAAGTCCATTCCCATTCACCTACCCAGCTGCTCACCGCTTATTATTATAATAACCCCCCAGAAGCCTTTTAAAATGGCCGTTTACAATCATAATGCAACCCACCTATCATGACAATTCACCATACCCATCTGCACCACAATGCCTATTTAGGATCCCCCAAATCCTTCCATAAACGTCACACGTGCTAACCTTTGAAGTCTTCCTTCATTTTGGAAGGTGTTGAGTCCATCGTCACACGATTTCGACCTCTCAGTGGTAATGGCGCGGACATATGAAGAACGTCGGCTGGACTTAATACTGTCTGCGTGACGGATAAGGGTGTGAGATACAAAAACTAAGAACAGAGTCCCAGAGAAAAGCAAGTGAGACCCACACATTGACTGGATAGAGAAAGAAAAATATAAAACATGAAGATGAACCCTTTGGATTGGATGAAACCTTTCTGTACCCTCCAGAGTTTTAGAGTTCTGATCTGGTTTGTTTGGTCCAATCCAGCGGGATCACAAGATTGATTTCACCACTGGTGCCATGAAAATATAATGTTAGTTTTGTCACCCAAACCATGTTAGGTTCCTAAACGTGGACTTTATGAAGCCACATGAGTATTGTATGTTTCCTGGTTTCCAAATTGGGGCAACTACAGTGAAAACAAGGCTAGACTGTGCCCAAGAGCTAAGAGCTAACAATTATTTTCAAAGGGATGAACTTGATCGGAGAAGGAGGGAAAACGCCATAAAGGATAGACGAAGTAAAGAGGAGGGTAGAGGAAGGTTTGCCTAGGTTGGAGCATGAGGAGCACTTACTGCAGTCCTGAGAGTAATGGTGACTGATATTAAAGCTGAAGGAGGGCGAGGAAGGGCTGGCAGAGATAACAGGGGCAGAGTTTATGGCACTTGACACCACACAGGAGGCAGGGACGTGTTTGGCTCGGAGGTCAATACTAGGACTTGTTGGCTCGTCTGGATAGAAAGAGAGTAAGAGGGTGAACATGTTTATAAATGAGTCTGGGGGGACAGCTAGGGATAATAAGGTGCATTAGGGATAAAAACATTTTGGAATTCCAATGCATCCCTCAAGCATCGTGTAGGCCTTAAACAAGCCCAAATCCTTGGAATTCAGAAAGGCAAACAGAGCTATAAATAGGTTTCTGGTGCTCCCCTAATTCACAGTGGGGTCCATATTTGTGTCAGTAGAGGGGGGTTTGGATATGGACTTTCAGCCAGTGATTTGCATGGATCTCTGCACTACTCTCCTACCTATGAAAGGTATGGATGCCAGAGGCTCCTCAGAGGGGGGCAGTGGGGGCACCCTTTGCAACGGTCGCTCTCGGGGAGTTTCTTCGATGACTGAGGTAGAAGTCGGGAGCTCAGCATCCTTCACTTCTGTTGGAAAGTGTAAATTAACTTGGCGCACCACCGTAGTAGACTTTCGGCCGGAAGGGGGTTTCTGCCTCAGCACTACCTCCTCTCTTCTCTCCTGCGTGGAAGAGCTGTCCTCTGTGGAGCTGGCCGACACTGCAGACTCTCTCCTCTCGGGTGGAGAAGCTGGAGAGCCGGAATACTGCTCAGTCCTGAAGGTTGGGAGGCCGCTAAAGGCAGTTTCCCGGAAAGAAAAGGCATTTAGAAGTTCAGTTCGTCTCTGGAACGAGGGACTGTAACTACGGTATCCAATGTACCCAGAATCCCCAGAGCTGGGGTGTGGTTGAGGGGGCTTTGCTGATTCCCTTAGGCCAGGTGATACTGTTTGGCTTGGGCGAACATGAGGGGGTGCTTGGGAAGAATGGAATGGTCTGTCCTGTGACCAAATGCGATGCTCATAAGAAGGAGAAATCAGAGCACTTAGGTTTAGTTTCTCTGTAGATCTATCATATTGAGCGAGGAAGTTGTCAGACTGTGCCCGGTGACCCCAAGACTCATACAATGGGGCCTGATGAAGAGTGTCATGGGATACACTGTGGGGCCAGTTGCTCATGTGAGTGGCCTCTCCTAGCCGGTCCTGTGATGCACTGCGTCTTCTTGGGGGCAAGGCTGAGCCCTTCCGAGGGGCCTGTTGGGACATCCAGTTGCACAGTGCCTGTTGGCGCTCCCATTGACTCACCCATCGTGGGCCGGCCAGTCTCTCCCAGGGTTCAGGTAAAACATTTCGTGGTGTGTCTTGCATATAGTGAGAATGCCAGCCATGGCTGGTGTGGGGGAGTCCAGGACCCCTGAATCTGTCTGATGAGGATGGGGACCCCTGGTAGGATTTGGGTTGGGGAACAGTCCGTGGGTAATTATCACGGTGGGCAGGGCTGCCTCTTGGCACTTCACTGTGAGTGGGGCTTCTAACGGTGGTGGCATCAGTGGAGGTGGGATGGTGGTACCGAGAGGCAGGAGCATACGCAGAAACTGGCTCATGAGTCTGCCATGGATAGAAGACAGCTGGGGGCTCAGGAATGCTGTGTGCGACACCTCGATACGGCTCATTCCCTCTCAGATACGCATCCGGGCAGTAGGCCTGCAGAAAGAGACAGAGGGATCACATAGCTGGGAGTGCCTGAGCTTAGACATGCAAACAGATCTATGGATTCTTGTGATCCTCCTGAGACTGGAAGACAGTAAGGTGCTATACGTAGGTTATATGAAGGGCAGTGCCCAGGACTCACCAGCTGCAATATATCTTCATCCCGGGGCATAATGGACAGTTCCAGGGCAGCCTCACTGCAAAACAAAGGAACGGCAGTCAGTCCAATGGCCATACAGATATGCTGGAGACAATATGCCCACAGATTGTTGTGATATTGAGCCCTACATTATTGTACAAATGGCAATAATATCTGTGTCACGCAGCTCACGCTCTGTTGTACCTGTTCTGTATGAGTGCAATAACTTGGGAGTATGTTTTTCCAATGATGCTCTCGCCATTCACCTTCACCAGTCGGTCACCTGGAAGAGTAAATGAGACATTACCCCATTGAGGTCACAATGTCCCGCCTTATGGCCAGGAACAGGGTGCAACTGGATAATTTAACTGCACCCCCAAATGAAAAAGCCCCTTTTCACTAGCTAAGGGCCCCTCACCTGTGCACAATCCTGCCTTCTGAGCCGGGCCTCCCTCCTTCACCTGCTTCACAAAGATGGTGTCCATAGGCTCCAGGTGACTCGCTGCCGACGGGACATCTGGCAATAGAAATACAGTGGAAGGAATTGGAAAAGAAATATGAGAAACAAGAGTTTGAGTAACGTTTCTCTAATTCAAGCTTCTGTAATTGCACTGGGGTTTCACTTTCTCTTATATGTACATCTGCAGGGCACCAGCCTAAAAGCACATTCGGGTTAGATGTGGGGTGCACACAGGGCCCCAGCATGTAAGCACATTTGGGTTAGGGTAGGGGCGCATGCAGGGTCCCAGCATAAAAGCACATTCAGGTTAGAGGCGGGGTGCACACAGGGCCCCTGTTTGAAAACACATTAGGGTTAGATGTGGGGTGCTCGTTGCAAATAAATATCTGAAAAATCGATGTATTTAAAGGAACAGCAGATATGCAGGATTTAAATGAGAAACAGAAGGAGGCATATTGGTGAAGGAGAGTAACAATGGCACCCAGGGACCCCTAAGGGAAGGAAAACATACAGAGAGCACTTACCTGCACCTCCATCCTCCTCCTGCAAAGGAAACACAAAGCTCAGTGAGTAAGAGCATTAATATATACAGATTGACACAGACACTCAACTGTCACTCCACCGGCCTTAATTATACAGGCTCCACCCACCCATCTAATTTCCCAGCAAGGATCTAATAAATAGCGACGAGCATCACATGGTAACACTGGTGAATGCAGATGACAGTTGGTGGATGTACCTGGTGGGCAGAGGTGACGGCAGATTCGGGCGGGTAAACTATGAAGTGGCGCAGAGTGAACCCGAATCCGTGCTGACTCTTCCTGATGACCAGGGATCTGGGTCCGACCCAATGAAAGGCCCCATCCCGCTGCGCCACGGGGGTCTACGGAAAAAAAGGAAAGAGGCAGCTATAAATGGTGGATTATTGCTCTGTCACTTACACCGACCCCCCTCATTGATCTGTTAGGGGGTTCCTCTCCCCATACCCAGCCCTGTCGGAGTAAGGGGACACACCTGCACCCCCTCTATATTGCACAAACTGCTGAATAAATACCCCCTGTGACCCTGGATCTTTCCCAGCATCCTTTTCATTGACCCATTAACACCGTCGGCATGGTGATTGCATCAATGCAAATCTGTTGGAACGGGAGGGGAGGGCTCCGTGACAGACAGAGACATCCTGGAAATGAGTCAATTGCACACACAGCTGAGCCGATGAGCACACGGGCCCTGGGGACACTGCCCAGCTGTTGGCACAACCCATGCCAGCTATCCAGCGGCTGCCCAAGTACAAATACCCCAGAAGGAGGGCAGTTTGCTGGTATAAATGCCTTCCAGCTGCTAACGAACTACAACTCCCAGCATCCTCAGTGCCCCAGTCTAACTGCATAACAGTAAGGTCTTTTAAAGGCACAGTTCCCCTTTAAATTAACTCTGTGTATGACATTTTTTTGTGGTTTTCACGGTATTGTTTGTAGGGTAGGCACTCAAAGAGCAATCCTCCAGGCAGCTGTAGTAAAAATGTCTTTATTGAAGTACAAGTATGGAAACACGTTTCGTGTTCTCGCAACACTCATTTTTTTGTGGTTTATAGCTTTCCAGTTCGGTATTTCAGCAGCTATCCGGTTGCTAAGGTATTCTTTACCCCAGCAACCAGGTACTGGTTTGAATAAGAGGCTGTAATATGAATAGCTGAGGGACGGAATAGAAAAGATAAGGAAATGCTGGGCACTAGGCTGACGTTGCTGCCTCTGAGTGATGTCACAATGGTTACATAATATGGGTGCAATCATCACTTTCCAATGAGGTAATGCAGCACAGAGAATAATAATCCCCAAATGTAGATGAGAAGTCACCTTGGTAATACAAGCAGCCTTGGGACTGTATATATATCTCTCTATATATATATATATATATATATATATATATATATATGCATAGAATGGACCAGCACACCGTTTTCTTCAATCAAACGTGTTTATTCAATACACACTGTGCATCCTATATATATATATATTGCCCCTGATTCTTGTATTTTCCCAGATGGCACTGCTGCACCCTGACACCTACAGAGCTGGCACCCGTAATGAGGCCTCCATGAGCTGCTCAGTGCATCATGGGAAGGAGCCCGTGTGTAGGGCCTTTCATACCCTGATGGGACTGGGCGAATCGCAAGGACAAAAGCTTCTTTTAGTGAGACTGGATCACATGCCGATGAGGGACGTTCACATTTCTATTTCCCCCACTCCCTATACAAAATCTGCAGCCAAACAGAGTGAGAGAACTTCGGATCCTGTGGAGGAATTGGGTAGAACCTGGTACCCATATCCCCCCTCTTTGTTCTGCCCGACACAATGTACAGAAACTTCCTTTTGTTGCCCTCGGCCACAGGCAGAATTTGCAGCAAATACAGAACTTTCCATGGAGGAGACGGGACAAGCAATGTGTGTTTGCAGCCAAGTTACTAGAATAAACAATTTCAGATTGTAAGCTCTTAACCCATACACATTGGTGGCCCCCCTCCTAAACCAGCCGAGGGTGCTAGTGGAAAAGGATAAGATGATTGGGATGAGTCGCAAGGATGCCAGGGTGAAACAAAATGTACACATTGGCATCTCTGCCATGCTGATACACTATTCCTGTAGATGCCTTGAGGTGCATGGCAGAAAACTGTGTAAAATTTGGCATGGCCATGATTATTTTCATTTGTTGCAATTGGTCTGTCAGTGGATTTGGCCTTCCATGAACTCCTTGGAGGTTCAACCTTTAGTGAGACCCCACCTTGGCTCATAACAAGGTTACAGATATGGAATTATCACCCCAGATGTCACCCTAATTGACCTGCAAGTTGGTTTCTCCTCAAATCTCACCATCATTGGCCCTCATGGGCCCCATAGTTTGGGAGCCACAGGTATACGCCACCCATGAAGGCACAAGGCATGCCTAGTATTTCACATGTGCCTATAGGCATCCGTCCACCAGTATTGTGCACCTGTAAGCAAATGACTTTGCACCTAGTAAATGGCATGCAAATAGAAGGTATGTAGGGGACACCCATGTCACGTTCACATTGAGGCCCATTAGCATCATTAGAGGTAGAACCAGCATCTAAGCTGCAGCCGTGCAAAGGCATTGGCTACCTATAGTGAACCAACAGAGGTAAGAGGTGCAAGCCCCCCGCACTGCTGTCTATCCATGTACACACTTGAGGCACATACTCCGCATAGCTCAGGGGTGATACACAAGAAGCACAGTGCGTCTGCATACTATAAATTGCCCATACTGTATCTATATATATATATATATATATATATATATATATATATATATATATATATATATATATATATATATATATATACAGACATTGTCTGCGTAGTTAGATGTTACCTCTGCAACATGTAAACACAGCCAGGCAACTATATCAGCAGCTCATACCTTGCACGCCTCTTACCACTTGAATTTTGCCCCGCTGTGGGTTCCTGCTCCTGGGTGGGAATGTGGAGACCCCAACACCTTGACACATGGAACTTGCCCGCCAAATGCAACATGGCTCTGGGGAACTGCAATCCACTCCCACTATCTTCTCCAAGCACAATGCCAGGCCTTGGGGGGCACAGACACTGTCCTGCACCCCAAGCATTTCCAGCTCTTTTATTCCACAGGGGCGTCATATTAGCAAGAGCTAGGGGGACCCCCAATGGAGAGTTTGCCAGTGCGGTGGGAGAATAGAAGGAAAGCTTGCCAGGGTTTACAGAAGATAAGGGTCCTACAAGCGGATAGACAGTGGCTACATTGAAGGGAAAAGACACAGAAAGAAACAGTGAGACACAAAGCGATTGTCCGTGAGTGTGGGCAGGGTGCAGAGGCCCAGCTGTCTGTATGACAGATCTACCACATGCACCCTCACACAAATACACCACCCATGGGAGAGTCAGAGTCTGGCTGATAACCAGGAAGCACAATACAAAGAGAGAGAACTAGCACTGGAGAGAGACAGACAGACAGACAAAGCCAGCCAGAAGAGACAGACATGGAGATAGTCAAGCAGAGAGAAAGACACAAAGATAGAGAAGCACAGTTACACCGGGACACAGGGCAACTACTGGCCGGCTGAGCCTTAGCTGCAACTGGCCCTCACCCAACCCTGCCTGTGCCTCTCCCACCCAACCCTGTCCCTCTCCCAACCAACCCTTCAAATAAAATCATTATAAAACCCTCTCCCACCCAACCCTGTCCCTCTCTCACCATCATGTCTGGCGAAGGGGCCCGCCCCCAAAACGTTACATCAAGTCACTAATAAACACGCAGGGGTTCTCCCCGCTTCACTGGCTTCTTCTTATATGGATATTGGGAGAGGTGCCGACCCCTCCAACCATTCTCAAGCCTATCGCTACAGGGAGATAATCGGGGCTATAGGAAAATCTGCAGAATGCCTCTCTCACCGAACACTGTCCCTCTCCCAACTCCTTCACATGACCCTCTCCCACCCAACCCTGTCCCTCTACCACCGAACACTGTCCCTCTCCCAACTCCTTCACATGTCCCTCTACCACCCAACCTTGTCCCTCTCCCACCAAACACTGTCCCTCTCCCAACTCCTTCACATGTCCCTCTCCCACCCAACCCTGTCCATCTCCCAACCAACCCTGTCCCTCTCCCAACCAACCTTGTCCCTCTACCACCGAACCCTGTCCCTCTCCCAACCCCTTCACATGTCTCTCTCCCCACCCCTCCATTACCAAAACCACAGCTGACAGCAGCACAGAGAAGGGTGGGGGGTCAGGCGCATGACCTGTCCATTAGCTCTACCCAGACTGATCAGACTAGTAACTGTCTGGGGGCACAAGGCTTTGCTTGGGGTTACAGGCACTGCTTCTGAATGATGTTGCTAAATGGTTAGTCCAACACTCAACAACCCAAAACTGAATATCAGTTGGCATCATCGCACATGGATGTTTTTGTTGCATTATGACTTTCCACCCCTCTGATATCCCAAACACCCCCAAGGGTAAAAGACAAGCAAGTGATGCCCAGAACCCTATTTTCTTCTGCTCAGGGCCCAGAAGAACAAGCCCATTTGTGGTGTTGGTGACCCTGCTGTTACTTTCTCAGCTCCATTCTGGTAGGGACTGTCACTCCTGGGCTGTGCGTGTGTTACTCTCTGCTTATCTCACTCTCTATTCTCACATTTCCTTCCTTCCTAAACATGTTCTCACTCTTGCTTGCAGCTCGCAGGGACACGGAGCTGAGACAAGACACACACAGAGGCTGTAGAGGCGGAAAGAGACCTCCGATAGAGGCCAACAAACCTAGGAACCCAAAGTATCAGAGGCAACATCCTATTTACAGCATATTAGTGCAAACTGGGGGGGTGGGGTGTATGGAACAGATGTGGTGGAATTCCCAGGAGTCTAACGAGGGAATGACAATTAGGGTATAATAAACAAAACACTTATGCAGTCCCTAAGCCATTACTTTCTTACTATAGGAGCCCACTCAGCTGCCCAATACTGTGCCTTCCTTCCTATATCTTCTCCCCTAGTAGCACCTTTCCATGTTTCTCAGCTCCATTCCATTTCCCAAAAGACCCCAAATTCACTTATAATAATAGCAATAGGATCTGATCACCCCAAACACCCTACTAAAGGCCAACTTTTCTGCTTTTCAGGGTTCTAACAAATCCCCGAATCCAGGAGTACGGATTTAGCCAAATACCAAACTAAATGGAGACCCTTCTTCTGTGCCGGAAGAGCCGGCGTACGGGTGGAAATAACCGTTTTCAGTTCGGAGTTTGGATTCGGTTTGTTCAGACTCTTGGATTTTGGTTGAATCTGAATCTTGGACTTGGGCGAATCCTGAATCAAATGTGGAATTCGGTGCATCCCTAAAAGAAAAGGACGTGGCTCTAAAGCGTCTTGTGAATTGCTCCACCAACATGGGGAACACATGTATCTGGTCACTAGACACCCTAGAAAAAGTCAGGGCTGCACTGCTATAACCTGGGGTAAGAGCAAGAACAACACGAAGCAGTAGGATTTGGGGGCCACATTGCTTGCTTGCAAACTACCTACAGCACCCTGTATTTCACAGCTCTACTTTCCCTTTAATCTCAGTTATTGCGGTAATACGAGGACAGGGGGGAGACCAGACACAACAAGGGGCAGAGAGAGTGAAAAGGGGAGACACTGGGAATTAGAGGACAGACTGGGGGTTTAGAGGGTGGGGAGACAAAGAGCAAATAGTTAATGGCAGAGGGTCCAGGGCTTTTGTTCTGTGTTTTGTCTGAGACTCAGCTAATAACAGTAAGGTAGATTGCAAGCTCCATGGTGCAAAACCCGGGCCCCATCTGTGAGTCACTCGCTTCACATTTCATGGCAAACTCCACACAATTCCCAATTCACTTGCTATGGAGGCCCAGCCTGGAACAATTGAAGGTACATGGGAGTCCGTAGGGACACACAACTGATTGAGTGAATGTGTCTGTCTGTCTGTCTGTCCCACCAATAACACTGACACCCCCCAATGTGCACCACTAGCAATTACACTGTCTGGCAAGGGAGCAACTCAATCATTTGTAGAAGCACCAATTTTCATGCCTTATTGCTGCCGCCAATACACTCGATAATTACAGAGAGACAGACAGAGACAGACAGACGGATAGACAGATAGATGATGTGGATGGATAGAGAGAGAGAGAAATAGGGTCCACATTTCCCTAGCAACCATGAAGGCTGGAATATGAATAGGAGAGGCCTGAATAGAAAGATGAAAGATTTCAGCAGCTATCTGGTTGCTAAGGACCAAATTCCCCTAGTAACCATGCACTGATTTGAATAAGAGACTGGAATATGAATAGGAGGGGCCTGAATAGAAAGATGAAAGATTTCAGCAGGTATGTGGTTGCTAAGGACCAAATTCCCCTAGCAACCATGCACTGATTTGAATAAGAGACTGGAATATGAATAGGAGAGGCCTGAATAGAAAGATGAAAGATTTCAGCAGGTATATGGTTGCTAAGGCCCAAATTCCCCTAGCAACCATGCATTGATATGAATAATAGACTAAAATATGAATAGGAGAGGCCTGAATAGAAAGATGAGGAATAAAAAGTTGCAGGAACAATAAATGTGTAGCCTTCCAGGGCATTTTCTTTTTCAGATGGGGGTCACTGACCTAACGAGCACTAATGAATGCTGATGCTCTGCCACTTCACTATAGGAGAGAAGGGCTCCAGCACTAGCCCCCGGATTCACACAGGGCCACAATATCGCACCCCCGTTTCCACACCACAGAGAGAACACCTCCCTAGAGTGTTAGCTCTTCGCACTTATTTGCAAAAAATAAACACGCAGAAAGACGCAGGATAATCGCACACTGGAGACCCCTGATCAACGGGGGAAAATCAAATAACAAAAAAAATAGGAATAGTTGCAGTGTCAGTGTTTAACCCTCGCTGGCCCACACAGGAATGTTCTGCAGAATTCAGCATATGACGGGTCAGGTGATTCTGGGGAAGCTCTTGCATTGGGCTCCTTACACACTTCCCTGGTGTGTCTGTGTATTTAAAGGAGAACTAAACCCTAAAAATGAATGTGGCTAAAACGGTCACATTTTATATAGTGAACTTATTGCAGGAGGCTAAAGTTTCAGCTTGTCAATAGCAGCAATGATCCAGGACTTCAAACTTGTCACAGGGGGTCACCATCTTGGAAAGTGTCTGTGACACTCACATGCTCAGTGGGCTCTGATTGGCTGTTGAGAAGCTAAGCTTAGGGCTCGTCACTAATTATCCAGCAGAAAATGAGCTTCCCTGGCTGTAATATAAGCTGATGCTACAGGTTTGCTGATTATTCAATTCTGATGCTAATTGCACTGGTTTCTGTGCTGCCATGTAGTAATTATGTGTATTAATTACTAATCAGCCTTATATTGTGACATTTCTATTCTATGTGTACTGTATATTGTGAGTGGGTCCCTAAGCTCAGTAAGTGACAGCAGCACAGAGCATGTGAATCAGTGAATCAGCAGAAAAGAAGATGGGGAGCTACTGGGGCATCTTTGGAGACACAGATCTTTACTGCTAAAGGGCTGTGGTTGCCTTGGGCTGGTACAGAAGCACAAAACATCATGTACAACATTTCTAGTTACTTCTTTAGTTAGGCTTTAGTTCTCCTTTAAACAGTAGTGTTTGCTCACTTTGATGAAATATAAATAATATTGCTGCTGTAACACATTAAACATTCACCAACTCACATGAGGCTTACTGAGAATTTGGGAGTTCTTTTTAGGAGGACATGTTCCAAACCCCTCTCCCATACACACAGTTACAGGTTCCCATATCTAAGGTCCCTATCACATTCCCATCAGTCCCTGCCCTAGTGATCTTACAATCTAAGGTCCCTATCACATTCCCATCAGTCCCTGCCCCAGTGAGCTTACAATCTAAGGTCCCTATCACATTCCCATCAGTCCCTGCCCTAGTGAGCTTACAATCTAAGGTCCCTATCACATTCCCATCAGTCCCTGCCCTAGTGATCTTACAATCTAAGGTCCCTATCACATTCCCATCAGTCCCTGCCCTAGTGATCTTACAATCTAAGGTCCCTATCACATTCCCATCAGTCCCTGCCCCAGTGAGCTTACAATCTAAGGTCCCTATCACATTCCCATCAGTCCCTGCCCTAGTGAGCTTACAATCTAAGGTCCCTATCACATTCCCATCATCCCCTGCCCTAGTGAGCTTACAATCTAAGGTCCCTATCACATTCCCATCATCCCCTGCCCTAGTGATCTTACAATCTAAGGTCCCTATCACATTCCCATCAGTCCCTGCCCTAGTGAGCTTACAATCTAAGGTCCCTATCACATTCCCATCAGTCCCTGCCCCAGTGAGCTTACAATCTAAGGTCCCTATCACATTCCCATCAGTCCCTGCCCTAGTGAGCTTACAATCTAAGGTCCCTATCACATTCCCATCAGTCCCTGCCCTAGTGAGCTTACAATCTAAGGTCCCTATCACATTCCCATCATCCCCTGCCCTAGTGAGCTTACAATCTAAGGTCCCTATCACATTCCCATCAGTCCCTGCCCCAGTGATCTTACAATCTAAGGTCCCTATCACATTCCCATCAGTCCCTGCCCTAGTGAGTTTACAATCTAAGTTCCCAATCCCATTCCCATCAGTCCCTGCCCCAGTGAGCTTACAATCTAAGGTCCCTATCACATTCCCATCAGTCCCTGCCCCAGTGAGATTACAATCTAAGGTCCCTATCACATTCCCATCAGTCCCTGCCCTAGTGAGTTTACAATCTAAGGTCCATATTCCATTCCCATCAGTCCCTGCCCCAGTGAGCTCACAATCTAAGGTCCCTATCACATTCCCATCAGTCCCTGCCCTAGTGAGCTTACAATCTAAGGTCCCTATCACATTCCCATCAGTCCCTGCCCCAGTGAGCTTACAATCTAAGGTCCCGATTCCATTCCCATCAGTCCCTGCCCCAGTGAGCTTACAATCTAAGGTCCCGATTCCATTCCCATCAGTCCCTGCCCCAGTGAGCTTACAATCTAAGGTCCCGATTCCATTCCCATCAGTCCCTGTCCCAGTGAGTTTACAATCTAAGGTCCATATCCCATTCCCATCAGTCCACATTACAGAGAGAGAGAGATTAAATTATAGTATATAGTATAGTATAGTATTCTCTGCATTGCATACACGGTGTTGGTATTTATGGGGCCGGTACTACTGAGAGCACAGAAAGCTTTATGTCTCGTGCACAAACAATGTATGATCAGTGTGTAGAAAGACTGTACAAAATAGTGCAAATATCACAGCCCCACAGTCCTGCCTTCAATTGCTGGGACAGACGGGTGCCCGGCGAGCCCCATGTTGGCACAGGCTTGTGTTTAGCACAACACACACATACTTTCAGCATTACAACACTTTGCCTAACGCAGCACATTCACACAATCAGAAGGGGCTTAGCATGGCTGAATAAAAGAGGACGGTGGCTGGCGGGGCACAATTAATACAACGCGTGGCACAGACTGTAACAATGACATGATACACACAACAACTACAACTGCTTTACGACACACACTGAACAAAGAGACACAAATCCACAAGGAGATCAAAGAGGAAGTTCACCCTGAAATAAAATGTGTTCCTTCTATGTTATATGGTTTTAAAGGATTTTCCTGCCACTGTCTAGTTGTTGGGGTCGCTGACCCTGGAAACAAAAAAAAAAGTGATTATCAGTTTTATCATTCTTGATTTAGATTGCATCGAGTGATTGGGGTCGGCTACTGTTCACCTTCCATTCTTACTTTATAACTGCTGCCTGTTGCTATGGTAATGACACCCCACCAACCCAACAGCGGTTGAAATTGCAAGTCTGACAAATGCAGGAGGTCCCTGCTCTGAAAGATTAAAGGTGACCATACACGAGCCGATAAAAGCTGCCGACAGACCTCCCACAGGCTTTCCTGATCGATATCTGCCTGAAAGTCGGGCAGATGTCGATCAGGCAGGGTAAAAAATCCCGTTGGATCACGGCTGCATCTGCGGTTCCACAATCTGCCGGCCCGTATTGCCTCCATTCTGATCCGATCGTTGGACCCTAGGGCCCACGATCGGATCAGCCCGATATTGCCGACCTCAAACAAGAGGATCTCTATGTGTATGGCCCCTTTTACCAGGACATTGGGGGGGGAAATGGTGGGCCCCGGCCCACATGGGCCCCTGCCGGCCCAGACCTGCTCCCTCCAGCTGCCAAATTAAGGAAAATTGTTAACGCCGCAGATCATCGTGTCTACTGCGCACGCACGGTGCATTCGTGGAGGAGTGCGTCGTGGGCAGGGGTCTGTCATTCAGAAGGGGGTCCTGACGACTGCTGGGAGGGGGGCCCTGAGACACCAGCCCCAATGTTCCGGGCCCCCAAGTCTGACCCTGACAGTTACAGTCTATATGGGTAACACTGGCCATAAACAGGCAGATTAAGCTCTGGCCCTTTTAGATCAATTTGGCAGTTTATCTGGCAGTGTATGGGGGCCTGTCAGGCAGATTATTAACCAATAAATATCTGGACGAAAATTGGGCAGGTTTAAATATGTTTGGGGACAGGATCACATGGGCTGAATGATGCAGTCCTCTCCCAGCACCCTGAATTGCTGCCGATCAACTGATCATTCTGCCCCCCAGCACAAGGCAGTCACATTGGAGAGAGGGTGAGTTCTGTTTGTACCAAAACAGACATTTCTATGGCAATTTCCAGGCTGAACAAGGATTAATTGCGACCCATTATGTAAGGACACATTCGGCCGACTCTGAGAGCGCAGGATTAATTGCGACCCATTATGTAAGGACACATTCGGCCGACTCTGAGAGAGCAGGATTATTTGCGACCCATTATGTAAGGACACATTCGGCCTACTCTGAGAGCGCAGGATTAATTGTGACTCATTCTGTACGGACACATTCGGCCGACTCTGAGAGCGCAGGATTAATTGCGACCCATTATGTATGGACACATTCGGCCGACTCTGAGAGCGCAGGATTAATTGCGACCCATTATGTAAGGACACATTCGGCCGACTCTGAGAGCGCAGGTTTAATTGCGACCCATTATGTAAGGACACATTCGGCTGACTCTGAGAGCGCAGGATTAATTGCGACTCATTATGTAAGGACAAATTCGGCCGACTCTGAGAGTGCAGGATTAATTGCGACCCATTATGTAAGGACACATTCGGCCGACTCTGAGAGCGCAGGATTAATTGCGACCCATTATGTAAGGACACATTCGGCCGACTCTGAGAGCGCAGGATTAATTGCGACCCATTATGTAAGGACACATTCGGCCAACTCTACTGCAGGAACCCATAGGCACAGGGCTGTCAATTGCCCCCTAGCCCAGTCACAAGATACCCCTGCCCCTCAGAAACTCCCCATTCCTCAAGGCCCCAAAGGAATATCAGCTTTTAATAATAATAATATTGATAATAATAATTAATAATAATAATGTTCATAATAATAATAGCACATTGGGTGATTTTAACCAATTTGTAGCTCTACAAAAAAAAAACTAAAGTGAACGGACGCTGATTTCATGTAAATTTGCCTTTACCTTTAAAGAGTTGGGTCACCTTTAAGATTTAGTATGTTATAGATTGTCCTATTCTTAGCGGCTTTTCTGTTAGTCTTCATTTTTTTTTTAATTCTTTGCCTTTTTCAGCTGAGTCTTGGCAGATTTCAGTTTGCCCCCGCGAGGCTACAATGTTATTATTTATTATTGTTACATTTTATTCCTTATTTTTTTTTCTGCCCCTCTGCTATTACTATCCCTGTTTCTCATTCAAATCAGTCCATGGTTGCTAGGGTCATTTGGATCCTAGCAACCAGATGGTTAAGCTGCTGAACAAAAAGGCCAAATAACTCCAAAATCACAAATAATAAAAAAAGAAGACCAACTGCAAACTGTCTCAGAAAATAACTCTCTCCTTATACTAAAAGTTGAACAACCCCTTGAAACTGCCCATAATCCTAAAGGCCTGAGGTTGCTGAATGAGTGGGGCCACTAATTAACTAATCTGCACATGAGAGGGCCCCATACACGGGCCAATAATCTCTGGAGGGGGCAAGTCGGGCCCCATAGTTACACAGGACTTGTAATTTGAATAAATGTCCCTGATTATACGGCTGATATGATCAATGTTGTATCACATGGCAGGTCACTCAGAGTTGGGCCCATGTGTGTAGAATAGAACCCACTCACTAGTAAGTGATCACACGCTCGCACACACTCACTCTCACACACACTCATACACACTTGCACAAACACACACTCACACTAATACTCTCGCACACTCATAGACACACACTTGCACACACTCTCACACTAACACTCTCACACACACTCATACACACACTCATAGACACACATTTGCACACACAAATTAACACTCATACACACTTGCACACACACACTAACACTCTCACACACTTGCTCACACACACACACTCACTGTCACACTTATACTCTCGCACACTCATAGACACACACTCACACAAATTAACACACACACATTTGCACACACTCATACACACTTGCACACTCACTATCACACTTATACTCTCGGGCACTCATAGACACACACTCACACACACATTTGCACACACTCATACACACTTGCACACTCACTGTCACACTTATACTCTCGCACACTCATAGACACACACACACAAATTAACACACTCACACACACATTTGCACACACATTTGCACACTCACTATCACACTTATACTCTCGGACACTCATAGACACACTAGCACACAGACACACACTAACACTCTCACACACACTCATACACACACGTTTTTGCTGAATTCTGGCAGAAACCCCAAAGGATGAGAGGATTAAATAAATAGATCCACAAACGATTGTCGCCATGGTAACCGCACACACACACACACACACCAATGATTCAGGCAAAAACCACAAATATGTACAATATCACAGAGACTACACGGGTCTGACAGGGACATGATGTGACAAGTCAATCGAAACCTGCTCCTTGTGCCTCGGCCCCTGCAGATAAAAGGGGCCCCTCTCTCTATTGCAAAATCTGCTGCCCCCACCTACAAACAATAAGGATATTCTTGGGATCCCCCACCTTTCCACTGCAGGGAGGGGGGAATTATTTGGAAACCAGCCGATATGTCACGGGGGCCCCCAGTACTTGCCAGGGGCCACTCAGCATCAGCCCAGCAGCATCACATTCACTTAGTGTGTAATACATAATCCATGCACTCAGAAGCAGCAGTGACTGCCAGCACTATACACTATATACTATACACTATATACACTATATACACTATATACACTATATACACTATATAAACTATACACAATACACTATACACAGTCTGTACTTGTGTGACCAACAGGTGAGAATCATCAGGGCTATTGGGAGTTGTAGTTGTGCAAAACTACAACTCCCAATAGTTGTAGTTAATTAATTCCATATGAAGTGAATGGGGGAAGAACAACTGGAAACATCAGGATCCCTGGATTCATCAGCCATAGGCCCTAAACAAGCACTGCCTCAACTACAACTCCCAACATCCTGGTACAACAACAGGACTCACATTAGACTCCCAACCCTACAGCAATGCACCCACTGGCATCTGCCTCATCCCAAACTACAACTCCCAGCATCCTCCAGCAGACAGACAGCATGAATAGGAACTGAGAAGCTGAGAGTTGTAGTTGAGGTGTGTGTGGGGCAGTGGAATGTTCCATGTGAGGCGGGGGGTGCAGCCAGGGGAGTGACACAATATTGGCAGTGAGGCAGGGGCTGTGGGAATTTATCGCTACAAAGTTTCCTCCGCAGACTCGAGTGACAGTAGAGTGAGCGGGAAGTACCACTGAGCACAACCCCCTCCCCTGTAGCCTCAATAGGGGGAACATCAGACCCACCCCGGGCCCGGGCAGCGCAAATACAAATGAGTTCAGACCCCCGGCCTCGGCCTGTCACACTCCTCTCTCTCTCCCCACCCAGTCACTGTCACCCGAGCACCCCCGGACCCAGCCCTCCCCCCGTAAACGACTTGGTCTCGCCCCCTCCCGGGCCAAACTGTACCAGGGCCTCGTTCACTTACTTGTCCGGCGGGGGGAGACGGGGATCCCACCAGGCAGAAAGCCACGCCATTCATTTGCTGGAGGGGCCGGGGATCCCTGGCAATGGCCGGAGCCTTCCTCCTCTCTTCTCTGGCTCACTCGCTGTCTCTCTGTACGGCTCTCCCTCCTCCTCACACACTGACACAGGGACCTCTCCTCATCCTCCTCCTCCTCCGGCACTGCCCTCCCCCCACTCCTCCTCCTCCTCCTTGTGCTGAGACCGCTGGAGGCGACGGGATGTTACACACGGGAGGGAGAGATGTCACCGACTCACACACACTGACTGACACTGACTGACTGACGGACAAGAGACACTGACAGACTGAGGGGAGAGAGACGGACAAGAGACACTGACAGACTGAGGGGAGAGAGGGACAAGAGACACTGACAGACTGAGGGGAGAGAGGGACAAGAGACACTGACAGACTGAGGGGAGAGAGAGGGACAAGAGACACTGACAGACTGAGGGGAGAGAGAGGGACAAGAGACACTGACAGACTGAGGGAGAGAGAGAGGGACAAGAGACACTGACACTGACAGACTGAGGAGAGAGAGAGGGACAAGAGACACTGACAGACTGAGGGAGAGAGAGAGGGACAAGAGACACTGACAGACTGAGGGAGAGAGAGAGAGGGACAAGAGACACTGACAGACTGAGGGAGAGAGAGGGACAAGAGACACTGACAGACTGAGGGAGAGAGAGGGACAAGAGACACTGACAGACTGAGGGAGAGAGAGGGACAAGAGACACTGACAGACTGAGGGAGAGAGAGAGGGACAAGAGACACTGACACTGACAGACTGAGGAGAGAGAGAGGGACAAGAGACACTGACAGACTGAGGGAGAGAGAGAGAGGGACAAGAGACACTGACAGACTGAGGGAGAGAGAGGGACAAGAGACACTGACAGACTGAGGGAGAGAGAGGGACAAGAGACACTGACAGACTGAGGGAGAGAGAGGGACAAGAGACACTGACAGACTGAGGGAGAGAGAGAGGGACAAGAGACACTGACACTGACAGACTGAGGAGAGAGAGAGGGACAAGAGACACTGACAGACTGAGGGAGAGAGAGAGAGGGACAAGAGACACTGACAGACTGAGGGAGAGAGAGAGGGACAAGAGACACTGACAGACTGAGGGGAGAGAGAGGGACAAGAGACACTGACAGACTGAGGGAGAGAGAGAGAGGGACAAGAGACACTGACAGACTGAGGGAGAGAGAGAGAGGGAAAATAAAGACTGATGGGACAGAGACATGAGGGAGAGGCTATTGGAGTCTGACAGAGGGAAATAGACTGCAGCAGTGCAATTAAGTTATAGGCATCTCTGTACACACTGAGGAGGGGCACAAGGTAAAGGGAGATTTTGGAACCAGAGCAGAGGGACAACCTGACAAACTAAATACAGAGAGACAAGTGTAAATGGGAAATCCATGAGATGAGCGAAGTGGAAGAGAAGAGGGAAAGAGAAAGAAGAGGAGAGGGAAAGAGAGCAGAATGAGATGAATGGCAGCCATACAAACACACAAATAAGCAGCTCGAGTGCAACTGGGCCATAAATGATTTCATGCGTGGGAGGCAACAATTTGCAGAGTATGGGGAAGAGAGAAGGGACACTGGTGGGGGCACTGCTTTGGTTAAGGCCACTGGTTTCCTCTTCCTGATGACAACCACAAGGTAAATGGAAATTTTAATACCCAAGAGGCAGGAAAAAAGAAAACCTGACAGACTTATCGGTACTTGTATGTTGGGTGGAATATCCCCACTAATAATTTTGTCCCATGAATATCAGTTGGGAGGTTTCCCTTCTGCCAGATTTTGCTGTTTGCATTTCCGGCCTACCAAACGACCTTTCTCACGATCATTCACCGGGAGATAAATTCAAATTGTAATGTGTATGGCCAGCTATAGGACAAGATGGAAACTGACAGATTGGATGTAGGATAATGACAGTAAGTAGAGGAAATCTAGGATCAAACTCTAGTCATAAAACATGGCCAACTAAATAACACAAAGTTTTAGGAAGAGAAGACATGATTTTGTAGCAAGAAGAGAGAAATGAAGAGATTGGGAGATGATAGGAAGAGTTATAGACTTTGGCATACACACCGGATGTGCCCAGATGCATCAGTAAACATTAGGCCTCATATGCACTCACAGGAGGCAATGGGTGAGCCACAGCAACGTGATTGGCCAAGGTAAGCTAGACAATGTCATACATTGAGTGGATCTTTGGCGTTCCATGTGGTTGAGCTGATTGATTCTTGAGCCAATGATTGGTGTAGTAGTTGCGTAGGCACCCAACATGTTACACTGGACATTTCTGGTACTAAGAAAAGGGGAGGAACCTCCAAATTGCGGTCTAAAGGTGGCCATACACACACCAATATTATTGTAATAAACACATTTTCGTACAACATTCGGTGCATGTTTGGCAGAGGACGAGCCGACTGTTATCAGCAGAAGGCTTGGATATCTGTCGGCTCTTTGATTGGCCCATTGGGTGCCTTAATGTTTAAACCCCCCCCCCAGTCTGTAGTCTCATAGTAGTATCAACAATTGCAGTGATCTCAGCAATTTCTCCAACCAGCAGGACTTCCCATTGTTCCATTACAGATTGTAAGCCCTGGTGGGTAGCATGATGCTTACCATGTTATGTCACACATTTGTCATTTGTTTTCCGTGACATGATTTGCTGGAACTATATAAATACAATTTTTGGCAGGTCCCTAAAGACTGACTAACCTACGCTGGCTCTGTCTCATACATATCATATGTGCCGCTCTATTCTCTCCTCTTTGTATCACTTCCTCCCATGTTGCTCAGAAGCCTGGGAAGGACTGACTTTCCTGGAAAGCCTTGAGGTCGGACTTGTTCCTTTCCATGTTGGTTCCAGTTCCAATTTAGGACTAGAAGAGGTTAGAATGATAATAGTTGATGTTTGATTGTGTTTGGTAGGGTTGGTTGCTACCATGAATCACTGAAATAGAAATGTGATTTAGTAGACTGTACCTGACCATTGATTTCTGTGGATACCATTGCATGACATATCACAGTATTCATCTAGACTTCCCGAACCATGGGGGCTGGCTTGGAGCAGTGGTAGGGGGTGCCTCTTTGCTGGATACATCTAGAACTCCAGTTAAGATGGGTGTTGGGTTGAAAACTTTGGTGCACTAAAAATTCTTGGAACTATGGCTGAAGGGTTGTTACACCAATGACCAAATGTTGGACTTCTAAGTGGGGCTTGAACTGAAAAAGCTCTAGTGATCCAAACTTTCGGATGATGGGGAGCTGACCTACAAGGGTGCAAAGGAACATGATCGAGTCTTGAAAACTGTGTCTAAGGTGCTACTAGTTTATATTGGTGCCCAGGAAGCCACTGTGAGGGCAGAATCTCCTAATTATGAAACACAGAGAGACAAAGCACAGGTTCCAGAAGACTGTTGTATGTCCCGTAATGTTGCTGAGTTAGGTTAATGTTATAGACTAGAGCAGTGTGGAATGTGCGGGTGCTGATGTTTCTAATACTCAGAATTGCTCTGGGACCAGCTGAACCTGTACTGGAACTGTAGGGTCGGGTTTGTAGTGCCAGTGATACCAAAAATGCCATTTATGTTCTGAAAGTTACTGACAGACTGAAATATTGTATACTGAATGGGAAATCAGAGAAGCGACTGCTTTCACCCGCATGGAGAATATATACAGTATATATGTGTGTGTGTGTGAGTGTGTAAGTGTGTGTCAGACTCACATCCGCATGTCACAGGCAATGGAATCTGTTTCCTCAATCCAGGGAAAAAAATGTCATTAGCGAAACAGGAAAAGGCCTCACTTGCCATTAACTCCTTCACACCCAGCACATTGGGCTCCGGAAAGTGCCTGAAGGGTTCACGTTTGGATGTTATTGAGCTAAAGAAACTTTGAGATTAAGAAGGTTCTCCATCAATATCCAAAGTGTTCTGCAGGAGAAACGTTGGCCACACGGGTCGATAAAAGCTGCTGAGCAAGGAAAGGTGGTCATGCATGGGGCCCTCGAGAGAGCCTGCCTGACCGATATCTGGTCAAAGATCAGATCAGAGCAATTTAGCCCATCGGGTGGGTGGCCAAATTCGGTGGAGATTTTGATTGCGTTTGGATGTTATTGAGCTAAAGAAACTTTGGATATTGATGGAGAACCATCTTAATCTCAAAGTGTTCTGCAGGAGAAACGTTGGCCACACGGGTCGATAAAAGCTGCTGAGCAACGAAAGGTGGACATGCATGGGGCCCTCGAGAGAACCTGCCTGACCGATATCTGGTCAAAGATCAGATCAGAGCAATTTAGCCCATCGGGTGGGTGGCCAAATTCGGTGGAGATTTTGATTGCGTTTGGATGTTATTGAGCTAAAGAAACTTTGAGATTAAGAAGGTTTTTCATCAATATCCAAAGTGTTCTGCAGGAGAAACGTTGGCCACACGGGTTGATAAAACCTGCTGAGCAACGAAAGGTGGTCATGCATGGGGCCCTCGAGAGAGCCTGCCTGACCGATATCTGGTCAAAGATCAAATCAGAGCAATTTAGCCCAGCGGGTGGGTGGCCAAATTCGGTGGAGATTTTGATTGTTTGCCGATGGATCAGTGTATGGCCCACATTAGCGGCAGTACAATGTATATGGCAAGGGTCGCCGGTTGCAAGTTGCAGGCATAGTCTGCTGCTGAGTTAGGCCTGATACAGGGCATGCTGAATATGAACGGACATTGTGTGGCTTAGGGTGGCCATACACACTACAATTATGATCTTTCCTGGAAAAGAAAGATCTTTGGTTTCAATACACACGTGTAGAGCTGAATGGTCAGATAGACATATAGAAACAATAGAATTCTACCTGTATCTGACCATTCAGCACTAAACAGCGGCCAATGTTAAAACTGTCCGGCAGACCCGATCGACAAGTCAACCAATGTCCAAGACTTTCAGCTCGTCTCCCACCATACACATACGGAATATCGAATAAGAAATAGTTTCATACAATATTATCGGTTCGTCTTTGGCCACCGTTACTGCTTATTAGGAGTCCGATTGGTGATGCCTGCCCGAGGGCAGTTATAAATGTTAAGGCCATAGGTCACTATTGACCATGAAATGGATCAATATAGACAGATAAGATTATTTCGGGGGTCTAGACGGGTGTGGCTGGGGAATGCCGCTATCGGATGAGGCGAGTGCTCTCATATCCGTTACACCATTCATACTTCACCATCCACACAGACAGGAAGCGTTGCCATGGAAACCAAATCCCACTTAATGGAATTTCCAGTCGTGTATCTGGGGCAGGTCATTGTGAAGGGGTCAGGATATGTCGGAGGCCGAGCCTACCGGGTAGGAACAATTGCATCTGTGTGTTCAGAAATTGTTTATGAATAGCACAAACATTTCCGGAGTCACACGACCAAGATAACAGCATCACACTGGTGCCTGAGAAATGCACAGATACCTGTCGGACCAAGAGATCAGAGACGCTACACCTACAGCTGAACTACAACCCCCCGTTTCCTCGAACAGTCAACGGGGACAGACGTAAAGTAAGAGATTAGTGACCGGGTGATAAACAGTGGGATCATTTATAAAATTCACGCAGCGCATATTTTTTCACAAAAGTTTGTATTGCCAATGTTTTTTCCTGAGTGCTAATATATTGCACTGCTCTGCCTCTCTTTCCGGTTTTTGCAGATTCGCGTTGAGAATACATTTTTGCAAATGAGGCTGGTGTTTGCGTGAGTGAACCTTCTGTGTGTGACAGTAACTTAAATTTGCTAAACTGTTTTGGCGTATTTCAAACGCTGAGTGTGCACTTAACATTCGCAATTTACGATTTTTGCCATATTTAATAAGTTCTTATAGACATTCGCAGTGTGAAGAAAAAAATTTGCCCAATCTTATTCAGCTTTATAAATGTAACCATGTGCAGGGCAAACATATTCACTGTGCGAACCAATCTGCCCTGCGGCAAGTTTATAAATGAGCCCCAGTGGGTTTAAAGGGGAAGGAAACCTAGTTGGCGCAAAAACCCTCCCCCCCTCCCGTTTGTTGCCCACCCTCCCTCCTCCCCCCTGGCCTACCCGTCCCGCTGAGCAAATGCCCCTAACTTGTTACTTACCCTTCTGCGCAGGTCCAGTCCAGGGAGTTCACCGACGACATCTTCTTCCACGCGATCTTCTTCCTGCTTTGACCGGCGCATGCGCAGTAGGAGCATTTCGCTGATACGATCTACTGCGCATGCGCCAAAAGTACATCGTGACTTTTGGCGCATGCACAGTAGATCCGTACCGGCGAAATGCTCCTACTGCGCATGCGCCAAAATGCCGTTCAAAGAAGGAAGAAGATGTCGTCTGTGAACTCCCTGGTCTGGACCTGCGCAGAAGGGTAAGTAACAAGTTAGGGGCATTTGCCCAGCGGGACGGGTAGGCCAGGGGGGAGGAGGGAGGGTGGGCAACACACGGGAGGGGGGGAGGGTTTTTGCGCCAACTAGGTTTCCTTCCCCTTTAAATGATCAGGGGGTCACAATTCTGTTTTGCCCTGGGCATAGGGTGAGCAATAGCAAACTGTGGCCTGTGCAGAATGGTGGGAATGAAAAGTGGGGCATCAATGTGCCTGCACCCCTGTCATATACTGTATACAGGCAACTGTATAGGGGCAAACTAAGGTCTCTACGCTCTGACCTCGACCCCCCCCCCGAGCCTTCTCGTCATCAGAACTTCATTTCCCAGTAATTAGTGAGATGCATTGTGCCACACTGCAAAGGTTTAACAGTGCCCTCCAGTGGTGATCAAACTAATGACTAAGATTTAACTGCTTCCAACAGCTCCAGGTAGAGTCCTGCGCAGAACCAATTTCTAAGACCCAATCCGCAACCCACATATTTAGCCACTTTGATCCGCAACCCGACCCGGACCCGCAGACCACCATCAAACAGGAAATGACGGTGCTGCAAACTGGAAGTGACATAATCAAAGTGGGCGGGGACAGAAACAAGTTTCGTAAAACTTTAAAAGGAGTAAAATATAGACAATATTACATAAGATAAGACATTTAGACGAGACCCGCGGGTATACCTGCACCTGAAAATCCTTCCCTCATTCCGCAGGGTGCCCTCTTTTTTGCAGGTAACCTGCGGGTACCCAACCCGCTACAGGACTCTACTGCAAGCATACCACCGCATTGAGAGCTCAAACTTCCCGCCAGTGGTTTAAAGGGGAACTCCACCCATAAGGCTCCCTTTGCATAATATGGAAATACTGAGAAACTTTCAAATCAACATTCTTTACCCATTTACAACAGTTCTACACTGATTTGGAATTGCTTTTGAATCCGTTTCGGTTTATTCCTTTCTGGTCTTGGTTGTGACTCTTGAACCAATGTTGCAAAAAATGCATTCTTCCCCCCAGGGCTGTTAATCAGCTGCCTTCTGCTAAATTGTTTCATGAGTCAGAACCTTGTGAACAACAAAGGCTGCTTACATTTTAACTGACAAATACCTTTAAAAAGTTTCCTTAAATGAGAAGGATCTTGGGGTCTTTGTAGATAACAAGTTGTCTAATTCTGGGCAGTGTCATTCTGTGGCTACTAAAGCAAATAAAGTTCTTGTATAAAAAAGGGCATTAACTCAAGGGATGAAACATAATTGTGTCTCTTTATAGGTCCCTGGTGAGGCCTCATCTGGAGTATGGGGACAGTTTTGGACTCCAGTCCTTAAGAGGGATATAAATGAGCTGGAGAGAGTGCAGAGACTAAGTGCAACTAAACTGGTTAGAGGGAGGGAAGAGTTAAATTATGAGGGGAGACTGACAAGGTTGGGGTTGTTTTCTCTGGGGGAAAAAAGGCGCTTGTGAGGGGACATGATTAGACTTTACAAGTACATTAGAGGACATTATAGACAAATAGCAGGGGACCTTTTTACCCATAAAGAGAATCACGTACCAGAGGCCTCCCCTTCAGACTAGAGGAAAAGAAGTTTCATTTAAAGGAACAGAGTAGGGGGTTCATCACAGTGAGGACAGTGAGGTTGGGGAATGCACTGCCGGGTGATGATTCAGTTAATGACTATAAGAGGGACTTGGATGATTTCTTGGACAGACATAATACAAAGGCTATTGTGATACTAAACTCTATAGTTAGTATAGATATGGGTATATATCATTTATGTGACAGTAGGGAGGGGTGTGTGTATGGGGCTGGGTTTTCATTTGGAGGGGTTGGACTTGATGGACTTTGTCTTTTTTCAACCCAATTTAACTGTGTAACTACGTAAATCGAATCAGAGAAAAATGAGACACATACCCACTCTTACAACAATGTAAAACAGCCCAGTGCTCCTTTGAGCACTTATATATTATTTGTTTTACTCTGTGAATAGTGTGAATGTGCCCTGCGAAGCAGAGGAGCTTGGAAGATAAGACAAACGTTTAAGTTACTGATGCAGAAAGAGTCTACGAACGTTCCTCTGCTCAGTTGCACCAAGAGACACTCCCTCCATCAGTAAATTAATGTTTTGCTTATCTGTCTGGCCTTTGCCTTGACAGAACAGTAGCGTGGACAACATTTCCCATTCCTTATTCAAGTCTCTGACTTATGTGAACGGCTTGATGATTTAAATACCCAGTGACCACAGGAGTAGATGAAGAATTTCCTTGTGTTCCTCACCAATGTTATTCAGCCCGGTGAGGGGCACCAGAGCCGCATAGGTGGGGGTCACCAATTTCCTGGAACAAAAACAATTTAAAATCGGAGGCCTATGTAACAAACAGGAAGGAATCCACATAGCCGCGTCCATCTCTAACTCCGAAATGCCACAAGAGGGCAGATGAAGCCAAGCAGAAGCAGAAGCAGAAGATCATGTTTTCTCTGCCAACGGTTTATATGTGACATGCGGATGCATCTGTGTAATCTTTATCCAGTTCTATATACCTGGAGCTGCTGGAAGGCATGAAGAGAAAGGTAAGTGTGAAGTTTCCAGTGTAAATCTGACTTATTTACCATTAATTACTCATTTAGATCCTTGTCTATGTGGGATCATTTTAATGGCTTGAAGCAGAAATGATCTAATCAATTTATACCTCTGTTTTCCAGAGAATGTTTGCGCTGCACCCCATAGAAGGCAGTGGGACCCCCAAATGCCATGATGCATCACTTGGAATCATGGAATAAGGTGAGGGGGGGGGCTTAACGGCTGTGACAACCAAAAGTAAGTTGAGAAAATGGTCCGAAAGCGATGGATTCTGAGACTTGAAGTCCCTCTGCTTTCCACAGAATCCATGTACCTCCCACCATGGAAAGCAGAGACCAGGGATCCATCACTTATGCATCCTACCGATCTTCTTAGGTAGGCAGTCCATTAACCCTATCCTCACCGTGGTCCCCACTGCATTGATGGATTCCGGGAGTCGAGTCTGTGTATCGTCGAGCGTGGAAAGTAGAAAGACTACAAGCCCCAGAATCCATTATTTAAAGGTGGTGTGACAGATAAAGGTATTGTCGTATGAAGTTTGAATGCAATGATCTAGGAAGGAATGGCTGTGGCTGATAAAGGTAAATAAAACATACTACATGTCACTCCATGGTGCTGTTATTTCTAAACAGTTTATTTCAAACCCACTCTCCGCCCCCTCTTGAAAAATCCAACAGCAAAGTGCAGACCCGGGAGCACCGTGAGGAGGAGAGGGGCGAGTGCTTTTTGTTTCTGTGGGTCGGGGAAGGGGCTGAGGAGACAAAGTAGAAAGACAGACCACTGACACAAAACAATGTGCAGTTATTTCCTATTCAACCACTGCAAAGGAAGAATATTCAGGGAGTCAAAAATATATATATATATGTTTTTGAACTGAAAATCATATCAATGTGCCTCACTCATGCCTAAAAGACAATATATACAAACAGAGCTTCAAGGACACGTCAAACTGGCCACAGGGCTCCATGAGGGCACAGAAGCCGTAACACACGCACAGGACGGAACCCTCGGGGGGAAAAAAAAAAAAAAAGCCAGCGTTTTACCGTTTTCCTTGTTATCGATTAAAAAAAAACACACAAGCAGCGGGAGAATAATGCAGGAACGGGGAGAGGAAAATAAATTACACCCATACTATTATTCAATAAATTAAGAGCAAAATATACACAAAAGAATAAAAGAGAGGGAGGAAATGGGGGAAAGAATTGTGCTGGAGAGGAAAAGAAACTCATTTTGTTTTTGTTTTTGTCCTGTGAAATGTATGAAAGGTATCACACGTCTTTACCGCTTAGGGCAGCAGAAATATTCCCCATCACTCTCCACTTTCCACCCAGGAACCTCTTCAAGTACGCCGGCTGTCTTGCAACCAGTTCATTAAAGGAGTTGGCTTGATCTCCAGTGAACAGACTAGGAACCTTTCCAGTGTTTAGAAGACCAGTTTAACACCACGGTGTAAGGAATCTGAGACAAAGCGTAGGGAGAGAGAGGTCCCTACATTACAGCAGTCTTAACAGCAAGTCTAATCAGTAGTTTAACGCTGGAGAAATGGCCTCGCTTCCATGTCCAGACAGTTGACAAACGGAGTGTCGTCCGTAGCATCAGTTGTGTAACGAGGGGCAGGAGGCTGAACCCTTTCATTTCAAGGGGCCATTCCATAGTCCATGAGATGAATATGCTCAGTGTATAACGGTACAGAATCGGTAGAATACCACAGAAACCCAGATGATGGAGCGGCCTTGGGAACAGAAGGCTAATTCCCTGGAGCTTGTCTCTTGATGGATGATTTCCATTTCAGGATTAAACACTGAGGATGCAGGCAGGGCTTTAATAAGTAAAGTCTTCAGCTTCCACAGCCACCAAAAAAAGACAGCAGTGACCATATGAATTGCAACTTGCTTGGTATTCCTAGGAAAGGGAGGGGGGCAATGTGGTTAAAGGAGTAACAGGACCACACTTGCCGGTTTGAACTGCAGCCTCTTATTCAAGAATCCCCAGGGTCATCCATTGTTCTCTTGCTCAGCATTCTGCATCCTACAGAAACAAGAACCAGCGGCTTTAATAAACGTTTCAAACACAAGAACCGGAGAGAGAACTGCCCTGGGATTGGCCGAGTTTGTCCGCTGTTTGAATTTCTTGCCAATCCCAAAGGACTCTTGTTTACAATATCAAGGTCTGCTACTAAGAACAGGGCCATATTTACAGGCCAAACCAAGTTCTGCAATTAATTCGAGGCTCACGACACAAATGAATGAATCAAAAGATTGGCTCACCTGAATCGGCCTATGAAGAGGGAAACGATGAAGCCTTGCTACGTGGAGCTCTCGCTCCCAGACTCCATTCTGTTAACGTGCCGAGCCTCCTTTAGGCAAAGGTATACCTCCTCCTGGGGGTCGTAATAATAGAACTTGCGCAGGTATGAGATAAGGGGTCTGAAAAGAAGGAAGAGCATTTAAACTTAATCACTAGATTAATACTGTGATGAGAAGAGATGCCTTTCTGTGCATAGAAGGCCATAGATACATAGAGAAATACAGATTAAAAGGTTCAGTTGGGAGCGAGATTTTTAAAGGGATAGGACGACCTCTACATGAAAGCATGATTATCTCCTTTAACTGAAGCAAACCTTGTTTAGGCTAAGGATGGTGGCACACGTGGCTAATGGGGGAGAATAGTCGCCCAGAGACAAATCAATCACCTCTTCTTCGGGCGACTAATCTCCCCTAAATGCCTTCCTGTCGGCAAGAATGTAAATCGCCAGTGGGATGGCACTCGGATCACTTCGTTTTTCCGAAGTTGCCTCACGAGGAAACTCCGGATGACTTCGGAAAACGAAGCGATCCAAGTGCCTGCCCCCAGGCGATTTTCATTTTAGCCGGCGGACGGCAGATGGGGAAGATTAGTTGCCACGAAGAAGAGGAGATTTGTTGCCTGGCGACTAATCTCCCCGAATCTGCCCGTGTGGCCTGACCCTAAAAGGTTCAGTTGGGAGCGAGTTCTTTAAAGGAATAGGATGACCTCTACATGAAAGCATGATTTAACTGAAGCAAACCTTGGCTAGGCTAAGGGTGGTGGCACACGTGGCTCGTGGGGAAGATTAGTTGCCAAGCGACAAATCGCCTCTTCTCCGGGCGACTAATTTTCCCTAAATGCCTTTCCATCAGCTAGAATGACCGGTGGGATGGCAATCTGATCACTTTGTTTTTCCGAAGTTGCCTCACGAGGAAACTTCGGGTGACTTCAGAAAGCCAAAGTGATCCAAGTGCCATCCCGCCCTGCGATTTACATTCTAGCCGGCTGGATGTTCAGTTTTCCGAAGAAGAGTGATTTGTCTCTGGGCAACCAATCTCCCCCAGTAGCCACGTCTGCCACCACCCTAAAGCTGCATTTACACTGGCGTCAACCCCCAACTCTGACGCCTAATACGGGTCCCATCCAGAAGAGGCGCATCTTTATCACATAAACAGACTAGCGCTAATTGAATAAATGGCACTATACAATAAATGATAACAGAAGAACAAGCTTCAGTAAGTGTTTGATAATACAAAATAATGAACGAGCAGCAAACAGGAAAAACAGTTCAATGAGTGTAAGCACATGGGCAAGCTATCAAAGAAAAAGCAGCCCCCCCCCGCTAACAAGTCACTGACCTTAGAACACTGACCCTCTTCATGCAGTTCTGCTTAAATAGTTCCTGCCTCTGACAGGCACCAAATGGCTTGCAAGGCTGTAAAGCTTGTATCCGATGCGCTCCAACCCCCCCACCCGCAGAGGAACCCACAGACCTCCCAGCTCTACAAAAACAGCACTTAGCAGGGGCTCTGTTTAGTGCTAACTGGTAATTACAGATGAATGTTAAAACGGTAATTACACGGTAGGAAAGACTGTATTTGCACACACACCCCCATAACGCAATAACGGTGGCAGCGACTGGGAGTTGCTGCGAGCCGTGAACTGTATGATTGGGTAAAGCCTTTATTATCCACCTTCAGAAACCACATGCCCGTCAGTAAGACCCTCTTGTTGAACCCTGGCTGATGATTTAGACCAAAAATGACGTGGCCTTTGAGTATGTGATGCATCACAAGAACAATATATTTGCAAGACGATCGGTGCGTTACATCAGCCTTCAGCACATGGCAAACATCAGCAACACTGTTCTTGTACCGTACTTGCCCTTCGAGCTCTCGCCAGTTCCCAATAACAGAGGGCAGATACCTTTCTGGGGCTTTGAGAAACGTGTCCTTATTCCCCCTCGGATCTAAAACATTTATACAACCTTCACTCGCCGTCCAGCAGAGCTCTCAGTTGAAATAGCTTGGCATCTGGTTCTGTCGGTCCTTCCAGATGAATCTCCGTGCAGCCCACTTGTCTCCAGGGGAATACTTTGATTATATCATGCGAAAAACCCAGCATGGCCTCTATCATTATAATCATGCCTTTAACTTTGCATTGTGGCTAAAGAGAACTAAAGCTCAGCAAAGAATCCATCTAGAAATGCTTTACTGTATGTTTTGGGCTTTTGTACCTGCCCAACGCTGCCACATCCTTTAAACGGTCAAGGAGAACCTCAAAGATGCCACCAGTAGCTCCCCATATTTTTCTCTGAGCTTCTGCCCCTTGCATTTAAGATGGAGGGCTCCTATGGGCAGCCTAGATCGTTATAATATATATCCTTGTATACAGTATATGAAAGTGCGTTTATCACACAAGCATCTGGAGAAGTATATTCTTTTACTTCCTGGGTCAAATGGAAAGAGAATGCAATTCTGCAAGACGCCGTGTATTCTGGGAAATATGAGCGTGCATGTTGCAATTCTTGCACATTCACCTCTACAATGGAGTTGGGTTTCTTTGAATGCGCGGTTTCAGCTTTCCTTTTATCTTGCTGCAAAGTGAAACAAGAAAGCACACTAACCTTGCTCGGCCACAAGCAAACACTCTTCTATTAGGAAACCATGAATGGCTTGATACAGAGGAGGCGTTCAGCGATTCTCGCCCTGCTTCAAATCCATATCGACACAGTTCTGTATCCTGCACAGGTGCTTACTGAAGCCTTACACATGACACAAAGATAACTAAACAATTCTTCTCAGTGTTATCAGTGCCATGGTGGAGTTTTGCATGGAGTAACAGGCGTACAGGAAGCCTACCAGCACTATATTTATTAAAGAAATACTAATAAGAAGACAAAAAAAAGATAACGGGCATATAGTGATGGAGGCCAAACAGTAATTCCCTGTGGAACACCTAGGGTATAGAAGATTAGATTTGCACCAATGCTTCACTAATACTCCACGTAAATAAAGCTATCCCAGATATTTCCAGATATCCTATGCTGACTGCATAACGTCAAGGAAATAATACTCACTTGGGCAGTGGGAGTTCTGGAATGTGGTCGATGCGAACCAACTGGCGGATACGAAAGCGGCACAAGTGCTGCAGGGACTTCACATTGCTGAAGCGGGAAACGGGGTACAAAAGCTGTACTGGGGTTGGGGGAAGACCTGTGGGGAGGCAAGTCACTTATAAGGATGGGCAGCATGTGAACTAATGAACAAAACAGTTCAGATTGTGGAACATAAGAATGCAGGTAGGATATGGGGGAGTCGTACTGTAGCACCATGCAACAAAGAACCAAGTAGGTGAGAATTCAATGAATTATCTACTATTCCATCACCAAGACCCTGTATAAAAATGTATAATATATATATATTTGGGTAAGGACGTCACCATTCAGCATAAGAGCAGCCAACAAGAGCATGCTGTCCATTGGATTCTACCATTAAAAATATAAAGTCACAACGGTGCTTGAGCCACGCGCCCCTCGGGAGCCATCTCGCCAACAGGTTGTTACGCTCTTATTCACGGAACCCTATGTAGGGATCTCTCCTGCTTATCTTAGCACTTTGTCTGAGCTGTTAGTTTAGTTTGATTTGTTACTGTTATTCTTGATTGAATATATCTCATGCATGAACATGATGTTACATAACTAACGTGTACATTTTCTTACTTGATCACTACCATGTAACTATTATGTGATGATCCTTTAATAAAAACAAGTTTGGAAAAAAAAATATATAAAGTCAGGAGAAAGAAGAAAAAAAGAGATGACAAGAGATTTGCTGCGCATGATTGCTCCCTAAGGAACTGACCTGGTACTCGCGAGCGAAGAAAATACAGGAACTTCCCGTTCTTCGAGTGCATGATGGCACGTTTTATGAACTCCACTACCGACTGGCAACGATCCTCAAATTTTGGGTGGCACCAGAGACTGAATGTGCCTAGGAGGGGAGATTGAATAGTACAGGGTTTTACAGGAAACAAACCAGTGCAGCACAAAACAAGATGACAACATAAATACATCTTGCTGAATTCAAAACAGAGGCACGCCTGTTGTTTCCACATGCACCCCATTATCTTTTCTGCCCCTCACCCACTGTTATACAGGCTGAATTCAGCCAGCCTTTGCTGACAGTAAACAGGGTGTATAGCCGTCATGCCCTCACCTCTGTAGTGCTCCATGCGCGTGTGGTGGGTGATGCCCTGTGATCGGAAACTCAGACTCAGGATGTAGCGAGGGTCTGAACTATCTCGCACCAGAAAGGAGCCATCTGGTTTCCCCTTCAGCTTCATTTCTGCGTCCTCCCAGTTCATTGGACCCCAGTACCAACCACACTACAGGAGAAGAGAAGTCAGACTATTGTGGCAAATAAAACAAGCAGAAAATGTGAAGCTGGCACTATGTAAATAAAATGCTAATAATGATTCGAAGGAGCCAGAAGTTGAGAAATCCAAATAGGGCCCAAGGAGAAGAGACACAGACAGGGTTAAAGGAAAACTATACCCCCAAAATGAACACTTAAGCAACAGATAGTTTATATCAAATTGAATGACATATTAAAGAATCTTACCAAACTGGAATATATATTTACATAAATATTGCCCTTTTACATCTCTTGCCTTGAACCACCATTTTGTGACTCTATCTGTGCTGCCTCAGAGATCACCTGACCAGAAATACTACAACACTAAGGGGCAGATTCACTAACTTCGAGTGAAGGATTCGAATGAAAAAAACTTCGAATTTCGAAGTTTTTTTTGGGTACTTCGACCATCGAATTGGTTAAATTCGTTCGAATTCGATCGAAATCGAACGATTCGAAGTAAAAATCGTTCGACTATTCGATAGTCAAAGTACTTTCCCTTTAAAAAAAACTTCGACCCCCTAGTTCGGCAGATAAAACCTACCGAAGTCAATGTTAGCCTATGGGGAAGGTCCCCATAGGCTTGCTAAGCTTTTTTTGATCGAAGGATATTCATTAGATCGTTTGATTAAAATCCTTCGAATCGTTCGATTAGAAGGATTTAATCGTTCGATCGAACGAAAAATCCTTTGATCGTTCCATCGAACGTTTAGCGCTAAATCCTTCGACTTCGATATTCGAAGTCGAAGGATTTCAATTCGAGGGTCGAATTTCCAAGTATTTTTAACTTCGAAATTCGACCCTTAGTGAATGTGCCCCTAACTGTAACAGGAAGAAGTGAGGAAGCAAAAGGCAGAACCCTGTCTGTTAATTGGCTCATGTGACCTTACATGTGGTTTGTATGTGTGCACAGTGAATCTTACGATCTCAGGGGGCGGCCCTTATTTTTTAAAATGGCAATTTTCTATTTATGATTACCCAATGGCACATACTACTAAAAAAGTATATTATTATGATAATCGCTCATTTACATGAAGCAGAGTTTTACACATGAGCTGTTTTACTCAGTATCTTTTAATAGAGACCTACATTGTTTGGGGGGTATAGTTTTCCTTTAAGAATTGGGTATCCTGGCACCCTATAAATTGCAGCTACTAAGCTTCATACCTTCTCAAGCTCCCGCAGGCTGGCGGCAAAGCTACTGGGGTCCTGTTTAAATAGGGGATACTGCAGCGGCTGCACCAGTGGGACTGGGACACACTCGGTTGGTCTTAGCGGGACCAAACGTGGTAAAAGTTCTGCAAAGTAAAAAAAAACTAAAAACAGTTGCATGTGTCGAGGTAATGAACATAGTTGTGACTGTAATGGTTACCTGAAATAACTGCATGTCTAATAAAGGAAGACTGGTGAATTCCTCTCCACTGAATTCGACTGGAAGGGCTTTATAATGTTTTTTGTTACATTTATGAAGGTTTGGGCCATAAACTGGTGACACAAGGTGAGCAGAAAAGGAAACGCGATTGCGTCGTGAACACTAGAAACAAGATAAGCTACATACTACATGTAACTATGTAACTATGTAACTACATGGATTATTTACCTGGAGCATGTGGGGGAGGCAGCGGGGGCAGGGGGAAAGACTGCAGAGAGGATCCCATGGGTCCCACTAGGACAGATGCTGGCTGGATTCCACCAATGTCATCTGGATCAAAAAAGAAAGTAAATGACAACCATAAACAATATTTCACTTTGAGCCCATCTACACACCATATAGAGGAATGAAGCTTTGGAAGAATGAGATACCTAAAAGGCTGAGGCTCCTGCGGGGAGGGGGAGGTGGAGTGGGGGGGCGCGAAGAGGACGATCCTCTCTGTGAAATGTCCACGTCCACAAGTGACACCGTTTCACCTGCACAAAAGGGACAGACTCACTGTAACGTTTTAATGTCTCCAACAATATAAATGTCACATATCAGGATCACACACATAACCAGCCTCCCCCTTCTTCCCATCGACTCACCGGTGAAGAGCGGACTGAAGGAGACTGGAGAAAAGGCACTTTGAGTTCTGGTCAATCGCGGCTTCCTAGGGAGTAAAAAAAAAACAACAACAACAAATCGGTTAAACTATTAAAAAGAAGGACATTGGACATTTCAGAAACAAGACAAGCCCAACTCATAAACTTCAGCAAGAACAGGTTATAAAAGGAATAAGATTTGCTCCATTTAGTTGATACATTTCTCAGCAGTATCTTTATTTCAGGGGGGGGGGGAACGATCTGAAACCAACTGAACGGAAAAGAGTGTTTGAAGGTGAACGATCCCTTTAATCTGCTACAGTTTCAGGAGTGATGTCCAGCAGTGCAGAGAAGACAGTCAGGCAGATATTACTTTCAATAGAAATTACATTTCCCAAGTCTAAAGCTGGCCAAAGATATAATCGTACAAATTCTCGATTTGTATGATTTTCCAACATTTTTCGTGCCATGGCAATGGGTCGTTCAGACTATCAGACGGGTTACAACATTTCTGTTGACTAACAATAATCTCTCTGCCTGTGTTGCCGAGCCGACGATACCAGCTTTTGTCGGACATACTGTAACTATCGTAGGATTACTGTCAGAACATCGGCTCATCTGTTCTTTTACTACTTTATTTCATCTGAATGGTTAGTGGCAGGTCTGGAGATGGGGATATGAAGGTAAATCTACACTATGTCTATGACCAGTTTAAGTGATTTCAAACCTGAAAGGCAGGTTGTCGTGTCCATGTCAGAGTCTGTGCAACTAGCGGAGCACATGGAACCAGGCGCAAGAATCGTGTCCATTTACATGTAACCCACCTACAATCCATTATCATGTAACCCACCTATAATCCATTATCATGTAACCCGCCTATAATCCATTAGCGTGTAACCCACCTATAATCCATTATCATGTAACCCACCTATAATCCATTATCACGTAACCCACCTATAATCCATTATCACGTAACCCACCTATAATCCATTATCACGTAACCCACCTATAATCCATTATCATGTAAACCACCTATAATCCATTATCACGTAACCCACCTATAATCCATTATCACGTAACCCACCTATAATCCATTATCATGTAACCCACCTATAATCCATTATCACGTAACCCACCTATAATCCATTATCATGTAAACCACCTATAATCCATTATCGTGTAACCCACCTATAATCCATTAGCGTGTAACCCACCTAGAATCCATTATCGTGTAACCCACCTAGAATCCATTATCATGTAACCCACCTATAATCCATTATCATGTAACCCACCTAGAATCCATTATCATGTAACCCACCTATAATCCATTATCATGTAACCCACCTATAATCCATTAGCGTGTAACCCACCTATAATCCATTCGCGTGTAACCCACCTAGAATCCATTATCATGTAACCCACCTATAATTCATTAGCATGTAACCCACCTATAATCCATTAGCGTGTAACCCACCTATAATCCATTAGCGTGTAACCCACCTATAATCCATTAGCGTGTAACCCACCTATAATCCATTAGCGTGTAACACACCTATAATCCACTTACTTGTGTTTGGCTGCTGCTGATTCTCATGGAGCCAAATAAAGAAAACCCGGGTGTATATAGAGAAGGGGCTGCATGGCTGTTACACGTGAGTTTCTATAACAACAAGTTATTTCTATACACAAGACTATGTTATATGATACACGCGGGGGGGAGGAGAGAAATGCACTGCACCTCCCTACTAAAACCACTTCAAATGGGAGAGGCACAATGTAGCATTAAAGGGGAACTAAAGTCTAAAATAGAATAATGCTAGAAATGCTGTATTTGGTATACTGAATATAGGGACCACAAGACTAATCAAACAAATGATTTATGCTTTCAAAGTTGGCTGCAGGGGACTGTCATCTTGTAACTTTGTTATACATCTTTGCAAGACCAAGACTGTGCACATGCTCAGTGTGATCTGGGCTTTTTAGGGATCGTCATAAATTATCAAAACAGCACAAGTCAAATAATATCTGCCAGAAGCCTGATTAATAATCAGAATATACAGACTGCACTGGGTCTGTGGATACAAATCTCTACACAGTCGCCGGCTGCTCTACAGGGAAACAAACAAAGCTGCTTGAGTTCTGGGAAGTAAGTTGGTTTCAAAGTAGGATTGTTTCCTGCAGAGCAGTTAGGGACCGTCTGAAGTTTCCGATCTGCAGCAGTCACAGCAAGTAAAGTGAAGGAGGAATTTCACTGCATACAGTCAGGTTTATTATTAAAAAAAAAGGTACACATTTTTTAATTGAAGTATATTGGAGATAGGTTTCTTTTTTTATTAAAGAAAGTAAAAATGGGATTTTATTTTTTTGCCTTTACATGCCCTTTAACCATTAGGTATGACAGAACAGCCATCATTATAAATGACCTAAATGACCTATTGTAGTGATTTGCAGTTTTAATGGTTTATGAGATATTAGCAGTTTCAGACTGCTCATAACCACTAAAATCAGAAAAGACAATATACAATGCGAAGCATTCTAAGTCTCCCTTTATTATTTGTGGGGGGTCAGGTAGAATGAATTATCTGCTACGGAAATGTGGGCCCTAAAGCTCAAAAATGGACATTCAGTAATGGCTCCGCCCAGTATTTTTGTATAATTATTAAAGCTGCCGATATATAATTGGTGGAGAAACAATAGATTAACGTGTATACGACGGCCTCACTTTGGTTTCATCTTGGCCTCAATGTGACTCTGGGCCCATTCGCTGGGCAGAAGCAGAAGCAGCAGAGGACGTGGGGATCATAAAGGACTTTCACTTTTGTTATTTACTACAAATGACTTTATTGGCCCAGGATGAACCTCCCAGAGACAAACTCACTGACACAAGTAACATTCCTGCACCATCAAGAACACAAGTCCTCCCATTATTACTATTAGTATTATTATTAGTATTATTATTAGTATCACTATTATTAGTATTTATACAGCTCGATCTGATTGAATCTGGAGGGGAATGAAGGGACGTGGGGGGGGCACTAATGATGAATATTCTACACTGGGAATGTAGAACAGGGGGGGGATCTGGTGCCTAATAAATCTCACCCTTGTACCAGTCATTAGAGTGTAAGCTCTGCTGGGACAGGGGCTGAGGGAAAAGATTCATCTCAATAAAATGCTGCAGAACATACTCCCCCCCCCCCATTATTGTTACAGGTGCAGGAGGGCCCCCCATTATCAATGACAGGTGCAGGAGGGACCCCAATTATTGTCACAGGTGCAGGAGGGTAACCTATTACCAGTGACAAGTGCAGGAGCCCCGTTATTGTCACAGGTGCAGGAGGGCCCCCTATGATCAGTGAGAGATGCAGGAGGGCCCCCTATGACCAATGACAGGTGCAGGAGCCCCATTACTGTCACAGGTGCAGGAGGCGACGCCCATTAGTTGTCCCCAGTGGGAGGGACTCACCTCAGCTCCAGGTCACTGAGACTCCCCCCGGATCCCCCGAGCTCCCCCCTCCTGTCAGCGGCCCCCGCGCAGCTCTTGGTGCGGAAGATTCGTGAGAGTCGGAGTCGGAGGGAGGAGGATCTAGAGCTCGGGGCCGAGGGGCTCGGGCTGAGTGTGTCGGGCGCTGCCGCTTCCCCGCGTCCCTCCCGCTCGTCCCCGTGCGGCTCCTCCAGCACCAGCAGCGCATCACTGGTCTCCTCACAGCCGCGCAGTCCCAGAGCCCCGAGCTGCAGCTCCAAGTCCTTGTGGTGTCGGTTGGACAAGTCGTCCGGCTCGGGCCTCCCTCCTCCCGCGGGCAGCGCTTCTACTACAGCCTCGGCCTCCGCTGCGGCCTCTCCTTCCTCCTCCTCCTCGTCTCCCCTCGGCATGTTCCGGAACACCATTAGCCGGGGCCTCGCAGCCTCCGCCTCAGGGCCGCAGCCTAATAACCGGCTCAGCACCTCCTCCGCCGCTGCCCCTCGCATGTTCTCCCCGGTGGCTCCGCGGGCCCCGGCCCGAGCCTCGGCCTCTCCCAGCTCTCCGGCAGCTCCCTCATCGGAGCCCGCCCCCTGTTTCCGGTTGTGCACAACGTCACTCTCGTCTCTGTGTGTGTATGACAGCTCCGGAAAGCACCGCCCACCGAGCGTGACGGTGCACCACGTGACCACTGCAGCTTCACGAACTCTTGTCTCTGTGCGCGATCACTCGGCCATTTTGTTGGTGGGTTAGTGATTTTCCATGGACACCATCAAAAGCCTCTTTTTTCCCCATAGAAATAGGGTCTTTTTATACATTTCTTTTAATGTATATGCCACCTCTTCATTCATTTATTAACCTCATTCTGGACATGAACTTATTTACACACCTCCCAACATTTTGGAAGTAAAAGGAGGGATAACATTCCCCCCCTGCACGGTTTTGACCACACCTCCTAATTACCATGTTCATTTTACAAAATTTGGCAGGTTATGAAAAGTTTGAAAATAATTCTCCTTATCTAAACTGTTTTTTTTGTGTCTCAAAATTGTTACAAAAGTATCTTATTTGCACCTGTTAGCTGTTCTCTGCCAAAAGCCAATTAAGTGAGAAACTTTGTTTTTTTTTTTTTTCTGGTTGTTCAGTGCAGAGAAAAGAGGGACTTTCCAGTACAAATGAGGAACTGCGGGTTGAGCTGTCAAAAGAGGGACTGTCCCTCCTAAAAAGGGACAGTTGGGAGGTGTGTTTTATATTTATTTATTGTTAACAGACACTTGACTGATTCCACTGATCTAAAGGGAACAATAATTGTCTGTTGCCCTCCCACTAGGGTTAAGAGGCAGGTGACAGTTAGTGGGATGCTCTGCGGAGGGCACAGGTGTTTAATGAGTAAAAGACTCTCTGAAATTCTGACAAGCATTAGTTGATGAGAATCTAATAGTCCACATTCAGCAGAGAGTTGGGCCACCATTTTTTAAAGGACAACTAACCCCTAAATATGAATATGGCTAAAAATGTCCTATTTTACATAGTGAACTTATTGCAGGAGGCTAAAGTTTGAGCTTGTCAATAGCAGCAATGATCCAGGACTTCAAACTTGTCACAGGGGGTCACCATCTTGGAAAGTGTCTGTGACACTCACATGCTCAGTGGGCTCTGATTGGCTGTTGAGAAGCTAAGCTTAGGGCTCGTCACTAATTATCCAGCAGAAAATGAGCTTCCCTGGCTGTAATATAAGCTGATGCTACAGGTTTGCTGATTATTCAATTCTGATGCTAATTGCACTGGTTTCTGTGCTGCCATGTAGTAATTATGTGTATTAATTACTAATCAGCCTTATATTGTGACATTTCTATTCTATGTGTACTGTATATTGTGAGTGGCTCCCTAAGCTCAGTAAGTGACAGCAGCACAGAGCATGTGAATCAGTGAATCAGCAGAAAAGAAGATGGGGAGCTACTGGGGCATCTTTGGAGACACAGATCTTTACTGCTAAAGGGCTGTGGTTGCCTTGGGCTGGTACAGAAGCACAAAACATCATGTACAACATTTCTACCGACTTCTTTAGTTGCGACCCCAACCCTAACTCAAAGCCCCTTCTGGACCCCCCACCCTGCCGCTAGGGTTGCCACCTTTTCTGAGAATAAAATGCTGGCCTCCCTATTTATTTATCTTTTTTTCTCTATTAATAACATTCATTCATTTGTGGTAAAACACAGGCCAGGTGGCAACTCTACCTGCCGCTAAGGTTGCCACCTTTTACACAAATTTTTACTGGCCTGGCCAGAGGCGGGGGCGGATCATGATGTCACAAGAGGTGGGTGATGTCAAAAGGCGCATGGCTATGCTGCAGCAGGGATCTACAAGGCAGAGATCGGGGAAGGGTAAGTTCTAGGCTGGGTTAGGGCTCAGGTGGGCAGGCAAATGGCTACATTAAAGGGCATTACAGATTTACCAGCAACTACATTGCCGATAAATCTGTAATACCAGCTCTGGCCTGGGTGGATGTTTTACCGGCCAGGTGGCAACCCTACTGTGTGCACCTTTTTTCATTCAGAAACCGTCAACTGGGGCAGGAGAGGAAAGGCAGGGACCAAGGTGACAGGTTTGGGAAGGGAGAGGGTCTGGGCCGGGTGGGCCCACCATTTTTCCCCCAGTCCAATCCTACTAGAGTTGGCCATACATTGAGAGATCCGCTCGTTTGTCGATGTCACCAAATGAGCAGATCTCTCCCCAATATGCCCACCCTGAGGTGAGCGATATCGTGTTGATCTGATTGTGGACCATGGGGCCCAATGATCGGATCATAACAAAGGGTAAACGGGCGGTCGGATCGCAGGACCACATGAACGCACAGATGCGGCCACGCTCCGACGGGATTTTTAACTTTTGGCCAGATATCGACCGGGAAAGCCCATTGGAGGGCCAATAAGCTGCCGACTCGGTCTGTCGGCAGCTTTTATCGGTCTGTGTATGGCCAGCTTAGCTCCCCCACTCACACCATCAGATGTATAGTTAAGTAGGAGGAGGTCACTTGAAAAAGGATCCTTGAAGATCCGAAAAATGTTGTGCTAATAAATATTTTGTAGTAAAATCTGCTGAATTGTGTGCTCCATCCTATCCCTCTTTGCATATATTATATTGGTCGGTCTGGTGTGGCCTAATCAGGAGAGAGAGCAGCTACAGATGGCGGATTTTCATTAGAACAAACCTGCCTTGTTCAAAGTCCGAGGAGGTATAGGGTATGATGCTTGGAGGACGGCCCTTGAGTTCAACCCCTGCAGTCCTCCATCCCTACAGGCTGCCCATCATTAACACGTGTACTGCACCACTGTGTATATGTGACCCTATACAATCAAGGACCATTACATCTGTCCCAAGAGCAATACATATTTTGTGCTTTTACGACTTTCATGCTTCTCTTATTTGGCCATTGTCTCAGAAGACCCGTCTGTAAATATGAGCAGGTTAATAAAGGTGGTCTTGACGTTATGCATGAAATATACCCTTTATTCTCTCCATCCATAACAAACAATGGCATTTGCAAGTACAGCTCCACCTAGTGTTGCGCGTCATTTCAGGTCTAGGGGGGAAATTCTTTAGAAAAGGGATGCAATAGGCCTGAATAAGAGGATTTTTTATGCAGCTTAATAAAGAATTGCTGCTGAATTTTATTCACATAACCTAGAGCAAAATCCAGGTTGTCCGGACCCCCCCAATAAAGTGCAGGACCTCAGCGCTGCTTAGTAGTTCAGTTCCAGGCAAGAAGCCTTTATAAATTTCTTTATGGATTTGTAAAGACGCAACAGAGTGTCAGATGTGTGTGGGATGCCTGTGTGTTCATTTGCAGGACTGGCGTAATATATCCACGGGAATGTACAGTAGTGTGTGTTAATCTTTTGGGAAGTGTGTGTGTGTGTAGAGAAGTGTGTTTGTGCGCAGAAATTATTACACATTGGGCCAAATCAGGCAAATCCAATCATCTGACCTTGGGACAGTGATCTGATCATACAACAGGCCTATGTAGATCTGGCCTCCAATAAGGCTCTGGCCTCCAATAGATATTTGGCTGATTCTTGTACAGGTAGAGCCCGTACAGGCCGTCAGAAGGGCCTCATACAGTAGCTCCGTCTGGGTCTGAAAGGGCAGAGTAACAAAATTTATTGGGAGGAGTCCAGAGTTTATTGGGGATCACGAATTCGTATTTTGGAACCAGGTCCATGGTCATGAAGTCACACCACTGCTGTAGCCAATGTGAACGAATACGTACAATGAAATGAATGAATACATACAAACAATACACGAGAAGCAGAAATACCCAACAATCAAAAGGATGCAGACACCTGTCTGTCCAACATTTCATGAACATTGCTGATGTAACAGCCTCTACTCATCTGAGAAGGCTTTGCACCACATGCTGGAAAGTGGTTGAACATGGAGATTGGCAACTGATGGTGGGGATCAAGCCTGATTTAAAAGTTTGCCTACCTTGCCATCCCTGAAAACTTTCTTGTAGACCTCTATGAGACCTTTCTGATCCTCTACACTCTTTTAACATTTCTAATGGACTTTTTTGGATTCCATCATCTCTTTTCAATGAAGCTTAGACCTATGGCCAGCCGTCTCTAGTATTCTCAACAGCCCCAAAATGACCCTGACTGCAGAATGGATAATACCATCAGTATCTCTGAGTCCTCCTTAAGGAGCCAGAGCTTCAATAGAGGATCTCTCATGTGACCTGACTCTTCTTTTTGATGATGGCCATTAGATTTCTAGGACTAATGGAGAAGAGTACCAAGAATGCACTGCCATATGCAAAGCAGAAAAAGTCTTAGAAATCTTTTCCAAACATAATCTTAAACCCTGTTTATATGGAACACAAAAATACAGAAGCTGAAGGCTAATAGCACACCATGCGTGAGAAAATGTAGATCCAGGCCTATGTGCAATGAGGTGGCATCAGCAAGTCCCTGGGCATGGACACAATGAATGGAGAGCTGTATCCTGAACTGCCCTAATCCCCATCACTCTTGAGGACAAAGACAGACAACACTAAATAGATCTCGTTTTCCTGCTGGGATCCCTCACCGGAGCTGGTGGAGTCAAGGGATGATGATAATACATGGCTTGTCCAAGGCTGATAAAAGAAATAAAAGGCAATAATTCGGTGTGTTGGAGATGAGGAGACAACTTACAGATAAAGACACAGAGAGATGTCAGGCTCTTCATGGACACATCTGTGGCACATCCCTTGCTCCCCAGGCTTTCTCCACCATCTGTTCCTCCGCTCTCTCCACTCACACAAACGTTAATGGGAAGTGACACAAACAGAAAGACCATTATAGGCACAGCCTGCGGGAGACGGAACATGAACTGGGGTTATTGCTGTTCACCCGGGCCACCGTATCTCCAGCCTACCACAAGATCAATAGTACTGTAACAGTTTGTCCACTTCACTCAGGGTCAAACCTCATCACCTTGATCCTCGTTATCAGAATGTCAATGAGCCCAGTACCACTGTCTTTATTCAAGATGTTGGATTATTGTACAATTCATTTCCTTTTTTTTTTTTATTGTCATGATGGATCAGGTTGTCTAGAATTACTCTGCGTCAATCTGTCCTTTCAAGCCTCTATCGATGAGATTCTGTAATTGTCTTGATGGCATTAAATCTTCTTGTATCATAACTTCTAAGTGGGTCAGGTCTTCAGCATGTGTAACTCTCCAATACCGAGATGCATAAAATAAATAAACAAGTTTTACTGAGATGAATGAGTTTTCTGCTGATAATTTGTAGTCCTTGGGTCTGTCTGGATGGACATCTCTGGTTCTTTGTGATGGTCAAAGCTAACATTATATACAACTGATGATTGTATGGGTTTGTGAGGGACAATGCATTCTCTGGTGTTATATACTGTATTGTGGGAAATCATTGGAATGGCATATGATTTTCAGAGGCGGAGGTATTGAATGTAGCGTCAAGCAGGTATCCACCTGTGTTTTATTCACAGCAGGGTTTTCCTACAAACACACGCTTTTCAATTCACACGATGCAGAAGATAGAATGTAGAGCATACTGTATCTTTGGTATCTATTTCAGGTGTTTGGGTACTGGGGTGCTCATTCTGGATACATTTATCCTTCTGAACGACAAAAAAAAAAAAAGTCCAGCTTCCGAGGTGGAAGAACAGCTGAAGGTCAAATACAGCAAATTTTTTTATATCTGTATATAAAACCTAGGGGGCTTACCTATAACTCACCAATAACTATGGACCACTGGGCCTGGGAAAGAAATTAGGGTATGCACACACACACACATATCCATATATTTGGAACATTTTGTGCATAAGGCAACTAAAAATGCCCACCCAGTCCATATATTGCAATATATTCAAACTGACCAACTGAATCAAAGTCAACCGTGGTCTGGTCAGTCCTACACTCACTATATATATATATTGTTCTGGATGGTTACATAAATGTGTCTGAGTGCCCTAGATTTGCTTCTACTTATCTAATGGCCTAGACATGTGTAGTACTTATTATTATGGTAATGCTGCTTAGCAGACGTACACATGTTGATGCATGCCCATGTACTTATGTAGATATGTGTATGTATGTCGGCAGTTGCATGGTACCCAGACTGATGCTGGTGATAGAGGGGGCAGGGTTTGGTTGCCATCCTCGGTTGCCATGGAGCTCCATCCAGGGTGTGACGACACAAGCTGCATCTCTTCTACAGGGGAGAAAAAGCAGAAGCCGATACTCCCTGTTCACACCACACACACACGGCTTGCATCAGGCATAGGACATCTCCCGCACCCTCGCTGAGCATCACTTTGGCTGCCTGCTGTCTCCACCTCTACACTCACTGTCACCTCTCACTGCCACCTCTTGCCGCCTGCCTCCCTCCTACCCAGGAAAATCCATTCCAACCTCCCTGCATTTCCCTAGCACTTCTTCCATTAGAATTAGCACCCACTCTCACACATACGCACACACACAGCCTGGGTAGGATATCTGCTTCTCATCCTCATCTCCTTACTGTGCACATCTGCTCATCTTGAAACACCACCAGCACTGACTGCTGAGCTTCCACTTTGTCCCACAACTTGCACTTCCCAGTGACTCCCCGTAGGAGCATCACCCCCATACACTTCCAGAGGGCAACACCTATGCCCATAATTCACAATTCTATCTTTCCCTGCTCTGCACTGAGCCTACCAACTGTCAGCTGCCAATCTCCCCCCTCCGCATCTCAGCTTCTCCCTTGTTTCCAGTCTCTCCTCCCTTATCCTGGAACCTTTCCATACATCTTCCCTTCTGTTCTTGAATACCTGAGTCTATTGGTGAGGGCAGGGATTAGGCAGAAGCGGGCACAGGGCAGAGCCAGGTATAGACTGGGGAACTAAGTGACGCACATATATCCAGATCAAAAAACAGAAAGAAAGAAGGGATTCAGGAGCAGTTAAAGAGGTAGACTGGGAAGGGAGATCTGAAAAGGAGATAAAGAGAGGATTATAGTGGGGAAAGAACATTTGTGTGCAGTATATTTATTCCGAGAGCACATGGGAGATGGTAGCAGGGTGGCATGGACATGGAGGATTCATCGCAGAGTTCCTCTGATGTAGATTATTCATATCTTCGCTGGCAGCTGGCCCATCTGTGAAATGGATGGATCATATTCATCACTGCGGGGCCCAAGTCTAATCCTACATCTCGCAGGGAGGATATCCCTTGTGTAATCTCGCCCAGAAGAAGAAATGGCAGTGCTGTGGTGGTTACTTCTCTGGTGCCATCATGCCCAGCAGATTGTCCATGCCAACGAGAGCACCTCATGGACAACAAATGCTAAGGAGTGGATGCCAGCACCAACACCCACTTCACCATCCACAACTTCAAATGACTTACCCAGCACCTTGTTACCTTCCTCTGTTTCTACCTTAGCAGTCTCTGCCCCAACAGACTCTTCACCTTCTATAGAATCCACATCATCTCTTCATGCTTCTCTTCCTTTTCCCCCTTCTACCTCTTCCACCTCTTTTCCAATGACTTCTCTGTCCCCTTCCCCTGATATGGACCAAGTCGATGATGAAGGCAGCAAAGCCGGTCTAAACTTTCTCCACTCAGGGGACCATATTTTGCTTTCAGAAGCCAATTGTTCGAAAAGTTTTGAGCTCACTGACCTGCAGGGACTCCCACCAGAGCCAGTTCTTTCCCACCTTAGGGGACCACGAGATTCTCTGCTCCATGCCACCAACTTCCTCAATATGATTTTCCAGGCCAGTGACATGCGTGAGTCAAGCATAAAAGAGGACATGGAGTGGTACCATGCTTTGGTAAGGAGTCTGGCAGGTGGACAACCACACATTCGACGTGCCCTGCTTTCCCTCACTGCACACCCTATGTCCTCCAAGCCCCTGCTGCTTCTCCAGGCCACAAAGAAAGGCCATGAGATTCTTCTTCAAGATCTCTCTTCTGATTTCCACCATGGAAGGCACAAAGGGAACTTGGGGTCATGGGACAATTCCCATGCCAGTCCCTCCTTGACTAAAGCCATTCTTTTGAATGACCTCCGAAGCCTCGACACACCAAAATGGAGCAGAGGGGACAGCTACATTGTAGACCATAGCCATGTGCAGTGGACCAAACCTTTCCTGGAATGCGAGGGGGGACACTTTTTGCAAGGATGGATAATCTCCCTCTCCACAGCGTTCTATGGGCTGAAGCCTGATCTAAGTCCAGAGTTTAAGTAAGTGAGCTAACTGCCATCTATATTGGTGGGGGTGGATGTCTGTGGGCAACAAATACCATGGAAGGGAACAAAATTGATCAGTAAGGGGGGGGGGGGCAGAATACAATGCAAATTTCTATTTCTACAGCAAATTGAAATCAATGTTTGTAACTCACAAGCGCTGTGTAATAATAACAAAATACTATTGTGCAGAGAAAGGACATTTGTGAGCAAGGTGCCTCCTCTGATACATGTGCAATGTCTGTGCCAATGATACTGTGTGGTTTTTAATCTGCAGAGAATGACATTATCTGGGTCAATCCATCCATTAAAACATCTGTAATATAAGAATCACTCATCTGGTGATTATACAAAAATAGCAGCTCATAGACTGCCCCCTGTTTGCATTTATAAACAACTGTTAATTTATAAACTCACCATTGGTGCCCTGTTGCCTTCCTATCCTCTCACCTTCCCTCTCTCTTTCCTCCCCCTCACATTAGTCTCTCACACACTCATGTCTGTATCAGTCACATCCGCCCTCAAACTGAGCAGCTGTTAAGCCAAAAATCTCTCCAGGCGGCACAATGTGAGCAGATGGTCCTGGGTGCCAGCGCTTAACTGCATTAGTACTTTCCTGCCTTAGTCTCACTCCTCCTCACTAACTAGATATGGCCAGAAGGTTCTTCTATTCCTCATGCCTGTTATAGTCTGACTTTAATTACCAACAACTCTCCAGTCTTTAGTAGTATCCACTCAAATCTTATCTTCACCCATTCCCCATGCCCTCGTCCGTCTCTGCCCTCTAATCCAGCTTTTACCCTTATGAACATGATCATACCTTTCATATAAGGTCCTCTCCCATAAAGCCCTTCATATCTCCATAATGTTCTACATTTATATCCTTGTATATTCCCCCATAATGTCCTCTTTATCCTGCCATGACCCTTCAGTACCTTTAGGTCCTCAACTCACCACACATACTGCCTGCAAACATTGCCATCCTATATACCATGCTCTCACCCATCAATACCTTTGTATCTTTCTCCCTGTGATCACTACTTTCATATATCAAGCCCACTTGTTTTAGCCGTTGCACTACTAGATGTTAAACCGCACGAAAAGTCAATGCAACTGTAGGACTGCATTGGAAGTACAAGAGAAATCAGAGAATGTTTTTTTCTCTGCATAATAGATCCTATATTTGTATATGTACTGTATATCTATATGTAGATAAAACATTCTTTGTGGGAACAGATATACTGAGCTTCTAGGGCCACACGTAACGTGGCCATAGACGCAGAGAACGAGCAGATCTCTCGCGGAAATGCCCACATTGAAGTGGGCGATATCTGGCTGATCCAATCGTGGGCCCTAGAGCCCAACGATCGGATCACAATGCATTCAAAATGGGTGGTTGGATCGCAGGACCGCATACACGCATAGATGTGGATGGGATATTTTAACCTGCTCGATCGAGATCTGCCCGACTTTCGGCCAGATATCGATTGGGGAAGCCTACCACATGGACTCGGTCTGTCAGCAGCTTTTATAGGCCCATGTATGGGGGCCTTTAGTCTCCAGACGTTGGTTTTGGGAAGGACAAAGGGACCTTTAGTTGCTCCTATAGTAAGAACACCCTCATCACATGCATTTGTCACCTTTTATCCTTCCCTGATAATCAGTTACTACTAAAAGCTTTATTATAGCTCTATTTGCGGTACCAATAAACAACCTTCCATGGCATTCAGTGTAATGTTATGCAGGAGCTATTGGAAGTCAATACAAGCCATTATTCTGATTGTGTTCTCATGAGTCTATGGAGCAGCCTTTCCTCAAAGCTTTACCCTTTCCTATTATTCTTGTATTTCTCTCCCTGGTGCCATAAGGGAATTGTGAATTCTCAGTGCCTCTGTGTTGTTGTCTGAGGTCACAACCTTAGAGACCCCGGAAGAACAATATATTGAAAAAAATTAGGCTAGTCCAATGAATTTAACCTTTAAAGGCTTCAAGACCTAAAGCATGTTATTCAGCTCTGCATCCACGAAACTTGATTTTGCAAGATTTATTGCCTTTATACCTCTGCAGACATGCATATCTTCTTATTGGCAGCCCTCACCAACTCTCTACTTCCAGCCTTTATTCCCTTGCAGAAAATGGCTTGAGATCCAGAGTCTAGAACAAGGGTCCTCACCTCAACCTTTTTGGGGCTTTTGGGTTCCCTCTATACAATGCTGATGGTTGGTAGATTGTTATTAAATGTAAGTGGGGCAAAGGATTCTGTGAAAGGAGTAATCAAGGCAAGTAGCTTGATTCAATCCTGTAAAAAATCATTTCATATTAAGTTAGCTACTGTAAAATAGTCATGAACAAGATTCTGTGAATCCTGGATCAATTACACAAAGGTCCAGGAGGCCCCACTCAGGATCAATAAATAAATAAAACTACATTAGTACTGAAGACTGGGGCCATACAAATATCATTGGGTATGACATATGCCTACTATATTAGAGTGCGCTATATTATCAGTGTACCTTTTCAGGTGTCAGGTGCTACACAATCTACAAGACCCCCCTTGCTTAGGGTCAGAACAAGCTAAAAAAGTCCAAAAATCAAGCCTTTTTCATTCATATAAAGAGATCATTGTGGACTTTCCTATGGAATTACCTATAGATTTGCATGTGGGCCTATGATATGATTCTGTTACACATGTTTGATATGAACAATACCCGTCACTTTCTGTATCACAGGGGGACCTTACGTGTGGATGTGCAGCTGCTGAACTTGGGAATAGACCAATGTGCCAAAGGGTCGGCTTGGTTTGCAAACAGCCACAGCTGTGATGAGAACAGTACCCAGGTAAACAGGGCCCCCAAAAGGGATGGGGTATGTTGTCTCCTCACCCAGCTGCCCCTTGCTGTATATAGTGGCAAGAAATCTAAACACCAGAGAACAATTTACAGTTGTGGGGGCTGAGCGTTTATGAACACAACTGGAACTCATGCTCGGATTTGGCATCTTCGCAGTACCCATTTCATTACACGGATGGGTCATCACCATAAACCATATTTCAAGGAGAAGGAAAGTCGTTTAGCACAAATGTTAGGTAACCCCAAGTGAATGTACCGACTTACCTGAAACCCCGGACCGGTGCTCCTATCAACAGAAAACTGCATCGGCCTGGGGTTATACCAGTGAGCACCACGGAGCGCTTCTCTTCTGGCTTCTTCTTGCTTCAAATTTCCCGGGGCAAACGCATGCGCAGTAGAATGAAAAATTCAAATTTTTAGTTAAAGTTCGGCTTTTTGTTCTACTGCTCAGCCGCGAGAAGAAAGAAGAAGCCGGAAGAGGATCGCTCCGTGGTGCTCACTGGTATAACCCCGGGCCGGTGCAGTTTTCTGCTGATAGGAGCCAGCCCGGTGTTTCAGGTAAGTAAATACAATCACTTGGGGGTGCCTAACATTTGGCACCCCCAAGTGCTAAATGACTTTTCTTCTCCTTTAAAGGGAAGCGTCACAAGGAAACGTTCTTTTTACTCCTACGATTCTACTCTCTGTTAATTGGCTCATGTGACCTAACAAGTACGGTTTGTTAGGTTTGTTTGTGTGCACCGTGAATCCTATGATCCCAGGGGGCTGGCCTTACTTTTTAAAATGGCAGTTTTCTATTTATGATTATCCAATGGCACATACTACTAAAAAAGTATATTATTATGAAAATGGTTTATTTACATGAAGCAGGGTTTTACATATGAGATGTTTTATGCAATATATTTTCATAGAGACCTACATTGTTTGAAGGGTATAGTTTTCCTTTAAAACATAAACCCATAAGGGCAGGTGTACTTTGCAAAGCTTTTTAGCAGTGGCATACCTAGAGTGCATTGGGCCCCCTGCAAAAAAAATCTTCAGAGGGGACAGGCTCACTCTGTACCCCATCCTTCTGCCAACTCCCTGCCCCCCTTCTCACCTACTGGTAAGAGAGTGGTTGGGGAGGGTATTTTTTGTTGTTAGTTATAGAGGAAGCAGACCCTGAAGTCTGAGCCCCCCTGTTCCCTGTGCCCCCCTGTGACTGTGGGGTCTGCTTCCGCTATCCTTACGCCATTGCTTTTTTTAGTAGTAACTGATAAAGCAACAGTAAGGCTAATGTTTTTCTTTTAATCGTTTTTAATTGTGGACTTGCTTTCAGTTTAAAGACTAAGCATGACTGCAATGCATTGTGACTGAGCTGCCGGAAACCTATTGGAGGGGTTGAATATCTCTCACTTGGGCCTCAAATTAATGGGACACTCATCCCTAGGGGAATTTAATCTTGAAAACATTACAGAAAGCTGCATTAGCCCGATATTAAACATATCCGATCAAAATTCTGACCCAAAATAATAATTTTGATGGTTCCTTATTTAACAAGGAACATACCAAGGCCATGCTTTATTTATATATATATATCCTATAAGAATGCGGCGCAGACATGGCTATGTTGTGGCTGGAATGTGCAATGTTGGCAGTGACATGTAATTGGCATGTTCTGAGCTGCGTGTCCCCCCCACCCAGTGCATATCGGATGAAAACGACGGCTCCACCTTGGGCAGGTACCGATGCGTGTGCCAGCCTGGCTATTACAGGACACGCCATGAGGGTAATGTAACACTGTGTAAATATAGATATATGTATGTGTATATGTACCTAGATCTGTTTTATAAATGTAGTTCATAGACTCCTGAATATTATACCAATGTGTCAGTACATGTATATATACTTATGTCTATTATATTAAGTAGACATATACAGTGAATTTCCTTGTGTGTGTTTGTATAGAAGTGTCTGTATCCCATGGAAAAGAACTGAGTTGTACTATTTATAGATGGTACTTATGACCGCCCCACAGGCTCAGAGATGTCTAACGTGGCATGTCGGCCATGCAGTGAAGGCTGTGCAACGTGCGTGGATGGCAGCCCCTGCCTGGTGGAGGAGGACTGGGCCCTCCGGGTTACCGTACTGTCGGTGCAGGCTACGGGGATGCTGGTGGTGTTCCTGAGCATGCTGGTGTCTTACAACTTCCGCGACAGCAAAGTAAGTGTTTTGGGGTTTATTTTTCCAGCAGTTTAGTTGGTTTTTGCGTTCTGGAATATGAAGAATTATCTGGTTGCTAGAGTCCCTCTTAGTCTAGAAACCGGGATGCAGTAGGAGAATAACAGATTAACAGAAAGTGATGCAACATAAGTAGGGAAAAATGATCCTCCGAAGGAATCTGATTTTCAGTTGTTGTTGAGCAGTGTTGACCCCAGCGACCACATTCCACTACATTTTTTCGGTTAAAAACCAAAAGAGCGAGAAAAGGAAGATCAGATGGCAGTTGCTCATATCATTATCTTTGTCATTCCAAACATTAATGCTTGATGAACTTTCCTTTTAAACTACTTCTGTCCTCACTGAGCCCGTAACCCTGTAATTCTGTCCGATGGTTCCTTCTGCAGAGAATCCGTGCATCTGGACTCGTCCTCCTTGAGACAATCCTTTTCGGGTCTTTGCTGCTCTACTTTTCGGTGAGATACCCAAAGGCAATCAATTATTCTGTGCATGCCTGCTTTTTATCCTTTAAACCCAGATAGAGGCACAATTTTAGGACCATGGAACACAAGGAACATTCTCCACCAGCTTATTTCAGTCACTGGCAAAGAACCTCTGATCCGCCATAATCCTAGTTGTCTATGTGTATTGGTTAGACAGGTTGTGCAATATCTCAGACCTGACAGAATGTTATTGCACCTCTTCCAGGTGTTCATCCTGTACTTTAAGCCCAGTGTTTTCCGGTGTTTTGTGCTGCGCTGGGTCCGCCTGCTGGGATTCTGTATTGTATATGGAACCATTGTATTAAAACTGTACAGGTGAGCATCATCTTCAAGCAATAACAGCCTTGGCAGCATGTTTTTATTTGCCTGCACACTGTGCTGGGCTTTAAGCATGAGACAAAGAGGCATTATTTATAATCATTCCCCGCAGGGTCATGAAAGTGTTCCTCTCACGCACAGCTCAGCGGGTCCCCTACCTGACCAGCATGCGTTTGCTGCGCATGTTGTTTGTCTTCCTGCTGTTCTGCATTTGGTTCCTGGTGGGATGGACTCTGGGAACACTAGAGAACCTGCGGCGAGGCGTTCTGGTGGTGATCCGCACACAAACCCGAGAGGGCCTCGTCTTTTACACTTGCGACCATGACCGCTGGGATTACATGATGTCTATAGGTGAGAACCCCTTGGTGGGTTATCCATATACCTGTGAGGAAGCTGGAGTGCCGTGACAACAGCTGGCTCACCTTAAACATGAAAGCCCAATGGTGCACAAAATCTGAATCCGAAAATCCAGCATCTCAGACCTGCCATGTTGTATATAAATCAATGGGAAAGTTCCCTATACTATCTGGAAGTTTATGTGGTTTACACTGGAATTCACCCAAAAGTCCAACTATTTTGGACTTTTAGGGCAAAAATCAGAAAAATTCAGGCTTTCTGGGAAAAAGCCTGATTCGGGAAAAGACTCAGGAAAAATTGTATGATTCGGACTTTCGCTCAATTTCTTCGGGTATGTTCCAGATCCGATTAAATTGTGCTTTTTTTAGTATAAAATAAGCTCCAATTGTGGCTTCTAGTTTGGTCAGACTTTTTAAATTAAAATAGAAAAATTCGGATTTTGATTAATAAGGCCCCCAAGACAATAACCAATTTATTTTATTTTAATCGCTACCACTTCCATAATATATCCAATGACCTGGACTTGGACCAACTGTCATCAACAGAGCCCATAGATCCAGTATGAGCTTTTCCATCCTAACAATCTGGCTGAAAAGACTTGACTAGTGACACCCAAATCTTGAGTATATTAAAATATTGCCCTTCTCTCAGCCGAGGTGCTCCTTCTTTGCTGGGGAAGCTTCCTGTGCTACAGAGCCCGATCGATTCCTTCTGCATTTCACGAGCCTCGATATATGGGAATTGCAATCCACAATGAGATGATTGTCTCCGCCGCATTCCATGTGCTTCGGTGAGTGGAGAAATCCATAGCAGAGGTCACAAAGTAGTCACTAGCACATAGGACTTTTCATGATGATGTTGATATAGTGCTCTCTGTGAAGCTCATTGATTCTTTGTCTCCTTTTCTCTAGATTTCTTATTGTTCCTTCGCTTCATCCAGATTGGACGTTGCTTCTGTTCTTTATCCATACACATGGGACGGTGACCATGACACTCATCCTATTGTTTGTGCCGAAGGTTAGTGTCCACTGGCAGTAGCATAACGCGATGTTACTGGTACCAACAGCAAATTAATTTTAGGGTCCCAAACATATTCAGAGATTTGTCATGTTTTACCAATATATGTTAAAATCGCTCATTATTTGGGCCTTGTGGGGCCCCCCTGCAGCCGCAGGGTCTGCTTCCTCTCTGTTACACCCCTGTCCACTGGTTTACCACCACTCTATGGTGATGGAGATGTGTGTGAGTATACACAGGTCATACTGAAAGGAAATTTGTTAGTTTCTACATGCAGGGGTTCCACCACGGGAAGAGATAGCAGCTGAAGTCTACGAGGATGAGCTGGACTTGAGACGTTCCCGCTCGAACCTTAATAGCAGTATCACATCAGCATGGAGCGAGCACAGCCTGGACCCCGATGACATCCGGGTGAGAATATGCAACCATGTTAGCTGTAGGAATCACACTTCATAGATAATATAATATATTACCTTACTAAACTCGTCTTCTTTTACACTTGATGTTGCTTGGGTTACTGAGAATCTAAGCTAGCTCATCCATGCCTATAAGGTTTATGAACCCCGATGCGCTAGCTCCTTGTTTCTTCTCTTCCGTGGAGGGCCCACTTTCTCAGCTGTGTGGTCTCAGGGATCCTGAAACCACCCAGGGCAAGGGGTAGTGCTTTTTCAGATTTACCCCCAATATAGTGAAGTAAATAAATTTACTAGAACATGGAAGTGGTCCATTCTGCAGTAGTGCTTTTGTTCCTCCAGGATGAAGCATGTTTAGAAGATAATTTAGGAACTTGCTATCATATATTGAGACTGCATGTTTTTATAGGGGGCCCTTACTCCTGCAGCCTTCGCATGCTCTAGTATCCAATCAGCAGCTCCTTAGAGGGAAGATAAGGGAAACGGGAGAGGCTGCAGGAATATTAAGAGAAGGAGAGGTTCCCCCATCACAGATTACCATGGGTATATAAAAGGTATATTAGGTATTTATTGGGCATCTAGTGTGCAGCTTCTAGTGTATAATGATATAATGACATGTATTTCTTATAATTTAGACAATATTGTAGTGGTTCTAGTAGTGGTTATTTGAAATGAGTAACTAACAATTTAAGCACAAAAATCTGATGATGTGCCTTTGATTTCTATGCAACTCGCAGAACGTCGATGGTATGTAAAAAACAAACAAGCAAAAAACAACTTAACCGTTAAATCCTTTTTGCCTGTTTAAGCAAAATTGTCTATATATATATATATTGAATCTATGAAAATAGATAAATATAACCTGAATTAGTCCGAAGCCATCACGGTTTCAACTACATTCCTCTCACCCCTTGCATATCTCTCTTCTGCATGTCCGTTTCCAGAATTGCTGGTGATCCAGTATCACAAAGAAGTCTTGCTGCCAATGTTAAAAAAAAAATCTGAATTATATAAGAAAAATATTATTCTGCTTGTTTAAAGTCATGTCTCCAGTAGGTTAAGACAACCTTCTACATTAATTGCAACATCTCCAGTTGGGCCTCAGCCAATAACAGTTCCCAACAGCCCTTTCTTATTTCCATCACAGACTTATATGAAATCTAATATATTTAGCACCGTCTATATGTAATATCTGTGAGAGTGACCTCTCAATGGCAGGGTCTCTGTTGAGCCCTAAGAAGCCTAGTCCAACTTTAGCAATTGGGCCATAAAATCGTCTTGTAAAATAACTGCAGGCCCATGGTCCAAATGACCCTGCTTAAAGGATATTATGGAAGGCTTCCTTTATAAGATTTAAATCAAAGCATGTAAATACATCTACATTTCACCTTTGTATTGGAAACGGTCACCCATATAAATGTTTGCAACCTTAGTCTCTAAAATCAATGTGAGAAACACAATGTTCACATGGGTATTTTTATTTTCAATGTTTTCCATTCGCAGGATGAGTTGAAAAAGCTCTATGCACAACTAGAAGTACACAAAACCAAAAAGATGACCATAAATAATCCTCACCTCCAGAAAAAACGTAGCTCCCGCCGAGGCATTGGCCGCTCCATCATGAGACGCATCACCGAAACCCCAGATTCTGCAAACCGACAGAGTGCCCGAGAGGATAAAGAGGGTTCCCCTGGCTCCGGCAGGGTTCAGCGGCAGAAGCAGCAAGATGGTGGCAGTGTTAAGTCGCGGGAAGAGTCACTGCGACAGAGGGTACTTTCTTTACGTAAGTCACACAGCACATATGACCATATGCAGGAATCCAAGGATGCTGGACAACCCTCCCCGCGCCTGGAGAATTCAACCCGAGATGCCTCACTACGGGATTCTCTAATGAGAAGGAATCTGGCCAGGAATGTCTCCATGCGTTCTCGTGGAGACTCTCTATGCCATGCCCCCCTGGTCTGTAAGTCCCTTAGTGCCCACAACCTACTGGCTGATAAAGCTCCACTCAGTATATGTCCTGGTCCCCTTCAAAAATCCCACAGTGTAATGGGCAATGCCAAGGGTCCACTAGTTGGAGCTGCCGAGATAGAACGGACCATGGAAGGAAGCAGGAACCCCCTTCTAGGTGGCAGCTTTGACAAAGCAGAGGTTTGCCCTTGGGAAGTGCAAGAGCTCCCTCCACCAACTGAAAGTCGTTCTCAGAAACATGTAACCTATGCCCCTGGTAAATGCAGTAGCTTAGACAGTTCACACAGTTCAGAAAAGACACATATTTCAAAGAAAAAAGGTGATATAAGTAGTAATAAGCACCACAGTGTGGGAGGTGGTGAGGAAATCAAGAGCCCAAGCAATGATGGAAGTGAATATGGGCATTCACAAGGTGCCACCACTAAACAAGACCCAGATGATCCTTGCTCCATTTCAGTAAAACCTGGCACAGGTTCATTAGATTCAGATGAGCTGAAAACAAAGGCACCAAGCCTAAAAAGCAGAGACAACAAAGCAGACTGTGCAGATACCATAAAACCACTCCATAAGGGCACCCTGAAAAGCCTAGTCTTGGCAGTCAGAGCATTTAAAGTGAAAGAGCTGAAGGATAAGGGCAAACAGCATGCCAGTGCAGAAGGTAGCCCCTTAAAGCACAAGATGGAAGAAATTTGCCCATGGGAGACAGAATCGAACGATGGCGATTATAAGAATCAAAAACCAGTTGCTCTAAATTTGCCAGAGAAAGGATCATTGCGTACCCCTCCCCGGCAGGTAGCATACAAATCCAACAACAGTAAAGAGGAGACGGCTTCTCCAAGTCAAATCACCAAGGAGGCTACACCTATTAGAAAGCTGGAAAGGATGAGCCAGTTGAGAGAGGCAGTCTGCCCCTGGGAGAGCATGGAGAATGTTCCACACAAATCCAACAGTGTAGAAAGTAGAAGAAGCGAAATATGTCCATGGGAAAGTACAGACAGTGAGGGCCCCGGAGGTCTTCTCAGTCAGTCAGGGAGCAGCCTATCCTTCCACACCCCAAGTACCAAGGGGGTAAAGGAACAGAATGAGGGTGAATGGGAGAGGGAACAGAGAAGTCAGAAAGCAGACATATGTCCATGGGAAGTGGGACAGGTAAGAGATCCAAAAATAGAAGATTGGAAAGCCAAGAAATCAGTGAGCTTGAAGGAACAAATTTGTCCCTGGGAAGATGCAAAAGAGGAAAAGCTGGGATCAGAGATTTGCCCATGGGAAACTAGTGATGTGGAAAGTGTTCCTTTGGGGGGCATCAGTGGGCGGAGTCTGGCAATAAAATTAGAGGAGCTGGGTAGGCAGAGGGATGCAATCTGTCCATGGGAAAGTGAAGAGTCAGGAGGTTCTCCTGGTACACTCAGTCAGTCCCAAAGTAAAACGTTTAATGCAGGCCCAGTCAAGTCTAAGACTTCAGATAGCTTGGATTTGGAGGTACATAGGGGGGAAATATGTCCTTGGGAGAGTCTAGATTCAGAAGGGACACCGGCAGTTATGAGCCAGTCCCAAAGCCACACTTGGGAGCCAGCAAACAAAGAGTCAGGAAAATGTTGTCCTAAGATGTCCCCTCAGACCAACAAGCCATGCCAGGGCAGAATGTACAAGTCACAGAGTAAGCAGAATTCTCTTTGCAGCTTGTCCAGTGAGGATACACAGCCATTATCAAAAATCTTAAGCAAAAGTGAAGGCCGGATTGGTGACCTGTACTCTCCAGCAACGTCTGTGCAACACACCAAGCGCTGGCAGCACTCTCTGAGGGAACAAAGCTCTGGTTGCACTAGAGAGCTGACATTTTCTGTCTCCAACCAACAAGGGCACATTGAGCAAAGTACAGCCGCAGGAGGGGGCCAAGACACTGGCAAGCTGGCAGATATATGCCCTTGGGATGTTCAAGAGAAGCCCACTGAGAACCAGGCCAACACCAGGAAAGCAGAGGTCTGCCCCTGGGACTTTCAATAACTAAACCCCTATCACTAAACGGAGTGCTGCAGAAAAAAGGCAAATGTAAATATGTGGGTTTTTAGGGTGCTTTCTGAGAACAATACAGAAAGTTTATAGGAAGATATAATATGCACATAAATCAAGTATATTGCATTTTACAAGGGGAATAAATAACTCTAATAATGATACTGTAGGTAAAAATGTTGAGAAATAGGGTTATTTTGCTGAAATTACTTTACAGTCAGAAATGAATAGGAAGTTACAGGTTGAAACGCATCCTTTGTCTGTGGTAAGAGCTCATCAAAATAAAATGATCCTATCTCTTTATACGGTTTGCCTTCAGATTTGTGAACAATTCTAATGCCGAACAGAGACAATAAAATATTTGTACACTTAACTGGATGCCAGTGTCATTCGTTAATATGTTACCATCACCTCCACTCAATAACAGCACAGCATGTGCTAAAAACCTGACTTGTAACAAGCACAATTACTCAGAGGGGACCCACAATTACAAGGAGGGCTAGTAACCCATAGCAACCACTCTGTAGATGGAATTTATTCTGACCAGACATTGATATTATTTTTATCTACTCAACCTGAGTTTTCAGGCTACAGTTGATCTATGACTCTATATAAATGGATTTAGTGATTTTTTACTGATGGCTAAACACACCTGCTTCCAATTTCTCTGGCCTAGTTAGTGCACTGCACCATCCATACATGGCAGATTTACTTAGCATTGTATTCAGTTCAATGACTTTTAACAAGCTGGAAACCTGCATTTGAATGGAGAAGAAGAAAAAGTATGTTATGAAGTCCAATGTTGCTTTTGCTTTTATTCCTTTAGTGGCTCCTTAGGAGAATTCTGGGAGCTTCAGCTGCTTCCAAGGGAGGAGGTGCAGTACTATTTGTACCACTGCTTGGGGACTGGTTCTGTCTTTTGAAAGCTAATATCATTCAACTCCTGATACGGCTTCAGCTGTGGTTCTGGTAGTAGTACAGTCTGCAATACGAGAAGAAAAAAAAAGATGTATGAAACATATTGTGGTTCCACTGTCACACCCAAGCTCTTTCCTTTAAATACCTTTACAATGGGCTCTTTGGGGGGAGCCCAAGAAGGAACAATTTTGCCGTGCATTTTCCATATTCCATAGCGATTCACCATGAATCCTGCTGACAAAAGCCGAATCCCGCACCAAATCCTGGATTTGGTGTATCCCTAAAAATAATGGCTATGAAGATGTTGGGTCATAAAATTCTCTTGGAGGGCCACAGGCCTCCAGTTGGACAGCCACAATCTAGGCCGTTTTATTTCTCTTCCTCCACAATTTTCCATGAAAGACTTTATTGATACATAGCAGGACTTACGCCAGCTGAGAAGCCGCAGTCTGTTTCAGCTGCTGAGTTCTCTGAATTAGACCTTCCTCAGAGAGTGAGGACAGGCATCATCTCCATCAGGAGGAACATAGGGGTCAAATATCCCAGCTAGAATAATAGGGGAAACTGTTATAAATCTTATCTCTCAACATCACAAATATATAATAAAAAAAAACACATACACACAGAAACAAAAAATATTTACAGCTGTAGCATCTATTATCCAGAATTAAACCCAATAGAATTGATTTTGCACCAACAAGTTTTATTATTACAGAAAAAAGGGAAATTGTTTCTAAAAGATGCAAATTTGGAGCTTTCTAGATAACAGGTTTCCTGGATGCTGTAAATATCTATGCTGTAAGAAACCCAGCTCCAAATTCCACTACTCCAACAAGCCAGTCAAGATCTCCTCACCAGTGCAAACTATATTAATGGGTCGTTCCGGGGTTTCATGAGGGGTTACCACTCCAGCTTTTTGTGCTTTTTTTTATCATGTCATCCATTGCTCGTACCGGCTGACGGTGTAAAGTATCTCTTTTTGGTCCTCGTGAGGCAAAACTAAAACAGGTGCTGCCATCCGGGCTGGGCAGAGGATTGAAGCTCGTTCCTGCAGGGGAAGAATTGTAAGTAAACTGGCATATGGATAAGGCAAACTTTATCTAGTTGTCACATGATGCCGTTCATTAAAATGTTACATGTGTAACTCCAGCAGGTCATGGCACTAAAAGACAAAGGTTCCTTATTTTAGGATATTTGGAATAAATATTAAGACACACTGGACTCCCAGAAACAACACAAACCATTACCCCACGTTCGTTACACTAAATGGTAAGAAGCCTCTCAAAGGACCCCACTTACAAACTGATGGATCAGGTGTGAAGGAAATGAACTCTGCTCTTTCTTTGCTTTCTTATTTAAAAGGATTCTGCCATGATTTTTATGGTGTAGTTTTTATCTCTAAATTACACTGTTTATAAAGAAAATAATCCACTCTACCACATACAACAAGCTTTCAGAAAGAACCAGCACTTTAGGATGGAACTGCTTTCTGGCAGGCTGTTGTTTCTCCTACTCAATGTAAATGAATGTGTCTCCGTGGGACCTGGATTTTACTATTGAGTGCTGTTCTTAAATCTACCAGGCAGTTGTTATCTTGTGTTATCATTTGGAATAGATATTATTATATTCAGTCATTTTCACAGTCTTACCTAATAACGTATACAGGGGATATAAAAACATACAGTATTTTATGAAGTATTATCAACACACTCACTATGCGGATAGGCAATGCCCCACTGGTTACCAGGGCAGGCAATAAAGCTACAAGTATGGGATCTGTTATCCGGAAACCCGTTATCCATAAATTCCAAATTACGGAAAGGCCATCTCCCATAGATTCCATTTTATCTACATTTTTAAAACCAATTTGTTTTTACTCTGTAATAATAAAACAGTCGCTTGTACTTGATCCCCCATAATTAATCCTTATTGGGGGCAAAACCAGTCTATTGGCTTTATTTAATGTTTACATGATTTTCTAGTAGACTTAAGGTATGAAGATCCAAATTATGGAAAGATCCTTTATCCGGAAATCCCAGGGTCCCAAGTATTCCTTATAAATCTCTGTAACAATAAAACAGTACCTTGTACTTGATGCTTATTATGGAGACAGAAAGACGCCTTATCCAAAAAACCCAGAGTCCCAAGTATTCTGCATAACAAATACCATAACTGTATATTAAAAATCAAATAATTATGTATGAAATGCATTGCAGTTTTTCCTATCAAGGGTTGTGTAATGCACTAGAATGGCTGATTCTAAGCAACGTTTCAATTGGCTTTATCTAAAAACAAATGCTCTGTAAGGCTACAATTGTATTGTTATTACTACTTTTTATTCCTCCTCTTTCTGTTTAGGACTCTCCTATTCATATTCCTGTCTCTTACTAAAATCATTGCATGGTTGCTAGGGGAAATTGGACCCTAGCAATCAAATTGCTGAAATTGCAAACTGGAGAGCTGCTGAATAAAAAGTTAAATAACTCAAAACTCGCAAATAATAAAAAGTGAAAACCCAACTGCAAATTGTCTCAGAATATCACTCTCTACATCATGCTAACAGGTAACTCAAAGGTGAACAGCCCCTTTAATGGTCATCTTGAAAAACAGTGAGAACATGGATTGTTAAATGCTGCCCTAGCTTGTCCTCGACTGATACGGAAATGTTTTTATATAGCGTTAACTGTGAATATTACACAAGAAATAATAACAGTAGTATCACCTTAAGTGCACATTAATTGTGAAGCAATGACCCAAAAAGGAAGGTGACCTTCAGGGTGTACATGAAAAAAAAAATTGGGTCATTAAAGAATATTAAAGCAATATCATCATATACTTAGACAAGAAATATATGCAATGCATTATATAGTGAATTAAGTACCCCCTCTTGTAAAATATAAGGATATTATAAGTTACCGAGGAGTTTCATGACCATATAAATAAAAGTACGAGGCCAAAGGCCGAGTGTTTATATACAGGTCATGGAACTCCGAGGTCACTTCTAATATCCTCATATTTTGCAACAGGGGGTACTTTATTTATTATAATACACAAGTTTCAGTGAGTCAAGTGACAGAAATGACATCAGAACTCACCGTTTATAACTGATGACATCACAACTCACCGTTTATAAGGATATAATTTACAGGATATTCATGGCTTTTGTGTATTATATATTGATTAGCAGCTCCTGGTATAGCCTTGCCTGCTGTGTATCGGCAAATTGCACATGATATACTATAGACCCCAAGGGGTAAATTTACTAAGCAGCGAAAATTCACCAGCGACGGCTTCACAGCCATCGCAACACTTCGACAGGCGAAATTCACTCAGACAACGTTCATTTACTAAAATGTGATATTCAGGGCACTGACGCTGTCGATTTTTCACTAGCGTTACATCGGCAATCAAAGCAAAGATGCGCTAGCGTTCAATAATGCCTAGCTCAACTTCGTTAGAGGTCTTCGCTCAGGCTAATTTGCATATGGCAGGAAATTATAAAGTTGAGTGGACGTATATGTTTCAGCATATACAGTACATTACACAAGTCCAGGGAACCTTAATAAAGACAATAGAGTTATTATAATGCCCTACACATGAGCCCACTGCATAGTTTATGTTCCAGAAAATGTATGGGGAAACGCGGTTACCCAAAAAAAAATTTTAAGGACTTTTGCAGACTATCACAAGACGACAGCGTTTTTTGGAACTTTTTCCACTAAAAATATGATGATTGAGGAAGATCTATGCCACTCCAATGCACTTCAGACCTGGTCTGAGCTGGCGAAGGCAAATCTGTCGAAAGAAGAACATTCAGTAAAATCCGCATCTTAATGAATTTGTGGAGTAACGTCCATTCGCCAGAGTGAAAATTCACCTGATGATAGAGTGCGAATCACCGCTAGCGTCTATCTCTTTCGCTAGCAAAGTTACGCCTGCGCCCGTTAGTAAATTGGTGAAGTGCCTGGAAGCTGTAACGCTGGCGAATCTTTGCTAGCGTTAGTCACTTCGGACTTCAGTAAATCTGCCCCCAAGCATCTAGCGGCTGTTTTTAAATGTGTTGGGATAGCAAGTTGCACTAGCACACTGTCAGGGATGTTTAGTGCATGACATCATGTGCAGCACAGATTAAAGGACATTCGGGCAGATATAACACAGGCTGCTTCATGTAATGAGCCTGCTAACAAAGCCAAAAAGATTACAGTGCAATCACCCTGTTTCCAAGCACAGTCATTTATTTAACTGCTTCCGAACTGTAGCCATGCCTCGCTGACTCTCTGTACACAATAAGCTGAAATCATTTTATTTCTACAGGACAGAATGTATATGATGAGAGATGATCATTAGGGACAACTGCTCAGTTTGCGGCTGAACATACTGCTTGTTTTGCTGTGCAGCATTAGCCACATACGGTAGTAAGGGTGCATGCTGTTATCTACATATCTGTTTAATAAAAACTGCTGCAAATAATTCAGATTTCTATAGTTTGCAATACAATGGGTCAGTGTAATAATAATACAAATGATAGAATACACAGCTTTTTCAATAAGGAAAAGAAGGAGCCCCTGGAGTTCCATGAGCTGAATGAATGTGAACATATATTATCCCTATAATTGCTCTGAAACCATTAGATTAGTCTGATTTGTTGAGTACAGTCTTTGTGAGGATCTTCTGAAGACCTCTTAGTTCTGCTCTCGCTTCTTGTTTTAGATATAAGAGAAAACATAAACATTAGGAGGGAGCTGTCAAAGTCGCAAATCAATTGCAGCCTCTTGCGCTGGGGCCTCTGACCACCCGGACATCTCCATTCTGCAAGGACGTCCTGCAACACCCTAATCTGGGAAATGGGAGGGCTTGAAGGTGTCACATAGGAGAGAAGCAGAGAATAAAAGAAATGGGATTGACTGAGAGACGATAGAAAGATAAAAGATATTGGCAACAGCAATTGCGGAGCATTGTATGGAGAGATACACTGACTGAGAAAGCACCACAGAGAGAAAAGGAACTAAATGAAGATTCCGAAATGATCTCACAGAATTTCCAGCTAAGAGTTAAGACTAAAAAGAGGACATTGGCTTAATGACAATGTTCAGAGAAACTGTCTTCCAGATATCAGACTATACTGGCACCATATGACAACAGACTGACCAAGAAGAAACACTCTCACCAGAAATCCCATGGACTGACCAGAAGCTGAACACACTGGGATGGACTGAAACAAAGTTATACATAGCAGAAACCGGAACTGGAAAAGACAAACCAAGGATTTTGCTTACAGTTGTATATACCTTGAGTAAACATACATTATCAGGATATCTTTATTCTCAGAAGACCTAGAAGCATAGAATTAGGTGCAGTGCCAATGGCATCCCCAACAAGCTCAATGCCCACTGTCTCCACCAAACCCCCAGAGGCACCAGTCAGGCTCAGCATTTATGCTAAGTCTTCGATATCCCTGACCTACATGTTGCTACTTTGTGCTGGCATTCTAGGAAATATTCTGGTAATAAGGGTACTATGGGGATTACGCCGTAGACGAGGCATCCAGGCCTCTCTTAGTCACCACATGTGCAGCCTGGCATCTTGTGATCTTCTCCAACTGGTATTGGGAATACCAGCAGAACTGTATGGAAGCATCTGGAGCCCCTTCCCATGGCCTTTGGGTAACATTGGTTGTTGTGGTTTCTATTACCTTTGGGAAGTTCTCTGCTATGCAGCCATCTTTAATGTGTTGTCTCTGAGCTGTGAAAGGCACCACGCTACTTGTCGGCCATTCAGCATTCATCTGCGTCAGTCTTCAGGAGTTCGTTTGCGCCTTTGTTTAATTTGGTTGATATCATTGCTGGCTGGGCTTCCAGTTGTCTTTACCATGGGCTTGGAAGATGTTTATGCAGAGGATGTGGATGATCAGCACCCTGAACTGTGGGTGTGTACCCCACTTAACTCACGCAAAGGTCTTTTTGCAGCAAGCATCTGGGCATCATTTCTAACCTACTTAGGAGTGTTATCTGTAGTGGGGATAACATGCTGGAGAATGAGGAGGGCTTTGCAAGGTAGTGCCAATCAAGACCTGGAAGTTGCAGGCCCAGGTGGCTCTGTACAGCTCCTAGGAAGATTTTGCAGTGGGCAGATGATGACAGCACGCAAGCAGAATGCAAGGATGCTGGGTAAGTGCTCGGGAGTGTTTGCACAGAAATCCCTTTGTTTGATTTGTTAAGAGGCACTAAGATCGACTTACTTTTAGGGCAGATGTGATAAGTGTTTATTGCACCCTAGCAATAAAACGTAACCTTTCTAACATCATTCCAGGATTCTTGGCTAAATAAGTGAATAAAAAGGATTTTTATATTAATGGAAATTCTATAACCGTAAATTTGCAGTTTTTTCAGTTAACGGGGTCAACATTCTGACAGCATTTTCATCTGCAGGCTGGAAAACCCCAGAAAAGAAAGATGCAGAATAAATAATGAAGACCAAACAATTGATTAGAATCAGTCCATCTGTGCCATCTATCAATGTAAATGTGTCCTTTTATGATCTGGTCTTACTGTAGAGAGGAATACAACAGTGTACAGTGTTGATACCCCCAGGCACAAGTTGCAGATTGCTCTGTTACAAATGGCAGAAGGCCTTGGATTTCCATATATGCCAAGAACAAAAAATCAAAAGTTCAGACAATTTATCTCCTATCCTGCTATGGTCTCCCCCAAAACTATACACACTAAGCCCATAGAGTTCTGTGATTTGAAACAGTCCTGACTAAATAAGGACCATGGGGGTATCAATTTCCCCTTTACCTTAAACCCAGATTTTTCAGGTTTTACTTTCCTTGGCTTTCTGACTTAATATGAAAATTAGGATTTTGATTCAACAGTATTCAGCAAAATATTTTGTAAAGTATTTCAGAAAAAAATCTGGGATTCACTGTTTATTCAGAGACTAGTTTCTCTTTCTCTGCCTGTACTAGCCTATACCTAGCAACGCTGAGTTGCTAGTAACTTCCCAGTGACATGCAAGTGCTACTGGAATGTAGGTGTACCAAGTCTAATTCATGCTGTGGGGCTGCTGTTATATAATTCAATCAGATGCATGCCACTGACTGAGTTTACTTCTATGCAGACATGAAATTTATTGACATATGTCTATGAGTACCTATGAATTCTGTTGACACAGATTGTCTTTATTATTCCTTTTAATAGCAATTATGCTGAGCAAACACACACACATCAATATTTCATATGCTCTAATCAATATCAGCCCTGTGATGAGCAATTTGACCAGTCAAGCCGATCTGGGGTGATCATACCACAGTTGATAAGCTGATTTGGTCACTATTCTCTGGCGACTTAGAACTGCACAGGCATAGCAGTCACATAGTAATCCAACATTGGATATATAAGGGCGATTTGAAGATTCGTGTGTATGACCATGACCTTATATAATGGAGCAAATAAGTAAGTCTAAAGTCTAAAGCACCCCAATCTCACCCTAACTCAAATTCAGGTTTAACCACCCCTGGGCTCTCACTTACAGAGGTCTAGCCCCACACTTACACCTTGCACTTACCATAGCATAGCTATAACTAAATCCATCTCTTTTGCCTTCCTACAGGGTGCATTGTTGGAGCTCTAGCTGTGTGTTGGCTTCCCTTCCAGGCCCGACGTCTCATGACTGTCCTGAGGAGTAAAGATCAGTGGACAGAGAATTATTATCGCTCCTACATCACTCTACAGCCCATCACCAACTGCTTTTACTATCTTAGTACTTGCCTCACCCCACTGCTTTATAACTTAACATCTCGGAGCTTCCGCAGGGCCTTTGTACATGGCGTCACCCACTGTGCATGGGGTGAAACACCAACAGCTTGCCCCTACAGACCTCAGCCCAGAGATTGTGTCAGAATGTCTGTAAAAGGGCAGGATGAGAGTGATGTATGAGTCAAGCCAACCCTTACTCCTTGTCCATCACAATCCTGTTATACCTTGGCTTAGCTAAGCCTGTGCCTAGGGTTGAATATAGGATTCAAACTAGTCTCTAGTTTAGGCATAGGGGTTATTTGAATTGGGCTGCAGTGTGCAAAACTGCTGAACTCACAAAAACCCTGTATGCCATTTAATAAATATTAGCCAGCCATGAGCACAGCTATATAAAATAAAAAGTTAGTTGTGTGGTCATATGAGGGGAAACTCTTTATTTTTTAAATGAGGACTATCCATTCCAAAAGTGTTATATACTGATAAATATATATATATATCCTCATTGTTATAGGTAATAGAGGCGCACTCACAGGTATATTTTCAAGTGACTTTATTTAAATTCTCACAAATTCCCCCTCATCTACGCGTTTTGGGTTCTCCATCCTGACGACGAGTTCAAGGAGAACCGAAACGCATAGATGAGGGGGAATTTGTGAGAAAATATAGCCATGGGTGCTCCTAAAATACTTTCTATTATATTTATATACTTCCGTGTATCTGCACGCACCATTCAGATCAGTAAGGGCCGGGTGCTCACCAATGTAGTAGGGCTTCTAACTTTTATGAAAATTGTGCAGTGAGTGCTTTCTATTCATGAACTATATATATATATATATATATATATATATATATATATATATATATATAGTTATATATATATATAGATATATATATAATTATCACGGCCTTTTATGATTATAACTGCAGAACAATGAAATACAATCTTTAATATGTGAATTATTTTCATGAGACTGTTGCACAATAGCAACACCATGTGTGATTAATGAATGAAAGCCAGTAGGTGCCTTGGCCTTATGCTTATATACCACTGTTGAAAATGGAACATCCTTAAAATAAATTAGGGTTTTCTTTTGTTTTGTCTCTGTGATAATTGATATTTGTGGTATAATGGCATATAACATATTCTACCTTGTAAACGTGGCCAGCTGCCTTTCTTGGTATCTTTCTCGTGTGCCTTGTGTCCTCCTGGTTGCTTTTGTAAAATAGAAAATGATGACACTATTAATGCCAAGACAGGACATTAGTAGTATGGCTATTACTGTGAATAATCATCCAGTTATTTAAAATGAAAATCAAAAAGGAAAAAAAAAACATTAATTAGCACTGTGCTTTTAGTTAATTAACTAATTTGCCTGACACTTCTCAGCTGGTCTCCAAATAGAATCTAATTTATACAGCGAGATGCCACTTTGGACTAAAATACTGTATATATACACCTTTGGGAGGAAGACAGTGCACGGCTACCCATGCAAAGTGAGACAGGGATTGGATGGTAGAATCATGGCAGGAGACAATAGGTCACATTACAGTCTGTGAATGGTTTTGATTCATCATTTATGTATTGGCCATGGCATGCAGAAGTACTAAGAAGAACATAAGTACATTTTTGCAGAATAATGTCAGTAACTTATTCCCATATGGGTTCTGGCATTATATAAGCCATCTCTTGGGTTTAAGGCAAGATTCTGAAACTTTGTAAGAGGGTAGCTTAGTGTTTATACCTTTTGCTGGTGGATATACTGGCTTGCATAGACAATGGACTAGATAGGGATGGAGATGTGAAGTGGCTGGGCCAGATCAGGTTAATATTGGGCAAGTAGGCACAGTTAGACAGCTGTCGTTTGGGTGGTAATTGGGGCGGGGGCATAACCACTGAGGGATTACAAATTTACACAAAACAACGGGATCTGGGTACAGGATGCCTTATACGGACACCCGAAACTCTGAATTACAGGAAGGCAATCTCCCACAGCCTCCATTTTTACCAAATAATTCTAATTTTTAAAAATGATTTTCGTTTTCTCTGTATTAATAAAACAGTACCTTGTGCTTGATCCCAACTAAGATATAACTAATCTATATAAGAAGCAAAACAATCCTACTGGGTTGCTTTAATGTTTCAATTATTTTTAGCAGACTTAAGGTATGGAGATATAAATTTCAGCAATTTACCCTAGGTCCCAAGCATTCTGGATAACAGGTCCAATATTTGTACTGGCCCACTGGTTATGATGCGTTGGTCTGAAATCAAATTAAATGAAAATGTGTGAATTTGAATGCTAGGCCCCCTAGGAACTAAGGATCCCAGACAAGAACCAAGGATGACCAGCAGTGTCGAAACGGCCCACCGGGATACCAAGAAAAACTCAGGGGGCTAGGGTTACCACCTGGTTGGTGTTTTACCGGCCTGGCCAGTAAAAATGATGATTCACCCTAAAGTTATTAATAGGGAAAAAATATAAATATATAGGAAGTCTGGCATTTTCTTCTAAAAAAGGTGTCAGAGGATCATCTTGCTGCTAAAAATGTGGTCATTCCCTATTTCTATGAGAACAAAGAGACTAAATAGATGGAATAAGAGACTAAGAGAATAGAGGTTGAGTGAGAAGAGAAAATAATAATAGTACTGAGAGTGGGACCCTGGTCTAAGGTTTTTGGGTGGGCCTCTGGTGTCCCAGTCTGATTTAAGAAGTGATTCTCTTGAGACCTTATTCTCAATATCATCCTCCAACTGGGTCAACCAGTTTCTCATAGCTCTGGAACGGCAGAGGCAGCAATCAATGGCTTGCATTGGGCTGAGGCAGAAGAATAAATGCGTCTCAAAGAGCATTCAGCTTTACGATCCATAGCGTCTCTCTATCCTGAACCATCTTCCACTGGAATTGTAGTTCTCTTTGAGAGACGCGCAACTGCCACATCCACCACTGGGGGAGCTTCCCAAGACTTTGCTTCATTGTCAATTGGGAACAAAGACTTAAATCTTTTATTTAAAGGACCAGTAACATAAAAAAATGTTTTAAAAAAATTCGTTAGTACACATCAAAACAAAAACACCAACACAAATTATACTTTAAAATCACAAAGCTTTTATTAAGAAATAACTTACAGAAACTGCACTTCCTGTCCTGTACAGAAACGGCTGGGCTTGATTTCTCCTCCTGGCTACTCTGCTGACAGCGTGTGAAGAAGCAACTATTCACTGACAGGCATCGCCTCTCCTCGGCTCTCCTCTTCTTCACTGTGCATGGCTTCCCTCCTCCTCGCTGCTCCCCCCTGCCAGATCCCCTGAACAGAATGATGAATGATCGGCCGCTTGTCACTTCACAGCCGCACAGTACCTTTATTGCTGCGTATTAACGGTGCGCAGGGGGAAAGTCCTGAGGCGCCACATCCCTTTCTTTTCCTAACTGTGCTTCAACCACCCTTTCCGTCCCTGCTGCAATGCACAGAGCCTGAGAGAGCGGGCCCTCGTCTTTCCTAAACTTCAGCTCACCACAAGCCAGAGGCAGAAGGGGTCAGGATAAAAATGTGAGGGCAATGGACTGAGCAGCTTTCTCTGTCATCTTCCCCCTGCGCACCGTTAATACGCAGCAATAAAGGTACTGTGCGGCTGTGAAGTGACAAGCGGGCCGATCATTCATCATTCTGTTCAGGGGATCTGGCTGGGGGGAGCAGCGAGGAGGAGGGAAGCCATGTACAGTGAAGAGAGGCGATGCCTGTCAGTGAATAGTTGCTTCTTCACACGCTGTCAGCAGAGTAGCCAGGAGGAGAAATCGAGCCCAGCTGGATGGATGGTCGCCTTTTCGCCGTTTCTGTACAGGACAGGAAGTGCAGTTTCTGTAAGTTATTTCTTAATAAAAGCTTTGTGATTTTAAAGTATAATTTGTGTTGGTGTTTTTGTTTTGATGTGTACTAACGAATTTTTTTAAAACATTTTTTTATGTTACTGGTCCTTTAAGACTGGTGCTTTATCAGGAGTCTTCCATTCAAACTGCATTAGGTCCTTAATAACAGGATGTAATGGAAAAGCTTTACCCTTTTTAACAGATTCCTGAGATTTATCTATATCACTCACTTCCCCCTCTTGAGCCTCAATCGCTCCTTTAACAGCCTTGATCAGCTTAGAAACATTATCTGCTTGAAAAAGGGACGTGTCAATTATCTCCTCATCTGAGGTGAAACGGCTTCATCGATCACAAAAAAATCACCTCCCCCAACAGACGAGGGAGTATCAGGAGTCTGATCAGATGGCTTAGGAACATCCTTAAGGAGGGAACTCCAAGAAAGTCTTCTGGAGTATATCTTTAAACCACTCCATAGCTTGCTCTGGCTGACCAGGAGGAGGATCCTCTTTAGCAAGGCAATTCTCACAGCGACCCCTAGGATATGCATCCGGGAGCGGGGTCTGACACTCTCTACAGGCAAGATGTTTAGACTTCGATGTTCTTTTCCCCTTGGCTTGCTCCATTTGGCTGGACATCTAAAAAAACAAACAAACACCTTCTTGCAAGCACTGAGAGAATGAGAGAGAGAGAGAGAGAGAGGGGCTGGAATAGTACAAGAAAAAAACAAAGCGGCACAGGCTACTAACAGTACCTCAGTATGCTTTGCAGGTGGCTGCAGCCCCAGGAAGAACGACACTGTCGATTTCTTTCACTGCAAAAGGGCATTGCGCCCTATAATGAATGGATTTTTAAACTTGCCAGTTCTGATGACGTCACTGGCGTGCGCAAACCCGGAAAAAGCGCTACTGCGCATGCGCCCGCTCCATTCCCCGGACCTGCAGCCACAACCCTTCCCGGAAGAATGCTACCCGTTCGGTAGTTCCCCCTGCGGTCTTCACAGCTCTCAGGCTCCGACATCCTCATCTTCAGTCCTCTGCTCCCTACCTGCAGTCAGGTAGGACGAAAAAACAGGGGTTGGTAGGGGAGGAGGCGCCTTCTTAAAGATTATTGGTCCATGCTCGTCCTACTTGTGGGGAGGGGGAGTTAACCCGTAATGTGCTGATGTATAGGACGTGAAGGAATAATACATTGGTGGCCAGGGGATTAAAAAAATTAAAAAGCACATATAGTTGTTCAGTAGAACTGAACTTCTGGCTTCAGGACTTCAACTTCGCCTCCTTTCGTGACTTTGAGTCTTTTTGCCGCTTCAGGACTTCAATTTTCAGCTCCTGTCGTGACCTTGGGTCTTTTTTCCGCTTCAGGACTTCCACTTCGGCTATTTTCGTAACTTCGGGTCTTTTTGCCGCTTTGGGACTTCAACTTTGTCTGTTTTTGTAACTTAGGGCCTTTTTGCCGCTTCGCTTTCTTGACTTTAGGTCTTTTCGCCACTTCAACGTCGACTGTTTCCGTGACTTGGGTCTTTTTGCTGCTTCGGGACTTTGACTCTGGCTGTGTTTGTGACTTCAGATCTTTTTTGCCGCTTCGAGATTTTGACTTTGGCTGTTTCCTTGACTTCAGGTTTTTTCGTCACTTCGGGATATCAACTTCCGCTAATTTCACCACTTCTGTGTTTTCGCCTCTGCGGGCCTTCAACTTCGGCTGTTTTTGTGACTTTGGGTCTTTTCGCCGCTTCGGGACTTCAACTTCAGCTGTTTTTGTAACTTCTGGTCTTTTCGCCGATTCAGGGCTTTAATTTCGGCTCCCTTCGTGACTTTGAGTCTTTTCGCTGCTTCAGGACTTCAACTCTGGCTGTTTTTGTGACTTCAGATCTTTTTGCCGCTTTGGGATTTTGGCTTCGGCTGTTTTCTTGACTTCAGGTTTTTTTCGTCACTTCGGGACATCAACTTCGGCTGTTTTCGTCACTTCTGTGTTTTCGCCTCTGCGGGCCTTCAACTTCAGGTGTTTTCGTGACTTTGGGTCTTTTCTCTGCTGCGGGAATTCAACTTCAGCTGTTTTTGTAACTTCTGGTCTTTTCGCTGATTCAGGACTTTAATTTCGGCTCCCTTCGTGACTTTGAGTCTTTTCGCTGCTTCAGGACTTCAACTCTGGCTGTTTTTGTGGCTTCAGATCTTTTTGCCACTTCGGGATTTCAACCTCGGTTGTTTCTTCAGGTTTTTTCGTCACTTCAACTTAGGCTATTTTCGTGACTTCAGTGTTTTCGCCTCTGCGAGACTTCAACTTCCGCTGTTTTTGTGACTTCTGTGTTTCCGCCGCTTTTGGACTTTAACTTCAGCTGTTTTTGTAACTTCTGGACTTTTCTCCTATTCAGGACTTCGGCTCCTCGGGAATCAGGAGAGGCGGCACAGCTTTGGCGCTGTCAAGGGGGGCGGGCAATTTCTTAAACTATAGCCGGACTCCCCTTCACGCCCACTACCACCTGTGCCCCCATGATGGCAGCCCTGACTACAAGGCACAGTGGGGCCCTACACCATACCTCCCAACATTTTGGAAGTAAAAAGAGGGAGAAAATTATTTTCCCGCACGTAGCGCAGCAATTTTTTTGACCACACCCCTTTCTGTGGCCACACCCCCTAATTACCATGTTTGTTTTACAAAATTTGGCAGGTCATGAAAGTTTGAAACTATTTCTCCTTATCTAAACTGTGTTTTTGCGTCTCAAAATTGTTACAAAGTATCTTATTTGCACCTGTTAGCTGTTCTGGGCTCTCTGCTAAAAGGCAATTAAGCGAGAAACTTTGTTTCTTTTTCTGGTTGTTCAGTGCAGAGAAAAGAGGGACTTTCCAGTACAAATGAGGGACTGCGGGTTGAGCTGTCAAAAGAGGGACTGTCCCTCCGAAAAAGGGACAGTTGGGAGGTATGCCACTTCATTTCATCTTTATAAACATATAGCAACATTATGACGCCCCCTGAGAGCTCTTAAACAGCAAAACATCTGCTAAGGTGCTTACTCCTGTCAAACAGGCCTCACACTGCTCACGTCATTCTGCACAACAGCCACACTGAGTGACGCCTGAGGTGTTTTCGCGCTTCCAGCTTTTTTTTTTAACTGAATCCCCTCCTCTCATTCACCTGTGGAGACGGAAAGAAAAAGGCGGCAACTTTAATCACGTGGCTCGCTTCCAGCCCACCCAGTGGAATCTTCAGACGAGCGTCCCGTGACAGGCGCTCCGAATAGTCATGTGGCTTCTGTTACTATGAGGCTGGTGGGCGTGGCGTTAGGAAAGAGAGGCGTATTTTGCGCAGAGGGAATCCTGTCGCTCGGCCGCGGTGGGCGTGGTGCGGCGCAGTTGGCTGGTGGACGTAGTGACGTTTAGAGCGCTGCGCGACACCGCCCCCCTTCAGTCCAGTCAGTCAGTCAATCTGTGGGCACTGGGAGGTTAGAGCTCGGCTCGCTCCCTGTTCTCCTCACACGTCCCGACTTCTCCTGTCCCTTCCTCCGTGTGTATCTGTGTGTAGCCGGCAGCTCAGCGCCGCTCTCCCTCCAGTCGCCATGACAGATCGCAGACCTTTTGAGCGGCTCCCGACTGACGTGCGGCCCGTCAACTACGGACTCTGTATCAAGCCTGACCTCATAGACTTTACCTTCGAGGGGAAACTCGAGGCCAGTGTTCAGGTAATGAGGCTACTGGGAGCCAATGGGGCTACTGCTGAGACATTGAGAGGAGGCAGAGATTGACTAGTGCTGTCTGGTTTCTCTCACAGGCACCAGTCTGGTAAATAGAGTGCAGAGTCTCTCTCTCATGTACAGCTATGGGACCTGTTATCCAGAATGCTCCAGATAACGGATCTTTATGTAATTTGGATCTTCATACCGTAAGTCTACTAGAAAATCATGAAATAAAGCCAATAGGCTGCTTTTGCTTCCAATAAGGAATAATTAGTTGGGATCAAGTACAAGCCACTGTTTTATTATTACACAGTCATTTACATTTTTCTATAATTTTGCTTTAGGGACGCACTGAATCCAGGGTTTGGTTCGGGATTTGGTCAGGATTTAGCCGAATACTCGTGCCCGGCCAAACGGAATCTGAATTTGCATATGGAAATTAGGGGCGGGTAGGGAAATCACGTGACTTTACGCCACAAAATAATTTTTTTCCACCTTTTCCTTTCCTGCATCTGCCAATTAGGATTCAGTTCGGTATTGCGCCAAATCTTTCACCAAGGATTCGGCCTAATCCCAAATACTGCATTCGATGCATCCCTATTTTACTATAATGGATTCTATGAGAGACGGCCTTGCAGTTATTCAGAGGTATCTGCATGACAGGTGTGTGTTTATATATATATATATATATCTATCTATATATATATATATATATATATATATATATACACACATTTCCTACTATTGTAAAATATATAGTGAATAAAGTACCCCCTGTTGTACAATATAAGGATATTCTAAGTCACAGAGGAGTTTCATGACCATATAAAAGCATAGGGCCGAAGGTCATGGAACTCCGAGGTGACTTCTAATATCCTCATATTTTCCAACAAGGGGTACTTTATTTATTATTATACACACGTTTTAGTCAGTCGTGAGAAAAATTACATCACTAGTCACCGTTTATAAGGATATAATACAGAAGAGCCATGAATACCTTGTAAATTATATAGGTATGCACTGAATCCACTTTTTTGGATTCGGCCGAACCCCCGAATCCTTCATGAAAGATTCGGCCGAATACCAAACCGAATCCGAACCCTAATTTGCATATGCAAATTAGGGGTGGGAAGGGGAAAACATTTTTTACTTCCTTGTTTTCTGACAAAAAGTCACGCAATTTCCCTCCCACCCCTAATTTGCATATGCAAATTAGGATTCGGTTTGGATCAGGAAGAAGGATTCTGCCGAATCTGAATCCTGCTGAAAAAGGCCGAATCCCGAACCGAATCCTGGATTCGGTGCATCCCTAAAATTATATCCTTATAAACGGTGAGTTGTGATGTCATCAGTTATAAATGGTGAGTTCTGATGTCATTCCTGTCACATGACTCACTGAAACTTGTGTATTATAATAAATAAAGTACCCCCAGTTGCAAAATATGAGGATATTAGAAGTTACCTCGGAGTTCCATGACCTGTATATAAACACTGGGCCGAAGTGGTCATGAAACTCCTCTGTAACTTCTAATATCCTTATAATTTACAAGAGGGGGCACTTTATTCACTATATAATTTACAAGATATTCATTTCTTTTCTGTATTATAAGGATATTCTAACTCACAAAGGAGTTCCATGACCAGGATGATTTTAAAAAGCAGAATAAAGGAATGATCTTTAGTTTGTTTATTACAATCCGTTGCTCTAACTGAGTCTGTTTTGCGGGAAGGACCAGCAAAAATATCTATTCACATACCATGTCAAAGCATCCTTGATAAAGGTCCTAATGAGGGCCAAAACGTTGGCCACAAATGGTATGTGAATAAATCGTTTTATTTATCTTCTAGAGGGTGCTGGTCTACCTGCAAAACTGTACATATTTTTGACCTTGCACCTCGAATAAGAAGTTCAGACTGGAATCCTGTTATCCAGAAAGCTCTGAATGACAGAAAAGAGGTCTCCCATAGACTCCATTTTATTCAAATAATCGACATTTTTAAAAATGATTTCCTTTTTCTGTGTAATGATAAAACAGTCACCTGTACTAAGATATAATTGATCCTTATTGGAAGCAAAACCAGCCTATTGGCTTTATTTCATGTTTATATGATTTTCTAGTAGACTTAAGGTATGAAGATCCAAATAATAGAAAGATCCCTTATCTGGAGTGCCCGGGCCTGATCGATATGGGGATATATCCACACACGCACCATAACTATAGCCATACACTTTCATCAGACAGAGGCGTGTGTGTGTCGATACACCCAGATACAATTATGTATATGACTGTGCATGCCCAGACAAGTATTAAAGGAACAGGAACTCCAAAAAAAATGTAAGTGTTTCATGGAAAACACACGGCAATAAATATTGGGCAACCTTTGATCCTGCAGTTGTTGCTAAGGTAGGTTCTCTCTTGTGCCGAATACATGTCACAAGCTACAAGGTGAGATGTTGGGAGAATGGGGAATCTAATGTCTGTGTGCAGTGCCCTACATAATTCTAGAGCCTGAGGAAGGAAGGGGAAACGTGAGAAGAGCAGTGACACATAGTAAGTGCTGAATGGAAAGTGAAAGTAATTGAATGCCCCACCTCTATGCCTCAGGCAAAGAGGTGGGGCAGATATTTGATTGACAGCTCAGATATTTCAACACCATTATAACAAGTATGGATGTTGAATGAACAAAAAAAAAATATATTTGTTTCATCTTTAATTTGCTATTAAGTGACAGATAAGTGTAAGTGACAGGTCCACTTTAAGAAAAACTGAATCCAAACCCTTAATAAAACAGATTCAGTGCATCTCTAGTAGGAGCCAACTGGAGGAAGACTTTTTAGTGAAGATACTCACTCGGGTACTGACATGGCAGAAGTGATCGGAGCTTTCCAGCTTCTGCTTATTATTGGGCTCTATCACTTTCACTTTCTAGTGGGAAAGTCAGTCTGTAATATTGCATTCTAATGGGACCCCTTATGGCAAGAAGGCTCATGGGCCATATTGCACCATTGGGGTTATAGTTTTAGTCCAGCACCCTATTATCTGCACCTACTTAATGCTCTACATAAAGCTTAAATAAATAGCGCCACAGACCTGTTACGGTACTTATTGGGATGAAAACAAAAAAAACGGCTAAAAACATTTTGTATTCCTGTTTCTTTAGTCTCGCAGGGCCTTGCTAGTCTGAGTCCGTAATCTGCCACTTTTTGGGGTATTTTATTGTCAGTCCCCAGTTAACTGGGTTTTATTCCTATAGTCACATTGCCTTTCCTGCAAGAAACTAATGCAAACAAGCCCTTAGGCACGAAGTTGTGACTCACAAGCCTTCCATCAACACATCATCTCATTAATCAGATCCTATGCATCACACATTTCCCATAATTGTATAAAGTTGAAAATCAAGTTTACCATGAAGAATGTTTACTTTGCAGAGGTCCGAGTGCTTTGCTTTGTGAATATTCTTTAGTGTTGCTTTTTGTTTTTCCTGGTTGCCACAATGAATTGATCTAAATAAATACATCTGAGCTCAGCTAAATAAATACATATATATTTTATTATGTGGTCTTTGTTCAAATCAAAATTCAGTTGTCTCATTATTATGTGTAGGGTAAAATTAAGATTATGTACGGAAAAATGTACCCCCTATTGTAGAATATAAGGATATTAGAAGCAGGGACGGACTGGGGGTAAAAAGCAGCCCGGGCAAAAAAAAAATCAAAGCAGCCCCATGTAAAGACGCAATGGTCTGACTTGTACACATCCACTCATATATTGGGGTAAAACTGAAAAAATGTATGCGCATAAAGAGCTGCCTTAGGGGTTGTTCACCTTCAATTTAATTTTTAGTATGATGTAGAGAGGGACCTTCTGAGACCATTTGCAATTGGTTTTCATTTTTTATTAATTGTGGTTTTTGACTTATTTAGCTTTTTATTCAGCAGCTCTCCAGTTTGTAATTAAAGCCGTCTGGTTCCTAGGGACAGAGTGACTGAGAGTGCAGAGAGAAACAGAGAGAGGGACAGAGAGTGCAGAGAGAGGGACAGAGAGAGGGGGAGAGAGAGGGACAGAGTAAAAGAGAGAGACAGAGAGTGCATAGAGATTAGAGAGAGTGACAAAGACTCACAGATCCGGTCTTCAGCTTCAGTGATGTCCACGATCTTAAGGGGGGCTGGCTAATCCTAAAATAGCAGCACACCTGGGCCCCCGTTTCAGCCTAAATCCTGCTGGGCCTAGGACGACTGACCCCCCTGATGGCCCACACACAGCACGTCAGCACGATAACAGAGGAGTGGGGGGCGGAGCCACAGTGGCAGAGAGGATGGAGGAGCGGTCCTAGAGCCCGCTGGATTCTTTGGAAGGAACTTTCTAATACGGCGATTAGATAAGGAGCGGCCCACTTTTAGAAAGTATACGGCAGCCCCTCGGGAATTTGCCCGAACTGAGAGATTGCCAGTCCGGGCCTGATTAGAAGTCACCAAGGAATCCTGCGACTAGTAAAGGCACAAACCCAAACTGCTTTTACGCAGGTCATAGATCTCCGAGGTGACTTCTATATCTTCCCGTTTTAAAACAGAAGGGTACATTATTCTAATCAGAGTCATGTGAGTGAAATTACAGCATTACGTGCCAATTCTAATCATCTATCTCGCACCTAGTATTTAGTTTTGAAAACTGTTTCAAGAAGCCTGGGGTAGAACTAAATGCTAGGGCTCATGGGACATGGTGAATGTTAATTCAGATCAGAACTACGGTACTTGCTCTGCATAATACTCGTGCAGGATTGGAAAAAGAGATGCACCCAATACCAAACCAAAACCAAAACTTTATCATGTTTAAGGGCAACGTGTTCATTGTTAAGAGCTTTAAAGTGAAATGACTTTTTGGGCTGAACTGAACCTTAATGGTCTGAATTAGGATGTGACCCGAGCCTGGTTCTGGTTCAAGGTTTCTCCTCGTGAGTATGTGCACAGACAGTACATGTACACACAAACTGATAACCAACTAAATATTGGTAAATCACAGACGCTAAAGTCCAACAACTTGTGTAGAAATTCAGAGAGCTTGGACATTTCATCTAGATACAGAGATCTAAAGCAGGCATCAAATTCAACCATCGTTTCTGAATTTTGCCCATACCATAGTATCTGAATTTCGAGAAACTGTGTTGGAGATGTAGTCCTGCCAAGATGGCACATAAGAGGAAAAAGTTCAAGTTTCTTAGATTTAGAAGTTTTCATTTCTGCTAAACGAGGTGTGATAGGGATTCTTCCTAAAATTTAGGGGGTAAATATTAATTTTCTAATCTGTATCCCCCCTGAAACTATAGAAGACTTTATACATCTGAATTGCAGTGACTAGCCAAATGTTAGACCCAAAAAAAAAAAAGGCCTGGATCCCAGAAAAAGTCTTTAACAATTTAAATGGTTGCACATTTTTGAATGACACGTTCCAGGATTTTTTCGTTTAAAAACGAATGGGGTTAATCGGGGTGCTATATATGCTGTCTGCTATTTCTCTGTCTAATTAATGTTTTGTAATGATACCACTACTTTGTTCACTAGAACAGTTTTTGTCATGGCATTGATGTTGGGATAACTGTAGAATGAGCAAGTATCCTGGCTCTAGTGCATGTATGTGCCTATGCATGGCGCAGCACTCGGCATTTCTGAAAAAATGCAATTGTTTTCCTCATCAATGAGCAGCGAAGGAATCATATTTTCTATGATATGTGCTTCTTAAGGATATTTTGCCCGAACAGAAGGAAAGGTCTTTTTACTTGTGGATGCCAAAAGTTATTTACTTACCTGAAACCCCCGGGCTGGTGCTCCTATTAGGACAAAACTACACCATCCCGGGATTCTTCCAGCGAGCACCACGGAGCAATCTTCCTGCTTCTTCTTTCTTCAAATTTCACAGGGCATATGCATTGGAACTAATTAATGGCTTTTTCATTAAAGGAGAATTCAACTCTTTAGTAGAAAAAACCCTACCCCCCCCCACCCAACGTAGACCTCCCTCCCCCCAGCCTAACTGCCGCCCTGGGTAAATGCCCCTAACGTTTTACTTACCCCTCGGCACAGATTCAGGCATCGGAGATCCACGCAGCCATCTTCCCGGTCTTCGGTAAGATGAGATGGAGACCGGTGAAACGGCTCATGCGCAGTTTGAGTAATTTACCGGTTTGCGACAACTACGCATGTTCTGAAATGGAGAGAAATTGCCGAAGCGCCGGAAGAAGACATAAAGACCCGGAAGGTGGCTGCGGTGAACTCTGATGCCTGAATCTGCACTGAGGGGTAAGTAAAAAGTTAGGGGCATTTCCCTGGGGGGTGGGGCAGTTAGGCTGTGAGAGAAGGGAGGGGGGTCTAAGTGGGTGCCAGTTTTTTTTTTGTTAAAGGGTTGAATTCTCCTTTGAAGTTCGGTTTTATCGCTCTACTGCTCATGCGCAGCCGTGAGAAAAAAGAAGCCAGAAGAAAGTTGTGCCGTGGTGTTCGCTGGTAGAATCCTGGACAGGTGCAGCTTTCTCCTAATAATAAGTGCACCGGCCCGAGGTTTCAGGTAAGTAAATGTTATCACTTTGCCTAACTTTTGCTCCCTAAGTAAAAAGACCTTTTTCCTTCTCACTAAAGCAAAAAAACCTACATGACATAAGTTCCATTGGGTGCTATGTTACTGGATCAGGTCAGTCCTTTTGTTTATTGGATTCCCACCTGAACTCTCTTTTTTTTTTTTTTTTTTTTTTTTTTTTCATCCACTTTTTACTTCCCTGGATATCAGGCTGGACATCACCATGTAACCGTGTGAATAAATAAAAGAAACCTCATTCATGTGCGGTTTCGGGGCACTTTGGCTTTAATTTAAGCAAAAAGGCTCCCTTGTGCAGCAAATTAAAAATTTGGGGGTAGATTTGTGCATCTTACTTTCCAACGGCTATATAATTCCAGCTGCAGTATTTACCCAAAAGTACTTATGCTTATCAGACAAAGCGTTTGCGCTTCCAGACACACGTTTGCCCTAATATCTATTGCAGCCATATAGGAGGGGCTGCATCGTAGCGCTGCTATAGCATTCCAAGTCGTAATGGGATTTCTTGCAGCCTGAAGATAAACGGGGGATTTTTTTTTAACATTAATGTAAGGAAATCGAATGCTTTAGTTCTGGCTAATAAAGCCAAAATGCTTAAGCTGTGAGGCTTCTCTTTAATACAGAGCCGCAGATCTAATGATGCAGTGCAGTTCTGCTCTTGGCTTGCTGACCTGACATTCTTTCTGCATTATCTGCGACTAGACGTGAAGCATGCACACACAGCAGCTGGGTATTCCAGCTCTTTCTACTATCTGCATTGATACCACATTTCTTTCATTATTATGAGGTTTGTAATCAGCAGTTTTATCTGTCGTCAGACTTCTGTACTGGCTTCCTTTCTTCTTCACCTTGCCTTCACCTTAATGCACCTCACAACAGAGAAGTTGTGTACTAATTGCATTGTGTAGTACAGTCAGTTGGATATCAGTCCCTTCATAAGGTATCCTGCAATTCTCCGTTTTTTTGTAAGTTTCCTGTGTTTATTTAGTACCCTGAGAAAGTCGCTCCTCTGGCTTCGGACGCACAAAGCTGGTCACTTGTTTGTGCATATTCGGCAGTTGTCGGCCTATGGTACAACTACTTTGTGATCCCTGACTGCAGTTGTACAAAATGTACATGGTAATGTGGCTTTTGTAGGTGTTTGTCCTCTGGTTCTTTTCATACTCTGCGAGCCTTAAAAATCTGTAGTTCTTCATCCGAAAAGTAGATGATTTAAAAACGTGGTCTACAAATTTCTGTCCGAAACTCCAGTAAAATGTATTTAATCAACCTGCCGCGCATCCACGGGGTCAGCCGTTCGATTTGAGAAAGGAGAAAAAGCAGATAAGCTCTGTAAACTTTCAATGGGTTTAGAATGTGTAAGAAATAAACCCATTGTGTTTTACGGAGCAATGTTTCCTGCGCTGTTTAGTCCTATTTCAACTTTCATAGTTACCTGGCTATCGACTTATTTATGTGAATTGTATTCGTGTTTCTGAAGCAAAAACACAAACTTTACCTGTGTGGGCCAACCGTACATTATATTTGAATTAGCTTGTATGTTACTGTTTGGTGCATCCTTCTCATGTAGAGTTTATTTAAATGCATATATAAGCTTTTGATGTCAGTGAGCTGAAAAAAAAAAAAAAAAAAAATATATAAATATATATATATATATATATATATATATATATATATATATTTTTTTTTTTTTTATTACTGTAGGACAGTTCCCAGCCTAAAACCCTAGGCTCACCCCTTAAGGTGGCCATACACGGACATGCTTTTATCATGGAATGATGAACGATCCTATCGTTTAATGATCGTCTGACGATCGTTCTACGACAAATGTCTGTAATTCACACCCACTGCCCGGTTTTACCCCTGAACAGCCAACATATTTAAACTCATCCGAGCAATATTGCGAGCGATATTGTCGAGCAGATCATTCACCCGACGATCGTTCGTTCATACACCGTCATCCGATAAGCTACGGATATTATCAGAACGTTCTGGAAGGGGTCGTTTGGAAGTAAAAAAGCTGCCCATGTATGGCCACCTTTAGGCTCACGGTGTCATGCACCCCCCCCCCCCTTACCTTGTTCCATTGTGAAGTGTTGCGTTGGACTTAAAGTCCCTCAATATCTATTTTTGACAAATCAGATTGTGTTTATTCATTGTGTTTTGCTCATGGCAAAAGGGGGTATTTATTTCTCTTTAATTATAGACTTATTTGACAACTAAATATTAAAAAATTATATTTTTACACAGCTTGAAGTCAGTGGAACAAGTTTAGAGGATAAACAGTTTCTGCCATAAACAGTAGCAGCGCTCAAGCCAATTTTTAACATGCTTTTAATCACTCTGACACCTTATTACGCCTAATTTTATATCCTGCCAGCCATATACCAAAACTGCATAGCTTTATAAGTATGTCAATAGATACCCTACCGTGTGTATATTTGAGTGCGTTTTTTCACAACCTGAATTACAAAAACAGCATATAATTTATTTAAATGAGTTGACTTTTTTTTTTTTTAAGGTGGCTATAATACACTGCAATATTGTGAGGTAGTAGGCATTTTTAGGAAAACCAGGGCTGTAAAATGATTTGGTGTTAATTTACGCAAATGTGATGGCTGTTTGTATATCCCAGTGTAGCTAAAATGTGTCTGTTTCCCCCCAGGTGAAAAATGCCACCAACCAGATTGTGATGAATTGTGCAGACATCGATATCATTACTGCTTCTTATGCTCCTGAGGGTGACGAAGGTGAGGAAACTGGCAGAGAAGTGGGAATAATGTGGGATGGGTGCTAGGAAGGGTGCCGTGCTTGCTAAGAATAGGTATTGTGCTTCTTTTAATCAGAATGAGTCTTAGAAGCAGACACAGTTATGCAGTATATTATTTGTAGCGTAGGTGCTCCACATGTCAACCTTGCTTTATGACACACTCATGCTAGAGATTCATTGTCCTAGAACAGGAGTTTTGCACACCACTGTAGATCTAGGGGCCCATTCACTTAGCTCGAGTGAAGGACTAGAGGAAAAAAATGTTGAATTTCGAATTTTTTTTTGGCTACTTCGACCATCGAATGGGCTACTTCGACCTTCGGATCGAATGATTCGAAGTAAAAATCGTTCGACTATTTGACCATTCAATAGTCGAAATACTGTCTCTTTAAAAAAAACTTCGACCCACTAGTTCGCCACCTAAAACCTACCGAGGCCAATGTTGGCCTATGGGGAAGGTCCCCATAGGCTTTCCAAGGTTTTTCTGATCGAAGGATAATCCTTCGATCGATGGATTAAAATCCGTCGAATTGTTCGATCGAACGAATTGCGCTAAATCGACTTCGATATTCGAAGGATTTCAATACGGCAGTTGAATATCGAGGGTTAATTAACCCTCGATATTCGACCATTTGCCCCCTAGTGTAGCTAAAATGGCAAACAGTGTATGAAGAGTCGTTCTCAGATATTTTTCTTAGATATGCGAGCAAGCTAATACTCTTTCCCCAGGGATGCTGGGATTTGCTCCTAAAGCTGTTATTTAATAACATTTTGTGTTATAAATATACATATATTGTTATTAAATAATATGTAACATGTTTGGTTTTATCCACAATATTTGCTATTTGAGAGAGAGGGAGAGAAGCTCAGGATATAAAATACTTCTGATACCATCATTAGTGCACCGGGTTGTTCAGGAGACAAATGCTTTAAGGGAGATCTGAGGCCATGCCACAAAGCAGAATTAAGCTGGATTTATATTGTTTGTGCCAAAGGGAGGCGATTGTTTTTTATTTTTTATTTTTTTTAAACGAGTAATGCTTGTATTTTTCTAAAGTTGAAGCTTTGGAGCTCATATTAGGTGTCTCTACATGGCCAATGGTGCACAGGAGAGAGCGTCATAAACCTTACACATTCTTATATTCTGCCCAGGCTCTGGGAAATGACACTAATCACGATTTGCTGGTTCTGCCAACATTACAGTAGAATTTATAACTTGTAATGCTGGGAAGCTGCTGCTTTTATTTCTTTTCCTGCACTGCTCCCTTTCTGTTTTATATGTGTATTGAGGGGGCTTTCGTTCCAAAGGTATTTTGGCCTTTTTTTTTCATTAATAGCAGTGCCCCATGGTCCTTATCCCCCCTCTCCGTCTAGCAGTGCTGTGCTAATCCCCCTGTTCTAAAGCCAGTGCTGCAGCATACATGGATTCAAGGAGAACTAAAGCCTAACTAAAGAAATAGGTAGAAATGCTGTACATGATGTTTTGTGCTTCTGTACCAGCCCAAGGCAACCACAGCCCTTTAGCAGTAAAGATCTGTGTCTCCAAAGATGCCCCAGTAGCTCCCCATCTTCTTTTCTGCTGATTCACATGCTCTGTGCTGCTGTCACTTACTGAGTTTAGGGAGCCACTCACAATATACAGTACACATAGAATAGAAATGTCACAATATAAGGCTGATTAGTCATTAATACACATAATTACTACATGGCAGCACAGAAACCAGTGCAATTAGCATCAGAATTGAATAATCAGCAAACCTGTAGCATCAGCTTATATTACAGCCAGGGAAGCTCATTTTCTGCTGGATAATTAATGACGAGCCCTAAGCTTAGCTTCTCAACAGCCAATCAGAGCCCACTGAGCATGTGAGTGTCGCAGACACTTTCCAAGATGGTGACCCCCTGTGACAAGTTTGAAGTCCTGGATCATTGCTGCTATTGACAAGCTCAAACTTTAGCCTCCTGCAATAAGTTCACTATATAAAAGATATAAAAACATTTATTTTTAGGGTTTAGTTCTCCTTTAAGGCCTCCTGCTGTCTTTACAGTGTAGGGAAGGGCTAGTGGCATATAATGGGGAGCCAGAAAGAATAATTTGATGTTTTGTGCCCTTCTCTGTATGTTATGCATTTATATAACTTTTCACATCCTTTTCTAATGCCCGTGTGTCCTAGCCTAGTGGTGCCGTAGGCTAAAATAATTAGGGATTCGGCCGAATCCTTGTGCCCAGCCGAACCGAATCCTAGTTTGCATATGTAAATTAGGGGCAGGTAGGGAAATAACGTGACTTTTCGTCACAAAGGAAGAATTTTTTCCACTTTTTCTTTTCCTGCCCCTAATTTGCATATGCAAATTAGGATTTGGGTTCAGTATTCAGCCGAATCATTCACGAAGGATTCGGGAATTCTGCCGAATCCCAAATAGTGGTTTCGGTGCATCCTTAAAATAAAAGTAACTCATTTACGAAGGGCCACATAGCTTTCCACGATACGCTAAAGAGCAGCAGTCCAGAGCAAACTCCTTGTTTAGTGGACATCTTGTTGTGTAGTTTATCTGGAGCCCTACCTGCTCGCTGGGGTTAATATTTTGATGTCTCCATTTAAGTTGCTCTCATGCCAACTGCAAAAATAAGTGTTCACTGTAAGTGCTTTTCATTATATGCACTCGTTGGTGTTTTTCATGAGTTATTTGACAATCCAGGCATTCTGGGAGGAAACAGCTATTGCTTTTTAGGTTGAAAGCAGCTGTTTTGGGGTTTTCGTAATATTAGCTTCACAAGGCATTCTTGCACAGAAGTAGGCCAGAGAACTTTCATTTCTATACAAGGTTGATGTGTTCAGCCTTAAATGTGCTCTTTATCGTTGGTCGAGGCCTGCATCGTTAGCAGAGGTGTTTACATCCCTGGAGGGTAGTTCTACACAAGCATCTGGCCAAGATATTACTTCTGATCCTAGTTTTGTTTTAATGTCTTACTGCATCTCTGCTTGAGTCTGCTAGAGAACATTCTTTTTTTTTGTTCTGGTGCCATTTTGTATGTGTTTTGAAGCCAGGTATGAGGTCAGTCATCTCTTAAAGGGATTCTGTCATCGGAAAACATGTTTTTTTCAAAACACATCCGTTAATAGTGCTGCTCCAGCAGAATTCTGCACTGAAATCCATTTCTCAAAAGAGCAAACAGATTTTTTTATATTCAATTTTGAAATGTGACATGGGGCTAGACATATTGTCAATTTCGCAGCTGCCCCTGGTCATGTGACTTGTGCTCTGCACTTTAGAAGAGAAATGCTTTCTGGCAGGCTGTTGTTTCTCCTACTCAATGTAACTGAATGTGTCTCAGTGGGACATGGGATTTTACTATTGAGTGCTGTTCTTAGATCTACCAGGCAGCTGTTGTCTTGTGTTAGGGAGCTGCTATCTGGTTACCTTCCCATTGTTCTGTTGTTAGGCTGCTGGCGGAGGGGTGATATCAGTCCAACTTGCAGTACAGAGTGACTGAAGGTTATCAGAGCACAAGTCACATGACTTGGGGCAGCTGGGAAATTGACAATATGACAGATTTTCCCATGACAGTATCCCTTTAAGTTTCAGACCAGTCAACAATTTGCTTTTGACATATTTCCAATAATTCACTGAATTGTGCGACAGCCTGGGCTTTTTCTTTTGCAATGTGTCGTGTAACAGTGTTGCCTTATTGTGTTATTCTCCATTTGAAATTGCTTACCCGTCTGTAAAGTTACTGTACTTATTCTGAGACCAACAAGGTGAATTGTAAAGGGTTTGTTATCTACCGTATGTATAAAAGCTATTTGCCGTGTATATACACTGTACTGCTAGTTACAAATATTCCATTAAGGGTAAGGCTAGACGAGGAGATTTGGGGAGATTTTATCGCCACGTCTTTTGCGCGACTATCTCCCCGAACTGCCTCAGCGTCTTTTCCCCATAGGCTACAGAGCAAAATCGCCTGCGCTAATGCACACGTGGCGATGCGTTTTCAATAGTTGCCTCAGTGAGGCAACTTTGGGCGACTATTGAAAATGCATCGCCACGTGTGCATTAGCGCAGGCGACTTTACATTCTAGCCTATGGGGAAAAAACGCTGAGGCAGTTCAGGGAGATAGTCGCGCAAAAGACGTGGCGATACGTCGCCAGGCGACAAAATCTCCCCGAATCTCCCCTAAAGGAGAAGGAAAGCTACCGAAGCAGTTTATTGCCAATAGATTAACCACAATAGTGCAAGCTATAACACTATGTGGGACATTCACGAAGATTCGTAGTTGCACCTGGTGTAACTTCGCCGCACTTCGCCAGGCGTAGTTTCGCCAGTGCTCCGCAAATTCACTAAAATCTGAAGTTGCGCTCAGGGGTAGCTTAAGGTTGCGACGTTGCACTAGTGTTGATTCGCTAAGCAAAGTTACGCTAGCGACAGTTAATTTGCATACGGCTTCAAATTTCAATGGAGGAATATGTATCAGCACTACAAATGCCTGGGAAACCTTCAAAACATCAAATAAAATGTTTATTTTGCCCTACACATGTGCCCACTGTATAGTTAAGTTGCCATGAGTCAGGAAATGTAGGGGGGAAGGAGGGGAGCCGCAAAATGTTTTTCAATCTTTTTCAGCCTATCACCCATAATATAGAAACAACGCCAGCGTTTTTTGGGAATTTGTAACTTTTTTTGAAGCAATCCCTATCTACTCTATTGCGCTTCGCTGGTCTGAGGTGGCGAAGGAAGTCTAGCGTTCAGTACAATGCGTGCGTTAGTGAATTTGTGTAGTTACGTCCGTTGCGAAAATTCGCCAGGCGTAAGGGTGCGAAGTTACACTAGCAAAGTTACGCCAGCGTCCGTTAGTGAATTTGCGAAGTAACGAAAATGCCCAACATTGACGCTAGCGTTAGGCGCTTCGGCGCATAGTGAATTTGCCCCTATATGTATTCTGTAAAATGCTTTACCATACCTGGATACCTGTTTGTTTAGGATAGCAGCTGCCGTATTAGCTTGGCATGACATCACTTCCTGCCTGAGTCTCTCCCTGCTCACTCATAGCTCTGGGCTCAGATTACAGCAGGGAGGGGGAGAGGAGCAAACTGAGCATGCTCAAGCCCAAGCCCTGGAGGTTTAAGCTGAAAACAGTTAGTCTGATACAGAAGCCCATGAGTACACAATAGAAGGAAAGAAATGTGCTGTTTCTTGTGACAGAGGACTCAGAGCAGCATTACTTTGAGGGTTTAATGGTGTATTTATATAGACCTTTCTGATAAAGCTTACTTAATCTTAGCCTTTCCTTCTCCTTTAAGAAAATGTGTATATGCCAAAAATATAGAGATAAATGTTTTTTTGGGTTCATGTTTTTTTTCCCCCACTGGTAATACTAATTTATGTTGCTTTCCTTCTGTTGTCACAGAAGTTCATGCCACTGGGTTCAACTACCAGAATGAAGATGAAAAGGTTACTCTGTCCTTTCCCAGCACTTTACAGAAGGGTAAGAAGTGTTCTGTTTAACCTTGGCCACATCCATGCAGCTTCTTCTCCGTATATGATGCACCAGAGAAATTGTCCATAAACTGTAACCTTGATCACTACTGCACTGATTGTAAAGAAAAAAAACATTCCACTTATTGTCAGAATTCCTTTCTCAATCCAGTGAGACATTTCTCTTTACAACCGCATGCCGAAATGTAACCATGTATGTGTGCTTTTATGAGTACTACTGCATATTGGATAAATGCATGAACTGGAATGCCAGTGTTAGGGTCATGTCAGTTCTTTTTAACATTTCTCTACAGCCGGGGGTTCATTCAATTTCTTTTTGGTCTGTGTCTTTGCTGTACTAGGTGCAGGGATGCTAAAGATTGATTTTGTTGGGGAGCTGAATGATAAGATGAAAGGTTTCTACCGCAGCAAATACACAACTACCGCTGGAGAGGTGCGATATGCAGCGGTTACTCAATTTGAGGTAAGAAAAAGAAGGCTTCTAAATAGGGATGCACCGAATCCACTTTTTTGGATTCGGCCGAACCCCCGAATCCTTCACGAAGAATTCGGCCGAATACCGAACCGAAGGTGGGAAGGGGAAAACATTTTTTACTTCCTTGTTTTCTGACAAAAAGTCACGCAATTTCCCTCCCCGCCCCTAATTTGCATATGCAAATTGGGATTCGGTTCGGCCGGGCAGAAGGATTTGGCCGAATACGAATCCTGCAGAAAAAGGCCGAATCCCGAACCGAATCCTGGATTCGGTGCATCCCTACTTCTAAATAGGCATGAACCGGATTCGGCCAAACCCACGAATCCTTCGTGAAAGATTTGACCGAACCAAATCCAAATTTGCCTATGCAAATTAGGGGTGAGAAGGGGAAACATTTTTTACTTCCTCATCCCAAATTCGCATATGCAAATTAGGATTCAGATTCGGTTCGGCCGAATCCTGCTGAAAAAGGCAGAATCATGACCGAATCCTTTATTCGGTGCATCCCTACTTCTAAATATTTATTGGATCCACGTGTATTGTTCCCACATTTATTCATGCACTTCTTTTTTTTTTTTAGAGGCCGATTCACTATGGGTCGAATATCGAGGGTTAATTAACCCTCGATATTCGACTGTGAACTAAAATCGTACGACTTCGAATATCGAAGTCGAACGATTTAGCGCAAATCCTGCGATCGAACGATCGAAGGATTTTTCGTTCGATCGAACGATTAAATCCTTCGAATCGAACGATTCGAAGGATTTTAATCCAACGATCGAAGGAAAATCCTTCGATCAAAAAAATCACAGGCAAGCCTATGGGGACCTTCCCCATAGGCTAACATTGACTTCGGTAGGTTTTATCTGCCGAAGTAGGGGGTCGAAGTTTTTTTTAAAGGGACAGTACTTCGACTATCGAATGGTCGAATAGTCGAACAATTTTTCGTTCGATTCGAAGGTCGAAGTAGCCCATTCGATGGTCGAAGTAGCCCAAAAAAACTTCGAAATTCTAAGTTTTTTTTATTCTAACCCTTCACCCGAATTTAGTGAATCGGCCCCTTAATGTGTAGCTTTGCTGAATAGCTGCTTAAAATTTGTACGAAAACCTTGTTTTACCAGGCTACAGATGCACGCAGAGCCTTTCCATGCTGGGACGAACCTGCTATAAAGGCCACTTTTGATGTCATCTTAATTGTACCGAAGGATAGAGTGGCTTTGTCTAATATGGTAGGTATTTGTTAGCACTCTAATTCTCAATATGCTTTCATGTTATTTGCTTATATATTGAATTAGGATTATAGCATTCATTAGTATTCGATTTTTTTTAAACCCTTTGCAGAGGTGTATTGTACTTGGGTGGAGTAATAGTTTTATAGTTGTATCTAGGCATATGGAGTATAAGAAACGTTTCAGAAATGTCACACTAAAATTCAGTAATTACCAGTAAATATCCATGTGCATGGCTTTCAATGAAACTTTAACCACAGTAAGATGTTATTCAATCATTAGAAGTCCATTACACAAGGCACAACTATGTAGGTTTCATAGGGTCCTGCCTTTATAGATTTTTTTTTCCTTATTGACATTGTTATATATATTTTTTCTTCTTCTGTAGAACTTGATTGATAGAAAGCCATACCCAGATGATGAGAACCTAGTGGAGGTGAAATTTGCACGCACACCTATCACGTCTACATACCTTGTAGCCTTCGTCGTGGGGGAGTATGATTTTGTAGAAACAAGGTCTGCTGACGGGGTTCTGGTCCGTGTTTATACACCAGTTGGAAAAGCAGAACAGGGGAAGTTTGCCTTGGAGGTATAAGCATAAAGCCATATTGCTCTTTGCTTCTCCCTTAATAATTCATTTTCTCTCAAGATAATGAAACCCTAACAAAAATGTTAGTTTCTTAATATAGATCTTGGTAGGCCTCCTAACGTATATCTTTCCTTATTTAGGTTGCTGCTAAAACCCTGCCTTTTTACAAGGATTACTTCAACGTACCCTACCCCCTCCCCAAGATTGACCTTATCGCCATTGCAGACTTTGCAGCTGGTAATGTTCCCACTGACTGCTTTTGTTGAGCGGGAAACCCTTTCGAGGTGGCTTTTCCTTTTCTCATTTTTTTCTGTTTTTCACAGGAGCCATGGAAAACTGGGGCTTGGTCACCTACAGGTGTGTGCTCTCAATCTGTATTATGTTCTCATGTGAGCATTGTGTTTCCTGGTGATGTTATCAGCTGAGATTGTGTCTTTATTCTCCCTTAGGGAGACTGCTTTGCTGATTGACCCCAAGAACTCCTGCTCTTCTTCTCGCCAGTGGGTGGCATTAGTTGTGGGACATGAACTGGCACATCAATGGTTTGGGAACCTAGTCACCATGGTACATCTAAACACTTTGCATTGTACACTGCTTTTAACAGCTGCTACAAATCTTAAGAGCACCTGTAGGGTGAAGGTTTTTCTTTCTTTGCTTATCCCTTGTGTACATTTTGTCTGGACAGGAATGGTGGACCCACCTATGGCTGAATGAAGGCTTTGCTTCTTGGATAGAGTATCTTTGCGTAGACCATTGTTTTCCAGAGTATGACATCTGGACGCAGTTTGTCTCTGCCGACTATACCCGTGCACAGGAACTAGATGCACTAGAAAACAGCCATCCCATTGAGGTATTTTTTAATTTGATTCCTCCGCTGGTAATCTTACATTTGCAGTTGACAGTTTGATGCTGAACTACAGCTTCCACATTCTCACTCACCGAGTAATAAAGAATTAAGGCTTTACAGTTATTTCATAGGATTCAATTTTGTTGGATCAAATACTGACCCTATACTAAAAACATATGTATTTTCTTCCCCATTTAGGTCAATGTAGGACACCCATCTGAAGTTGATGAGATTTTTGATGCTATATCCTATAGCAAGGGGGCCTCTGTCATCCGCATGCTACATGATTATATTGGGGATGAGGTAAATAATGCACTTCTTTCTTAAAGACATCAACTGTGTGTGTGTATATATATATATATATCTATCTCTATCTCTCAAATATGAAAAGCTGCCGATATTGGTCCTTTAGACCGATTTGGCAGCTTATCTGCCCGTGTGTGTGCATCTGCATCGGCTACTTGATGCAATCCTGCGACCTGTCAGCGCCCATTCGCAGCATTGTAATCCGATAGCTCGTCCCCAGGGCCAAACGTTCGAATTCACCCTATAGCACCCAACCTAGCCAAACGACCGGATCTAATAGTGTATGACCACCTTTATTCTCATTCAAATAACGGATTCCAGTACAAACAAAATCTAGCAATAACTGCCTTTTGCACAAATCCTGCATGTAGAGAGACATGATGTCTGGTGAGTTTAATAGAGTGAGCTCTAATACATCTGCTAGGAAAGGAGCCCCCCTATAAGATATATTGGATCTAACTGTCAATGAATATCTGACACCCAACTGCTGCATGGAGACAGAATGAAGAGAAACAGATGCTGAGAGAGGAATAGTGAAGATAAACTTGATTTTCAGAAACAGTACAGAATATTAAATTGATTGGATTTAAGTATGCCAAAGCTTATACTAAATTTTAATTTTCGTGATAGTTCCCCTTTAATATCCGTTTACAGTAAACGTTATTCTTGAAACGAAAAATATGTAAATTGCAAAATTTATTAGAACATCACTGAACATTTTTACGTTTAAATTAAATGTAAAAACACGTGTAAATTACAAGTATGGCTAGTATTACAATCTCGTGATAAAAAAAATGTCATGGATTTGATATGTAGTTAATTAAGGGTTGTTCTTTTATCACTGTTGCAGTAACTGCCTGCAAGCGCTGACACCTACCTTTTTCTGCAGGATTTTCGCAAGGGCATGAATCAGTACCTCACCAAATTCCAGGAGAAGAATGCTGCCACAGGTACGCGACCCCTATTGTCTTTTCCCAGCTATGTCCGAATACACAATCTATGTCCAACTCACTGTATATTTGTGGATTCCTCTGTTAATGCATAAAGTTTAACCAGTACTCTTTCTCTCTGCAGAGGATCTCTGGGAATCATTGGAACAAGCCAGTGGGAAACCTATTGCTGCAGTAATGAGCACCTGGACCAAACAGATGGGCTTCCCTATTATCTCTGTTGAATCCCAGGAGGTAAATGTTTTTGTTTCTTTAAATTCCTATTGCAAATATAGTTCCAGGAAGCAGGAGCAATGATTAAATGTAATATTAGATGTAATATATGTTACCTGTGCCACTTATCTTGTAGAGTGAAAATTCTGTTGTCCTGAAGCTTTCCCAGAAGAAATTTTGTGCCAGTGGAGCTCAGAACAGTAAGAACTGTCAGTTTGTTGGGAAAATGATTCTAGCTGATAAAAGTACATTCATTATTTAAAGAAAACGGAGTGCACTTGGACATGAGGAATTCTCGGATGGCCAGCAATGTTGGGCTCAAGCTTTTGCAGCCATTTCAAATCTGAAAGCAACTTTTGTTGGTTAAAAAATAAAAAACAACCTTTCACAATGAAGTACTGTGCTAAATTTTGACCGTATGCCTATCATGTAATAAGCTTAAGTAAAAGGCTATGAAAAGGTTATATTGAGTATAGCTGTACATTGCTGAAGCAATATCTGCTTATTCTGTTAGTTTCTCATTTCATCAAGCAAACTGTTGAGGGGGTTGTCCAGCCCATCACTCTTGTGCCTTGAGTTCTTTAGATACTAATGTAAGCTTGTATAGATAAGCAAAAAAATACTGTGTATCAGCAATAATAGTAAGGGTGCAATTGCATTACCTATAATCTGATATAAGAACACATACTGTGTTTTACAATCACGTTGCTAACTGCCCCTTCGTCTTCTGCTTCCTCCATCAGCCTCTCCTTACAAACTTGTGTTTGTGATTGATCCAGGCTAATTAGTATGGCTGGTGGAAGAGGGCTCCACTATAAGGAGCCATTGGGGGGGACAGGGGGTACTGTTGCACCGGGCCAGGATGGTTTGGGGAGCTAAGGGGGCCCAGCCGTGCTGCACTTACTAGCATAGCCGGGCCCCTGCCATCAGTGAGCTGCAGACTTCGGAAGGGAGGGCTGGGTGGAGCTCCGATGACTGCCCTTGCTTCCTGTGCTCTGATTCGCCATGAAGTGCAAGTCCTGGTAAAGCAGCATGGGGATTGGATGGGTGAAGTTTGAACCACCCCTCTACTTTATCCAATCGCCATGCGGCTTTACCGGGACTTACATTTCATTGGCGAATCAGCACAGGAAACTGAAGATACCGGTTTTCTAATAACTTGTAGGGGCCCTGACCACTAATGCTTTTTTAAATAACTTGTAGGGGCCCTGGCCAATTGTTTATTTTAAAAATAACTTTTAGGGGCCCTGGCCAGTTTTTTTTTTTTTTTTTTTTTTTTTTAAATAGCTTGTAGGGGCCCTGGCTACTAATGCCTTTTTTTTTTTTTTTTTTAATAAATAGCTTGTAGGTGGTCCTTGGCCACTTGTAGAGGGCCCTTACCACCAAAACATGTAGGGGGCCCTGGGCACCAAAGTTCTTTTTTTTTAATTTTTTTTTTAAACTTGCAGGGTGTCACTTAATGTTTTAACACTTGTGTCTTGTGTGGCCTTCATACTGATGGGTGAGGGAGGGGTGGAGAGGGGGGCCAAGTTAATTTTGTTGTGTGGGCCCCGTGATTTCTGATAGCAGCCGATTTCTGATATTTATATATCAATATTGCCCTTCTCAGGTGATGACAGCTACCAATGGATGGTACCAATTAGCATCTGCACCAGTGAGTCGCCAGCATCTGCTACAGTGAAAATTCTGATGGATAAGCCAGAGATGACTGTGGTGCTGGAAGGAGTTAAGCCACACCAGTGGGTGAAGGTGAGAAAGTTTTGGTAGCGATCACGAGATGCTTTATTGGGGAAAAAAAGTCTTAAAGGTGGTGAACGTTTTATATTAAATTTTATTTTTACTACTGTTTTACTTTGTTGCTTATAGTTGAATCCTGGCACAGTGGGTTTTTACCGCACCCGGTATAGTACTGAGATGTTGGAGAGCCTTTTACCTGGCATACAAGACCTCTCTTTACAGCCTGTTGACAGGCTTGGTTTACAGAATGACCTCTTCTCTCTGGTGAGTGTAAAGCTCGTAGTTTGTGCAAAGTAGAATGCACTGATGCTATTAAAAGATGTTCTGAAGAGGGAAGAAAGCTTTTTGCAAACTGAGATGTTAATCTTTGTCTTGTAGGCTCGAGCAGGCATGATCAATACAGTCGAGGTCCTGAAAGTTATGGAGGCATTTGTAAATGAGCCTAATTACACTGTGTGGAGTGACCTGAGCTGCAACCTGGGGATCCTTTCAACACTTCTCTCCCACACAGACTTTCATGAGGAAATACAGTGCTTTGTCAGGGATGTCTTTTCCCCAATTGGCCAACGCCTTGGCTGGGATCCCAAACCTGGAGAAGGTGGGCAGCTTTTCATAATTTTTATGATTTTATTTTATTCATAGCAAAGTTACGTTTTGCATAGTTGCAAAACTGTTTTATTTTGTAAGAATCTGTTGGACATAGTATTGTCAAAAAGAGGGTGCTTGGGAAATGTCTAATTGCTAGCATGCCTCAGATTACTTTTTTTATACCCGGACCCCCTGAAACACATTCATGATAATTTCCTAATTTTTCTTGCTTCCTTTTTTTAGGGCACTTAGATGCTCTCCTTAGGGGTCTTGTCTTAGGAAAGCTGGGGAAGGCTGGCCACCAACCGACTCTTGAAGAAGCCAGGCGACGGTTCAAGGAACATGTAGAGGGACGGAATGCTTTGAGTGCTGATCTGCGGAGCCCGGTCAGTGGTCTCCTGTCGTTAATATCCAATACGCTCACTTCTCTTTCTAGATCTTTCGAAAAATCTTTTAATCTTTGTTATAGGTTTATGTGACGGTACTGAAACATGGGGATAGTTCAACCTTGGAGACCATGATGAAGGTCAGTGATTTTTACTGTATATAGAAACGTACATAGAAACTTGTGTATAGGTTCACCCCCCCCCATAAATTCTTTGACACCAGAAAAAAAACTTCTGTGTACCCAGACCAATAGACCAGTTAAAGGGATTGTTAAACTTCCAAACAATTTTTTCAGTTCAGTGGTTTTCAGATTGCTCAAGGAGACATACAGGATTAATGAAAAAAGCCTAATTGTGTAGGCAATTATAAGTAATATATGGTGTTGCTTTTACATGTTGCTAAAAATTAATATTCTCTTTAAAAATAGCCCATTTATTAGAGCTCCCTATAAATGTTCTCTGGTCCCTGTTTCAAATGAGGGGTGGGCGTGTCTAGGATGGGGACAGCCAATCACAGCCCTGCAGTCACACAAGCACAGACAGGCTTCAGTTCCCTATCAGGTCCTGCTAGCTGCTGATTGGTTCCTGTCCTACAGTGCAGTGAGCTGAGTGCACAGCCTGGGAATTCAGGGAGCAGCAAGTGGAAGAGAAGGGAGGGATTATTAGGGTTTTGCAGAAATATTCAATAAATCAGCCTGAAAAGCTCAATTCTTCTATATCTAAATGAGTATAATGTACTGGTATGTTCTTATTTTTTACACAGAATGTCTCCTTTCACCATAAATAAAGACTTTTTTATCGTTTTCCCAAAATTTAAGTTTAAAGTTTAATGTTCATGTCTCTAGTGTTTGTCCGGCAACTCAGTCACCCAGGAGCATCTGAATTGTTACAATTTGCTACATTTAGTTGATCTGTTTCTCAGCAGCAACTGTTGTATCAAGTTTAACAGCTGCCTGTAATGAAACTCAATAAATGTATCAACTAAACTTATCAATTTAGAAGAGTAGCCAACCCCCCCCCTCCCAGAGCTGCTTTACAAGGGGAGAAGTATTTATTTCTGCCTGAAACCAACTGAAATGGAAAAAAAAAGTGCTTTAAAGGGGTTGTTCACCTTTAAATTAACTGTTAGTATGATGTACAGAGGGATATTCTGAGACAACTTGCAATTGGTTTTCATTTTTTATTATATTTGAGTTATTTAGCTTTTTATTCAGCAGCTCTCCAGTTTGTAATTTCTTCCATCTGGTTGCTAGAGTCCAAATTCCCCTAGCAACCATGCATTGATTTGAATAAGAGACTGGAATATGAATAGGAGAGGCCTGAATAGAAAGATGAGGAATAAAAAGTAGCAATAACAATACATTTGTAGCCTTACAGAGTGTGTGTTTTTAGATGGGGTTAGTGGCCCCCTTTTAAAGGCTAGAAAGTCAGAAGATAAAGGCAAATAATTAAAAAACTATAGAAAATAAATAATGATCAATGGAAAAGTTGCTTAGAGTTGGCCATTCTATAACATCCTAAAGGTGAACCACTCCCTTTAAAGGACCAGTAACAGCAAAAAAAATCTCAAAAATTAGTATGCTATGAAAAAAAGACGCCAACACATATTAAACTTTAAAATCGCTAAGTCTTTATTAAGAAATAATTTCCCGAAACTTCACTTCAGAAACAGCGACAAGGCGACGATCCATCGTGCAGTGCTCAATTTCTTCTCCCTGGCTATCTCCTATAAGGAAGGCAGGGAGGAGAAATGGAGCGCCGCATGATGGATCACCTTTTCTGAAGAGGAGCACAAGCCAAGTTTCGGTAAGTTGTTTCTTAATAAAGCGACTTTAAAGTTTAATATGTCTTGGTGTCTTTTTTTTTTCGTAGCATACTAATGAATTTTTTGCTGTTACTGGCCCTTTAAGGTAAACAAACCCTTTACACTTTAATATTAGAAAAACAGACACAAATACAAAGTAGTTCGAAATAGTCTTTATTTCTGGTGAACTATCTGAAACCAGCTGAACTGAATATTAGGTCTTGTATACTATGGTGTGGCCAGAAACAAATATCTTCAATTTAAGATTGAGCAAATTGTGATTTAATCACGGCTGGCGGTACACCCCAGGATGCCACCCACTGTTCATTTTCACCATAGTCGGCATAAAAATAAGATTTGTGAGAATAGGAAAGTCCTGTGGATTGAGCAGTGCAACATCACAAGACTTCTCACTTATTTTCTTCTGGCTTTGTCTGGTTGGCTGAAATAAATAGCAGGTGGCACGGTTTTAAAAAAATCTGCTAATACCTTGAAAATATAAAAAAAAAATCAAGCACATTTTCAAAGAACTTTTCTTAAAGGGCAAGTACAATTGCAATTCTAAAGGAATGCTGATACCACAATAATTCAGTGACCACCTCTAACTCTAGAAAGGGTGCAAGTTGAGCCACTTTCCCTGATACCAACACATGGTGCAATGCACAATATTTATATTATATATACAGTGGTGTGCAAAACTATTTGCCCCCTTCCTGATTTCTTATTCTTTTGCATGTTTGTCACACTTAAATGTTTCTGCTCATCAAAAACCGTTAACTATTAGTCAAAGATAACATAATTGAACACAAAATGCAGTTTTTAAATGAAGGTTTACGTTATTAAGGGAGAAAAAAAACTCCAAATCTACATGGGCCTCCATGAGGTTGTTCAATTTGGTGCACAGATGGTCGGAAAACCCCTTCAAACACACATAGACTGGGCCTTATTCAGCAATACTAACACTTTTACACAACTTACTAGAACTGACAAACACCTTATGGGAAGATTAGCAGCAGCAGCGAGAAAGACCATCCTACAACAATGGCTACACTCCGACCCTCCACCGCTGTCATTAGTGAAACAAAAACTACACAATATCTTCCACATGGACTGGTTAGAGGCTATAAGCAGGAAAGAACATAACACAGCGAAATTCTTTAATATCTGGTCAACGTACATAACACACCTTCCACAAAGACTCAAATGTCTCACAATCTATACCTTTCGTCATACCTCATGGTATGATCTGGAATCACTGAAAGACCATCCTTTGGTCATGGAGTCATCCCAATACTTAGCGACCCTGCAACAAGAAAACCAACACTTTGATGCCGAACCTCCCAGAAGTTACCAAGTTAACAGAATGCTTACCTCTTATCTAGATTAACCTCCACAGGATAAACACATCCCACGCTATTGATTGATGCTGAACTGACTCTTTATAAAATTGATGATATGTTTTATGTGTAAAATCACAACCACTGTAATCCTACTCTATAGAATCGTTGGAAAATAACATGTGATTTGTTTGTTATAATGGTAAATAAAAACAAATTTTTAAAAAAAAAAAAAAAAAATAACTTAACTGTGGTTTATCCCACCTGAGTTCAATTTCAAAGGTTATAAAGCCATTTCTAAAGCTTTGGGACTCCAGCGAACCACAGTGAGAGCCATTATCCACAAATGGCAAAAACATGGAACAGTGGTGAACCTTCCCAGGAGTGGCCGGCCGACCAAAATGACCCCAAGAGCGCAGAGACAACTCATCCGAGAGGCCACAAAAGACCCCAGGACAACATCTAAAGAACTGCAGGCCTCACTTGCCTCAATTAAGGTCAGTGTTCACGACTCCACCATAAGAAAGAGACTGGGCAAAAATGGCCTGCATGGCAGATTTCCAAGGCGCAAACCACTTTTAAGCAAAAAGAACATTAAGGCTCGTCTCAATTTCGCTAAAAAACAACTCAATGATTGCCAAGACTTTTGGGAAAATACCTTGTGGACCGACGAGACAAAAGTTGAACTTTTTGGAAGGTGCGCGTCCCGTTACATCTGGCGTAAAAGTAACACAGCATTTCAGAAAAAGAACATCATACCAACAGTAAAATATGGTGGTGGTAGTGTGATGGTCTGGGCTTGTTTTGTTGCTTCAGGACCTGGAAGACTTGCTGTGATAGATGGAACCATGAATTCTACTGTCTACCAAAAAATCCTGAAGGAGAATGTCCGGCCATCTGTTCGTCAACTCAAGCTGAAGCGATCTTGGGTGCTGCAGCAGGACAATGAGCCAAAACACACCAGCAAATCCACCTCTGAATGGCTGAAGAAAAACAAAATGAAGACTTTGGAGTGGCCTAGTCAAAGTCCTGACCTGAATCCTATTGAGATGTTGTGGCATGACCTTAAAAAGGCGGTTCATGCTAGAAAACCCTCAAATAAAGCTGAATTACAACAATTCTGCAAAGATGAGTGGCCAAAATTCCTCCAGAGCGCTGTAAAAGACTCGTTGCAAGTTATCGCAAACGCTTGATTGCAGTTATTGCTGCTAAGGGGGGCCCAACCAGTTATTAGGTTCAGGGGGCAATTACTTTTTCACACATGAAAATGTAGATTTGGATTTCTTTTCTCCCTAAATAATAAAAACCCTCATTTAAAAACTGCATTTTGTGTTTACTTGTGTTATCTTTAACTAATAGTTAAATGTGTTTGATGATCAGAAACATTTTGTGTGACAAACATGCAAAAGAATAAGAAATCAGGAAGGGGGCAAATAGTTTTGCACACCACTGTATTTCCTCAAAAGCAAAATGATCCTCAAAAGCAAAATAGGACACGGGTGAAGCCAGTGGAAGAATTTTCCTCAGATGAAAATGTTAAGACTCTCCTCCTGTTCTTGCACTAGAGAAAGTCAGTCTTGTGCATAAATAAAGGCACTCGGCATCATTCCACAGTGATTTGAAAGTTCTAAAGTCAATAGATTCCAAGTTGTAGACTCTCCTTCAGTGAGTCCCCTTTGGATTCTCATCTATAACAGGCAGTGTGTGTGTCTCTCACTCCAGCTCCACAAACAAGCCGACATGCAGGAGGAGAGAAACAGGATTGAACGAGTTTTGGGAGCCATCGCAGAACAGGAGCTGATGGAGAAGGTGCTGAGCTTCTCGCTGTCGGTAAGATTTAGCAGCAATGGACATCATTTTAAAAAAAAAAAAACTGGTGAAAATATATCAGAAATATAGAGGGAAAAGGGCCCGACAGATAATTGTTCTTGATACTAAAGTACAATGAAATAAAAATATAGCTTTAAAATCAGTGAAAATGTGGAATCACTGTATATTGGAATGTTACATAGAATTCGAGTTGCATTACAATTTGCAGGAGAAAGTCTTAATTGCTGAAAAGCCATGTCAAGAGCTCCCAGAAGGAGGAAACATTAAAACTGATAATTAGGTTACAGTGCAGCAAGCTAGAAGGGACAAGTTTGTAGTTTGCCTTGGCTGCTGATGCCGAGGTTTCTGATTATTTTTTATTATAGGAGCAAAGAGTTTTAATACTTTAAAGGGATACGGTCATGGGAAATCATGTTTTTTTTCCAAAACACATCAGTTAATAGTGCTGCTCCAGCAGAATTCTGCACTGAAATACGTTTCTCAAAAGAGTGCACAGATTTTTTTAGATTTCATTTTGAAATCTGACATGGGGCTAGACATATTGTCAATTTCCCATCTGCCCCCAATCATGTGACTTGTGCTCTGATAAACTTCAGTCACTCTAAATTTACTGCTGTACTGCAAGTTGGGGTGATATCACCCCCCTCCCCCAGCAGCCTAACAACAGAACAATAGGAATTACAGATGCACCGAATCCACTATTTTGGATTCGGCCGAACCCCCGAATCCTTTGTGAAAGATTTGGCCGAATACCGAATCCTAATTTGCATATGCAAATTAGTGGTGGGAAGGGGAAAACATTTTTTACTTCCTTGTTTTGTGTCGCGATTTCCCTCCCCGTCTGTAATTTGAAATCGGCTTGGCAGAAGGATTCAGCCGAATCTGAATCCTGCTGAAAAGGCCGAATCCTGGATTCGGTGCATCCCTAATGGGAAGGTAACCAGATAGCAGCTTCCTAACACAAGATAAAAGCTGCCTGGTAGATCTAAGAACAGCACTCCGTAGTAAAATCCAGGTCCCACTGAGACACATTCAGTTACATTGAGTAGGAGAAATAACAGCCTGCCAGAAAGCAGTTTCATCCTAAAGTGCAGGCACAAGTCACATGACTTGGGGCAGCTGGGAAACTGACAAAATGTCTAGCCCCATGTCAGATTTCAAAATTGAATATAAAAAAATCTGTTTGCTTTTTTGAGAAATGGATTTCAGTGCAGAATTCTGCTGGAGCAGCACTATTAACTGATGTGTTTTGAAAAAAAAACATGTTTTCCCATGACAGTATCCCTTTAAAGTGTGCATGGATTAACAGAATAACGTAGTTTTGCTGTCTGTACCGCTACAGCCGCACTTAAATGATGGCATTTCTGTATTTTCACCTGTCCAGGAAGATGTTCGTCCCCAGGACACAGTGTCTGTCATTGGAGGAGTGGCAGGTGGCAGTAAACTTGGAAGAAAATGTGCCTGGAACTTTGTGAAAGATAATTGGGAGGAACTGCATAACCGTTATCAAGGAGGCTTCCTCATCTCTAGGCTCATAAAGGTATAGCTTTAAAGAGATTGTTCACCTTTGAAGGAGAACTAAAGCCTAACTAAAGAAGTAGGTAGAAATGTTGTACATGATGTTTTGTGCTTCTGTACCAGCCCAAGGCAACCATAGCCCTTTAGCAGTAAAGATCTGTGTCTCCAAAGATGCCCCAGTAGCTCCCCATCTTCTTTTCTGCTGATTCACTGATTCACATGCTCTGTGCTGCTGTCACTTACTGAGCTTAGGGAGCCACTCACAATATACAGTACACATAGAATAGAAATGTCACAATATAAGGCTGATTAGTAATTAATACACATAATTACTACATGGCAGCACAGAAACCAGTGCAATTAGCATCAGAATTGAATAATCAGCAAACCTGTAGCATCAGCTTATATTACAGCCAGGGACGTTCATTTTCTGCTGGATAATTAGTGACGAGCCCTAAGCTTAGCTTCTCAACAGCCAATCAGAGCCCACTGAGCATGTGAGTGTTTCCAAGATGGTGACCCCCTGTGACAAGTTTGGAGTCCTGGATCATTGCTGCTATTGACAAGCTCAAACTTTAGCCTCGTGCAATAGGTTCACTATATAAAGACATTTTTAGCCACTTAGGGTTTACTTCTCCTTTAAATTAACTTTTAGTATGATGTAGAGTGTTATTCTGAAATTTGGTTTTAAATTTTTTTTTTATTGTGTGTTTTATTTGTGTTATTTCACTTTTTATTCCGCAGCTGTCCAGTTTGCAACTTCAGCGATCCGGTTGCTAAGATCCAAATTACCTTAGCAACCATGCATAGAATATGATTAGGAGAGGGCCTGAATAGTGTTGTGCGTTTATTTGGTGTACAATATGTAGTAAACAACAAAGGCAATTTCATTGCATAAAATATATACCCTGTGTTTATTGAAGTTTGCTCTTCTGCTTTTAGCTTTCTTTGGATGGTTTTGCAAGTGATAAAATGGCAACAGAGATTAAGGTAAGACTGGAGTTTGGTAAGAAACTTTGAAACATCAGTCTCTTACTGAATGTTGTATTTAAAGGGATACCGTCATGGGAAAACATGTTTTATTTAAAACACATCAGTTAATAGTGCTGCTCCAGCAGAATTCTGCACTGAAATCCGTTTCTCAAAAGAGCAAACAGATTTTTTTTTTATATTTAATTTTGAAATCTGACATGGGGCTAGACATATTGTCAGTTTCCCAGCTGCCCCCAGTCATGTGACTTGTGCCTGCACTTTAGGGTGGAACTGCTTTCTGACAGGCTGTTATTTCTCCTTCTGAATGTGTCTCAGTGGGACCTGGATTTTACTATTGAGTGCTGTTCTTAGATCTACCAGGCAGCTGTTATCTTGTGTTAGGGAGCTGCTATCTGGTTACCTTCCCATTGTTCTGTTGTTAGGCTGCTGGGGGAAAGTGAAGGGGGTGATATCGCTTCAACTTGCAGTAAAGAGTGAGTGAAGTTTATCAGAGCACAAGTCACATGACTGGGGGCAGCTGGGAAACGGACAATATGTCTAGCCCCATGTCAGATTTCAAAATTGAATATAAAAAAATCTGTTTGCTCTTTTGAGAAATGGATTTCAGTGCAGAATTCTGCTGGAGCAGCACTATTAACTGATGTGTTTTGGGGAAAAACATGTTTTCCCATGACCGTATCCCTTTAAGATCCTTAAATGTGTTGCCCGTTCACGATCTCTCCACGTTTTCTCACAGTATTTTTGTTTTGCAGGCATTTTTTGATGCCCATCCAGCTCCCTCTGTAGAGCGCACGGTGCAGCAGTGCTGTGAGAATATTCTGTTGAATGCTGACTGGCTGAAACGTGACGCAGAAGCCATCCGCCATTATCTAGTGCAGCGCAAGGCAGCTTCCTCCACTGTGTGATTGTGCGCACTCATCTCTCCACCCCAACAGGCTACACCCGAGGCTTCTATCATTGGAGGCTCAGTACTTAGCTTTCCTGATATCTCCCCCATATTCCTCTCCCCGCCAGGTGAGTGGGTGCTAAAAGTGAGCCCCCTCCATTCGGCACCTGCTCGGTCCCCAGTCAACTCCTTAGGGAATGTATTGAATTGCTCAGCCTTCCTAAAGAGGCAGCATACAGCTGTGTTTCACAACTGTCACTTTACTAGCCGGCCCATAAACAAAGGAACTGTGAGAGCTCTGTAAGTTAAAGGTTCCAGACACAAGCGCAGAGGATTATTTGCAGGTAAAGGGGCTGTAACTGGAGCGGTTATAACCACAGTTATGTGCTTTAACCAAGTAACCGGATTGTTGGCTTCCCTTTTTCTTTACTAAGGAGACACTCTCTTCCCTCCTACTCCTTATTGTTTCCCCTGTCCAAAATCAAATCATATGCTGTTGTGTTTGTCCTGGAGTTTAATCTTTCCCTTTACTTTGGACATAGAGTTTAATCTGAGGGGCAGCAGAAGTGTGTACTTACACTTAAAGGGGTGTTCACCTTTGAGATAACTGTCAAAAATGGTTTTAATTTTATATTATAGAAGGTTTTTTTATTCAGCAGCTCCCCAGTTTGCATCTTGAGCAATCTGATAACTAGGATTCAAATTCCCCTAGCAACCATGCACTGATTTGAATAAGACTGGAATATGAATAGGAGCGGCCTGAATAGAAAGATTTCAGCTGTTATCTGGTTGCTAGGGTCCAAATCCTCTTAGCAACCATGCATTGGATATGAATAAGAGACTGGAATATGAATAGGAGAGGCCTGAATAGAAAGAGGAAAGATTTCAGCGGTTATCTGGTTGCTAGGGTCCAAATCCCCTTAGCAACCATGCATTGGTTATGAATTAGAGACTGGAATAGGAGAGGCCTGGATAGAAAGATGAGAAATAAAAAGTAACAATACAGTTGTAGCCTTACAGAGCATTTGTTTTTTGTTTTTTTTTAGAAGGGGTCAGCGACGCCCATTTGAAAGCTACAAAGAGAAGAAAAAGGCAAATAACTATAAAACTATAAAAAAAAAATGAAAAGCTGCTTAGAATTGGTCATTCTATAACACAATAAAAGTTACCTTAAAGGTGAACCACCCCTTTAACCCACATTTCCAACCCCCTCTGTACCTTTCAGTGGCCTGGACCGTTCTCCCCCCAGTGGTACTGACCGGGTCTCCTTTCTGTACATCTCTCCTCTGCTGGAGGGACATCGGGCAAACGTTAACTTGTTCCTCAACTCAACTAGTTACACCAGTTCCCAGATGAAACGTTAGGTTAGTCCGTGGGCAGGAATTGTGCAGTCTAACAGACATAGCCTTGGTTATCAGACTTGCTTACCTGAGTTCTCTCTCTCTCTCTCTCTCTTGTGCTATTGTTTTACATTACAAAAAACAAAAAAAATTTAAAAAAAGTCAGCGTTAATAAAAAAAACAAAAATGTTTGTGTTTAAAAGTTTGATCTTTAGATAATTTCTTCCTACACCTCTCAAATGCTTTAGCTGCTGTGCAGCCATTCATAAGTACTACTATAGTTTATATAAACAAGCTGCTGTGTAGCCATGGGGGCAGCCATTCAAGCACAGGACACACAGTAGATAACAGATAACTGCTATTATAGTTTATATAAACAAGCTGCTGTGTAGCCATGGGGGCAGCCATTCAAGCACAGGATACACAGTAGATAACAGATAAGTACTACTATAGTTTATATAAACAAGCTGCTGTGTAGCCATGGGGGCAGCCATTCAAGCACAGGATACACAGTAGATAACAGATAAGTACTACTATAGTTTATATAAACAAGCTGCTGTGTAGCCATGGGGGCAGCCATTCAAGCACAGGATACACAGTAGATAACAGATAACTGCTATTATAGTTTATATAAACAAGCTGCTGTGTAGCCATGGGGGCAGCCATTCAAGCACAGGATACACAGTAGATAACAGATAAGTACTACTATAGTTTATATAAACAAGCTGCTGTGTAGCCATGGGGGCAGCCATTCAAGCACAGGATACACAGTAGATAACAGATAAGTACTACTATAGTTTATATAAACAAGCTGCTGTGTAGCCATGGGGGCAGCCATTCAAGCACAGGACACACAGTAGATAACAGATAACTGCTATTATAGTTTATATAAACAAGCTGCTGTGTAGCCATGGGGGCAGCCATTCAAGCACAGGATACACAGTAGATAACAGATAAGTACTACTATAGTTTATATAAACAAGCTGCTGTGTAGCCATGGGGGCAGCCATTCAAGCACAGGACACACAGTAGATAACAGATAACTGCTATTATAGTTTATATAAACAAGCTGCTGTGTAGCCATGGGGGCAGCCATTCAAGCACAGGACACACAGTAGATAACAGATAACTGCTATTATAGTTTATATAAACAAGCTGCTGTGTAGCCATGGGGGCAGCCATTCAAGCACAGGATACACAGTAGATAACAGATAAGTACTACTATAGTTTATATAAACAAGCTGCTGTGTAGCCATGGGGGCAGCCATTCAAGCACAGGACACACAGTAGATAACAGATAACTGCTATTATAGTTTATATAAACAAGCTGCTGTGTAGCCATGGGGGCAGCCATTCAAGCACAGGATACACAGTAGATAACAGATAAGTACTACTATAGTTTATATAAACAAGCTGCTGTGTAGCCATGGGGGCAGCCATTCAAGCACAGGATACACAGTAGATAACAGATAAGTACTACTATAGTTTATATAAACAAGCTGCTGTGTAGCCATGGGGGCAGCCATTCAAGCACAGGACACACAGTAGATAACAGATAACTGCTATTATAGTTTATATAAACAAGCTGCTGTGTAGCCATGGGGGCAGCCATTCAAGCACAGGATACACAGTAGATAACAGATAAGTACTACTATAGTTTATATAAACAAGCTGCTGTGTAGCCATGGGGGCAGCCATTCAAGCACAGGACACACAGTAGATAACAGATAACTGCTATTATAGTTTATATAAACAAGCTGCTGTGTAGCCATGGGGGCAGCCATTCAAGCACAGGACACACAGTAGATAACAGATAACTGCTATTATAGTTTATATAAACAAGCTGCTGTGTAGCCATGGGGGCAGCCATTCAAGCACAGGATACACAGTAGATAACAGATAAGTACTACTATAGTTTATATAAACAAGCTGCTGTGTAGCCATGGGGGCAGCCATTCAAGCACAGGACACACAGTAGATAACAGATAACTGCTATTATAGTTTATATAAACAAGCTGCTGTGTAGCCATGGGGGCAGCCATTCAAGCACAGGATACACAGTAGATAACAGATAAGTACTACTATAGTTTATATAAACAAGCTGCTGTGTAGCCATGGGGGCAGCCATTCAAGCACAGGACACACAGTAGATAACAGATAACTGCTATTATAGTTTATATAAACAAGCTGCTGTGTAGCCATGGGGGCAGCCATTCAAGCACAGGATACACAGTAGATAACAGATAACTGCTATTATAGTTTATATAAACAAGCTGCTGTGTAGCCATGGGGGCAGCCATTCAAGCACAGGACACACAGTAGATAACAGATAAGTACTACTATAGTTTATATAATCAAGCTGCTGTGTAGCCATGGGGGCAGCCATTCAAGCACAGGATACACAGTAGATAACAGATAAGTACTACTATAGTTTATATAAACAAGCTGCTGTGTAGCCATGGGGGCAGCCATTCAAGCACAGGATACACAGTAGATAACAGATAAGTACTACTATAGTTTATATAAACAAGCTGCTGTGTAGCCATGGGGGCAGCCATTCAAGCACAGGACACACAGTAGATAACAGATAACTGCTATTATAGTTTATATAAACAAGCTGCTGTGTAGCCATGGGGGCAGCCATTCAAGCACAGGATACACAGTAGATAACAGATAACTGCTATTATAGTTTATATAAACAAGCTGCTGTGTAGCCATGGGGGCAGCCATTCAAGCACAGGACACACAGTAGATAACAGATAAGTACTACTATAGTTTATATAATCAAGCTGCTGTGTAGCCATGGGGGCAGCCATTCAAGCACAGGATACACAGTAGATAACAGATAAGTACTACTATAGTTTATATAAACAAGCTGCTGTGTAGCCATGGCGGCAGCCATTCAAGCACAGGATACACAGTAGATAACAGATAAGTACTACTATAGTTTATATAAACAAGCTGATGTGTAGCCATGGGGGCAGCCATTCAAGCACAGGATACACAGTAGATAACATAAGTACTATTATAGTTTATATAAACAAGCTGCTGTGTAGCCATGGGGGCAGCCATTCAAGCACAGGATACACAGTAGATAACAGATAAGTACTACTATAGTTTATATAAACAAGCTGCTGTGTAGCCATGGGGGCAGCCATTCAAGCACAGGATACACAGTAGATAACAGATAAGTACTACTATAGTTTATATAAACAAGCTGCTGTGTAGCCATGGGGGCAGCCATTCAAGCACAGGCTACACAGTAGATAACAGATAAGTACTACTATAGTTTATATAAACAAGCTGCTGTGTAGCCATGGGGGCAGCCATTCAAGCACAGGATACACAGTAGATAACAGATAAGTACTACTATAGTTTATATAAACAAGCTGCTGTGTAGCCATGGGGGCAGCCATTCAAGCACAGGATACACAGTAGATAACAGATAAGTACTACTATAGTTTATATAAACAAGCTGCTGTGTAGCCATGGCGGCAGCCATTCAAGCACAGGATACACAGTAGATAACAGATAAGTACTACTATAGTTTATATAAACAAGCTGATGTGTAGCCATGGGGGCAGCCATTCAAGCACAGGATACACAGTAGATAACATAAGTACTATTATAGTTTATATAAACAAGCTGCTGTGTAGCCATGGGGGCAGCCATTCAAGCACAGGATACACAGTAGATAACAGATAAGTACTACTATAGTTTATATAAACAAGCTGCTGTGTAGCCATGGGGGCAGCCATTCAAGCACAGGATACACAGTAGATAACAGATAAGTACTACTATAGTTTATATAAACAAGCTGCTGTGTAGCCATGGGGGTAGCCATTCAAGCACAGGCTACACAGTAGATAACAGATAAGTACTACTATAGTTTATATAAACAAGCTGCTGTGTAGCCATGGGGGCAGCCATTCAAGCACAGGATACACAGTAGATAACAGATAAGTACTACTATAGTTTATATAAACAAGCTGCTGTGTAGCCATGGGGGCAGCCATTCAAGCACAGGATACACAGTAGATAACAGATAAGTACTACTATAGTTTATATAAACAAGCTGCTGTGTAGCCATGGGGGCAGCCATTCAAGCACAGGATACACAGTAGATAACATAAGTACTGAAAATCCTGTTGTATATATTACAGATCGTATTTGTTATATGCTGGAAGGCCTCTTACAGGTGAGCAGTTATTTAGTGGTGTCACTTGGTAGCCCCCGGCCAAAACATCTACTGAGGGGGCCTGTGTCAGTAGTCCTCCTCTCCCGAGCTGTTACACCTCACAGAACTAGATCACAATGTTATCCCTGGGTTGGGGAGAGGGACTATGATAGAGCAGACCCCGTGCACTAGGCCCCCAGTGACTGCAGGGTCTGCTGTATAACAGGGTCGCCACCTTTACTGGAGAAAGAAAATACCGGCCTTTCTATATATTTATCTTTTTCCCTAATTAGTAACATTGGGATGAAGCATCACTATTAGGGGCCAGACTCTAATTGAAAAGCAGGGGCTGTGTTAACTGCGGCAGGAAAAATCCACCAGAGGAGAAGTCAGGGACAAAAGTGCCAATAATCCCCACATTGAGTGGCCTCTGCTCCCTTAGGCCCAGCCTGACAGTTGTGTGACAGTTGTGTGACATTTGTGCTCCTCACAAGCTTTTGGTACCACTACAATCCCAAGTGAACAAGTCCCTGAGTGACCAAACATGAGGCTCCTTTATTCAGTCAGAACTACAACACCCACAATGCCTCGCGAGGGGAAGCTTTGGCCTATTGAAGGGAATGCGAGTTTCCAATGAAACTACAGCTTCACCTTGGCAAAGTGACGATATACATACAATACATATATATAGTGAATAAAGTACCCCCTCTTGTAAAATATAAGGATATTATAAGTTACCGAGGAGTTTCATGACCATATAAAAACACGAGGCCGAAGGCCGAGTGTTTTTATACAGGTCATGGAACTCTGAGGTAACTTCTAATATCCTCATATTTTACAACTGGGGGTACTTTATTTATTATAATACACAAATTTCAGTGAGTCATGTGACAGAAATGACATCAGAACTCACCGTTTATAACTAATGACATCAGAACTCACCGTTTATAAGGATATAATTTACAGGATATTCATGGCTCTTGTGTATTATATATATATATATACACACACATATACACATACATAAATATACACACAGTGCGAGACTTCGCTAACGGACCCGCCCTTCACTTGGCTCTCCCTATCAGGATGCACCCAGAATCCTTAGCGGCTCTCCACAGTCGAAGCAAAGTCTTCCCGTCAACCAATAGGTTTCCGGGACGTACAACTAGATCCGGCAGATATCCGTGCGCAGAGGAGCCACACCTCCTTATCCGCCTTCTTCTTCCTTCTGACATAAGCGCGCTCGAATCCCTCCGCGCCACGCTCGCTCCCTCCGGCTGCCCGTCTGAGCTGTGAGACCCGGCACCGCCCGCATGGAGCTCGTCACCATCCTCGAGAAGACCGTGTCTCCAGGTACGGACGCCTGGTTATTGGGGTTATTATTGAGCGGGATAACGAGGGGAAATACATGGGGCTCCCCAGATAGAACGTCAGGGCCCTGACCCCCCCTGGTTTCTATCTTTCTTTTCCCTTAGACCGCAATGAGTTGGAGGCGGCGCAGAAGTTCCTGGAACAAGCGGCAGTCGAAAATCTGGTAAGAAATAGAAGTTGAGCTTGTGACGGAAGCCGGTAAGGGTGGCACCATGACAGGCGCGCGCAGCCTTATTTTGGCCACGCCGGTTCCCGTAGAGAAGAGGCAGAAAACAGTGACACTGACAAGAAGTGTAGGACTAGAAGTCCCACTACACAAGGGGAGGTGCAGGTTGTGTTTTACTTCGGATAAACGTCTGATCTAGACACGATTCCCCCTTCCCCCTTCCCCACATCGCACGGAGCAATTGCTGGGGCTTAAAGTGCGCGTATCCCGCCTCAAATAGCAATCGCCTCAGTGAAACCGCCAAGACTGGCGCAGCCTAACCTGCCCGCCGCGGTGCGTCAGCCAATAGTCGGGCGGAGAGCCAGTTAGCCGGCTGTCATCCGTCCAATGAGAGAGCGAGTTGAGGGAGCGGCGCGGGGGGCGGTGTTAAAGCACGTTGCGTTGCACAGGGGCTAATGAAGTACCTCATGGACATTCCCCCATTACTGAAAGGCCTCTTCTGGCACATTTGCCTCATCATTTACATTAGTCACTAATCTTTTGCTGCTTTTTTTTGTATATTGCCACAGACAATCACTACTTATTGGGCCTGTTATTTATGTTGCAATGTCAGGGCCTGTTTTTACTGCCAGTCTGGGCCTCATTCTCCTTGTTGTCTTCTTATAAATGGCCCCACTGGCTTCTCTTCCCACATCTTCATTTCCCTGCTCCATAAAACTCGCATTGTAATGCTGAGCTTAGTTTAAGTTTACAACCTGGCGCAATTGTAAGTGTTTGGTCAGTTTAGTACGAGAGCGAGACAATGGCTGCCCGACGGCCTACTCACTGCAACAGCCTTTTAAAGGAGAAGTCAACCACTTTTTTTAAAAAAAACCCTACGACTGCCCCAGCCTAGTGTCTACCCCAGGCAAATGCCCTGAACTTTCTACTTACCCCTCGGTGCAGATTCATGGCTTCAGTGTTCACGGCAGCCATCTTGTTCGATCTTCGAGTTGTCGTCTGGCGCTTCAGTAATTTCCGTGACATGCGCAGTTGACAAAAACCACAAGACTGTGCCAACTGCTCATGCGCCGATACGAACGTAATTCCCGATAAATACCTAAGAGAAGAAGATGGCTGCCGTGAACTCTGATAGCGTCAATCTGCAATGATGGATAAGTAAAGAGTTAAGGGCATTTGCCCGCTCTGTGGGGTGGGAGGTATGTGTTCTTTTTTTTTTTTTATCACAAGGTTTACCTCTCCTTTAAGGGCTAAACCTGATTTGTTCGGGTTTAGTGGGTGCGTTTTTTTTATCTGATCTTGTCAGGCAAACGAATGAGACTTTGTAGGATCCTACGAAATCAGAGCCCCCTAACTATAATGATCAGCAGAGCGGTGTGTTTTCTTCATGTATCTGCCATTTAGTGGATTTCGATGAGGGGAAAGAAGAATAAGTCTTGATACTAGGGATGCACCGAATCCTTCACTAAAGATTTGGCCAAATACCGAACCGAATCCTAATTTGCATATGCAAAGTGACATTAGGGGAATAGTTTGCATATGCAAATTAGGGGCGGGAAGGTGAAAACATTTATTACTTCCTTGTTTTGTGACAAAAGTTATGGGATTTCCCTCCCCGCCCCTAATTTGGATATGTAAATTCGTTTTGGCCAGGCAGAAGGATTTGGCCGAATCTGAATCCTGCTGGAAAAAGCCAAACCCATGCCGCACCCTGGATTCGGTGCTCCCTATTTGATACTGTTAAATTTGACCTCGTTGGATGACTGAAGCGTCTGACAGGTGTAGTTTACATCAGAATTTTTATATCTGGACCTATAGGTCACTATTAATGAACATTCATATTTTACAAAGTAGTTTTTTAGCATCAATATCACTTTAAGCTATTTGATCTCATGAGTCTTCCCAGCATAGACCCCTCATAACCAAAGGAGAATTCAACCCTTAATTAAAAAACCCCTGAATCTGCACCGAGTCTTAAGTAAATAGTTTGGGGCATTTCCAGGGGTAGCAGCTAGGCTGGGGGAGAGGTCTATGTAGGGTTTTTTTTCCTTTTAAAGGTTTTATTTCTTCTTTAAAGGGGCTGTTCACTTTCAGTTCAATTGGTTTCAGACGGTTCACCAGAAATACTTTTTTTTTTTTTTTCCCCAATTACATTCTATTTTCTATGTGTGACCATATTTCTAATAAATTATAAGTGTAATTTTTCGGCTTCTAAAGCAGCTCTGGGACTTGGCTTTTTTTTTTTTTACTTTCCAAAATTGATACATTTAGTTGATGCATTTGTTACGTTTGTCCCTGCTGAACGGAATCCTTGAGTTTCATGAAAGGCAGCTGTTAGAATTGATACAATATTTGCTAATGTTCCATAGATACTAATTGTAGCAAATAAATGTAACCACTAAATGTAGCAAATTGTAACCTGCTCCTTGATCACTGAACTGCCAGACTGAAACACACACATTAATCTTCAATTTTGGAAAAACCATAAAAAACTAAGCCTTTGTCAAGGGGAATTCTGTGAGATCTACCCAACTGATTTTTTTTCTAAAAAATTGAGCATCATGATGATGATGTGGTCTCCATAAATCGCAAGGATTAATTGAATCATTGGCCCTCGATCAGTTTTTGCCCAACATGTGGGAAGCCAAATCAGGCACAGATCTGCCAAACACACAGATTTTTAAATGTTCGTCCCGTCTAATTGGCTATGAAAAGTTAAGTGTTGGGTTAAAGGTAGGGATTTGAGACTAAAGTTCTGTAAACTGGGTAGGGATGCACCGAATCCAGGATTCGGTTCGGGATTCGGCCTTTTTTAGCAGGATTCGGATTCGGCTGAATCCTTCTGCCCGGCCGAACCAAATCTGAATCCTAATTTGCATATTAGGGGAGGGAGAGCGTGTGACTTTTTGTCACAAAACAAGGAAGTAAAAAAAAAAAATTTCCCCTTCCCACCCCTAATTTGCATATACAAATTTGGTTCGGTATTCTTTCACAAAGGATTCGGGGGTTCGGCCGAATCCAAAATAGTGGATTCGGTGCATCCCTAAAACTAGGTCAATATTTGCAGTTTTCTGATCTGTGCTCTATAGCCAGACTTCTTACTTGAATGGCAAAATAGTTTGGCTGATGGAGTGGATCTGTAGAGATGTCATTCATATGCCAAGAAGAATTCTGGAGACGAGACGGCAATTGCTTTTAGTGTCAGCCGAGTGGCTGTTGTAAGATGTTGTTGAGTCAGAAGATGGCTGTTTGTGTAGGTTAAGTGACGGGGCTTATTTCGAATGTTGGGCAGATGTTTTTGGTCAATTAAAAGACATAGCAGTTAGTGACATCTGTTAGGATATCAGTCCTAATGACGGCTCTCTAAAGACGGCTCTCTAAAGACGGCTCTCTAAAGACGGCTCTCTAAAGACGGCTCTCTAAAGACGGCTCTCTAAAGACGGCTCTCTAAAGACGGCTCTCTAAAGACGGCTCTCTAATGACTGCTCTCAGTCGGGGAAACTGTCCTAGCTCTAAAACAAAGTAAAATAAGATTGAACACAATAAAATCCATCATTATTAACTGAAAACCTTCTAGTTCACTAGATTAAGGCAAATAATTCTCTAGTGGCTGTTTAATGTTCCTCCCACAGGCTTTACTGTAGTTTTAAAATATTTTATTGGTGCAATCTTCAGCCAAAGATTTTTTTCCTCTTGCAAACCACCCCATCGGCTTCAACAAGCGACACTTCATAACATTTACGTTAGATTTTTTTTTTTTTTTTCAAATACATGGGATCATAGCCAGCTGGGTGAGGGGGGTCATTTAGATCACATAATACAGCACCATCTTTCCTCTGTAAACTAGAGAGAGGATTGTGATGGATCAAATGTGATTATAGGATTATGATCGTGTTTTCATAGATTTGCAACATTTCTAAGAACTAAGTGGTGCCGGACCCAAGATTTGTGTTCTATCCCCTTCTGCGGGGGAACAAAACAAAAAAATAATTGCCCTTTTTAGAGTAATCACGACTGTTTATTTAAATTTAGTTCTGCATTTTTGATATATATTAAAATGTTTGTAAGTGTGACCAATTGCAGGTCATATCTTGCTTATTGTATTCCCTTTTATCTGCAGAGACTGTTTAGTGCACTTTGAAGCCTTACGAGTATTTATTGTCTTCTTTTCAGCCTACATTTGTGGTCGAGCTCTCGAAAGTGCTTGCAAACCCTGCAAACAGTCAGGTGGCCAGAGTTGCAGCCGGCTTACAGATCAAGAACTCCCTGACATCGAAAGATCCCGATGTGAAAGCACAGTATCAGCAGCGATGGCTAGCAATAGATGCCAGTGCCCGTGGAGAAATCAAAACTTATGTAAGATATTTGAAGCCCAACCTCTCTCTCTCTCTGTCTCTCTCTGTCTCTGTCTCTCTCTCTCTCTCTCTCTCTCTCTGTCTCTGTCTCTGTCTCTGTCTCTGTCTCTCTCTCTCTCTCTCTCTCTCTCTCTCTCTCTCTCTCTCTCTCTCTCTCTCTCTCTCTCTCTCTCTCTCTCTCTCTCGATATAATTTATATACTCTACTTTGTCCTAGAAACAATACTATAAATTGTATGTATCGCATCTGTTTTCATGTGTAAAACGTTTTTTAGACCATATTCTATGTGGAATGTTGCTCTGTTCGAATGCTATATATGACCTTTATTTTTAGGTTCTACGAACACTGGGCACTGAGAGCTACAGGCCAAGTTCAGCATCACAGTGTGTTGCGGGCATAGCATGTGCGGAGATAACCGTAAACCAATGGCCTCAACTAATACCGCAGCTGGTTGCCAATGTCACCGACCCCAACAGCACAGAGCACATGAAGGAATCCACATTGGAAGCCATAGGATACATCTGTCAGGACATAGTGAGTATTCCTATAAATTCATGCTGCGGCTTATATACTTCATTAAAGGGGTTGTTCACCTTTAAGTATGATGTAGAGAGGGATATTCTGGGACATTTTCTAAATGGCTTTTATTATCATTTGTGGTTTATTTAGCACTTTATTCAGCAGCAGTTTTAATCATCTGGTTGCTAGGGTCCAAATTACCCTAGCACTCCTGCATTAAGGTGAATGAGACTGGAATATGAATAGGAGATTGTCAGAATACAAAGATAAGTAATAAAAAGTAGCAATTACAATAAATTTGTAGCCTTACTGAGCATTTGTTTTTTTAGATGGGGTCAGTGACCCCCCATTTGAAAGCTGGAAAGACTCTGAAGAAGGCAAATAATTCACAAACTATTAAAAATAAACGAATATTTAAATATTAAAAGTGAACCATCCCTTTCAGTATAAAGTCATCTTATCTATGTTAAAAAGTAATCCGAGGCAATAGGTCCATGGATTCTGCAATCTATACGCATTAATTTATATCCGTAGACTGCATTCAACTAATTTGCTTTATCTTCCATTCCGGTTAGGACCCAGAACAGCTCCAGCACAAGTCAAACGAGATCTTGACTGCCATTATACAGGGCATGAGAAAGGAGGAGCCGAGCAACAATGTTAGACTGGCAGCCACCAATGCCCTTCTTAACTCCTTGGAATTTACCAAAGCCAACTTTGACAAAGAGGTAATATGCATGTCCCGTGATACATGTGCAGCACATGTCAAATCCTTCCCATAGGAGAGCCAGGGTTGCTCCTCTATGTGTAGCTTGTTGGTTATCAAACCTGATGCCTGGGAATGTGTAGAATGTGTGGAATTGCTGAGCCGGCACCATTTGTTTGGGTCTGTAAACAAATTCAGAAGTCTCAATCGACATGTTCATGTCCCTTTATCGACCTATGAAGTCACAGCCTTATTCAGCACTTTGTTGTACAGTTAGTGGTTCATTTCCAGCAGCAGATGCAAGTTAATCTGTCCCCTGGAGCTTTTTTTGAAAAGGGTGATGCCAACAGCATAAAAAAATGGTTGCTTTAAGGAACATCTTAGGCATTAGCCATAAAAAAAACTCACCTCCTGAGTTAAATGCATGCCAGTTGATAGTTTTTACTATGAATTTCACAAAAATAACCTTTTTATTGCTTTGTTTTCAGTCTGAAAGACACTATATTATGCAAGTGGTCTGCGAAGCTACTCAGTGTCCTGACACTAGGGTAAGTATTTACAGTTAAGAAAAAAGGATTGGAACATGTAAGCAGTATAGAAACTTTAAATCCTAATTAGTGGTATCTTAGAAGGATTTAGGAAGCATCAATAACTGATTAAATGATGTACATTGTATTTATAATGAAACATGTCTTGTTTTAATTGTGCATTCATCCTAGTCCTGTAAGAGTCGGTCTGTTTCAGCAATGCCTTTCTCTATGGCATAGAACTAAACTCTGTATGTAAAATGTATTTTATTTTTTTTTTAATGGCTCTCTGGGACAGTTATTCTTTCCTTCCTGTTACAGGTGCGAGTGGCTGCACTGCAAAACCTGGTTAAGATTATGTCTCTGTATTATCAATACATGGAAACCTACATGGGTCCTGCACTGTTTGCAGTAAGTTTATAGTGATGAATGCATTTTCTAGGTGCGTGTTGTGTTTTTTCTTCCACCGACTTATTTTTTTTCCCTTCTGCGTCTCAAAGATCACTGTAGAGGCAATGAAGAATGAGATCGATGAAGTTGCTCTGCAAGGTATTGAGTTTTGGTCCAATGTCTGTGATGAAGAAATGGACCTGGCTATTGAGGCATCAGAGGTAACTTATTTTTTAACTCTAGGTTACTGTGATAAGGAAACCAGACTCTGTGTTAAGATGTGAAGTGACTGCAGTGCAATTGACATCATTTTGCAATTTTCATAACAGGCAGCGGAACAAGGGAGGCCTCCAGAGCACACAAGCAAATTCTATGCTAAAGGGGCTTTGCAGTACTTGGTTCCTATTCTGACACAAACGCTCACAAAACAGGTAACACATTATGCTGTGACTGATTTTTTTTTTTTTTATAAAGGAAACTGCTTTGAAATAGATCAGACAAGGCCAATACCAAACCATTACTATGTTTTTTTTTTTTAGGATGAAAATGATGATGACGATGACTGGAACCCTTGTAAAGCTGCTGGTGTGTGTCTCATGCTTCTTGCAACCTGCTGCGAGGATGACATTGTCCCTCATGTGCTGCCATTTATTAAGGAGCACATTAAAAATCCAGACTGGCGTTACCGAGATGCAGCAGTCATGGCATTTGGCTGCATTCTGGAAGGGCCAGAGTCATGTCAGTTAAAGCCTCTTGTTATTCAGGTAAGGAGTCCGAACTTCTTTCCGGCCTGTTCGCGTTTAATGTTTCAACTGTCTGAGGATGACCTGTTCATGCACCACTCTGAATACTCTGTGTTGATTATGACTCTCTGAAGACATGGTGACCAAGTAAATATTTTTTTATACATATATTGTGACCTTAAGGTAGCGAAAATCCTAGCCACAGCACAGTTTTCAGCACAGAAATGGAGACTGACACAACCTTTAACATTTATATGCAGCTTGGCTGGCTTTTATTCGGCACAAAACAATCTTCAGCGCACTTACTTCACAAAGGAAATCAGTCCTGCTCTAACACCCTCACTGGTGTTCACATAAACTCATGTTTCCAGCACTCGCTGCTTTCACTGGACACAATTCCCAGAATCCTCTCTGGGGCTCACTCTAGACACTTGGCTCCTGGGAGGAGTTCCTCTCTTCCACTAGCCAGATTTTAGGAGCTCTTCTCTAACTTCATGGGGAATCGCACTTTTCCCAGCTACACACACACCCCTCCTTCCCTCCACTCAAGGAGGTTCTCACGTGGCCCCTCTTCCCCCTCCACTCAAGGAGGTTCTCACGTGGCCCCTCTTCCCCCTCCACTCAAGGAGGTTCTCACGTGGCCCCTCGTCCCCCTCCACTCAAGGAGGTTCTCACGTGGCCCCTCGTCCCCCTCCACTCAAGGAGGTCTCCAGGTGTAGCTCACACCTCCTTTTAACTGCATCTCATCTGCAGCCTAAATACCTAACTGCCTCTAGCTTGGTAGCTTTAACCGCTTACTGGTTGGATTTTGGAACCTGTAATTAACCATTGCAGGGCTTGCACCGTTAAATACAACTAATTGTTAGATCTAGGGTCTAGATAAAGTTTTGACACTTGGTTGGCATAAGCCTTGGCTGTTTTAAGTCACAGCTCTTCAGATTGGGTGTAACATTGTTTATCTGTTTTCAACAGGCAATGCCTACTCTCATTGAGCTAATGAAGGACCCCAGTGTAGTTGTGAGAGACACTACAGCCTGGACAGTGGGGCGAATATGTGAGCTGTTACCTGAGGCCGCCATCAATGATGTGTACTTGGCGCCTCTTCTTCAGTGCCTCATCGAAGGCCTTGGAGCAGAACCTAGAGTTGCATCAAATGTCTGCTGGGTAGGACCAGAGGGTTTGCTAAGTCTTTGATTCAGCATATGGGGGAATATTTAATGAGGTGTAAAGGTAGATTTAGAGAATTTGGATTTTTGCTCTTTCAGGCTTTCTCTAGTTTAGCTGAGGCTGCTTATGAAGCTGCTGACGTAGCTGATGATCAGGAGGAGCCATCTTCATACTGCCTGTCCTCTTCGTTTGAGGTGATTGTACAGAAACTGCTTGAGACAACGGACAGGTGGGTGGTAGCTGTTCTGTTTTTATTTTTTTTTTGGAGGGCAAAAAGCAGGCCCACTGATAGTATGGCTAAAGATATACAGTGTTTAGGTTAGATCCTTTACACCACGTTCTGCAATAATGTATAGGATGTACTTGCGCTTGTCTGAGGATGACTAGTTCATGCACCACACAGAAACTCCTGTGTTGATTATGACTCTCTGAAGGCACCAAAAACTTCTGCCATATCTGCGTTCCATATTTTATCTACATATTTTCAGATCACTGTCCCATGTAATGATCCTAAAAGGAGGCTAATGGAATCATTAAGGATCCATTTTGGATTTTATATTTGTAAATGCGTATTAATCTCTCCATCTCAGGCCTGATGGACATCAAAACAACCTGCGAAGTGCTGCCTATGAAGCTCTAATGGAGATAGTTAAGAACAGTGCCAAGGACTGCTACCCCGCAGTACAGAAAACCACTCTAGTAATAATGGAGCGGCTGCAGCAAGTACTTCAGATGGAGGTAAAGAGTTGAAAGCATCTGCTGCGTGAGACTAGTTGCTTTTGTAGCCAGTAGATCTAAAGTTCTAAATTCCACCCTCCTTTCTCTTCACAGTCCCACATACAGAGCACTTCAGATAGAATCCAATTCAATGACTTGCAGTCCCTGCTATGTGCTACCCTTCAGGTAAGAACTAGTTCAATGTAAGTCAGATAGGCTGGACTTAATCTAATCTTTATCCCATTGAGTTTACAAACATTGGATCCCTTACCTAGAAACCTGTTATGCAGAAAGCACTGAATCCGTGAAGTACATCTCCCGTAGGATTTGGATTAAAGATCTTTTTTTTTTTTTTTTTTTTTTTTATAAACTTAGAGATACTGACAACAGAAATTAACCCTTTTCATCTATGATTGCCTCACAAGGTGACTTAGGAGAACGAAGCCCTTCAAGTGCCACCCCGCCGGTGATTTAGATTCTAACCAGCGGGAAGGCTTTTCGGGGAGATTAGTCACCTGAAAAAGAGGCGTTTTGTCAATGGGCGACTAAATCTCCCCAAATCTTTGCATGTGTGTCTGCCCTTAAAGTATAGTCGTGTTTCTGAAGCACAAACACCAGTTTTAACAGTGCAGAAAAAATTAACTTTCATTTTTCAGGGTTACGATTCTTTAAAGGGGTTGTTTACCTTCAAACATTGTTTTCAGGTTGTTCACCAGAAATTCAGTTGCTATCCATTTTTTGTTTTTCCCAAATGGAAGTTGAAAGGGTTCACCTTCACGTTAACTTTTAGTATGTTATAGAATGAAACATTCTAAGCAACTTTTCAATTGGTCTTCATTATTTTATTTTTTTATAGTTTATGAATGATTTGCCTTCTTCTCCTGACTCTTTCTAGCTTTCAAAATGGTGGGTCACTGACCTCATCTAAAAACAAATGCTCTGTAAAGCTATAAATGTTGTTATTGCTACTTTTTATTACTCATCTTTCTGTTCCGACTCTCCCCTATTAATCTCATATTCTCATTCAAATTAATGCATGGTTGCTAAGTTAAGTTAGACCCTAGCAACCAGATTGCTGACACTGCAAATTGGAGAGCTGCTGAATAAAAAAAACTAACTTAAAAACCGCAAATAACAAAAAATTAAAACCAATTGCAAATTGTCTAAGACTATCGCTCCCTACATCCTACTAAAACTTTACTCAAAGGTGGAATATCCCTGTCTCTGCTGTTCTAGTCTGGCAGCTCAGTGAGCAGATTGTGAACTGTTACAGTTTGCTACATTTAGTGGCTACATTAGTTTATCAGCAGTATCTTTGCAACATTAGCAACAAGTGAATCCATTCTAACAGGATGTCAGTCCTTGATTTAATAAGGTTCTTTAAAAGGTGTAAAACACTCTGCACGGTATTTCGTTTCATGCAACTCACTCCCATATAAATCCAACATCTTTGAAGGCGTGAACGAGACCCGATTAGTTTTCATAGACACACAAAAACCTTGGATTAAACTGCATGTGGTTCCAACAATGTAACTAGAAAACAGGATTTTTGATACTCACCGTTAAATCTGTTTCTCTGTGGTCGATAGGGGGACACAGGGACTATGGGGTTAAGCTCCACCCTCCAGGAGGCAGGACACTTATTCAAATGAAAAAAGGGGGCGTGCCAGTACTGCGGCTTAACCCCAGGCTAGAGCCAATGTATTCAGTTGGTACCAAAGACCTGCTAACCAACAAACATAAGAAATGCTCAGAAAAAATATTAACGGCAGAACAGATAACTCAGGGAGAAATTCCACATAGACCAACATGGTCAAACTCGCATAGGGCGGGAAGCCCTGTGTCCCCCTATCGACCACAGAGAAACAGATTTAACGGTGAGTATCAAAAATCCTGTTTTCTCTGTTGTCTCAAGGGGGACACAGGGACTATGGGGACTTAACAAAGCAGCCCCAGAACAGCAGGGTGGGAGCGAGAGAAAAGACACATTATCGCACCACAGAGTGCAACACCTTGCGGCCAAAAGCGGCTTCCGCAGAGGAAAACGTGTCAATTTTATAAAATTTTGTGAAGGTGTGAACGGAGGACCAGGTAGCCGCTCTGCAGATCTGGTCCAGAGAAGCCGAGTTGCGCCATGCCCAGGAGGCTCCCACCGACCTCGTAGAATGGGCTCGGACGCCCTCTGGCGGGGATTTACCCTTGGCGAGGTAAGCTTGACGAATGGTCTCCCGTAACCATCGAGCAATGGAGGTCTTGGATGCTGCCAGACCTCGGCGGGCCCCAGAAGGTAGTACGAAAAGATTTTGAGACAGACGAAAATCCTTGGACCTCTGAATATACCAGCGGAGAGCCCGGACAACGTCCAGACCATGAAGTCTGCGTTTTGTCGTTCTTGGGATCAGGGCAGAGTGAAGGTAGAACGATCTCCTGATTTATGTGAAAAGATGAAACCACCTTAGGCAGAAAGGACGGTAAGGTGCGAAGCACCGCTTTATCTTTGTGGAAGACAAGGAAGGCAGGATCACAAGATAAGGCACTGAGTTCTGACACTCTCCGAGTTGATGATATTGCCACGAGGAAAACAACTTTCCAGGTAAGCCATTGGTCAGAGATAGTCCCGAGAGGCTCGAAGGGGGGATCCAAGAGAGCATCCAAAACGGTATTCAGGTCCCAGCCAGGAACCGGTGGACGGAATGGGGGACTGATGTGTGCTACACCCTGCAGAAAGGTGCAGATGGAATCATCCAAGGCCAAACGGTGTTGGAACAATACGGAGAGAGCTGAAACTTGAACTTTCAAGGAACTGAGCTTCAGGCCCAACTGCAAACCCCGTTGGAGAAAAGACAGCACTCTAGGAATGTTACAGTCAGTGAAGGACAGGGGGCTGGAGATGGGAATTGCCGTGTCGTTGCACCAATTCCAATAGTTGCGCCAGACTCTGTGATAAGCTTTAGACGAAGTGGGTTTGTGTGATTGCAGCATAGTAGCAATGACATCCTCCGCTATTCCCTGTCGTTTCCAGATGGCCGCCTCAATAGCCAAGCCGTCAAAACGAAGAGTCCCGGGTTGTGGTGGGAGATGGGACCCTGGCGGAGTAAGTCGTTCCTGAAGGCTAAGCGCACGGGCGGTGCAATGGACATGTCCCGGAGATCCGAGAACCACGTTCTTCTGGGCCAGAAGGGAGCTATGAGAATGACTGTGACCGGGGACCGCTTGATCTTCTTGAGAACCCGTGGTAACATGGGAAGGGGCGGGAAGATGTAGGCCAGGTCGAACAGCCAGCATTGTGTCATGGCGTCGACTCCTGCAGCGAGAGGGTCCCGTGAGCGGGCGAAGAAAGTGTTCACTTTGCGGTTGTTTCTGGAGGCCATCAGGTCGATTTGAGGACGCCCCCAACGATGAACTAGGTCCGCAAAGGCTTCCGGATGAAGTTCCCATTCCCCTGGGTCCAGGAGATTGCGGCTGAGAAAGTCCGCTCTGGTGTTGTCGACTCCTGGGATGTGAGTGGCTGACAGTCTTGCTGCGTTGGATTCTGCCCAACTTAGAATCTGCTGAACCTCCGCTAGCGCTGCTCTGCTGCGGGTTCCCCCCTGGCGGTTTATGTATGCGACTGTGGTGGAGTTGTCGCTTTGGACTCTTATTGCTTTGGCCTGGAGAAGAGAGGACCAGTGAAGGAGCGCCAACTTTACAGCGCGGAGTTCCAGAATGTTTATGGAGAGTTTGGACTCCGCGGGAGACCACAGACCTTGTGCGGATAGGGAATTGAATGTTGCTCCCCACCCCAGGAGACTGGCGTCGGTCGTGAGAACCGTCCAATCCGGTGTGGCCCAGGATTGACCCCTGGAGAGGTTGCTCGGCTTGAGCCACCACTGGAGGGACAGCTTGGTGGAGGGCAGAAGAATCATTTTCTGAAGGAGATCCGCCCTTCCAGGCAGCTAGAATGTTGGATTGAAGGGGGTGGAGATGAAGTTGAGCAAAGGGTACCGCCTCTATGGTGGACACCATGGATCCCAGGACTTTCATGGCCAGATGAACAGTGGGGCACTGAGAGTGCAGAAGAAGATTGGACAGAGATCGTAGCTTCTCCTGTTTGTCGAGTGGAAGGAAGACACGTTGTGTCAGAGTATTGAACTCGAGACCCAGGAAGGTCATCTGGTGACTGGGAACAAGGTTGGATTTCTTCCAGTTGATGGTCCAACCAAATTCTTGGAGAAGGACAATCGCTCGACGGAGATTCCCTTCGCTCCTCTCTGCTGTGCTGGCCTTGAGTAGCAGATCGTCCAGATAAGGGGTCACTGAAATCCCCTGAAGCCGTAATGCCGCAGCCGTCACCGCCATGAGCTTGGTGAACACCCTGGGGGCTGATGTGAGACCGAAGGGGAGCGCCACAAACTGGAAGTGACGATTCTTGAAGGCGAACCTCAGAAACCGATGATGAGGAGGCCAAACTGGGACGTGAAGATAGGCATCCTTGATGTCCAGAGACATCAGAAATTCCCTCGATTCCATGCCTCGAATGACTGATCGCAGAGTTTCCATTTTGAAGCGAACTGAGCGAATGTACTTGTTGAGGAATTTCAAGTCTAGAACTGGCCGGAAGGACCCGTCCTTCTTGGGGACCAGAAAGAGGTTGGAGTAGAAACCGGAGAAGGTCTCTGATGGAGGTACTGGTACGATCACTCCGTTTTGCTCCATCTTGGTGATGCAATCCAGAAAGGCCTGGCCCTTGGTGGGACTGGTTGGAAGTCTGGACATGAGGAATTTTCTTGGGGGAAGGGACGAGAAATCGAGATGATAACCCTCGGTGATGATCTCGTTGACCCAGGCGTCTGAGGAATGTCGACTCCACACCTCCCGGAATTGCAGAAGTCTTCCCCCCTATGGACTGCTGCGGTTCCGGAGGGGATGGCCCGTCAGCCCGATACGGGCTTGTCGGAGGAAGATTTGTTCTGGAATTTGGAATTCTTCCAAGTTGGGCGTCCCTTGTCAGAAGGTTTGGATCGAAAATTGGAGCGTCGAGGCGGGCTGTATCTTCGTGAAGATCTGGCAGATTGGCCTCGAAAAAATTATCTTTGACGAAAGGACTGAGTAGATCTAGCCTTAGCTTGTGGGAGGAATGTGCTCTTTCCCCCAGTGGCTTGGGAAATAATTTTCTCGAGTTCCTCGCCGAATAGTCTCTGTCCCTTAAAGGGTATCGAAGTTAGGGACTTCTTGGAACTGAGGTCAGCAGTCCAATTCTTCAACCAAAGAGTACGCCTAGCGGCTACTGAGAGAGCTGAAGTCCGTGCTGTGATCTGTGCGGTGTCTAGTGTGGCTTCGGACAAATAGGCTGATGCCTCAGCTATAGATTGAACAGATGAGACGAGGTCTACTCTAGGAACACCCTCCTGAATATCAGTAAGGAGGGAGTCGGCCCATGCTTGAATCGCTCTGGCTACCCAGGCCGACGCCAGGACTGGCCGTAGGGTAGAACCGGCTGACGAGTAAACGGCTTTGAGAAAACCTTCGAGACGTCGGTCAGATGGGTCTTTGAATGCAGCCGCGTCTGTGACTGGAAGTGTAGTTGATTTTGACAAACGAGAGACAGGAGCATCGACCGTAGGAGGCATAGACCATTTGTCCACCAAATCCCTTGAAAAGGGGTAGGATTTGGAGAATTTGCGGGTGGCTTGAAATTTTCGTTCCGGAAAATTCCACTCTTCTTGTATGATAGCTAAAAGCTGATCGTGAGATGGGAAACAGACCGAGGATTTGTGTTGTCTTTTGAACAAGCTGGAAGTTTGAGCCTGTTCCTTGGACTGAGAAACTTTTAACACCTCAGTAACACCTTTGATGATATGCTCGATATCGTGTTGGATATCGTGGCCTTTAGCCTCATCCTCAATTTCCTCTTCATCCTCCGATGACACCTCGGAGGGGAGAAGTTCGCCCTCTGAATGAGAGGAATCCCCACCCACAGTTGAACCATCAGAGGGAGTGTGGGTCCCTGTGCGTGGTCTGGAAGGCTCTGGTCTCTTGCGTTTTCCGCTGGATCTTTGACCCAGTCTGGTCAAGGCTTTACCCAAATTATCTGCGAGGGCAGGTAGATTTTGAAGGGAGGCCAGAGACTGTGAGAGTTGCAGAGCCCACAGAGGAGCAGGGGGTTCTGAAGAGGGCCCGGCTGCGTTGTCTTGAGGAGTATCGTCTCCTGACGGGGGACCCGATAGTTCTGTGTGAGGGAAGTTAGAGCCCCCTGAAACAGGTACAACAGAAGCTCCCTTGGAGCAAGATCTGCAAAGGGGTTCCCCCTGTCCCCCTGGGATTTTGGATTGGCAATTCTTGCAGGCAAAATAGGTAATTTGTCCTGCTGTTGCTGGTGCTCTGCCCCCCCCCGCCCTGGGGAATAGTCCCCCAGACTTACCTTCTGCCATGAGCAGTATCTGTGGTACCTGCTGAATAACTGGCTGTGTGCACTGAGGTAAAGCAGCTTTGTCCCCAAAAGGTATAGGCTGCTGCAAGGGGATGCGCTGCAAAAACTGGCAGTGTAGAGGCACTAAAACCGGCTGTTGCGCCCTATAGGAAGCTCAGGGTAGAGAGAGAAGGCGTATTGCAGGGAATTGGAAGCGCAAAATGGCCGCCGCATGAGAGAGCGCGAGGTGCGGCATGAGAGAGAGGCTTGGAACGCGGTTCCGCCCCCTTCTCAGCCATGCGTTCCAGGGGAAGCGCGCTGAAGCGCTAATGGCGCCACAAGTAAGGAGACCTTAAGCAGCACCCCCTGGAGCAGCGTGAAAAGAGAGGGAGAGAGGGCTTTTTGTTCCCCCTGTTCCTAGAAGACAAAAGTTCCCCATATGCAGCACAACAGCCAGAGCAGTAACAGATTGGGTAGAAGGGGGGGGAGCAACCACAGCGTGAGATAAAATAACCTTTATACTCACATGCAGCCGCACTGTAAGGCCCTCTGCTCCCCCTCAAGGAGTGCAGGCATGCCTAACCGAGTCTGTTATAGCCTATGGGCCAGGGAATGACTCCAGTGGGCCTCCCACGGAGGGGGTGCACTCAACAGATACAGGTAGCCCTGATTGTGGTAGCACCCCTGTCTACTTGAAGCTTGAAATTTGGAGCTTGCAGGTTGTCTATCCTCCTAGTAAGCAGGACACTTAAAAACTGAATACATTGGCTCTAGCCTGGGGTTAAGCCGCAGTACTGGCACGCCCCCTTTTTTCATTTGAATAAGTGTCCTGCCTCCTGGAGGGTGGAGCTTAACCCCATAGTCCCTGTGTCCCCCTTGAGACAACAGAGAAATGGTTTTGGTTTATTTTTTTTGTTTTCAAGTGGTGGTAAATGACTGCTGTTGTCCCAATTAATGTAATTGCATTCCTTATTTGAACTGGATGGGGGGAATTCACAAAAGTGTCGGGAACGAAAAAATGTCGTAGAAAGTGACGTAGCCGACAAATTCACAGAGCATTTCTCCACCAATTTTCCGACGTGTGCGACACTTTTGAATTGGTGTCGTTAAAAGTGGGCGTGGCTTTTTCGGCGCCACTTTTCCCGACATTTTTATGAATTTCTCGTAAACTCTTTTTTTTTTTTTTTTACCGACAATTTTTCAGACACTTTAAGCTCTCCAAAATGAAAATGTCAGACAAATTGTCGTTTAAAAAGTCTTGGTAAATGTCGTTTGTCCGATGAAAAGATATACGACATTTTAGAAAATTGTCAGACTTACGAGACGTTCAGAGATGGTAACATCTGCCTTTGTGAATCTGCCGTTCATACGAGATTTTACAAATTTGTCGACTGCCACTTCTGGGTTACTTTTTTTACCGACACTTTTGTGAATTCCCCCCTATGTCTTTGGTTTTCTGTAGAATGTGCTGAGGAAGGTTCAACACCAAGATGCCCTACAGATATCGGATGTTGTGATGGCCTCATTGCTCCGCATGTTCCAGAGCACTGCAGGTTCAGGAGGGGTACAGGAAGATGCCCTCATGGCAGTCAGCACCCTAGTGGAAGGTAATGGTGTCTGATGTGGTCTCATTAAATCCATGTTTTAAATAAGTAAACCTTTAAAATAAGTGAATGTAAAATTGATGAGTGTTATTCTAAGCACTTTTGCAATGTACATTGATTATTTATTTTGTTTTTATTCCAAGATATTAAGGGATACATGTGCTGTTAATATGAATGAATTGTGTTACAACAGCGCCACCTGCTGGTCAGTTTCCCACCAGTCTGACCAGCAAGTAGTCAAGGAAGTTGTCAGGAGAAAGAAAGAGGCTGATGTTCTTCTGCTTAGGAAAGATGTGAGAAAGGTTTCTAATTTTATTCCTAAGAACATCAGCCTCTTTCTTTCTCCTGACAACTTCCTTGACTACTTGCTGGTCAGACTGGTGGGAAACTGACCAGCAGGTGGCGCTGTTGTAACACAATTCATTCATATTAACAGTACATGTATCCCTTAATATCTTAGAATCAAAAGAAGATAAATAATGAATGTAAATTACAAATGTGCTTAGAATAGCATCCCCATCAATTTTACATTCACTTATTTTAAAGGTTTACTTATCCTTTAAGGATAGATGCTTTGCAAATCCACGGGCCAGCTCTTGGGCACCATTTTGTACAGCATTGCAAAGTACGGCACAAATTCTGACCCAAGGCAACAGGGTTTATTCTAAAGTAAAATTCTCAGCAGAATCCACTTATTTAGAAAGTATAACACTAAACAAATGGCACAATGACATGTTCTAAATGTTTCATTAAGTGTGGGCTTTGTGTTCGTTCCTGCTTCTCTTTTAGTGCTTGGAGCAGAATTCCTCAAGTACATGGAAGCATTTAAACCATTCCTTACCATTGGACTAAAAAATTATGCAGAGTATCAGGTAAGATGGGGTTTTTTTTTTCTCCTACTTAGGGCCAGACTGGCAATCTGTAGCCAGAGGCTGCTGTTAGATGCCATGGGCCGACACTATTTATTGGGCATCTGTCTTATTGAAATGCCAGAGCCTGTTTTGAAACTCAGAACCTGCGCTCACCTCTAGCCATTAGCAGTTTAATATCTTTTCTCCCATCCAAAGCTCTTGTGCTAAAGTTGTGGGTTTTTATTGCATTTCTAATCGAAACCGAGATCAAATGGCAAAGAATATAACTTTCTTCTAGTCCTTGTGTTCTCTGTGAAGTCCTGGAAATGTCTGGTTGCTGGAGTCTGTGGATGACAAGTTCATGCACCACACAGAATACATGTTCTGTTGATTATGAATTACTGAAGACTCATTGCAGACTGTAGGAAGAGATCAATCTCTAGCATTTTAGTGCCCCTTTCTTGTATTTTCATTGCTGACCCATCAACAGTAGCAGTTGTTTTAGTATTTGTGTAAGAATCGCCTTCTGTAAACCCTATTCCTTTTCCCAGGTGTGTCTCGCTGCTGTTGGACTTGTTGGTGACCTGTGCCGCGCTCTACAATCCAACATCTTGCCATTCTGCGATGAAATGATGCAGTTTCTACTAGAGAATTTGGGTGTAAGTATTGGTGACGGGAATGATGAAATTGTGAATTAATACCGGAGTATACAGCCATTGCAATTCTTTTAAAGGAGAAGGAAAGGTTAAAACTAAGTAAGCCTTATCAGAAAGGTCCCTCTAAATACACCAGTAAACCCTCAAAGTAATGTTGCTCTGAGTCCTCTGTCAAAACAAACATCACATTTCTTTCCTTCTATTGTGTACTCATGGGCTTCTGTATCAGACTAACTGTTTTCATCTTAAACCTCCAGGGCTAGGGCTTGAGCATGCTCAGTTTGCTCCTCTCTCCCTCCCTGCTGTAATCTTAGCCCAGAGCTATGAGTGAGCAGGGAGAGACTCAGGCAGGAAGTGGTCACACCAAGCTAATATGGCAGCTGCTATCCTAAACAAACAGAGCTTCTAGACATTGTACAGAATAAATCTAGCATTCTAGCTTGCACTATTGCAGCTAATCTATTGGCAATAAAATGCCTCCGTAGCTTTCCTTCTTTAAATTGACAAGTAAACCTTGGGGAAACGAACCACCATGATGGGAACATTTGGTTGACCATACTTTGCAACTAGGAGCACAGAAGGATATTGTTAGAAAGCTCATGTAGTTGTTATTTCATGAATGAAAGGGATTCAGTCATGATTTTTATGGTGTTGTTTTTATTTCTAAACACGGTTTACACTGCAAACAATTCCCTCTACAATATAAAATGTCATTCCTGAAGCAGCAAGTGTATTTACTTGTAATATTGGTGTGTAGGTGCATCTCAGGTCTGGTCATGTGCTTTCAGAAAGAGCCAGCACTTGGATGGAACTGCTTTCTGGCAGGCTGTGGTTTCTCCTACTCAATGTAACTGAATGTGTCTCAGTGGGACCTGGATTTTACTATTGAGTGTTGTTCTTAGATCTACCAGGCAGCTGTTATCTTGTGTTAGGGAGCTGTTATCTGGTTACCTTCCTATTGTTCTGTTAGGCTGCTGGGGGGGTGAAGGGAGGAGTAAAGATTGACTGAAGTTTATCAGAGCACGAGTCACATGACTGGGGGCAGTTACATCTATAATAAAATTGACTTGGCATGCTACTTATAATTTTGCCATAAAGTATTTGCACAATTTACTTTACCTGTCTGATGCCCCATGTTTCTCTATGAGGGGGGCGCCATATTTGTGCAGCAGAAGTCCGTTGGCATTAGAAACTTTAACGGACAGGCTGAGTAGGGACAGTCAGATTTAGGAACTTCATGACCTATCGGTAGCTTTAAATCTTCATTCATATTTTAGAAAGTAGTTTTTTTAGTATGACTTTAATGTTGATTTTCTGTTACCAGAATGAAAACGTTCACCGCTCAGTGAAGCCTCAGATCCTCTCTGTGTTTGGGGATGTTGCTCTGGCCATTGGAGGGGAGTTCAAGAAATACCTCGATGTTGTGCTTAATACACTGCAGCAAGCGTCACAAGCTCAGGTAGACAAGGTGAGTAACACTGGTCCATGAAAACATCTGAGCGGCGGCAACATTTCTCTCCACAGTCCAGAGCAGTAGAAGAAGCGGCCGCTTTATAGAACACTCCATTCACAGAATAGAAAATCCTTTCCCACCCTGTATTTGTAACTTCCTCCAAACCATAACCCTTTAAAACGGTGTCTGTTATGTGACTCTCCCCAAGCCTCTGTGTCTCTTCCCCTGCAGTCAGATTACGATATGGTGGATTATCTAAATGAGCTGCGAGAGGGCTGCATAGAAGCCTATACAGGAATAATCCAGGGGCTCAAGGGAGACCAAGAAAATGTCCACCGTAAGTATTGCCAAACGGGCTCTAGTCGGTAACTGATGAGTTGCATGGCAGCACCAAGGAGCCATTTTTTTGTACATATTGGGGCAGCCTGGAAATCTGAGAAGCTGAAGTCTGGTGAGTAATTGTGTGGTAACAGTTGGGAGACTTCTTGTTTTCTTGGGGTCACTGGCACAATGTTGTGCATCACAAGCAACATGTGAAAACCATGGTCTAAAGCTTCCTTTTATTAATTCCTTCTTATTGCATAGGTAAATAAATGGTACATTTCCCAACCATTGTTTTTTGAGGAGCATTCTATTTTTGTCTGGCCCACGCTGTGTGCGGTCTCTTGCATTTGTGTCTATTGCGAGTTATGTAGCAGTCGTATATTCTTCTGCTGTACATGGCACAGGGGGTCACGGTAACCTCTCTTACAGCCGATGTGATGCTGGTGCAGCCTCGTGTAGAATTCATCCTGTCCTTTATTGATCACATTGCGGGTGATGAGGATCATACTGATAGTGTGGTGGCCTGTGGAGCTGGTCTTATAGGGTAAGTCGTCATCATCTACTGCACATTCATTCGAAAGTTAGTGCATATTCAAACCATTAAAGGAGAAGGAAAGCTACGGAGGCATTTTATTGCCAATAGATTAGCTGCAATAGTACAAGCTAGAATGCTATATTTATTCTGTACAATATTTTACCATACCCGAGTAAAAAGCTCTAGAAACTCTATTTGTTTAGTATAGGAGCTGCAGTATTAATGTGGTGTGACATCACTTCCTGCCTGAGTCTCTCCCTGCTCTGGGCTCAGATTACAGTAGAGAAGGGGGGGGGGAGAGGAGCAAACTGAGCATGCTCTTGCCCAGGGCAATGAGGTTTAAGCTGAAGGCAGGAAATCTGATACAGAAGCCCATGAGTACACAATAGAAGGAAAGAAATGTGCTGTTTCTTTTGACAGAGGACTCAGAGCAACATTACTTTGAGGGGTTACTGGTGTATTTATATAGACCTTTCTGATAAAGATTACTTACTTTTAGCCTTTCCTTCTCCTTTAAACCTGTCTTATGTATAATAGATGTTGACTCCATTTATATTGGACTACTGGAAGCTCATAATTACAGAAAGGCTGCCTCCCATAGACTCTATTTTAATCAAAAAAATTCTCATTTTTAAACAGAAATTTCCTTTTTCTCTGTAATAATAAAGCCGTACCTTGTTCTTGACCCTAACAAAGATATCATTAATGGTTATTGGTGTCGCAGCAATCCTATTGGGTTTAATGTTTTAAATGATATTTTAGTGGATTGAAGGTCCGAATTATGGATAGACCCTTTATTCAGATAAGCCCATGTCCCAAGGATTCTGAATAACAGGTTCCATAACTGTACAACGATATGACCTGTAGAAGATGGTGTTCACCAATTTTTACATGAAATGCTCCCAACATTCCTTGTCCATTAGAAGTCGTTTTACAATACCATGTAAACGTTTCTCATTGACCTTGTTGCACCAGATAATGGTATTAAATTACTTGACATTTTGCCTAAACTGCCCACGACGGTCAACTCCTTTGCCAAGCCATTTCTGTAAATGAACATCCATACCAGACCTTTCTAAACTAGCAAAGGGCAACTTAGCGCTGTTTATTTCACCAATGCCAATTTACATGTTGGTCGGTGGAAAAAAAAACAAAGTAAGTTGTCGCCCTTGGGAGGGAATAATTGTAACTGTAACAAAATGTCTCAACCAGTCTTGAAGGATTGTGGGAATCTCTTTGTGACATCAGAGGATGGTAAATCAGACTCGTGAGGGGTTTTTTTGCCTTTAACAGAGACTTGTGCACGGCCTTTGGAAAGGACGTCCTGAAGTTGGTAGAGGCTCGACCTATGATCCATGAGCTGCTTACAGAGGGGAGGAGATCGAAGACAAACAAGACAAAAACACTTGCTACCTGGGCTACCAAGGAACTGAGGAAGCTGAAAAACCAAGCCTGGTAAGGAGTGTTTAGCGACCCTGTGTAATTAAAGGATAAGTAAACCTTATAAATGAGTGTAAAATCGACGAGGGGGCTATTCTAAGCACTTTTGTAATGTACATTCATTAATGATTTATTTTTTAATTCCAAGATATTAAGGGATACATGTACCGTTAATATGAATTTTGTTACAACAGCGCCACCTGCTGGTCATTTTCCCACCAGTCTGACCAGCAAGTAGTCAAGGAAGTTGTCAGGAGAAAGAAAGAGGCTGATGTTCTTCTGCTTAGGAAAGATGAGAAAGGTTTATAATTTTATTCTAAAGGTGGCCATACACGGGCAGATAAAGCTGCAGATATCAGTCGTTTGGACAAATTTGACAGCTTATCTGCCCGTGTATGGGGGCTTCCGACGGGTCTTCCCGATCGATATCTGGCCACGATATCGATCGGGAAGGTTTGGCGTATCGTAATTCGATCATTCAAATTAACCCCGATATAGCCATGTCGTTAGTGGCATATCGGGGAAAGATCCGCTCTGTCGCCACCTTTGAGTCTATGGCCACCTTTAGGCAGAAGAACATTGACTACTTGGTGGTCAGACCAGCAGGTGGCGCTGTTGTAACAAAATTCATTCATATTAACAGCACATGTATCTCTTGGAATTAAAAATAAATCCTCAATGAATGTACATTTCTCATCAATTTTACATTTACTTATTTTAAAAAGGTTTACTTGTGCCTTAACGCTTGAATATCCGTTCCTAACCCCCCCCCCTCTTCTTCCTTAGACCTCGCCGGCTGGACGGAGCCCCGAAATCCCACTGGAAAATCTCCAATCTATTTGAAAACAAAATTATATCCCGGAAGTGAGGAGTATGAGCGGATACGTGAATGTTTGGGAATGAGAGGATGAGTGAGTGAGGCTTCAAACATACCGCATGGATGATGCAACCGCAGCAGTGCTGTGAGAAGAGCAGACTTCCTGGGAGAGAGAAGGGGGAGCCATAACATTGTGTGGCCCCTCGAGGAGCGAGCACAGTGGACCTCCACTTACTGCCGTCTGCTTTCACTGCCTTGTGGCTGGGGCAGAACAGAAGTGACTAGTATAACTTTTTATTTTATTTCCTAACATCTGCCCCTTTAACTACTTTCCACTTTTTTTTTTTTTCATTAACCAACCCAAGAATGTGGGTGCCCCTTGTCACTTGTGCACACCCAGAGAGCAGGGGGGCCCCCAAGCGGAAGGATTCTCAGAGTGAGTGTGTGTGAGTGCGGAGGTACAGCAGTGTCTACACAACGGCTTCATTTGCAGTCTATTCTGATCCGGATCCATTGCTCTCCGTGCATCTGGGCCGATGTAGAGGAATCAAGCGATCCTTTCACCAGATGCACAGAGCAAGGATCCTACAAATATAAGGTCTTCTCTAGTGTAGCTCTTGGCACTTCTCCTGCCACAGGCCTCCGTTATTTAATGAGGGATTCAGGAACCTATGGCAGGAAAGTTCAGCAAGGAAAACCCTCATCTGGATGTCCAATAGCAAAGTAGCGAGCGAAGCATTTACTTCCTTTTGTTTAACTGCAAAAGGATTAGGAAGAAGTTGAAAAAAAAAAAAAAAATGGCCTATAATTGTCTTAGAGCGAGGGCCTCTCACCCTTTTTACTAACGTTTTTAAACAGTTGCAAAATTTAAAGGGTATAATTTACATACGAGGGTGACGAATAGCATCGAAATGCCTCCTTTCGAGCCCTGTCCCTTTTAATGTGCCAAAGAATCAAATCCTTAAAGTCTGGAATGTGAATTTAATTTTCTGCACCGACGGGGCCTTGCGGAGCGTTGCTCTGCAGGGGGTGCGTTTCTGGCTATGCAGTTCGCTACAGTGGCCTCCTCTAAGCTGTAAAATGGTTACAAACAAACAGTGACTCTATGCCAGAGCTACGCTGACTTTTATTTCACTGACATGTGATATTTCGATCTCCTACTGCACTTAAACTTAAAAAAATGTAAAAAAAAAATTGCAAAAAAAATAGTTTAAAAGAGAGAAGTTTCTAAGTATATTCTAGATACAGACTGGATGCGCGTTGGACCATGGCACTTGTACAAGGTTCTATTTTTTCACTGCAGTTAAAGATAAATAAAATGGTGTCAAACATCCCCAGCCCTCCATCTTGTGTTCTTCGATATTGCTGATGACCCCCCAATCTTTTTTTTTCTTTAAAGGGATTCTGTCATAATTACACTAACACTGCAAATAATTCATCCTATAATATTACATTTCATTCCAGAACCAGCAAGTGTATTTAGTTGTAATATTGGTGTGTAGGTGCATCTCAGCTCATTTTGCCTGGTCATGTGATTTCAGAAAGAGCCAGCACTTTAGGATGGAACTGCTTTCTGGCAGCCTGTTGTTTCTCCTACTCAATGTAACTGAATGTGTCTCAGTGGGACCTGGATTTTACTATTGAGTGTTGTTCTTAGATCTACCAGGCAGCTGTTATCTTGTGTTAGGGAGCTGCTTTCTCGTTACCTTCCCATTGTTCTAACTATGAAGATTTTCATTCATCCAGGTCATGGTATATCTAGTATAGGTAAATCTAAAAACAACTGGACTTTTAGATTTTCCTATACTAGATTTCCATTGTTCTGTTAACAGAGAAAGGGAGGGAGTGACTCCAACTTGCAGTAAAGAGTGACTGAAGTTTATCAGAGCACAAGTCACATGACTGGGAGCCCCTGGGAAATGGACAATATGTCAAGCCTCATGTCAGATTTCAAAATTAAATATACAAACATCCGTTTGCTCTTTTGAGAAACTGATTTCAATGCAGAATTCTGCTGGAGCAGCACTGTTAACCTTTTTTCCCATGACAGTATCCCTTTAATGTTGGCTAAAATCTTCACCCCTCTCAAGTGGGGGTGGGCTATTCATGCAATTTTATAATGTAAGTGGGTGGACCAGTTTGAGAGCTGAGTAGGATCAGGCATAGAACTGGGGTGTTGTGCTTTTCTGGGGGTACCCTTGACCCGCTGTGGACTGGCCAGTCTTCTAAACCGGATGTTTGGGGGGGTTCAGTTCTCACCAGTTTGGCTTGAAGTGCAAAATATCGGTGCCGGTGTAACATGCCCTGAATATGTCGTCTCATGGGATCTAGTGTGAATTTAATATGGTGCCGATTCTAACATTGTCCTCTCCTGTATAAAAAGTGCTTGGGGGGGCCCCCCCATCCAATGTCTTGTACAGTGGTTGCAATAACATAGCCCTGCAAGAAGAAATTGGGGTCCCTTCTCAGAGGGGATAGAGACTTGCAAAATCATTCATTTTTTTTCTCAAAGTCAGCTTGGGGGACACGGGGACAATGGGGTATAGCTAGTACCATTAGGAGGAAGGACTCAACTACAAAAAAGACAACTGGCTCCTCCCCCACTGGCTATACCCCCAGCAGGCTGGAGAAGAGCCCAGTTTTAGTTGTGTCCTCAGGAGGTTGGGACAGAAGAATATTTTTATTTTATTTGTATAGTCAGTTTTTGCTGACACCAGGGGGTTGCTTGAACCTTTACACTGCGTAAAGTACCTCATTGGCACCTTCCAACGTGGGATCTGTCTCTGGGGTCTCAGGTTTTACACAGACCACCCAGCCGATTCCTCTCCTTCCTTCACAGGAGGAGACCAGGCTGGCCGCAGACAGAACTGGGAGAGCGGTCGCCAGGGCAGGTAAGTCCCAACATGCTCCCTCTCCTCCTTCCCTTCTCCCTCCCCTAACCATGGAGGGCAGATTGGATTCCCCTCAGCCCTTAGCGACCTCATTAGAGAGGTGAGGGGACGGGTTTTTTCCTTGCTCCATGTTCCCCCCTTAAGTCTCTCCATGAGCAGGGAGGGACTCCCATGGCAGAGTCGCAGGGTCTCTTACCCTATGTGCGGCTCGTTAGTAGCAGGCTTCTACTATGCCGCCCAGATGCGGCTGGATGCGCACTGTATGCGCCCATCAAAACTGACGCCATTTTAGTTTTCGATGGCGCCCTTTTGCAATGCGGAAGTTCCTGCGGCCTGCTTGTCTCTCGCGCGAGTTTGAGCATGCTCTCTTAATCAGCGGCGCCATATTGGATTGCACACAGGGAGAACCCTCTCACACGCGCTGCACCCAGACTGACATACTCTGGAAGCAGAAGCACAGGACACCACTGCAGGATTGGCAACTCTCTCCTCTCCTACTACCCAGCTAAGTGACAGGCTATTTCTACTGGGTTTTATTTTCTGCCCAGGCACTTACCCCTTACATTTTCACTATGTCTGAAGGACCCAGTGCTAGCCTCTTTTCTAGGGGGGCAACCACAGCCCTGGTCATTTTTCTGTCCTGTGCCAAATGCCGCAAACATTTGCCCACAGGGCACAAATCATCCCTATGTAACCAGTGCTCTCCACAGCAGGTTTCTGAGCCCACACCACCTTCTCCACCTCTGGTGAATAAGGCTGCCCAGGGGGATCCCTTAGAATCCAGTCCAGAAGTTTCCCCACACAGAGTACAGGCAGCACCTGAGTGGGCAGTCCAACTGGCCATAGGCATTCCAAAACTAGCACAGTCGCTAGACAAACTACTCTCTCGCCTTGACAGTCATAAACCTAGACCCTCCAAACGCAGGGCCTCATCCGAAGACGACGGCGACCCTCCTCCTAGGCTTTTTTCACCTCCTGATTCCGGGGATGAACAGGATCACTCAGATGGGGAGCTTTTCTCAGATTCAGACCAAGATGATTGTAGAATTTCTTCAGACACCGTGGACTCCCTTATTTCCTCGGTTCTAAAAACCCTCCATCTCCAGGAGCCGGAGGTCCGCGCAGAGTCTTCCAAGTCACTCTCTAAGCGACGCAACAAGACTTCACCTATGTTTCCTTCTCACAACCAGCTCGAACAAATTATCCAACAAGAATGGGACACACCCGAGAGACGTTTTCAAACAAACCGTCGTTTCGTAAGGTTGTATCCTTTTCCACCTGAGCTTACTGAAAAATGGGCTACTCCTCCATCCGTGGATGCCCCAGTATCCCGCCTCTCTATGAACACAGCCTTACCAGTCCCTGACGCGTCCTCCTTCAAGGACTCTATGGACAAAAAGTTAGAGAATTTACTACGCTCATTATTCGCAGCTTCCGGATCCTCGCTGAGGCCGGTCCTAGCTTCGGCATGGGTTAGCAGAGCCATACAATCCTGGTCTGACACTCTCATCACTGCCATTGCGGACGGAGCGCCACATCATGAACTCTCACAGCTGGCATCTCAAATCAAAGAGGCCAATGACTACATGTGTGAAGCCTCACTTGACGCCACTCAAGATATCAGCAGAGCCTCCGCTCTCTCGGTGGCAGCCTGCAGATCCTTATGGATGAAACTATGGTCGGCGGACCTTTCCTCTAAGAAGTCCCTGACCTCCATCCCGTTCAAGGGGAAGCTCCTATTCGGACCTGAACTTGATAAGATCATTAATCAAGCTACCGGGGGTAAAAGCACTCTTCTCCCCCAACCCAAAGCTCGTCCCTCCTTTCGGAAGAACAAGTTTTTTCGTGGCTCTCAGACCAAGAGCGCGAGATCTTCTCCCCCAAGACAATCCTTTTTAAACAAAGGGCGTTTCGGCAACAAACATCGAACTCCCTGGCAGAACCGAAAGCACTCCTCAAAACCCACCAAGACTACTTCTGCATGACGCCGTCCTCCCTGCCCCGAATAGTATAGGGGGGAGATTGTCCCACTTTGCAAACACGTGGGTATCTCTTGTTCAGGACACCTGGATTCACGAGGTGGTTACTCGAGGCTATCATCTAGAGTTTTCATCTATCCCACCTCACCGATTCTTCATGTCAAGACTTCCTCAAGAATCAGGCAAGCGTACAGCTTTTCAGAGGGCCTTCTCCTAGCAGGAGTGATTACTCCCGTCCCCCCGGACGAACCCTTCAGGGGTTACTACTCAAACCTGTTCATAGTCCCCAAAAAGGACGGCTCAGTCCGGCCGATCCTAGACTTGAAAGAACTGAACAAGCTCATTCGTCCGAGAAAATTCAAAATGGAATCCCTGATCTGTCATCGCAGCGATGTCCCCAGGGCAATTCCTAATGTCTCTCGACATAAAAGACGCTTACCTTCATGTTCCCATTTTCCCTCCTCATCAGAGATACTTACGCTTTGCCTTCCAAAGTTTCCAGTACCAATTCACAAGTCTACCATTCGGCCTCACGTCAGCTAACCGGGTCTTTACGAAGATCATGGCGGCTGCCACTGCACTGATCCGCAACGAGGGTGTCTCCATCACCCCGTACCTGGACGACCTTTTGATCAAAGTGCCTTCGCCCCAGGAGGCCCAGCAGTCACTCCAGATCTCTATGGAGAAGCTACGGGAATTAGGTTGGGTTCTCAACCTACACAAATCCTCCCTAATCCCCAGTCAATGCATGAACTTTCTGGGCATGAACTTCAATACTCTGACCCAGAGGATCTCCCTCCCTCAGGAGAAGATTGTTCATCTCCAAGCGTTGGTTCGATCGCTACTGCAGAAGCCACAGTACTGGGTGTCATGGTCTCCACCATAGAAGCAGTCCCCTTCGCCCAATTCCATCTCCGGGAACTCCAGTGGAACATCCTCAGCACCTGGAAACGGAAATCCTTACTACAAGACATAATCCTCTCTCCTCAAACTCTGACGTCCCTTCTGTGGTGGCTCAACACCACTCACCTCTCAAGGGGAAAGCGCCTCGGGGACCCCAGTTGGCCTACATCAACCACCACGGCGGCACAAGGAGCAGGGCGGCTCTAAGCGAGATAAACATCATATTCCAGTGGGCCGAGAATCACAGCGTGCAGCTGTCCGCCATCTTCATACCGGGACTGCTGAACTGGGAAGCCAACTTCCTAAGCAGGCAATCCCTGGACCCAGGCGAGTGGTCACTAAAGGACGAAGTATTTCAAGAAATAACTTCCAGATGGGGCACTCCAGAGGTGGACCTCATGGCGACCAGGCACAACAGAAAGGTACCAAACTTCCTAGCTCGTTACAGAGACCCACTAGCCCTAAACGTGGACGCTCTAACAGCCAACTGGCCCTTTCGCCTGGCATATGCCTTTCCACCCACTCCTCTCATTCCTAGAACGATCAGAAAGCTTCAAAGGGAAAGGTCCACCCTCATCCTCATAGCACCGAGGTGGCCTCGATGAGCATGGTTCACAGACCTTCTCAACCTCTCCGTCGCAGAACCGTGGCCTCTGCCTCTTCTCCCAGACCACCTCACTCAGGCTCCAATCCTACACCCAAACCCGACCTACCTCAACTTGACGGCGTGGCTCTTGAGACCAAGATTCTGATTCAGAAGGGATTTTCAAAGGCTGTGGCACGTACTATGTGTGCGGCACGGAAACCAGTTTCAGCCAGGGCCTATCACAGGGTCTGGTCCACCTACCCTCAATGGTGTTTCACTCGCAAGGTTAACTTCCGGCTGTTTTCTCTCCCAACTCTACTGGAGTTGCTGCAGGAAGGCCTGTCACTAGGACTGTCTTTAGGTTCCCTCAAATATCGGCTCTATCAGTACTTTTCCAGAAAAGACTTGCCCTGCTTCCTGACGTCAAAACCTTCATGCAAGGAGTGGCTCATGTGACTCCGCCTGTCAGGGCTCCCGCACCGACCTGGGACCTCACGTTAGTGCTCCGGCCTCTTCAATTTCCTCCCTTTGAACCCCTGGGGTCGGTGCCCATTCAGTTCCTGACCTGGAAAACCGGTTTCCTCCTGGCTATTGCTACAGCAAGACTGGTTTCTGAGCTCAGCGCTCTTTCTTGCAAGTCGCCTTACCTTGTCTTCCATCAAGACAGAGCGGTCCTTCGCACCATACCATCTTTCCTACCTAAGGTGGTCTCAGAATTTCATATAAACCAAGAGGTTGTGGTTCCTTCCTTCTGCCCATCTCCAGCAAATCAGAAAGAAAGGGCGCTGCACACTCTGGACCCTGTGCGGGCCTTAAAGTTTTACCTCTTCAGAGTTCAAGACTTCCGCAAGTCCGATTCCCTGCTCGTACTTACCTCAGGCTCACGTCGAGGCGCATCGGCTACCAAACAATCCATTTCCCGCTGGATCAAACAAGCTATACAAGGTGCATACAAAGCCCGGGGTCGAACACCTCCGTCCAGGGTCACTGCCCATTCGACCAGGGGTGTGAGTATGTCCTGGGCCTTCAGAAACCAGGTATCAGCTGAACAGCTATGCAAATCAGCAACTTGGACCTCTGTCCATTCCTTTGCAAAATTCTATAATTTTGACACCTTTGCGGCATCTGACACTCACTTTGCCAGAAAAGTGCTTCAGGCCACGGTGGCTGATACCACATAAGCCTCTTTTTTCCCCACCCGGTTGTTAGGGGACAGCTTTGGTACGTCCCCATTGTCCCTGTGTCCCCCAAGCTGACTTTGAGAAAAGGAGATTGTGTACTCACCGTTAAATCTTTTTCTCTTCAGTCACTTGGGGGACACATTGCTTCCCTCCCTGGATTGAGGCTTTCACTTCCATCAGACAAGTTAACCTTTTTTTCTTGTTAACCGTTATTGGCTTTTTTGAAAAGGTTTTTTATTTCGTTATGTCATATCCTGTTGACTTGGGTACAAACTGAGCTCTTCTACAGGCCGCTGGGGGTATAGGCAGTTGTCTTTGTTGTAGTTGTGTCCTGCCTCCTAATGGTACTAGCTATACCCCATTGTCCCTGTGTCCCCCAAGTGCCTGAAGAGAAAAAGATTTAACAGTGAGTACACAAAATCTCCTTTTTGAATCTTCTTAAAGCGTACAGAGCCATGTGTGGTCCTGGAAGTCCCCATAGCAACGGCTCCTCCAAGCTACAACAATTAATTGTGCGCTTAAAGGATAAAAATCTTGCCCATTGTACCATCGTTTATTGGCAGCCGCATGACTTGGGCAGCATTGATGTTGGTGTCGGCCCATTGAGTTTATATCATGCCTGCCCTCTTTTTAATCCAGTAAATTGGACGCGGCTGCCATCTTTGCCAGTAACCGATGCTGCCCGGCGCTTCTACTGGTGGGCTCGTGGTCCTGGTGCTTCCACTCCGTTGTTTCATGTGCAGACTACGAGGAGAATAAAGTGATACAAATGAACTCACGTGTGCATGTGGTGACTGTGTGTAGGACGTACGTCTCTATTAACTGCCTTTTCATGAGGGCCGTGTTGGTCCTTTAGACCTTTCATACAAGAGTCCCAACAAAAGTTCTGATGAAGATGAGCCCAGTTTCACATTATTAGGGATGCATTGAATCCAGGATTCTGCCGAATCTTTGAACCTTGCCAGTCCGAGTCCTAATTTGCATATGAAAATTAGGGGCAGGAAGGGAAATTACGTGAATTGTTTGTCAGAAAACAAGGTCAAAAAATGTTTCCACTTTTTCCTAATTTGCATATTTTCATTCTCAAAGAATTTGGGGATTCGGTGCATCCCTACACTTTAGGGGTTGATTTATCACAGGCCACACCTTCAAGGAGCACATTATTGGGAAGTTTTATTCTGTCAGTGGAGCTACTGGCCTGCAGTTCTGCTTGGAGAGCGTTGAACTAAATAACAAGGGGGATTGTTCAGCACTGTCTGTCCTCTGCCTGTTGGTTTGTATAGTGAAAGGCCCTTCTGTCTACTCATATAAAGGGTTAGATTCGAGGAGATTAGTCGCCCAGCGACAAATCTCTTTGGGGTGGGACTAATCTCCCCAAACTGCCTTCCCGCTGGCTAGAATGAAAATCGACGGTGGGATGGCACACGGTGCGATTCGTTTTCCCGAAGTTGCCTCACGAGTAAACTTCGTAAAATGAAGTGATCAGAGTCCATCGCCACTGGCGATTTTCATTCTAGCCAACAGGAAGGTGGGCGACTAATCTGCCCGTTTGTCTCTGCACTTAAGGAGTTGTCCACCTTTCAGTTAACTGTCAGTATGAGGTACAGAGGGATATTCTGAGATAATCTGCTGTTGCTTTTTATTATTTGTGGTTTTTGACTTATTTAGCTCTTCAATTTGCAATTTCAGTAATCTGGTTGCTAGGATCCAAATTCCCCTAGAAACCTTGCACTCTGAAATAGAGACTGGAATCTGAATAGGGGTCGGTCTGAAAAGAGGAGGAATAAAAAAAGTAGCAATAACAATACATTTGTAGCCTTACTGGGTGTTTATAGATGGGGGTCAGTGACCCCCATTTGAAAGCTGGAAAGAGCCAGAAGAAGGCAAATCATTTTAAAAACGATAAGAAAGAAAACGTGAAGGGCAATGGAAAAGTTGCTTAGAATTGGCCATTCTATGACATACTAAAAGTAGAGTAGTGTCCAATTCTGGAAATACATCAGAACAAAAAGGGACTGTGAAAAACAAAACAAAATAAAGTCCAGGAAAGTCTGAAATCCGGGTTTAAATATAGTTTATGGTACGTTGTCTTGTATGTGGCACAGGGAAGCCATTACTGTGTGACACCCGGAGAGACTGAAGCGTGTGCTCACACACTAACCCAGAGCACACATACATGCTAGCTTACACCAGCCAATGACTGCACAGAGCTCTGGCTATTCCTCTTACATTACACTCACACTATTTATTGGGCCCCTGAAATGCCAGGGCCTGTGTTAATTAGGTAAAAGGGTATGTTTTCTTAACGTAACATAAGTGATACAATACAGGTATGGGATCCATTATCCAGAAAGCTCCGAATTATGCAAAGGCCGTCTCCTATAGACTCCATTTTATACACATAATCCATATTCCTTTTTCTGTGTAATAATAAAACAGTCGCTTGTACTTGATCCCAACTAAGATATAATTAATCCTTATTGGAGGCAAAACCAGCCTATTGGCTTTATTTCATGTTTATATGATTTTCTAGTAGACTTAAGGGATGAAGATCCAAATTACAGAAAGATCCATTATCTGGAAAACTCCTGGTCCTGAGCATTCTGAATAACAGGTCCCATACCTGTACTTGATCCCAACTAAGATATAATTAATCCTTATTGGAGGCAAAACCAGCCTATTGGGTTTATTTCATGTTTGATTTTCTAGTAGACTTAAGGAATAAAGATTCAAATTATGGAAAGATAATCCAGAAAAACCCAGGACCAGAGCATTCTGGATAAAAGGTCCCATACCTGTAATAATAAAACAGTCGCTTGTATTGATCCCAACTAAGATATAATTAATCCTTATTGGAGGCAGAACCAGCCGATTGGGTTTATTTAAAGTTTACATAATTTTCTTGTAGACTTAAGGTATGAAGATCCGAATTACAGAAAGATCTATTATCCGAAAGACCCCAGGTCCTGAGCATTCTGGATAACAGGTCCCATACCTGTCACTTGTACTTGATCCCAACTAAGATATAATTAATCCTTATTGGAGGCAAAACCAGCCTCTTGGCTTTATTTATTCATTTTCTAGTAGACTTACGGTATGAAGATCCAAATTACGGAAAGATCCATTATCTGGAAAACCTGAGCATTCTGGATAACAGGTCCCATATCTGTAATAATAAAACAGTCGCTTGTACTTGATCCCAACTAAGATATAATTAATCCTTATTGGAGGCAAAACCAGCCTATTGGCTTTATTTCATGTTTATATGATTTTCTAGTAGACTTGAGGTATGAAGATCCAAATTATGGAAAGATCTCTTATCCGGAAAACATCAGGTCCTGAGCATTCTGGATAACAGGTCCCATACCTGAAATAATAAAACAGTCGCTTGTACTTGATCCCAACTAAGATATAATTAATCCTTATTGGAGGCAGAACCAGCCTATTGGGTTTATTTCATGTTTATATGATTTTCTAGTAGACTTAAGGCTGGAACTACACGATGCGTCTTCATCAGATCCGCCGTGATGAGAGAAAATGGATGCGGCGAAAATAAAGTATTAGAAATGTCGGACCTTGTTGCTGCGTGCATACAACACGACTCATGAAGACGCATAATGAAGTTCCAGCCTTAAGGGAGGGGGTGGTTGCCATTGGGATACTGAGAGTTACAGTTCAGATGCTGAGACTAGAAATAGCTGCAAAGTCATTGGCTGCTGGGATACAAGGAGAAAAAGTCCACCAATAGCTGATCATCCACTGCCTGGCGGCTCACCAGATACACAATTCAATTTGGGACCAGCAAGCAAACACTGCAAGTCATGTGACATTTTTTACTGTTCACCGATGACGCCATTTTTAATTTGAGATGCAAATTAGGGATTCACAAAGGTGTAAAAAATATATAGGAAGGTCAGTGATCCCAATGTTATTAATAGGGAATAAAGATAAATATATAGGAAGGTCAGTGATCCCAATGTTATTAATAGGGAATAAAGATAAATATATAGGAAGGTCAGTGATCCTAATGTTATTAATAGGGAATAAAGATAAATATATAGGAAGGTCAGTGATCCCAATGTTATTAATAGGGAATAAAGATAAATATATAGGAAGGTCAGTGATCCCAATGTTATTAATAGGGAATAAAGATAAATATATAGGAAGGTCAGTGATCCCAATGTTATTAATAGGGAATAAAGATAAATATATAGGAAGGTCAGTGATCCCAATGTTATTAATAAGGAATAAAGATAAATATATAGGAAGGTCAGTGATCCCAATGTTATTAATAGGGAATAAAGATAAATATATAGGAAGGTCAGTGATCCCAATGTTATTAATAGGGAATAAAGATAAATATATAGGAAGGTCAGTGATCCCAATGTTATTAATAGGGAATAAAGATAAATATATAGGAAGGCTGACAACACTAGCTGCATCTGAGTTTTCATTTGGAATTAGTTAATTTACAGAACCAAAATTGGAGAGGGAAGTTGTCTGTCCAAATGTTTATGTACATAACTGTATGATCTGTGTGTAATTAATGTTATTTAGTTGTATAAACACATTTAATTTATGCTTGCGCTTTATTAATAAATGTTAATAATAATTCCTATTCTGCACTGCTGGTCCTATCCCTTGAAACAATGTAGCAGATTTCAGGCATCATTACAGCATTCAGTCCATCCCTGATACATTAGTGTATTTATATTGGGATGTGTGAATGTGGGGCCCATGAAATAAGGGGACTGATGATGTTCCTTGGGATTTCTGCTGTGCACTCGGCAGCCCCTGAAGTTGTGATTCACAGGAACTGATGTCACCGTGTGACGGACTGAATGGAGGAGAGGAGGGCTCTGGGAAGAGGAGGAGGAGGAGGAGGGAGGCTGGTGATACAGCAGGACAATATCAGCCAGAGCTCATCATAACAAGGCAAGTGGCTGAGTGAAGCGATTGAGGGAGAGGGGCTGAATTTAACACCCAGAGACGTGGGAATGGGAAATAGGAGAAGTGTCAGCTTCTGTGCACATCACAATGTCTGTTGCACCTCAGCGTTAGACACAGGCCTTCAGCCTTTACTGCTGCAATAAGACCCTGCTAATCCTTCGTCTAATCCTTCTGCATCTGACTGTATGAACTCACACAAGAAACAATATCCACCGGGACTAATCTAAACTCTTGCCTGTCCTTGTTCTTGTTGTTTGAGGGAAACGTCCGGAGGAAAACTGCCGTCCCCACAGGTTGCCGAGCGCAGAGGGACCCACATTGGCTGGTTCCTCCCCCTGCGCCTGGTCATGGACTCAGTATTCGGCCATGACATCAGTATCATTGCCCAAGAGACCTTTGTGCAGGACGACGATGAGGAGGAGGAGGAGGACTGGGTGGACAGTCCCAACACCGACCAGTCCGGAGACATGTGCTCAGCGTCTCACTTTGCCCTAATCACCGCCTACGGCGACATCAAGGAGCGTCTGAGCTCGCTGGAGAGAGAGAACGCCACGCTACGGAGGAAACTCAAAGTCTATGAAGTCAAGGTGAGAGCACATGATACGTACCGATTGCTACCCCTGTGGTACAAAAGTAGGGATAGGACTGTGATACTGTGATACGATCCACCGATCACCAATTCCAATTTGCACATTTTTCTTGTGGTCAAAACTGTCGAATTCAACTAGGGAGTTATCCCAACTCGATTCGAGTTTAAAAAAAAAAAAAAAACTGAATTCCAATATCGAGATGTATCATACTCTGCCCCTTTAAGAATTTGAAGTCGACTATTTGCACCTAAAACCTGTCGAATTGCTGTTTAAAGGAGAAGGAAAGCCCCAGAGCACAAAACCCCTCCCCCCCTCCCCTCCGTTGCCCCCCCTCCCTCCTCCCCCCTGGCCTACCCCTCCCCCTGGGCAAGTGCCCCTAACTTGTTACTCACCCCTCTGCGCAGGTCCTGTCCATGGAGTTCGCAGTCACCATCTTCTTCCACGCACGTCTTCTTCCTGCTCTGACCGGCGTCTTCTGGCGCATGCGCAGTAGGAACAGTTACGGTATGGCTCTACTGCGCATGCGCCGAATGTCACGAAGTTTTCCGATTTCAATTCGGCGCATGCGCAGTAGAGCTGTACCGTACCTGTTCCTACTGCGCATGCGCCAGAAGACGCCGGTCAGAGGAGGAAGAAGACGCGCGTGGAAGAAGATGGTGACTGCGAACTCCATGGACAGGACCTGCGCAGAGGGGTGAGTAACAAGTTAGGGGCACTTGCCCAGGGGGAGGGGTAGGCCAGGGGGAAGGAGGGAGGGGGGGCAACGGAGGGGAGGGGGGGAAGGGTTTTGCGCCCTGGGGCTTTCCTTCTCCTTTAAGTCAATAGGAGAGGGATTGATTTGCAGCCTTCCTGACATTCAAGTTTGTTCAAAGAATCAAAAATTCAAAGCTTTATCGAATTCGATTCAAGTTTTCCGGTTGTTTCAAAAAAAAAAAAAAAAAAAAAACTATAGACTATCGACTAGTTTAGGGGAGTTTAAAAAAAAACTCACATGAATTGGAAATTCCACCCTTGATAAATGTGCCTTTAAAGGGATACTGTCATGGGAAAAAAAAAATTCAAAACGCATCAGTTAATAGTGCTGCTCCAGCAGAATTCTGCACTGAAATACATTTCTCAAAAGAGCAAACAGATTTTTTTATATTCAATTTTGAAATCTGACATGGGGCTAGACATATTGTCAATTTCCCAGCTGCCCCAAGTCATGTGACTTGTGCTCTGATAAACTTCAATCTTTCTTTACTGCTGTACTGCAAGTTGGAGTCATATCACCCCCCTCCCTTTTCCCCCCCAGCAGCCAAACAAAAGAACAATGGGAAGGTAACCAGATAGCAGCTCCCTAACACAAGATAACAGCTGCCTGGTGGATCTAAGAACAACACTCAATAGTAAAATCCAGGTCCCACTGAGACACATTCAGTTACATTAAGAAGGAAAAACAGCCTGCCAGAAAGCATTTCTCTCCTAAAGTGCAGGCACAAGTCACATGACCAGGGGCAGCTGGGAAATTGACAATATGTCTAGCCCCATGTCCGATTTCAAAATTGAATAGAAAAAAATCAGTTTGCTCTTTTGAGAAATGGATTTCAGTGTAGAATTCTGCTGGAGCAGCACTATTAACTAATTCATTTTGAAAAAAAATGTTTTCCCATGACAGTATCCCTTTAAGTGGGTGCTTCTGTATTCGAAGAGCAGAAAATGCAGAGGATCGGCAGTCATGATCTACAGTGCAAATGGCACCCTAATAATCCTAATAATAATCCTAATAATAACTCCTAATAATAGGACAATGTATTATTTAAGTGTAAGAATATTGGCATTGGTGCAGGGTAGTTATTAACTCACAGTTCCCGTATTTAATATTTACAAACCTAAAACTAAAAACTCTGCCTCATTCCGAAGCAACTTTCTAATACACATTCATTCAATGTTTTCACTGGTTAATACAACTGCTATTGAAATTGGCTTGTTTCTGAACTGCTGGTTCTGCCTGTTGAAACAATGTAGCAGAGAGATCAAGCTTTCAACAACAGGTATGTCTACAAGTAACAATGTAAAGTGTTGCAGAGTTGCTTATAACAACTTCTTAGGGAAAAAATATGTTTGGATTTACATTTTGCTTTAAAGCAGGTATAGACACAGGAGAGTGAACTGTGAAATGAGAATATACTAAAGAGGGTAGTACTGGGGGTTCTAGGTATCGGGCGCAGAGAATATTCTATAGGGGGTAGTACTGGGGGTTCTGGGTATCGGGTGCAGAGAATATACTATAGGGGGTAGTACTAACCCTAATACTGGGGGTTCTAGGTATCGGGTGCAGAGAATATACTATAGGGGGTAGTACTGGGGGTTCTGGGTATCGGGTGCAGAGAATATACTATAGGGGGTAGTACTAACCCTAATACTGGGGGTTCTAGGTATCGGGTGCAGAGAATATACTATATGGGGTAGTACTGGGGGTTCTGGGTATCGGGTGCAGAGAAAATACTATAGAGGGTAGTACTGGGGGTTCTAGGTATCGGGTGCAGAGAATATACTATAGAGGTTAATACTGGGGGTTTTGGGTATCAGGTGCAGAGAATATACTATAGGGGGAAATACTGGGGGTTCTAGGTATCGGGTGCAGAGAATATACTATAGAGGGTAGTACTGGGGGTTCTGGGTATCGAGTGCAGAGAATATACTATAAGGGGAATACTGGGGGTTCTAGGTATCGGATGCAGAGAATATACTATAGGGGGAAATACTGGGGGTTCTAGGTATCTGGCACAGAGAATATACTATAGGGGGTAGTACTGGGGGTTCTGGGTATCGGGTGCAGAGAATATACTTTAGTGGGAAATACTGGGGGTTCTAGGTATCGGGTGCAGAGAATATACTATAGAGGGTAGTACTGGGGGTTCTAGGTATCAGGTGCAGAGAATATACTATAGGGGGAAATACTGGGGGTTCTGGGTATCAGGTGCAGAGAATATACTATAGAGGGTAGAACTAACCCTAATACTGGGGGTTCTAGGTATTGGGTGCAGATAATATACTATAGGGGGTAGTACTGTGGGTTCTGGGTATCGGGTGCAGAGCATATTCTATAGAACAAGGTGTGAATATAGAGTAATAGATGTGGTAAGAAGTACTTATGACAAAATATTGTTAAATGATTGTAAGTAATGATTGTAAAGAAATGAATAACTTGTGGAGCTATAAATTCATGAGGAGGAGGAGGAGGATAAAACAAGACAGGTATGAAGCAGGTATAGAGGGTATTTAGAGAGTATTTAGAGGGTAAGTGATGTATAACACCGTGCAGTTAATAAGTATAAGGGGTATGAGTGTTATACAGAGGGCAGTATTAGGACAAAAGGTGTAAGTTTGGTCAATAAAGAAGGTCAGACATTTTGGGTTAAGGTTCAGCTTTGTGGTCCAACATTTGTCAAAACAGTATTACAGATATAACAGATGTATAACAAATATAGAACAGATATATAACAGATATATTACAGATATATAACAAATATATAACAAATATATAACAAGTATATAACAGATGTTGTAGATGTTTTAGGTTTACTAAACGTTCACACATGAACTTTCCTTTAGACTGGGTTCCCCCTTCCACTGAACTACACCTCCCACTTGTACAATTCTCTATTCCTGCTCTATTTGCTATAGGAGAACTGAGAGGAGCAGAGAAATGACACTGCCGTTATCCTTCCCTCTCCATCGTTTTCTCTTCCTCCATAAAGCAGATCCGTATAGGAACGCTGCCTGTCTGCTCCTCAGACCTTTGTCTTATCCCGTTATAATGTATAATGAGCATTCAAATCATGAGCTTTATAATATCTCTAACAATATACAGTGCTGTTGGGAAAAGATCGGCCAGAGAACAGCAAGTGTCCCTTTAAGCTGATTTATTTGCTTGGGAAGCCACAAAGCCCACTCAGACAGCTGGATCTGGGGCTTATCTGTGTGCGGCTGCTTTCTGGCGCTGCAAAGCTGGAACGGATCCACCCACCTACTATGCAAATACTTGTGGTGGGCAGAAAGGTGAGGAGAAAGCCCAGTGTATATTGCAAAGCAAAGGGGGAGGAAAGGCATTTGAGTCTGGGAACAACACAGGCAGTGGCATCATGTAAACAGAGTAGGGTTGCCATCTGGCCGCTATTTTACTGGTCTGGCCGGTAAAAATGATGGTTGTTCCCAATGTTATTAATAGGGAATAAAGAAGCATATTAGAAGGCCGGTATTTTTTTCCAGAAAAGGTGTCAAGCCTAAAACAGAGGCTCATTCAGGAACAGGACTGGTTTGGAATCCTGTATCAGGGAATGGATGGGCACAGGGCACATATGGGATCATATCCCCCGTATATGTGATCAGTCCCCGGGCCCAGGGTAGAGTCCTGCGCGGAACCAATTTTTAAAAACCAATCGGGACCTGCAAGCTGCATTCTTACCCGCTACCCGACCTGACCTGCAAGTAGGGTTGCCACCTTTTAAAAAAATCTCTACCAGCCGGTGGAGGGGGTGGGAATAAAAGGGCGGGCCCTGGCTGCAAAGGGGCGGGCCGCGACAATTAAGGGGGTGGATCCATGGCGCGTGATTGGCTGGGCCGATCGTGACGTCAAAGGGGACGGGCCACAGCGTGCGTTTAGACTCAAGCCAGCAGCAAAAAGGTTAGTTTTTACTAGGCTGGGGGCAGGCCACGGGCATTTGTTCGATGTATTACAAATTTACCGGCAGCTACATTGCCGGTAAATTTGTAATACTGGCCCCGGCCTTGGCTGGTGTTTTACCGGCTAGGCTGGTAAAATACCGGCCATGTGGCAACACTACCTGCAAGAGCCTTATCTGCAACACGATCCACCACCCGCTGACCATCAACAAACAGGAAGTGCTGTCATTGCCCGCGGTTACCCGCTGCAGGACTCTAATGGCGGCCCACTAACTAAAGGAGAGTCCCGAGTCCACCGATCACATTTGCTCCTTTGTTTCTACTTCTCTGGAAAAAATAATCCTGGGTGAGAAACTTTTTCCAGGTTTTGCTAAATCTCTCTTTTATCATTCCTGAAAAAAAAAACCCTACATGTACATCTTTGGGTATAAATAGCAAATCTATGTATAGCTATAATATTAAACCCCTGAGAACTGTACTGGGATTGGCTGACCCAAAATCTGTGTCTGTTCTCAAAGAATGTTCTTTACGTCTCTTTCACATTCTTCACTTATGTTAATGGCTCCCTGTGGAACGTCTTGTGGGTCAGGGGCTGCATGTCAGAAAAATCCTTTAAGATTTCTCCTTCTCTTGAATCCAATACTAATTGCTCAGTTATTTGTGTAGTATGAAACTGATCTGCCATACACTATATATACACTGTATGACATCACCATATTTCCCCTATATGTCCACCAAAGGCAGGGCGATGTTGGGTTAATCTGAATTCCTAGGGCCAAACAATTGGATTGTAATAATAGCAACAGGCACCGACAGTTTTAGGACCAGCTGTTGCGGTCCTCAATAGCAGGAAAATTCAAACCTGCGCAACCATCAAAAATTGGCCAGATATCGATTGGGGAGACCCGTCAGAAGCCCCCACACATGGGCAGATAAGCTACCAAATTGGTCTAAAGGACTGAAATCTGTAGCTTTAATCTCCCTGTGTATGGCCACCTTTACTGACAACCCAAATATTTCTCCGAAGCAAATGTTACTGCGGTGGCCATAGACGCAAAGATCCGCTCGTTTGTCAACATCACCAAACGAGCGGATCTTTCCCCGATATGCCATTAACGAGCATGACTATATCGGGGGTAATCTGATTGTTCGGCCGTATGGCCGAATGATCTGATTACGATGCGCAATGGGCTCCAGCGGGATCGGTCGGGTCAAAATCAACCCTGACCAATAGACCCGCCGGACAAAAGATGTCGGCACACGCCACACACAATCCGAAAATCGTGCAAATCCTCGATTCGTACTATAGGATCTGTGTGTCTATGGCCACCTTAAAGCTGGCCATAAATGTTGAGATTTTTAAAAGATGCGATCATGAAACCACGATTTTCTCGGAACGATCGTACAAATTGACCATCAACTAAAAAGACCAATTTGCCAGGAAAACAAAGGAGAGCTGCTTGGCCCTGCAAACATAGATAGATTGCACTGGGACCGACAAAGATTTTTTGACTTGGCCGATCAATTTCCTGACAGATGTCGGTCGGAAAATCGTAAGATGTACGATCGTTCAAATCCCACTAACCGCACGTTAATTTCGAAGGATCGGTCGGACTTCCCTAAAATCGGTCATTCGGCAAGAAGAATCGTCGCGTCTATGGGGAGCTTAAAGGTGGCCATACACATAGAGGATTGCCAAATGAGTGGATCTCTCCCTGATATGGCCACCCTGAGCTGGTTGATATCGGCTGATCCGATCGTGGGCCCTAGGCCCCAACAGTTGAGTTATAATGATAGGAATACAAGTGGTCGAATCGCAGGACCACATCAAGGGAGGGCCCCACACACGGGCCAATAAGCTGCCAATTCAGTCCAACTGCAGCTTTTATCGGCTCATGTATGACCACCTTAAAAGGTGGCCATACACTATTATATATGCTCATTTGGCAAAGTCGCCAAACAAGGGGATCTTAACCCGATATGCCCACTTACGGCAGGGTAATATCCAGTTAATGCAAATGTTTGGGCGTAATGGGCGCCGACGGGTCGTAGGTCCTGGATTGAAGAAAAAAATCAAACTTGCCCGATCTATATCTGCCCAATTTGTGGCCTGATATCGATCGGGGGGACCCATTGGAAGCCCAACACGTGGGCAAATAAGCTGCAGAATTGGTCTAAAGGACTGATATTGTCGGCTTAATCTCACCCGTATATGGCCACCTTTACTGCAAAGTCAAATATTTCCCGGAAGAGAATGTTACTGCTTTATTACCCTGATTATGTTTGGAGAACGCATTGTCCCGATGATGGATGGTAGGAAAGTGAACAATCTGTTAGCAACACCTTGCTAGACACAAACAGTGCATTCATGCAAAAATGAAAAGGACAAAGGGAGAAAAAACGCAAATCTCTACTTTCATGTACAAACAGTATAGCAAAAGAATATCCATAACAATTGACCATTTTATTCCATACCAGTCAACAGCTGTTTAGAGAAGAGCCCCACGGGGGCCACACCATACAAAATAATCCTTCAGTCGCAGTTGACGAGATTGTAAAGGAAGAGAAAAGCTCGTCTGGTCCAATTTTAATAAAAGCTTCTTCCTATCCGCATTCAATTCAGTGGGTAAAACACAGTCTCAGCAGAGAATGTTACAGTTTAATACAGGACTTTACTAGAAGTTGTTGGTCCTACAGCAAACTCAATTTAGGGCTCCCCTAAACTTTTAGCTCCCCCCTTAACAAATAGAGTATTAACATTACTTATTATTCAGTTCTGCGTGATGAAATAGTAGCCTCTATGACAGATGTAACCTCCCCTTTAAATATTTCAATGACTTACAATAACCCCTGTGCTCAGCTTCTGGCCTAGAACACACTGAGCATGTGCAGTGCCACTGACACAAAAAAATGCTGTAATAAGATCTAAGATCTTGTGGATAATTTTGAACGCTTGAATCATTAATATATAAAATAAAATACAGCATTTTTATGTCATTTTTTAGAGTTTAGTTTTTCTTTAAGGTTGACTTCCCATTTATTCACTCATCCGCCCAATGCCAGTGAATAATCAGTCCATCAAACTGTCTATGGGCGCATCTCAATGGTCACCATTCAAAGTGTCACATGGTTTTCAGCTTTGTCTTTTCTTTCCCTTCTCCCCAGTATCCCATTATAACAGAATTTGATGATGATCAGAACTTCTCACCTTATGACTCCAAAGAAGATTCACTGTTAAGGACAAAGACCTCACAACACGAGGTAAGAAGGTCCAATACAAGGGTGTAGGCCAACTCACCAGTCAGAGTTATAAATCCTCACAGGCATTTTTAACTGTTAGCTCTAGGGCACAGTCTCCTTTGACTGTCTTCAACCACTACCCAATTAATTGGTTCCACGTTCCAGCTCCTAAAGTAAAGAGCTGAGCAGCCGGACCTCTATCTCTGCTTGAATCTGTTTCTTTTATGGGTTGCCACTTCTTTACTTTACTTTTGCAGCTTCAAAAGTGTCAGGAGAATGAGGAGAAGATAGAAGAGATGGTCCGAACATGTGAGAAAATGTGTGCAGAGCGAGGCGAGTTACAGGAGGAGCTGAGTGAAATGGTAAGAGATGCAGGTAGTTGTTGGTGAGAGACCTACTTATACATGTGGACTGAATACTGTCTTTCTAGGGCAGTGGTCTCCAACCAGTAGCTCGTGAGCAACATGTTACTCTCTGACCCCTTGGATGTTGCTCCCAGTGGCCTCCAAGCAGGTTCTTATTTTTGAATTCTAGGCTTGGAGGCAAGTTTTGGTTGAATACTGTCAGACAGAGGACCCTGTAGACTGTCAGTCTTCATAGAGGCTACTAAATGGTCAAACACAGCACTTATTTGGCACCTCCAGGAACATTTTTCATGCTTGTGTTGCTCCCCAACTCCTTTTACATCTGGTAGAAAAGATTGGGGACCTTCTCTAGGATCTTTGGTTTTAGCAAAAAAATGCTTGACAAAGGGGTCTGCCACAAAACGTTGCACCGCACTCCGCAATAAACACTTAAGTTATTGAATTAGACCTGTGTGCCATTGGATTTTTTTGCTTGAGGTACCATTGGGCGGTGGCTGGACCTCCACCTGTGTGCACCAGGCATCTCTGTTTAGCCTTGTGGGCACGGTGTGCGAGGATCAAAACCATATTTATCTTTGGTTTTAGGTCAGGCTACCACATAGGAAGAAGGAGACTTATCAAGCAGCCATGGGAGGATAGTGGAGAATGGACTGGTGACATATAGACAATAATAGAGAGAACTGGATTCCTATGAATTAGTGTAAAGGACACATTTTTAATCGGCCCCATACTGTCCAATCATCCGCTGACCAAATCCATACATTACCAACCCTTCAATAATGGGAAATCACAAAAGAAGCGGAAATTTTAAACTAGAGTCGGCACAACATTGGGTTATAATTCACAGTAAATGTGAATAGGTTCATGGTATTTCCCATGTGAGCTTATAACCCTAATTTTTGTGCTACTAACCTCTAGCGTGTGTGACTCATGGAGTATATCAGAGCATAACGGGGAGATTACCAGTTTACCAGAGGGATGGTGAGTGTATATAATGTCGCAAGGTACAAGTGAGTCTTTTACTCTTTTCCAGAAAGGTTTGGTTCTGACCCATGTGGCCCACATCCAGTCTCTGGAGCAGCAGTTACAGATGTGCATAGAGCCTCATCCTTTCCCTGGCTCGGCCCTAACTGATCCAGACATGCAGTATCTGTCGCTTCATCACGGCCACAACATGTCACACGGTGAGCACCAATTATCCATCTTTTCTTGTTCCTTAGGGTCTACAATGTATTGTTACAGTTTTACAAAGATTGTAGCTCATATTGCCAATATATAAACCAATATAGCTGGTTAACGGTCATGAGAGATTTGCACAAACTTTTCATGAGGCTTTTGTATGATTATTTGATTTCCTAAATTGATTAGATATGTTTAATATCCTGCCTCTACTTATCTACTTACTTATTAAAGGAGAACTAAAGCCTAACTAAAGAAGTAGGTTGAAATGTTGTACGTGATGTTTTGTGCTTCTGTACCAGCCCAAGGCAACCACAGCCCTTTAGCAGTAAAGATCTGTGTCTCCAAAGATGCCCCAGTAGCTCCCCATCTTCTTTTCTGCTGATTCACTGCACATGCTCTGTGCTGCTGTCACTTACTGAGCTTAGGGAGCCACTCACAATATACAGTACACATAGAATAGAAATGTCACAATATAAGGCTGATTAGTAATTAATACACATAATTACTACATGGCAGCACAGAAACCAGTGCAATTAGCATCAGAATTGAATAATCAGCAAACCTGTAGCATCAGCTTATATTACAGCCAGGGAAGCTCATTTTCTGCTGGATAATTAGTGACGAGCCCTAAGCTTAGCTTCTCAACAGCCAATCAGAGCCCACTGAGCATGTGAGTGTCACAGACACTTTCCAAGATGGTGACCCCCTGTGACAAGTTTGAAGTCCTGGATCATTGCTGCTATTGACAAGCTCAAACTTTAGCCTCATGCAATAAGTTCACTATAGAAAATATGCCATTTTAGCCATATTCATTTATAGGGTTTAGTTCTCCTTTAAATGTATTTTCAATTAATAGCATAGAAGGCCATGGCCTACAGAAGACTTACTGAAGTTAAAAGTTAGAGAAGGCTGTGTTGAGCCAGACTATCAGTAGGAACAGAAGCATTAGGGCGTTACTGAGATGGCTCTCACCCTATTCCTTTCACTAGTGCTTGATCATGCCATGAACTGGCAAGCCCCCCGTAGCCTAGACCTGCAGCGGGAAATCGGGGCACAGAGGCGAGATGATGAACTGGAGGAAGCGAGGAGGGATCTGCAAAATGCACAACACAGAGAAAAGCAACTAAAGGAAGATGTGCTGCGCCTGGAGGAAGAACTGAAGCAGCTACAGGAGGCCCGGGACCAGGTCAGAAGAACACAAGTCTCCCATGATTGTGTTACTATCCTTCACTACAGACAACCTCCTCTGTACCTACCACTCACTTCCAGTCAATCCATAGCCAACTGGATTAGACCCAACAGCCGGTGCAGAAGTGCACGTTCCTGACATTACCTCCTACTTCATGTTATTACCCTTGCATTATGTTCTGATTGCCATTCCATGGGGTATGCATGCTGTTACTCATCATCATCATCATTCTTTCTGTGTGGGCTCTTCTCCCATTGGTACGTCTCTGAGCTGCCTCACATTGGGTCCATATATGGTACATGGGACTGAACGTAGAACCATGTTGGTGACACCAGATAAAGACCATGCAGCTCTTGTAGATTTAGTTACATTATGGTTTACAAGCAAGATGTTCCTCAGCCTGGCATTCCATCGGTTCTGGAATTCTGTCATTTACAGACTATTTGTGAAGTATGAGCGGTGATGGGTATTGTGATGTGATCTACATATTCTGTAATATCGTTTGCAAGTTCTTCCGTTCTGGGCATTAGAAAGCTCCCAGGTGCCCTGGCTGTCATTCCATAGGCCTGTTCTGAAAAAGGTTCCTAATGAATTCATTCAGCTTCTGTGACAGAGCCAGGGCTTGATTTGATATTTGGAAACAGAACAGGAACTGACCCTCATCCTTTCAGCTTCTCGTACACAACTGGGTCTCCTCTCCGGGGTTCAGGAAGCGCTAAGTGACAGCTACTCTTTATTTCCCATGCGCTTGTATGAGACAGCTGCAAATTGCTATAAAAGAGACACTATTTGCCTTCCTTTATCAAACACAAAAGCTACTTTCTGACAGCCGGAGAATCACATAGACCCAGTGATATAGTTAGACTGTCCGGGATTCACATAAAGAATACGCACTCTTTACCATAACATTTCAGGAATGTTCCTTGTGTAAGAAAATGTAATGAACAATATCCAGACCTCCCCGCCCTTCCTTCCTGGCTGCAAATCCGGGAAGCTAAACAAGGACGGGTTAAATATAAACAATGTTTTAGCTGAGAGTGAAATGCAATCAAGATAACCAGGATTACAGGAAAATAAATTATGGGGGGCTCAGGCCACTAAGCATGAAAGTAGTAATGGGATAACTAATTATTCTGCTGAAAGCAGTTGTACTGGTACCTATGGGAACCTACAGCTCATTGATACAAACCTCTTGCTCCTGACCTCTCCCCAAAAATTAACCAGAGCCTCGTAGAAGACTTAGGGGGTTATTTATAGGGATGCACCGAATCCAGGATTCGGCTTTTTTCAGTAGGATTCAGCCGAATCCTTTTGCCGCTGAACCGAATCCGAATCCTAATTTGCATATGCAATTTAGGGGCGGGGAGGGAAATAGCGTGGCTTTTTGTCACAAAACAAGAAAGTCAAAAATGTTTTCCCCTTCCCAACCCAAATTTACATATCCAAATTCAGATTCGGTATTCAGCCGAATCTTTTGCGAAAGATTCGGGGGTTCGGCCGGATCCAAAACAGTGGATTTCATGCATCCTTAGTTATTTACTAAACTCCGAATGCAAAAATCCCAAAAAATTTGTGATTTTTTTGTATAAAATCGGACTTTTAAAAAAAATCACGAATTCTTCAGGATTTATTATACCCTGAGGATGGAAAAACTCAGAATCAGAAAATCCAGCACCTCAGACCTGTCAAGGTTGTATATAAGTCAATGGGAGAAATCCAAATTACTTTTTGATGTGCGCTGGGTTTCGTGCAATACCCCGAAGTTTTCAGGCAAAAAGCCTAAGAAATCTGAGTTTTCATGTGAAAAATCCGAAAAAAAATGTGAAAATTTTGTTTTTTTTCCCCGCAAAGCAAATTTTCTGGGAAAATCTAATAATAAATACGCCGAAAAAACCTGTGCGGATTAGATCGGAGTTTGTGGCTGGAAATGTTGAGATAAATTTGGACTTTGATAAATAATCCCCTTAGTTCTACACAGGGAGGCCCATTTGTTAAAGTCAGAATTTGTCTCATTATTTTCTGAAAACTACTCTGACCAAATCCACACAGGTTTTTCCCCTTATTTATCAATACATTTTCCCAAAAATTTTCTTTGCGGAAAAAATCACGGAAAAAACAAATCGACTATTTTCACAGATTTTCCACCATAAAACTCAGATTTTTCATGATTTTTGCCCGAAAACCACAGAATCTTTGGACTATTGCACGAAACCCAGCGCATATCTGCGGACCTTCTACCATTGACTTACATGTAACCTCGGCAGTTGTAAGATGCCAGATTTTCGGATTCTTACTTTTTCCATCCTTGGGGTACAGGGTCGGACTGGGGGGACCGGGGCCCACCAGGACTGCTGTCCAGGGACCCCCTACTGCGATGCTGCGCATGCGCAAACCAATCCGTGTGGCACGCATGCTTAATGGCGCTACGCCACAAATTGTTTTTTTTTTGTAGGGTCAGGCGATTGTGAGAGGGGGCCCACTGGGGTTTTTCCCGGTGTCCAGCCGGGCCAGTCAGTATAATAAATCCTGAAAGATGTGTGGTTTTTTTTCCACTAAAAATTCTGAATTTATAGTAAAAAAACACAAATTTTTGGGGTTTTTGGCATTCAGAATTTAATAAATAACCCCCTTACTCTTCGTTTTTCATGTGCTAATACTATTCTTATGATAAACAGCAGGTTGCCCATAAGGAAGCCTTAGTGACCCAGATACCAGGCCATTAGCAACTCTCCCACTGATATTTGTGCTCACAGACAAAACAAGTGTGTCAGGAAAGCTTGGCTTAGTTTAATCACTGTAGCCTCAACCTCTCAAGCAATTGGGAAGCACAATTCATCAGTACAAAATATACAAGTATGTTATCAAATGCCACTGAAACTGTAGGAACTGCTGTAATGTGCCGTATATATATATATATATATATATATATATATATATATATATATATATATATATATATACACATGTGTGTATAGCCCTGCAATTAGCTGTTCACAGAGCAGCCATGGCAGCTGACAAAAGGGTTAAATAAGACACAAACTACGGGAATGGGACCGGTTATCCAGAATTCTCTGGATCTGGGGCTTTCTGGATAATGCATCTTTCTGTAATTTGGATCTTCATACCTTAAGTCTACTAGAAAATCATATAAACATTAAATAAACCCAGTAGGCTGGTTTTGCCTCCAATAAGGATTAATTATATCTTAGTTGGGATCAAGTACAAGATCATTTTTATTATTACAGAAAAAAAGGAAATTCTTTTTTAAAATCCAGATTTGCCTGGATAAAATGAAGTCTATGGGAGACTGCCTTTCCGTAATCAAGAGCTGGATAACGGGTTTCCGGGTAACGGATCCAGTAGATGGAGCCCTGTTGCACTGCTAGTTAGTCTGACCTGAGTCTTTGTTGTTGTTAATGCAGGAGCTGGTCACTGGACAGACCCAGAGGGAGATGGCCTGGCTGAAGGAAGTTGGGGATGACCAGTAAGTCATTTACCTGCCATTTTTCTTGGAAAGGATATTGTGATATTGCCATAGATTACACAGTGGTCCCTAAAATTCTCTCCTGCAAGCAATGTTTGTATTCAGTCGAATGGTAACTTACAGCCATTAAAAGGGAAGCAAAAACTACAGAGGTCTTGTTTACTAAACAAGCGCAAAATTTCCCATGTTTCATCCACAATCAGGATCGGACTGGGCCGGCGGGCTACCAGGAAAAAACCTGGGCCCCACCAGCCCAGATTCGCCCCTGTCCATAATGGAACGTTCTATCTCAGTATCCCAGCACAACCACCTTGTCTATGTACCTCCAAAAGTGGTGTCTAGTACCCGTACACATAATACAAGAAGTCTGTGCGTTTCAGCCAACACCTTAAGGCGGCCATAGATGTAACAATTACTATCTTTCTTGGAAAAGATGTTTCCAAGAAAGATCGTTGGTTTCAATACACACGTGTAGAGCTGAATGGTCAGATATACATATAGAAACAATAGAATTCTACCTATATCTGATGATTCAGCACTAACAATGGCCGGTGTTTTTTGTTCCTTCAAAATTTGCCGTCCAGCCCGATTGATGAGCCGACTAATATCCAAGTCTTCTGCCAATATCGGTACCATACATGCATCGAATATTGTACGAAAATTCATTTCGTACAATATTACCTGTGCGTCTATGGCCACCTTTCCTAACGTTCAATGGAACCATTGTGATCGGATATCTGTGACTTTACTACCTCAAGGGTTTAAATGCCAGGGAATTCCCTACCACTTCCGTTGAACCGAAGCAACTCAGGGTGAAAAGTTTTCAAGGAAAAATTCTTGACTGTCCAGTTGCCTTTGACTTAATTCTACTAGATACAGTAGTATGATAGTGCCATCAATAATTACTCTTTTTTATATTACAATTTTGAATAGTATGCATTTTATTACCCCTTTAGTTTTAGTAGACTAGTAGCAGGCCTATTGCCAGTGTGTAAATGTTCTATCTTCCTGTCTCCTACTACTATTAGTTTTAGTAGACTAGTAGCAGGCCTATTGCCAGTGTGTAAATGTTCTATCTTCCTATCTCCTACTACTAGGGTGAATCTAGCTCTGGCTTACACTGAACTCACAGAGGAGTTGTACCGTCTTAGAGACCTCGCTGCTTTACAGAGTCGGTTCCTGAGGACACTGCTGGAGGAACAAGCAGGTAGGATCATGCAGCCAATAGAAGCACATTCACAGGTCTTACTGGTACCTTTTAACCAAAGAAATAAACCTCCAAATGACTGGGTTCAAATACCTATAGATTGTATGTCAGTCAGTCAAGGATATATTTGAGCAGAAGAAACAGTAGTAGAAGTAGTAGTAATAGTGGCCCAATCCTTGTGCAGGTGATGGAAGTGAATGGGTTCAATTGTCCTGCACAAGCAGAAAGGTTCAAAATGCCCCTAATGCATAATAACAAGTTGCAGCACGTATGTGAATGGATATTTATATAGCTCAATTTATACAAAGCGATGGACACTTGTGTTTATTATTCTTGAATAATATCAGATCCGCTGGAAACAGGAAACACGAGATGTATTTGGAAAGATGTTGCTGTGTATAGCTGTACAAGGCTTTATGTGTATTACTTTACTGCAATGTAATCTCGGTTTCTTTATTCTGAACATTTTTAGGTCAGAGGCATTCACCTCCACATCATCACCCTCCTTGTCCCCTGCGACATTCCCCTTCCTCTATGCGGCACTCCCCTTCTTCCCAGCGGCGCTCTCCTGCTCCCCAGTGCCCATCTCCAATCCATCAGCGGAGGTCCCCAGTGCCTCAATCTCCAGCCCACCAGCGACGCTCCCCAGTGCCACCATCTTCTCCATCACGACGGTCTCCTGTCCCAATCTCTTGTCCTTCCCCCGGACCAACTGATGTTTCCTATCCCAAGCCGGCAACCCATGAGGTGAAGGCCTCTTTCCAGGCCCGCCGGAGCTACTCGGAGATCAGTGAGGCTACCCTGTACCCACGAGCACCTCGATCCCTGTGGATGGCCACTGGCACTGCTACCTTGCCCAAGCAGCGTTCCTACAATGAATGCTATGCAGGCAGCCCCCCAGCACTCAATTGTTTCCAGGATGCTTCGCAGCAGTCCTCCGATGAAGAGGAATGGAGCCCCCCATCACCTCCTAGCCCTGAAACTGGAGCAGTACGCTGTGCATCTTTTTGTGCAGGGTTTCCCATCCCAGACATTGGCAGCAGGAGGATGTCGGCATCATATTCACGGGCAGAGCATGCACAATCCTGGCCATCTATCAATGTGAGAACTACTACTGTAGTCTTAGGCCTTTGTATAATAAGAAGTCTTTCTATCCTCATATCTAGCTTGGGCCCTCTTTGCCTTCTCCCCAGTATTAAAAATCTCATTCTGTACTATTCTCCCTACTAAAAGTCTTATTATACCTTTTTCTACAGCTGCTGATGGAAACGGTGGATTCGGAAGTAAGAAGCTGCCCTCTTTGCCAGCTGGCCTTTCCTGTCGGGTACCCAGATGATGTTCTAATCAAACACATAGACTCCCACCTGGAGAACAGCAAGATCTAAAGTAAAGGTGTTTTTATCCTACATGAGAAAGTCCCAGTCATGGCCCAGTGAGGTGCGACACTAAAACTAGACACTGATTAAAAACACAAGACAAAGTAGAACACAATCTGGTTAGATATATACACGTTGGAATGGGTACCAAGTAATAAATAATATCACAACACTCTGCCTTTGTCTATAGGCCTATAGTGAACACACCACACTGTAAAATACTACTTTTCTATCTAACATTGCACGGTATAATGATGCCGAGTATCTCTATACATTTATTATGCATTGTATAAGATGCTGAGCATCTGCATACCAATAGTGAACGCACAACACTGTATTATGATCACTGACTACGACATAAGAAACTGGAATAACACCGATAATGGACGTACGACACTTTTCAACTAGATTCGGAACGTTAGGACTCTCTGCACTGTACAGTGACATGGAGAATCTTGAAGATAGTGGCACTGTGTGCTGTATTATTCTACTTATTATTATTATTATTTCTTGCCTCCTCCTCTCTATGAAGTTGGGTTGGAGGAGCCCTTCTTGTGCCTGATTGAGTTGTCCTGCTTCTGTTCTCTGTCAGGTTGGGAAATATCTCCTGCTGTGTTGCCCATGGGAAGGAAATCTGATCTTCCTGGGAAAAGGAGAAACCGGCCTTCCAGAAACTAGGGATGCACCGAATCCAGGATTTGGTTCTGCCAGGATTGGGCCTTTTTTTAGCAGGATTCAGCTGAATTCTTCTGCCCGGCGGAACCAAATTTGAATCCTAATTTTGCATATGCAAATTAGGGGAAGGGAGGGAAATCGCGTGACTTTTTGTTAAAGTAAAAAAATGTTTTCCCCTTCCCACCGGATTCGGGTCAGTATTCAGCCAAATCTTTCACGAAGGATTCGGCCGGATCCAAAATAGTGGATTCGCTGCATCCCTACCAGAAACGTTGCAATGGACAAAAGATACACTGAGGTCCTCACTACCTTGTATTGTGGCGGCTGTCTGGGGGAGGCAGAAATACCCTCGGACGAGTAGCAGTGTGAAGAGCCGACGCAAACAAGGAAGAGACCATATCACTTAATAACGAATGTGCAATTTAAAGTCTTGTTAACCCTCTCACTGCCAGATCAGCCTGATGAGCACTGCCGTGAGTCCTCTCCTTTGCATGCAGAGAAATATCCTGGCCAGGCTATGGCATATAGGGGGTTAAATATTAAGCTTCCTTAAGGGAGTGATGTCTCCCGGACATGTTATACCTCAGCCCCAATCCTGTGTGTGACATATGTGTCTGTGTATATATATATTTATATATATATGTATATGCACGCACATAGATATATTTGTTAGTAAAATATCTACTCGTGTATATTCACCGAGCCTGCGTAACCACATCTGTACTTCTGGCTCCGCTGGTCCAATGTCTTCCCACAATTGTCAGGTTGGTGGCGTTGTCGTGAGTGGGGGGGCGGTTGTGCAGAACATTGTGTGATGTGCTCTGCATGACACAGATGTAATACGTGGCACGGCTTGATGTTCCACAGTGCTCTGCGTGAAGTTCCACGTGACGTGCTGCTCTGTGTACAACGCTACTCTGCCGGCCACTCTGCTGCCCTCACACTTCTGTCCACACTAAATCAATAAAAGTTTTTCCTTTTTTTAAATTCTCAAGTCTCTGCATCTCTTCTTGGGGATCCTACGTAATGTCTGATATGTCCAGTGGTTTGCACTACTTGTTGATTATATTTGTCGTTCTTATGGTGAAGCTCTCCCGGCCATTGTCCATAGCGTTTTTAATTTCTGTTGTGCTCCATCCACCACCACTGTGAGTCCTTTATTATTTATACAATTTCCTTGTTTCTTTTCTTGTAAATGTCAGACACACTGGTACAACCATATTGTGACCAAGTTAAAGGAGACATTTTGTGTAAAAAATAAAAATGTATAAGTGTGTTTACCATTTAGATATAGAAGAATTGTGCTTAAAAAAAAGTAGTGTTTCAGTCTGATTTATTGAATATTTCTGAAAAAAAACCCTAATAATCCCTCCCTTCAACTTCCTGCTCCCTGAATTCCCAGGCTGTGCACTCAGCTCACTGCACTGTAGGACAGGAACCAATCAGCAGCTAGCAGGACCTGATAGGGAACTGAAGCCTGTCTGTGCTTGTGTGACTGCAGGGCTGTGATTGGCTGTCCTCCTCCTATTGTGCTTGTGTCAGGGACACGCCCACCCCTCATATGAAACAAGGACCAGAGAACATCTATAGGGAGCTCCAATAAAGGGGCTATTTTTAAAGATAATATTAATTTTTAGCACCATGTAAAAGCGACACCAACTTATAACTGCCTACAAAATTAGTTTTTTTTTTCATATATCCTATATGTCTCCTTTAAAAAACACCCCGAGTTCACATTGATATTGTATAATAATCTGGGCCGGACCTAAGGCTGTAGTCCATTACACATGGTTTAAGGGCAAGGCCAGACGTGGCGTTTTTACGTTACCTTTTTTAAAAAAGAACAGCCAGGCGTAAATACGCATAAACTGCACTACCACTGAAACGAATGGAAAACGCACTATGGCAATTCACACAGGGCGCTTGCAAGCTGAAATCCGCCACAGGACGCCAGTATTGGCGTTTTTTAGCAGAAACGCCAATACGTCAAGAAACTACCAAATCAATAGACTCTATGGGATCTGCACGTTTGAAACCACACTTTGCGTAAAAATGCAGCGTATTTTAAATATGGCGTCCAAATTCTCAATGAAAACAATGAGAACAATGACAAGTGCATGTTGGGAAAAGAATCCTATGTGCTGTAAAACGCATGAAAAACGCATGCTGACGGTCGCATGTGGTTTTAGTGGCGTATTTACGCCTGGCTGTTCTTTTTTAAAAACGCCACGTCTGGCCTTGCCCTTATAGTGATGAGAGAAACAGTTCTTTCAGGGATAAAGCATTCCCCTACCAGGCATTTGTCCAGCGACTACTTTTGCATTTGCCAGGAATTCTGGGAGATTGCACTTGCAATTCTCACCAGATGTTACAATGGAGGCAAAAGAACTTTAGCACAAATCCCCCTGACTCGTGCTAGTGTCTGACAGGAGCGTTGCCTCAGGGTTTCAGGTAAAAGATTATAATATTGGGAGGGTTATTATTAGATCTTCCTAATATTTGGCAAACCCCCAACCAGGTATAATTGTAGCAATGAGCTTTAGATTTGGTGTGAAGTGGAAGTGTATGTCTCCCTACATACTGCTCAGACATACCAACCCATCACACTCCAGCAGCACTCACTCAGTCACTCACTCACTTAGTTGCTAAGTCAGTCACTCACTCAGTCACTCAGTCAAGTCACTCAGTCAGTCAGTCAGTCACTCAGTCAGTCACAGTCAGTCACTAAGTCACAGAGGCAGTCAGTCAGTCAGTCACTAAGTCAGTCAGTCAGTCACAGAGTCAGTCACTCAGTTAGTCAGGCACTAAGTCACAGAGTCAGCCAGTCACTCTCACTCAGTCAGTCTCAGAGTCAGACACTCAGTCAGTCAGTCACTCAGTCAGTCTGTGACTAACTGACTGACTCTGTGACTGACTGACTGACAGAGTGACTGACTCTGTGACTTAGTGACTGACTGAGTGACTGACTCTGTGACTTAGTGACTGACTGAGTGACTGACTCTGTGACTTAGTGACTGACTGAGTGACTGACTCTGAGACTGACTGAGTGAGAGTGACTGGCTGACTCTGTGACTTAGTGCCTGACTAACTGAGTGACTGACTCTGTGACTGACTGACTTAGTAACTGAGCGAGTGACTGACTCTGTGACTTAGTGACTGACTGAGTGACTGACTCTGTGACTGACTGACTTAGTAACTGAGCGAGTGACTGACTCTGTGACTGAGTTAGTCACTCGCTCAGTTGCTAAGTCAGTCAGTCACAGAGTCAGTCACTCAGTCAGTCACTAAGTCACAGAGTCAGTCACTCTGTCAGTCAGTCAGTCACAGAGTCAGTCACTCGCTCAGTTGCTAAGTCAGTCACTCACTCAGTCACTCAGTCAAGTCACTCAGTCAGTCAGTCACTCAGTCAGTCAGTCACTCAGTCAGTCACTAAGTCAGTAAGTCACAGAGTCAGTCACTCAGTTAGTCAGTCACTAAGTCACAGAGTCAGCCAGTCAGTCAGTCAGTCAGTCAGTCACTAAGTCACAGAGTCAGTCAGTCACAGAGTCAGTCACTCAGTCAGTCAGTCACTAAGTCACAGAGTCAGCCAGTCAGTCAGTCAGTCAGTCAGTCACTAAGTCACAGAGTCAGCCAGTCAGTCAGTCAGTCAGTCACTAAGTCACAGAGTCAGTCAGTCACAGAGTCAGTCACTCAGTCAGTCAGTCACAGAGTCAGTCAGTCAGTCAGTCAGTCAGTCACAGAGTCAGTCAGCACCTTTTATTTACGAAAATAGCAGGGGCATTGCAAGTAGGTTTCAATAAAATCAGTTGTGAGTAAATTACAAGTACAAACAGGATCTGAAAAGCAATGGTACCTTTTTTTACATCAATCAATCCTCCACTATCCCATCATGCAACGCAATTCTCTATAGTCCTCCCGCATCCCGCCATGCCTAGCGTCTCCCCGTGACTGCGCATTTCCATCTCCGTTTCCCTTCTTCAGGGCAGCCGACCAATCACTGCAGAGGGAAGGAAGACAGAAGCCAATCAGCAAGCGGTTGCTGTTGTGTTGCCACCAATCAGCGCCGTAGAGGGGCTTATCGAGTTCTTCAGCGTAGCAGGAACCGGCTGCTGCTTTCGGTTTTGTATCGTGCGGGAGGCAGAGAAGCGTCGCCAACATGGTGAGACTGGGCTGGTGGGAGGCGGGGAGTGAGTGAGAGATATTTGGGCGGTTAGGGAAGCGAGTTACAACTAGAGGGATGTGTGACTGTCCGGCTCTGTACCACACAGACACCACACAAACACCGCACAGAATCAAACGCCACACAAACACCACACAGACACCACAGAAACACCACATAGACACCACATAAACACCACACAGACTCAAACAGCACACAAATATCACACAAATACCTGTAACTATAAATGTGTGTGTGAGACTGTAATGCTCATAAACATCTGATCATGCCAATAATAGATTTGCTTTAAAGGGAACAGTAACACAAACAATGAAAGTGTCCAAAAGCAATGAAAATCGAATGTTCTGTTGTGCTGCACTGGTACAACTGGTGTGTTTGCTGCTGATACAGGAGCCCAGTCAGTGCTGCCTGCTGATTGGCTGCTATGGGTAACCACACCTGGGCAAACCTTGTCTCCTTTATTACATAACCCCCATTAGTGAACTTTCTCAAATCAATATAAATGTTTATTTTATGCTGTCACGTCTCTAGACTTGGAACCTGACCAACTGCAACACCGATGCTTAGGAAACCCTTCTACAGTTTCCAGCAACCTGACTGGTGGAGATAAATGACAATCAGGAATGTGACCACTGATGGCCAATCATGTTGCTGACAAGCCGGGACCTTCCTTAAAGGACGGTCTCAAAAAAAAATGTTTTGCCTAATAAAAGAAAACCTAATTCTAAGCAACTTTACAATATACATTCATTACACATTTTCTATGGGTTTTAAGGTATTTGTAGTATTTTTCTGCCCCATTCTATTCTCTGCCCTGGTGTAACGTAACGAACAGACTTGTTTTGCTGGAGGACACTGACTTTTGCAACATTATTTAAAAAGTAACAACCAGGAGTTAAAGCGGTAGTTCACCTTCAAACAACTAGTCGTTTTCCGATAGATCACCAGAAATAACGACTTTTTCCAATTACTTTCTATTTGAGACTGTTTTTCTAATATTTAAGTATAAAATGTAATTTTTTTTTACCTTCTAAAGCAGCTCTGGGAAGGGGGTCACCGACCCTGTAAACTGTTCTAAATTGATACATTTAGTTGATACATTTCTTATCTTTGTCCCTGAGCAGAATCTGAGTTTCATTACAGGCAGCTGTTAGAATTGATACAAAAGTTGCTAATACTCCAGAGATGCTGCTGAGAAATGTAGCAACTAATTGTAGCAACTTGTAGCAAATTGTAACTGTTCAGATGTTCTGGATCACTGAGCTGCCAGACTCGAACACCAGTAAACTTTAAAACGTTAAAAAAGAAATAATGGAAAGTAATTGAAAAAAGTCTTTATTTCTGGGGAACAATCTGAACACTACTGAACTGAAAAAAGTGTTTGGAAGGTGAACAACCCATTTAAGCAAATGCCATATGTCATATAATTTCCCTTCACAAAGGACAGTACTGATCTGAGGGTCCTAGAGTGAAGCCGTGTGTTAGAGTCCTGCAGCAGGTCGGTTACCTGCAAAAAAACGTACACCCTGCGGAATGAAGGGAGGATTTACAGGGGTCACAGGTCTCATCGTAAAACTTACCCCTTTTTAAGTTTTACGAAACTTGTTTCTGTCCCGTCTCACTTTTGATGTCACTTCCGGCTTGCAACACTGTCACTTCCTGTTTGATGGTGGTTGGCGGGTCTGGTTGCGGATAAGGCAGTTGCGGGTTTCGGGTCAGGTAGCAGATCAAAGTGGCTAAATATGGGGGTTGCGGTTCAGGTTGCGGGCTGAAAATGCGAAAATTCGGAATTGGTTCCGTGCAGGACTCTACTGTGTGTTACTAGATAGAATGGTGCATATTTAAGATACTGAATGGTAAGTAGTAGGGATGCACCGAATCCAGGATTCGGTTCGGGATTCGGCCAGGATTCGGCCTTTTTCAGCAGGATTCGGCCGAATCCTTCTGCCTGGCCGAACCGAATCCGCATATGCAAATTAGGGGCGGGAGGGAAATCACGTGACTTTTTGTCAGAAAACGAGGAAGTAAAAAATGTTTTCCCCTTCCCACCCCTAATTTGCATATGCAAATTAGGGTTCGGTTCGGTATTCGGCCGAATCTTTCACAAAGGATTCCGGGGTTCGGCCGAATCCAAAATAGTGGATTCGGTGCATCCCTAGTAAGTAGACATAGATCACAAAGAATAGGAAGTTCCAAAAGTATTGGGGGTCTCAGTGACTAAAACTCTGTATTTTCTGGCTATATGATACCTTTTTTTTTTTTGTTCTTTCTCTCCTGATCAGTCGATTATGTCGTATAATGGTGGGGCCATCATGGCCATGAAAGGGAAAGACTGTGTGGCCATTGCTGCAGACCGTCGTTTTGGGGTACAGGCACAGATGGTAACCACCGACTTTCAGAAGATCTTCCCTATGGGGGAGCGCTTGTACATTGGATTGGCTGGCCTGGCTACAGATGTTCAGACTGTGTAAGTGGGGGTGCAGATATTAGGGGAGCAGTGATATTTACAACTCAGCATGCAATGGGAGGCCTTGTGTAGAACAAAACATTAATGGGTCTCGTTTTCTTTCGCCCAATATATATCAACCAGGGCCCAGCGCTTGAAGTTCCGACTCAACCTCTATGAGCTGAAGGAAGGACGTCAGATTAAGCCCAAGACCTTCATGAGCATGGTGGCTAATCTCTTGTATGAGAGAAGGTAAGGAACGTCCAATACAGCTATGGAAACCAGTTATCCACAAAGCTCCGAATTACGGAAAGACCGTCTCCCATAGACTCCGTTTTATCCAAATTTTTAAAACCGATTCGCTTTTTCTGTGTAATAGTACTTGATCCCAACTAAGATATAATTAATCCTTATTGGAGGCAAAACCAGCCGTTTGGGTGATTTTCTAGTAGATTTAAGGCATGAAGATCCAAATTAAGGAAAGATCCGTTCTCTGGAAAACCCCAGGTCCTGAGCATTCTGGATAATAGATCCGATACCTGTATTAACATTTGTGGCTTCCGTTCTCACCTGTGTTTTATGAGACGCCCTCTTCCTTATGAACCGGAAGTTCCTTAGACCTTTTGGGTTTGTGCCTGTCTTATGGTCCCACGTTTGCTCAAATGTCTTTAGTTCAGATAAAAAACGTTATCATTCCTCATCCATGAGTGGGATGCTGGGAGTTAAAGAGCCATTAGCTGTTTCACCAACTCAAGAGCCTTACTGTTTGCTTGTCTGTGAACAACAGGCCGTAGCTTGACTGAGAGACTGGACGATGATAAGGAGAGGGATTGAATAGAAGTAACAAAAACATTATAGCATCACAGAGCAATAGTTGTGTGGCTGCCAGGGTCCTCCATTTAACAGCTGATTGAGGCAGAAGGCCGCAAATAATTTTTAAAGGTGTAGAAAATGAAGACCAACTGAAAAGTTGCTAAGGAATTTTTTTAATATGCTAGAATTTCGTTTATTTTAGACGGCTACAGAAGTATTGTATCTTTAAATAAAGTCTACTCTGGAGCAATAAATGTACTGAACTAGGCCATTTGTATTTTACTGATCTTTATATTCACTAGGTTTGGCCCTTACTACATAGAACCTGTAATTGCCGGCTTGGACCCCAAAACCTTTCAGCCTTTCATTTGTTCTCTGGATCTGATTGGATGCCCCATGGAGACTGAAGACTTTGTGGTGAGCGGAACGTGCTCGGAGCAGATGTATGGAATGTGTGAGTCCTTGTGGGAACCAGATATGGTGAGTATTGGCTTGAGTTCAATTGCTGTACAGAGACGTCTGCATTTCTTATTTAATAGGCTATAAATTGTGCAGGCAGATGTTCTGCAGCGAGTAACCCCAACTGGTTCTTGCTGTGTATAAAAGGAATGCATGCAGCGGCATAATAGTAGCACAGCCTGAGAGCTCAGAATATTCCAGGGTTTGTTTCTGGTGCTGAAACATAACTGTGCCCAAGGTTTGGGAGGGAGGAACCAGCTTTGCTATTTGGGCCAGTGTGTGGGGAGACGTTTATCTTCACAAGGATTCATTTCTTGTCACTCAAAGGAGCCAGAAGACTTGTTTGAAACAATCTCTCAAGCCATGCTCAACGCAGTGGATAGAGACGCAGTGTCGGGTATGGGAGTAGTCGTACATGTGATGTAAGTAGCACACAAATAGTTGCTCCATATGAGGCCAGTATTCTATTTGGGGGTCACACGGGGGAATATGTTATTCGTTAAAGAGCAGCTAATGGAATAACGTCCGGTTCTGCTGCAATGTTAATATTGTATATGTGCCTCATTCAGTCAGAGGGAATGGAAGCATTGGAGATGTAGGGAACATGAAATCATTTGTCTAACTCGTCTGTTCGATGGGATCAGTCAGGATGATTGTGTGCAAAGATTTTTCCACATTTATATCTAATTGACTTAGATCTCATTTTAGCACCTATGGGTATATATTAATGCATGTCTGCAGAAGGGAAAGTTATAATCAATGTGCCCTAATGTTAGGCAGTCCCAGTGATTTTAATAGGGATGTTCATCTTCTAAACACTTTCTTCAGTTTAATTGTTTGCAGATTGTTCCCCAGAAATAAAGACTTTTTTTAAAATTACTTTCAATTTTTTATTTACCATTTATTTTCAAAATCGAAGATTAATGTTGGGTGCGGGTTGAGCTCTTCTTCCTGCTCTCCCCTCCGCCACCAGGAACTGCCGGCTTCCTGCTTGATTTTTTAAAGACGTGCGCCTCCTGCCCCGCCCCTTTTGTGACATCATCGGCGGGGTGGCGCGGACCTTAAAGTGGTAGGAAGTCTGGTTCGGGCGGGTTAGGGTCAGGTGTTACCCGACCCGCACATCACTAAAACTCAGGGATTCTGCTCAGCAGAGCCAAAGAACTATATCAACTAAATGTGAATCAATTTAGAACAGTTAACAGGGTCAGCGCTTTAGAAGGTGAAAAATGAAACTTACACTTCACTATTAGAAAATAAAAAGTAATTGGAAAAAGTCTTTATTTCTGGTGAACTGTGTGAAACCAACTGAACTGGAAAAAAAGTGTTGGAAGGTGAACAACCCCTTTAAGTGAAACCCCAGTTAACAGAAAACTGCACCAGGCTGGGGTACTTCTATAGGTGCACCAAAAGGCAGTATTTTTTTCTGCTTCTTCCTACTCCTGTTGCCCCAGGCTTACACGTGCAGTAAAGTGAAAGAGGCGGCTTTTGCTCAAAGTTCAGCCTCTCACTTTACTGTGCTTGGGGCCCGGAGCAAAGAAGAGCAGAGGAACGCCCCACGAGTACCCCAGGCTGGGGATTTTTCTTGCTAACAGGAGCACTTGCCCAGGGTTATCAGGTAAGTGATAATGACAGGGACTTGCCTGACATTTGCTACCTTGCTCAGTGATTTCAACTTTCCTTTTCATTTAAAGGGGAAGTAAGCTAAATATTTACTGATTAATTCATGGGACTAAATGACCTGTACTTTTTACAGAGAGAAAGATAAAATAACCACACGGACACTAAAGGCTCGTATGGATTAACTCTCTGGCCCTGGATTCTGCCTCTGTCATATCATTTTTTTTTTCTTTTTATTAAAAAAAAACAACTAAATATCTTCTCTGAATGCCTAGTGTTTGTCTTCCATTTACCCTTTAAATAAGTAGAAGAAAAACTGGAAAGTGCTGTGTATTCCTTCTATGTTATCTACCCTATAGAACAAAGCTGCAGAGAGAGGAAAAACAATATCACTCACTTTATTAAATTGTACATTTTTTGAAGGGGGGGGTGTTAGGAGACATGGCAAAATTATCATCTCTGGAAACATTAACCTGTTCACTGCCAACACAAGACCCCAATACCACTGTGGTGTCCAGATATCCCCCCGCTTAATCCCCCATGGTTATTGCAGGGGCATTTTCTTCTAGGGATGCACCAAATCCACCATTTTGGATTTGGGCCGAATCCTTCGCAGAAGATTCGGCCGAATACCGGATCCTAATTTGCATATGCAAATTAGGGGTGGGAAGGGGATAACATTTTTTACGCGTGACAGTCACGCGATTTCCCTCCCGCTCCTAATTTGCATATGCAAATTAGGATTCAGATTTGGTTCGGCTGAATCTGAATCCTGCTGAAAGGCCGAATCCTGGCTTCGGCGCATCCCCATCCCCCCACATGTTGTAAGGATAAAGGTGGGGAGGACCAATGGTTAATGCTCACATCATTATTTAAAAAATGAAAACTGACAACCAGATATACAATGATTAATATTTCTTAAATACATACAAGTTCCAAAGTAAAAGATGACCTAAGAGATTTAAACATAAAAAAATGCATAAAAATCCCTTTTTTCTTACAAATAAAAAAAAAAAAAAAAACAATTTAGCATCATGTTAATAAAACAATACTGTCTAAACAATGAGCATTTGTAACAGAATGCTACCTTATATGTAAACAGATTACAGAACACTTTACATTAAAGACCTGGGACAGGAAAAACTGCTTCCTTTATACAATTCGCTATTCTGCAGCCTTCCGCTAGGGGGAGTGATGGGTTAAACACGACGGGTGCCTGCACGGTTGGGACCTTCTCTGCTGGGGGATGATTTATAGAAGGAATATGTTGTTGGCAGTGTTTTATATTTTCTAAAATCCAGCCAGCTTGTCAGTGTAGAAAACAGTCTGTTCCATAAATATCTGGACAGTGACACTTTTTTTTTTATCCTATTGGCTCGGTCACCCTATCCTGTCACATTTAAAGGGATCCTGTCATCGGAAAACATGTTTTTTTAAAAACGCATCAGTTAATAGTGCTACTCCAGCAGAATTCTGCACTGAAATCCATTTCTCAAAAAAACAAACAGATTTTTTTTATATTCAATTTTGAAATCTGCCATGGGGCTAGACATATTGTCAATTTCCCAGCTGCCCCTGGTCATGTGCAGAATTCAGCTGGAGCAGCACTATTAACTGATGTGTTTTGAATTTTTTTTTTTCCCATAACAGTATCCCCTTTAAGCTCTTTCACAAAACACAGGCTTTCATTTATCTGTATTATTTTCAGAGGTGACCTATGGACTCCTGTCCAAGGAATCTAAAGACTTATTAAAGATCAAGTTTGGAACCAATGTTAAGGTGAAATAATCTCCCCAAAAAGTGCTCTGGATTTTACTGAAGTTACTGCATGAAGTTCAAGGACATGTAAATGGCAATATTAATCACTTATTGGGTGATTTGGATAAGCATTGCCCTTCTAGAAACCTTAAAGGGGTTATTCACCTTTGAGTTAACTGTCAGTATGATGTAGAGAAGGATATTCTGAGACAATTTGTTTTTTTTGAGTTATTTAGCTTTTTATTCAGCAGCTCTCCAGTAGGGATGCACTGGATACGGCCTTTTTCAGCAGGATTCAGATTCGGCCGAATCCTTCTGCCCAGCCGAACCGAATTCTAATTTGCATATGCAAGTTAGGGGAAGGAAATTGCTTGACTTTGTCATAAAACAAGAAAGTAAAAAATGTTTTCATCTTCCCACCCCTAATTTGCATATGCAAATTAGGATTTGGATTCAGTTCGCTATTCTGCCAAATCTTTTGCAAAGGATTCGGGGGTTCGGCCTAATCCAAAATAGTGGAATCCATGCATCCCTACTCTCCAGTTTGCAATTTCAGCAATCGGGTTGGTAGGGTTCAAATAACCCTAGCAACCATGCATTGATATAAATAAGAGACTGGAATATAAATAGGTGAGGGTCCGAATAGAAACATGAGTAATAAAAATAAGCAATAACAATGTATTTGTAGCCTCATGGGGCATTTGTTTTTTTTTTAGATGGGATCAGTGATCCCCCATTTAAAAGAAGGAAAATAATTTAAAAAATAAATAATGAAGACCAATTGAAAAGTTTCTTGGAATTGGCCATTGTATAATACTAAAATGTAACTTAAAGGTGAACCACCCCTTTAATAATACAAGTAAAATATGAAACATTTGTATCCAGAAAACGACTATACTGCTATGTATATTTTCTATGATATTTCTCAATATTTGATCTCTGGATCTCCCCGGATGCCAGATATTATTTTGAGGGGGTAAGGGTGATATGTGGTGGTGAATACCTGAAGTACGAGGGGGTCAAACAACTGCCAAACTACAAAAATGTAAGGGGACAATTTGTCTGAAATCCTTGCAAGTTGCTGAACTACAACACTCAAAATCCTCCATGTAAGGGACTGGCAGTTGGAGGACCCAGTGAATTATAGTTCAGCAACAGGGCACTATATGTACTGACTGCACTCTAATTTATAAACTAATTTGACCCATCAGAATGACCTTTACTTTCAATATTAAAATCATGTAAAAATGCAGAAGGGGTAAGTAACGAGATCCTTCCCAGGATACCGGGAGTTGCTAGAAACAGGACATGCAGTTCATTCACACTCATGCAGACTCTCACACTCCGGCTCAAGGCGTCAGGCTAATCTCTCTGGGCAAAAGGGTGTGAGGAAGAGGAGGAAGGAGGAGTGCAGAGGACGGCGCTACATGAGGATGTTGGACATAAACTCGATGAAGCGTTTGGAATACTGCTCCGGATTCACCGTGGAGATTTCTGCCCCAGCCTGCAATGGGGAAATGGAAACAGAAGTCCTTGTCACTGATCATTTATGGGAAACACAAAGGAAAGAGTGAGAGAGTACTCGGCTACACAAGGTAGGTCTGAATTGAGATTTCCCGGGGGCCGGGGATTGGATTTGTACAAGCCGGGCTGTGACTGTACCAATAGAAGGAAATAAATCCGTAGTCGTGGCTCAAGCTTACCCCGTGCTTTACAGTTTTGGCGGCGTGTGCAGCTTTCTTCTTGGCATCGTAGGGAGTAAGAATGTCTATAATGGCCATGAAATACACTTCCTTCTTGGGAGCATCTGCAAATGATAATACATAATAACCAGTAACCTCTGAGGCGAGAAAGGAAAAACAAATGCTAAATGATATCAAACAGATCTTGTCCCTCTCTCTTTGCCAATTTAATACTACAGTGGCCACCGCAGCAAAGCCACCCAGTTCACTATATTTATCGTAGCTAAGGGCGGTGACTTTTAAACACCCGCCTACAACTCCCTGGGTGATTATAAGGCCCGGCAGTACAAAGCTTTTCAGACAATTCTCCATCCCTGTGCAACTCACTTTATTCCATTCACTCACACTCACACAAACAATGTTTTTATCCCTGTAGAACTCACTTTATTACACACACAATGATTTTCAGACAATTCTCCATCCCTGTGCAACTCACTGTCATGGCTCTTCATCGCATACACATCCACGGACGGGTCAAACTCTCCAGGTCCAAAGAACCGTGGAAAGTTGAGAAGATTTCCAGGACTGTCCGGGGGGGTTCCGTAGGAGCAAATGGGGTTCCCTGAGCCGTCCTCACACTCCTCCTCTTCTGCCCTCTCTTCCACCTCCATCTCTTCTTGCTCTGCCCGGTCCACATCATGCAGCCCAACTAACAGGCTGTAATCCATTATCTTCAGCACAGACAAAAACTAAGGGGAGGAGAATAAACATTTTTAGAAAGAGGTTCTCAGGGTAAAGAGCAATTGGGCTTAAGGGGACGTTGATTCAGACAGGGGCTCTATTGTGAAAGTAAATGTACCCCATGCTGCAAACCTGCTCTGTTTCCTTATATATATTCCATTAGGGATGCACTGAATCCACTATTTTGGATTCGGCCGAACACCCGAATCCTTCACAAAAGATTCTGCCAAATACTGAATCCTAATTTGCATAACGAAATTCGGGGTGGGAAAGGGAAACCATTTTTTACTTCCTTGTTTTCTGACAATTTCCCTCCCCGCCGCTAATTTACATATGCAAATTCGGATCGGCCTAATCCTGAATTCAGTGCATCCCTATAACCTATATGAGCTGCAGCGTTCTTACCTCCACATCTCGCTTTAACTTCTCCAGGAACATCTTCTTGTTCTCCTCCCCAACGTGCAGCTTCTGCCCCTCATTCAGAAAATCGTTATCTTTAAACGTAGGCAGGTCCTTGGCCTGTAAGTTTTATGCAACAGCTCAGAAATAGCATCGAGCAATGCGCTGCACGTGGAATGATCATTTAATACGGGTACTAAGGCTGATCTCAGGGTTTATGTTGCAGCAAATAAGTTCTTTTTCAGTGCATACAATCGTTAACAAGCCTGCACTGGATGTATAAATAGTATTGTGGCTTAATATGATGTGCATCTGAGCTCACCTTTTCTTTGCCGCTAGCTTCTCTAGACACTGTGGAGCCCTGTAGAGGAGGGAAAAAAAGCATAAATATAAGGGAGCTTGAAGCATTTCCCGCCATGTTGTTGGTGGCCTAAAAAAATTTCCCCAAATTAAAAGTAGAGACACACACAAAAACAAACAATCCTAGAGGTCCCTTCCAAATTGCACAAATTTCCCAATGCAGTCTCCTTCTCCCGTACGTTAAAGGGATACTGTCATGGGGAAAAAAAATTCAAAACACATCAGTTAATAGTGCTGCTCCAGCAGACTTCTGTACTGAAATACGTATCTCAAAAGAGCAAACAGATTTTTTTAGATTTCATTTTGAAATCTGACATGGGGCTAGACATATTGTCAGTTTTCCAGCTGCCCGTCACTCTTTACTGCTGTACTGCAAATTTGAGAGATATCACCCTCTCCCTTTCCCCCCAGCAGCCTAACAACAGAACAAGGGGAAGGTAACCAAACAGCAGCTCCCTAACACAAGATAACAGCTGCCTGGTAGATCTAAGAACAGCACTCAATAGTAAAATCCAGGTCCCACTGAGACACATTCAGTTACATTGAGTAGGAGAAACAACAGCCTGCCAGAAAGCAGTTCCATCCTAAAGTGCTGGCTCTTTCTGAAATCACATGACCAGGCAAAATGACCTGAGATGCACCTACACACCAATATTACAACTAAATACACTTGCTGCTTCAGGAATGACATTTTATGTTGAAGAGTGAATTATTTCCAGTGTAAACTAATTTAGAAATAAAAACTGCACCATAAAAATCATGACAATCCTTTTAAATGCAGAGCTGCATCATATGACACGGCCAGTCCTATGCTACTCTGTGTTTAAAGCTCAGTTATATGGGAAGGGGGTGGGTTTCCTTGTCCTTTAGACAGTCGAAGCTGTCTGCTCCCCAGATATTTATACATTGTTACCTTCAGGTCGTACTTGCGATGAACCCCAAGTCGATGACTGAATACATTTCTGGTGACAATCATGTAGGTCTCCACTCCATCCACAGTGAGTCTGTACATCCCCAGGAACTGAGGCAGCAGAGTATTTCCATGGCACTCCACTATAAACTGAGTGGAAGAGAAGGCAAAGGTTATTTTCGTGCACGGCTAAAAAAATTCTTTACTTCCTTGTTTTGTGACGAAAAGTCACATGATTTGAAGAACTTGGATTCAGTTCAGCCAGGCACAAGGATTCGGCCAAATCTGAATCCTGCTGAAAATGGCCGAATACTGAAACAGATTCTCTGGGAGGCGAGCACCAACCTGGTGGTATTTCTTTAGGATATTGTGCATCTCTGCCACATCCTCGCTGGATATTGTTTTAATGACGAACCGACGATCGTAAGTGGTGAGGAAACGCGAGCCAAACCGCCCTTGATTCTCGCTGTTTACTGGAGCGCTGCGGGTCAATGAGTTCTAAAAGGCAGATAGATAAATATCTTAGAGAGATCTTATAGTAAAAGAAACCCCAAAGCTGCTTGAAAATCCCAGCTACGTAGTGAATATCAAGAATTCAGTAAAGGAGAACTAAAGCAAGAAATCCCGGTGTGATTCCAGTCTCAGGTAGAAGGAGAGCAAGTGGAATCACTGGAGAGACTGCCATCCCTCCTGGCAATTTTAGCTTTAGTTCTGCTGTATAACTGGAGTCTATGGCAGAGTTGCAATTGGTCTCACACACCTGGTAATCCTGATCATCGATTCCAAACCTCTCTCGCAGGTTTCGGAAGACCATGGGACAGTACTCCTTGAACTTGAAACGGCTTGGCAGGTTCTCCCTACGAATAAGGGGGGTGGTTAGGCTTCATCAGGACAGTCTTCATTTAAATGCATTCGAAGAATTCGATTTTATTAAAGGCCTGGTTATCTGATCATGGTATAAGCTATGTTCTCCTGGCAGCGGTTTATATGTAGGATTAAAGAAACAGTAACACCAAAAAATTTGTGCACAGAATCCCTACTATAGTTTATATAAACATGTTGCTGTGGGGGCAGCCATTCAAGCACAGGATACACAGTACATAACAGATAAGTACTACTATAGTTTATATAAACAAGCTGCTGTGTAGCCATGGGGGCAGCCATTCAAGCACAGGATACACAGTAGATAACAGATAAGTACTACTATAGTTTATATAAACAAGCTGCTGTGTAGCCATTCAAGCACAGGATACACAGTACATAACAGATAAGTACTACTATAGTTTATATAAACAAGCTGCTGTGTAGCCATTCAAGCACAGGATACACAGTAGATAACAGATAAGTACTACTATAGTTTATATAAACAAGCTGCTGTGTAGCCATGGGGGCAGTCATTCAAGCACAGGATACACAGTAGATAACAGATAAGCTCTGTAGTATACAATGGGATTCTTCAGAAATTATGTTATCTACCGGGTATCATGTGCTTGAATAAATCTAACAAAATAACTGCCCTTTGCACAAATCCTGCATGTAGAGAGACATGATGTCTGGTGAGTTTAATAGAGTGAGCTCTAATACATCTTCTAGGCAAAAGGAGCCCCCCTATAAGATATATTGGATGTAACTGTCAGTGAATATCTGACACCCAACTGCTGCATGAAGACAGAATGAAGAGAAACAGATGCTGAGAGAGGAATAGTGAAGATAAACTTGATTATTTTAGAAATGATGCAGAATCTTTAATTTGATTGTATTTAGAAGTTTCTTATTTCAGTACGAGGAAGCTTATATAAAATTTTCATTTTCGAAATAGTTCCCCTTTAAGCAGATCCAAGAAGTGCCCTAGTCATCTCTTACTGTCCCCCCTCAGGTACAAAGAAGGGAGGTTTAGCTCAAGGGATTTATTTCCCATCAGCATCGCCATTCTTCCTTACATCCCTCCTGCCCTGGATTATTGGGGAGTCAGAGCCCGTCTCTATAGCAGCATCTTTATCTGCACCTCATTCAGGATGCAGGTTGCTTAGCAACCAATGGACCCCCTGCTCTTCTAACTTACTTGTTGAAAAGGTGATTGTCCACTTTAATTTTACTGTAGGCTTTAAAGTCATCCGGCATCAGCATGACAGGAGCGGGGACATTGCTCAACTCATTGACCTGAAATGAATGAAGCAAAGCATCATGGGACGTAGCTCTCTCGTTCTTCACCAACACTGGAAATACGTTTCATTTTCAGCTTTTATACTGAGCAGGGGGTGCAGACACCCCTTTAACTTAATTATGTTAGCAGTTTTGTCTATTGCTAGTTATTTTTAATAGTTTTGCCTCATCTGACTGTTTCCAAATGGGGGGAGGGGGTCACTGACCCTGGCAACCGTTACCTATTGCTCAGCAAGGCAACAATTTTACTGTTACCTTTTATTCTTTATTTTTCTATTCAGGCCCTTTCTGATTTATCTCCTAGTCTCTCACTCAAAGCACTGCCTTGTTACTAGGGTAACTGCAACCCTAGCAACCAGTGAGGTGCTGAAACCCCAAAGTGGAGAAGGGATGAACATAAAGCTTATTAATAAGCATTAAAGGGTAATAAGTCTTAATAAAGGGTAACTTAATCACTTAAATCAAGCCATACAAGGGGGTGGGGTCTTAATGATCCAGTTTAAGGAGGCAATTAGGAAATCTAGAGGTGGTATGTCAGTGGCGCAGTACAACAAACACCCCCCAAATGTATCCATGAAATTCATTTACTTCTACTGAACAGGGATTGGGGGGGCAGTTGGAAGGGGCACAGGGATTGGGGGGGAGGGATTGGGGGGGCAGTTGGAAGGGGCACAGGGATTGGGGGGTTAGAGGGGCAGTTGGAAGGGGTAGATTAAGAGGCACAGGGATTGGATGATCAGAGGAAGAGGCACAGATATTGGAGGGGCAGTTGGAAGGGGCACAGGGATTGGAGGATCAGAGGGATTATATTGCCAGGCGGCTGCCCCTCACCGTATGGTTGACCCCCCACATGAGGACACTAAGGAGCGGCTCACTGGCGCGGAACAACTTCACTTTCTGACACACGAAATGTTTCTTCTTGGTTTTAGTTTTACTGGCGCTGCCAATGATGGAAATTGCGCCTCCGCCGCCCCCGCCGTTCGAGGCCATGACGTTCTCCCGAGATCCCTCCGCTGCTGCCGGCCCTTCACTCTCGCGCTTCCCTCCCTCCCGGGGAACCGGCCTCTGTCAGCAGCCGCTCATACCCCCGGTCCCCCGGCCTCTCCTCTCCCAACTGCCGCCGCTTTCCCTCTCACAGGCCCCGGAGCAGCCGCTAATCCACAACACTGCGCCCAGTCCGTTCGGCTGTCGCTCCTGATGGTGAAGGTGCGTCGGTTCCTCCCGGTGCAGCGCAAGTCTCGCTCCACTGGTTCCGGTCCGGCCCCCAGATCCGGGCAAGATGGCGGCCAGCAGAGAGGCGGGGCGGGCGGTGGCACCTCACAACTAACACGGGGGCGCGCGAGCGTTGGGGGAGAAGGACAAGGGGCGTTTGGAGGTGGAACTGGTCTGCGCTACATTAGGGGGAGGCCTCCGAGTAATTAGTGGAACCCACAACCTAGACTGATAAAAGTAGTGACACAAGGGAGGAGGGTGAGCTCCCCCGCCAGCCGCAGTGTAATGGTACGTCCCAGAGCAAAGTGACAGGTCCCATGAGTGACAGGCGGCTCCACAGGCTCCTTCTCTTCCCACTGGAACAACGTGTGTGACTTCCCCTCATGTACTGACTCTTATACCGACACTAATACTGACTCTTATACTGACACATCTCCTCCCTTATCTCCCACACTGACGGACAGTGACTGGGATCTGCCTCAGGGAAGAGATTATGATCCCACCGGGACCCCGTAGTCTCCATATAGTCACCTGGTCACCATAGCAACTGTTTACTCACTGCCTTATTATTTCTCCTTTACTTGTTTGGGTTTCATACGGGGAAATGATTATTCTCTCATCTCTTCTGTCAGTCACTCTCACTGATCCTCATTATTTTACTTCTTTCAGTCACTTCTTTTTTGTTGGGGGGAAAGGAGTAAAGGGGGAACGAAGGGAAATTGGGGAAATGAGGGGAATTGGGGGGAAAGGAGTAAAGGGGGAATGGAGGGGTATTGGGGGAAAGGAGGGAAATTGGGGAAAGGAGGGGAATTGGGGGGAACGGGGGTATTAGGGGGAAAGGAGGGAAATTGGGGAGAAAGGAGGGGAATTGGGGGAAAGGAGGGGAATTGGGGGAAAGGAGGGGAATTGGGGGGGAAAGGAGCAAAGGGGGAAATGAGGGGAATTGGGGGGAAAGGAGGTCAATTAGGGGGAAAGGAGTAAAGGGGGAATGGAGGGGTATTGGGGGAAAGGAGGGAAATTGGGGAAAGGAGGGGAATTGGGGGGAACGGGGGTATTAGGGGGAAAGGAGGGAAATTGGGGAGAAAGGAGGGGAATTGGGAGAAAGGAGGGGAATTGGGGGGGAAAGGAGCAAAGGGGGAAATGAGGGGAATTGGGGGGAAAGGAGGTCAATTAGGGGGAAAGGAGTAAAGGGGGAATGGAGGGGTATTGGGGAAAGGAGGGAAATTGGGGAAAGGAGGGGAATTGGGGGGAACGGGGTATTAGGGGGAAAGGAGGGAAATTGGGGAGAAAGGAGGGGAATTGGGGGAAAGGAGGGGAATTGGGGGGGAAAGGAGCAAAGGGGGAAATGAGGGGAATTGGGGGGAAAGGAGGTCAATTAGGGGGAAAGGAGTAAAGGGGGAATGGAGGGGTATTGGGGGAAAGGAGGGAAATTGGGGAAAGGAGGGGAATTGGGGGGAACGGGGGTATTAGGGGGAAAGGAGGGAAATTGGGGAGAAAGGAGGGGAATTGGGGGAAAGGATTAAAGGGGGAACGTAGGCGTATTAGGGGGAGGGAAATTGGGGAAAAGGAGGAGAATTGGGGGGGAAAGGAGCAAAGGGGGAATGGAGGGGAATTGGGGTGGGAAGGAATGGGAACTGGGGGGATGGAGAAGGGGAATTGGGGGTTGAGGGATTAGGATATTTAGGAAATGTTATATCACTTAGTTGATTGATTTAAAGGAACTGGGGGGATAGAATAAGATTAGGAGTGGGATGGAGTAGAATATTTGATTATATTAGTGAGTATCAGGATGTAGAGGAGAATCAGTGAGACGGGACAGAGAGGGGCAACTGGGATTAAAGTGGCAGATTAAAAACATAAATAGTCATTCCTTTATAATATTGACATTATTTTAGGTTAAGTATTGGTTAAAGTAAGTCAAATGAACCCTGTAGAGAAAACATACACACATATATATATATAATATCTCTCTCATATGAAAACACTATAATATATACAGTATGTGTGTGATTAGAGAAGCAGTGAGTCTGTGAATAAGAAGTTGGAATTTTGGGCTAAGGACACAGATGCTGAGTGACTGTAGGAATGTCTGGGCTGTGACACCTCAGTCAGATACACTAATATTTTACACTTACATTTATTACACGAGGGTAAGAGAAACGCAAATCCAGCAGAGGGGGTATAGCTCAGTGGTAGAGCATTCGACTGCAGATCGAGAGGTCCCTGGTTCAAATCCGGGTGCCCCCTTCACATGTTTTGTTTTATTTTTAACACCTTCTTTGCCCAATTGTATTACACATCAGCATCTCCTTATTACTGTCCAACAATGAGCCCCTATCGCCCACTTCATTTCAATGTCAATGTCATTGCTGCTGCTTAAGAAGTCCCTTTAAATCCCACGTGATCCCATTCGGGGTTCCAAGCCTCTTTTTGATGTCCTTTTCTTCCGGGCGCGGCGTGATGACGTCCCCAACAGCGCGCCGTTTAGTTTGATGCTGACTGGAGAGGCGAGAGGGATAAAGAGTCGCTGGAGCCATGGGAGGGGGAGATCTGGTAAAGTATAACGGGGCCACAACATTGACTTATATATCGGTGTAACCGGGACATACACTGAGTCTGCGCAGTCTCCTTCACTTACTTATTATTAGACTCCACTGTCAAGTCTCCTATACAGACGGATTGTCTGACGCTTTATGTTTTATTCTTTCTGCTTTTTGTTCCCCTTTAAATTAATTGTCAGTCTCATGTACAGAGGGAGATTCTGAGACCATTTATAATTGGTTTTTGACTTATTTAGCTTTTTATTCAGCAGCTCTCTAGTTTGTAATGTCAGCCATTTGGTTGCTAGGCTTCAAATTCCCCTAGCAACCATGCACAGAGACTGGAGGATGAATAGGAGATGCAATAATAATTAGTTTGTAGCCTGGCACAGCAATTGTTTATTTAGATGGGGCAGTGACCCCTTTTTTATTCAGCAGCTCTCCAGTTTGTAATTTCAGCAGTCTGGTTGCTAAGGTCCAAATCCCCCTAGCAACCATGCACTGATTTAAATAAGAGACTGGAATATGAATAGGAGAGGCCTGAATAGAAAGATGAAAGATTTCAGCAGCTATGTGGTTGCTAAGGCCCAAATTCCCCCAGCAACCATGCATTGATTTGAATAAGAGACTGGAATATGAATAGGAGAGGCCTGAATAGAAAGATGGAAGATTTCAGCAGGTATCTGGTTGCTAGGACCCAAATTCCCCTAGCAACCATGCAGGGAGAGGCCTGAATAGAAAGATGAGGAATAAAAAGTAGCAATAACAATAAATTTGTAGCCTTAGGGCAGAGACACACATGAAGATTCTCCTGGAAACAAATCGGCTCTTCATTCGGGCGACTTATCTCCCCAAACTGCCTCCTGCCGGTTAGAATGTAAATCACCAGTGGGATGGTACTCGGGTTGCCTCACGAGGAAACTTCGGGCGACTTCGGAAAACAAATCACATCCCGCCGGTGATTTCGATTCTAGCAGACGAGAGACAGTTTGGGGAGATTAGTCGCCCGAAGAAGACGCAATTTGTCGCCGGACAATTATTTCTCCCCGAATCTGAGCGTGTGTTTCTGCCCTTAAAGAGCATTTGCTTTTTAGATGGGGTCTGTGACCCCCCCCCCATTGGAAAGCTGCAAAGAGTCAGAAAAAGAAGGCAAAAACTATGGGGAAAAAAAAAGGAATTGGCCATTCTATAACATACTAAAAGTCAACATAAAGGTGAACCTCCCCTTTAACTCTCTAGATTTCCTTCATAGGTTTCTCCCGGCCTATAAAGCGATCCAGTGGCAGGAGTGTAGCGGCGTCTTTATCCTCTACTGCAACTCCCTGCGACTCCCTGCAACCCCTAACCCTCAATGTAGGACTGGAAAGAGTCAGGAAAATAAGCAAATCATTCGACCGCAAGAATTAAAAAAGAATAAATGTAATAAAAAATAGAATGCAGTGTTGCCCTGCTGTGTTATAGAATGGCCAATTCTAAGCTAGGGATGCACACCCGAATCCATCGAGAAAGACTCGGCCGAATACCGAACCAAATCCTAATTTACATATGCAAATTAGGGGTGGGAAGGGGAAAACATTTTTTATTTTCTTGTTTTGTGACAAAAAGTCACGCGATTTCCATCCCAGCCCCTAATTTGCACATGCAAACTAGGATTCAGCAGGGCAGAAAGATTCGGCCGAATCCTGCTGAAAAAAGGCCAAATCCCGAAACAAATCCTGATTCAGTCCATCCCTATTCTAAGCAACTTTTCAATTGGTCTTCATTATTTATTATGGATGCACCAAATCCACTATTTTGGATTTGGCCAAACTCCCAAATCCTTCACAAAATATTCGGCCAAATTCTGAATCCTAATTTCTATATTCAAATTAGGGGTAGGAAGGGAAAAACAGATTTTACTTACTTGTTTTGTGACAAAAAGTCACATGATTGCCCTCCCTGTCCCTAATTTGCATATGCAAATTAGGATTCCGATTCTGTTCGGTCGAATCCTGGCTGAATCTCGAACTGAATCCTGGATTTGGTGCATCCCTGTTTATTTTTTTGTAGTTTTTGATTTGTCGCTTTCAAACAAGGGTCACTGACCCCATCTAAAAAAAACAAAAAAACAAATGCTTTGTAAGGTGGCACTTTATAATTATAATTATTACTTTTTATCACTTGTCTTCTGTTCAGTCCCTCTCCAATTTATATTCTCATCACTTATTCAAATCGGTGCATGGTTGCTAGGGGAATTTGGACCTTAGCAACCAGACAGCTGAAACTGCAAACTGGAGAGCTGCTGAATAAAAAGCTAAATAAGTCAAAAACCAGAAATAATAAAAAATGAAAACCAATTGCAAAGTGTCTCAGAATGTCCCTCTGTACATCATACTAACAGTTAATTTAAAGGGGAACAAACCCTTTGAAATCCCATGACTGCAGCATATACTGGATTATTACTGGATTATTTCTCTGTCTCATTGGCTCCTACTGACTTTGTTTCTCCGTCTGTCCCTGGTCAGAACCTGAAGAAGAGCTGGCACCCCCAGACCCTCCGTAATGTGGAGAAGGTGTGGAAAGCGGAACAGAAACATGAGGCCGAGAGGAAGAAGATCGAGGAGCTACAGAAGGAGCTGCGGGAGGAGCGAGCAAGGGAGGAGATGCAGCGATACGCCGAGGACACGGGCGCGGTTAAGTAAGATGGAAACCCAACGATTCTTTCATTTTGTTCGGGCAGTGACCCATTGGGTGACCCGTGTTCTTTGTTCTTCTCAGGAAAAAAGATGATAAACTGGACTGGATGTACCAAGGCCCAGGGGGTGCAGTGAATCGCGAGGAATATCTGCTGGGGAGACCCGTGGACAAATACATCCTGGATAAAATGAAGGACCCCGAGAGCGGCCCCTCCTCTGAGACCGGACTCCTCCCCGGCTCCATATTCTCAGCAGCCGGAGCCAATTCCACCCTAGACATGGCCAACAAGATCCGTGAGGATCCGCTCTTCATGATCCGGTAATTCTTGTTCTCCGGTCACAACATTACAAATCTAAACGTGTAGTTCAACTTTACATTAAAGGCTTTGATCACCTTCCAAACACTTTGTTTATGGTGAACAATCTGAAAACAACAAGTCTTTTTTCAGTTACTTTCCGTTATTTATTTTTTACCTTTCTCCAAAAATGTAAGTTTAATATTTGTGTCTCTGGTGTCTCAGTCTGGCAGCTCAGTGATCCAGGAGCATCTGAACTGTTACAATTTGCTACATTTAGTTGCTACATTTAGTTGCTGCAATTAGTTGCTGCAATTAGTTGCTGCAATTAGTTGCTACATTTAGTTGATACATTTAGTTGCTGCAATTAGTTGCTACATATAGTTGCTACATTTAGTTGCTACAATTAGATGCTACAATCAGTTACTACATTAAGGGTTAGTTCACACGAGGAGATTCGGGGAGATTTTGTCGCCTGGCGACTATTCGCCTCTTTTTCTGGGCAATGATCTCCCCAAACTGCCTCCTCGTGTCTTCGAACTTCGGGCGACTTCTGAAAACGCAGCGCTGCGTGTGCTTTAGCGCAGGCGACTTTTCATTATAGCGGACAGGAAGACACAAGGAGGCAGTTCGGGGAGATTGTCGCCCAGAAGAAGAGGCGAATAGTCGCCAGGCGACAAAATCTCCCCGAATCTCCTTGTGTGAACTAACCCTTAGTTGCTACAATCAGTTGCTACATTTAGCTGCTACATTTAGCTGCTACATTTAGTTGCTACATTTAGTTGCTACATTTAGTTGCTACATTTAGTTGCTACATTTAGTTGCTACAATTATTTGATAAGTTTAGTTGCAACATTTAGTTGATCCATTTCTCAGCAGCATCTCTGGAGTATCAGTAACTATTGTATCAATTCTAACAGCTGCCTGTAATGATTCTCAGGGATTCTGTTCAGCAGGGACAAAGATAAGAAATGTATCAACTGAATGTATCAATTTAGAACAGTTTAGAGGGTCGGCGACCCCCTCCCAGAGCTGCTAAAGGGTCAGGGCACATGCTCAGATTCGGGGAAATTGATAGCCCAGGAACAAATCTCCTCTTCTTCGGTGCAACTAATCTCCCCTAATTGCCTTCCCGTCGGCTAGAATGGAATTGCCGGCAGGATGGCATTCGGAGCGATTCGTTTTCCGGTTTCCTCCCAAGGCAACTTCGGAAAACGAAGTGCTGCAAGTGCCATCGCGGGAAGGCAGTTTGGGGAGATTGTCACCCCGAAGAAGAGATTTGTTTACGGGGCAACTAATCTTCCTGAATCCGCCTGTGTGTCCTGACCCTTAAACACAGGATTGTCTCAGTTTGTGTTTGAGTAAGTGCTACGTCCTATGAAGCCGCATTAGATCCAGTTGAGCTGAAGCTTTGGTCTGAATCCAGTAAAGAAGCAGAACAACCTTCAGCAAATCAGCCCGGGAGCATTAGTCAGAGTCGCTGTATAAAATGTAATGACTTGTCGTCTTAGTTGCACTTTGGAATTTTACAGGAAGAGAGAAGATGAGAAAAAGAGAGAAGTCCTGAAAAATCCTGTGAAGATGAAGAAGATTAGAGAAATGGTGAGCGGATTCCGCTTCTACTTAAATGACTTTATCTCTGCTGCATAGAAACAATATTTATATAAGTTTTGGCTTCTCTTAATTAGCAAGCCTTTAATTAGCATTAAATATCCTTTTAGTACTGGGACTGCTCTAACTCTGTACTGGACAAGACTTCTTGATAAACTTGATTCACTTTCAATCTGCCTGTGAATTAGAAAACGAAGCTTGTGCCGACTTCTCGATAAACTTGCCTGAATTCAAAAATATCCTTTTAGTAAAGGCAACGGACGCCTGACTTCTCCGACTCTTTAAACTCACAGCTGCAGAACAGCCTGGAGCAAAAGAGCAAGAAGAAGAAGAAGGAGAAGAAGAAGCGGAGAAAGGAGAGAAGGGCAGAGTCCAGCAGTGAGGAGGACAGCGGTGATGAAGAGGAAGACCATTGCAGGAATAGGTAGGGGTTTAGGGTTCAACTAGAGAAAACACAATGGACTGGGAGACATTATGGATTCTAGAAAGGAAAACATTGGGTACTAAGGAATTTCTGGAGGGGTTGATGGCTGTAGAAACTGCAAAGTTACCCCTTAATCATCAGACAGGAGTATTTGGCTTATGGAGAAGGGTTAGAATATTTGGACAACATAAGAAATGGTTACAGTGATAATGGTTGGGAAGGTAAGAAGAGAGGCGGAGTGAGGGTTTTTGGGAGGAATAAGGAGTCTGATGTGAAAGAAGAGAAGTGTGAGGAAGGTGAGTATGAGGGTTGCTGGGTTGGATACTGTGTTAGGCCAGAGGGAATTTGCTGGTAAGGAGAAGAGATGGGTGAGAAATGCTGTGAAATCCAAATGCCTTTATGGCAAAGTTCAGAGTTCAAAGCTTCAGACGAGAGAAGGGTTAATTTAGTGCCATCTAATGGTTCTCACACAGAAATGACTCCACAGCATTTGATACATCTGCTAAGGGGTTAAACATAATTGGTTTATTGAGTGCAGCTCCCAATCAAACAACGTGTTGATTGGTCCTGGCACTATAAATCGATTACACAGATAATCTCACTCCTTCTACTCATTTGTTTCCTCTTTATTTACTTTTATTAATGTCGGTCGTATTCTCTCCCCTCAGGTCTCGCAAGCAACGCAAACGTTCTCCTTCCCCCCAAGCTCGACACAGGGAGTCTGGATACGGCCTCCAGGTCACTTACCTCCAGTTGCTGGACTTGCTCATACGCTGGGAATGTACAGGGGGGAGGAGGAGGAGGATGAGGTTGAGGAGAAGGACGGGGTTGAGGAGGAGAAGGAGGAGGTTGAGGATAAGGAGGGGGTTGAGGAGGAGGATAAGGAGGATGAGGTTGAGGAGGAGAAGGAGGAGGAGGTTGAGGAGGACGAGGAGGAAGAGGAGGATGAGGATAAGTAGGAGGATGATGATGAGGAGGAGGAGGACAAGTAGTAGTAGGTTTGATTGGGAATAAATCGGCCTTCATTGCTATTTGCACCAAGCAGCTCAGAGAGTATCCGGGTAAGTAACGAGTATCCAATATATTCAATAAATTAAGCTAAGAGCTGCCAGACTGCAAGAACTTTCAGGGTTTAGTGAAGCATGCTGGGAACAAGGGGCAAGGATCGGAGGTTGCCACATAATTGTCACGGAGCAGTGTTACTTGTCTCACAGGTCAGAGATCATGGACAAGTCAGCAGAGGAGGCCACACACATAAGGACAGAGCCCGGGCACATTCTCAGAGCCCCCACCGTGACCGCAAGGGGCAAGTATTCAACTACCAGGCACAGGGCACATTATAAATATCTGTCGGCTGTGCAAAACCTTCAGGGAAATATCTGTACTAGTGATACACCGAGTACTAAATCCTCTGACAACCCGTTTATTAGGGATGCACTGAATCCAGGATTCGGTTCCGGATTTGGCCTTTTTCAGCAGGGTTCACATTCAGCCGAATCCTTCTGCCCAGCATATGCAAATTAGGGGCAGGGAGGGAAATTGCGTGACTTTTTGTCACAAAACGAGAAAACAATATTTTCCCCTGCCACTCCTAATTTGCATATGCAAATCAGGATTCGGTTCGGTATTCGGACAAATCTTTCGCAAAGGATTCGGGGGTTCGGCCGAATCCAAAATAGTTTTTTTGGTGCATCCCTAACTTTTATCCCAATAGCAACAGAAATAAAGGTTTGGCCAGACTGCCCAGACATTACAGCTTCAGATTTTGCTCTACTAAACACAAAAGTTTCAGCCAAATCTGAATCTTGGAATCAGTGATTTAATTTGCTCAATTCCCAAAACAACTCCTGCATTCGGCACATTTTTCTCGACTCGGCCGAGTCTCCCAGGGAAAAGAAAAATGTTTTGTGTTGATCCCTGGGAGGTGCGGTCACATATTGGGACCACAAAGAAAGTTGGAGACTGCTCAGTTGGCTTTCATTTTGATCTCTTTGGCTGAGCTTGAGACAACAAGAGCCGCGTTTTCTAATAAAGTGACACTTTATCTTTTGTCATTTCCCCACGCAGGTCTAAGACAGGGGGCTCATACGGAGGCCGGAAAAGGAGCCCCTCCCCACAGAAACAAGAGCCGTACAGGAGACAGCGGCCTTCGGGTTATACCAAGTAAGAGCTTTGCACCAAACTGCAGTAGCAGAGACTCTCCAGTTCTATCACTCGTCGCATATATGTTCCTCTCGTGAACTGCAACTCCCACGTGCTCTCAGATGTTATGTTATAGGCTGGAGTTTAAAGCAGCTGGAGCCCCATAAATATTAAACTAAATATATGTCCCTTGTAGTGGAACATTAACTTTGTCTAAAAAATACACACACATATATATATATAATGTATATGTTCTGAGTAGGGATGCACCGAATCCAGGATTCAGTTCGGGATTCGGCCAGGATTCGGCCTTTTTCAGCAGGATTCGGATTCGGCCGAATCCTTCTGCCCGGCCAAACCGAATCCTAATTTGCATATGCAAATTAGGGGCGGGGAGGGAAATTGCGTGACTTTTTGTCACAAAACAAGGAAGTAAAGAATATTTTCCCCTTTCAACCCTAATTTGCATATGCAAATTAGGGTTCGGATTCGGTTCGGTATTCGGACGAATCTTTCACAAAGGATTCGGGGGTTCGGCCGAATCCAAAATAGTGGATTCAGTGCATCCCTAGTTCTGAGTAAGGTAATTCTAGTGGAGGAACTACTGAGACTACTGCTTGTTTCCCTGTGCAGCTGGATTAATCCTTATAATGCTCACTAAATACAGGGATATAATTAGGGATGCACCAAATCCACTATTTTGGATTCGGCCAAACCCCCAAATCCTTTATGACCGAGAACCGAATCCGAACCGGGTGGGAAGGGGAAAACATTTTTTACTTCCTTGATTTGTGACAAAAAGTCACACGATTTCCCTCCCCGCCCCTAACTTGCATATGCAAATTCGGTTCGGCCAGGCAGGAGGATTCGGCCGAATCCAAATCCTGCTGAGAAAGTCTGAAACCTGGCCGAATCCCGAACCGAATCCTGGATTCAGTGCATCCCTAGATATAATGAGGCAAAAAGCGCCTTGTGTTGAAGGGCAAGTGCCAGGCTTGATGCCCCTCCTGTGCCCGTGTATTGACGGTATTGATGGTTTGGGGCGCAGTCTCAGTTCTGCTTTATCTCCTCCTTAAGGAAACTCTCAGCTGAGGAGCTTGAACGGCGGAGGCAGGAGATGATGGAAGATGCCCAACAGCGGGAGAAGGAAAGAGAGCGGAATGTCAGAAGGTTCTATCAGGAGGAAGAGAAAGAGGAGGAGAAGGACAGACCAAAGAAGGAGAGCAAGTTTATACAGTAAGGAATGAAACCGAATATTTGGCATCTCAAAAACCTTCTAACACAAAGAAACCTCTGGTTTAGGAGCAACTCATTTCTGCTTATAAATAACAATGAAAAACCGCCAGTTGCAGGTTGAGCTCAAATTTTATTGGTTGTTATGAGTTACTGGCCAGTGTTTATAAATGAGCCCAAGTAGTACTTTTTGCTTATTCTTTACAATACTAGAGATCCATCTGGGAGTAAAACACTTGCACCAACATATTGTCTTGTTCAAACAAATTGCATTTAGCTGCAGTGTATCCTGAGTGGACTTGTTTTAGACCAATCCAGTTCCAATCCAAGGGAATGTGCCATATGTCAGGGATTCTAATGTTTTACCTGATACCCTGGGCCAGTGACACTCGCTAGTGGGCAACCCTCTTGCTTTGTGCACGTGTGCAGTAGAGTTAAACCCGGACTTTAACAACAACATAAAAACTGATTTCACTTTAATGCACATGTGCGACTGCTGGATTTTGAAGAAGGAAGAGAATCCCTCGCACACAAATGTCCCGACTGCTGCAGTTTTCTGGTAACTGGAGCACCAGCCCGGGGTATTGGCTCATTACAATCCTTGGGGTGCCCTAACATTTGCCACTTCTCCTTTAAAATGTCTATTGGTTGTAGTTGTGACACTTTTATTTCACCTGTTGGTTCTTCAAAGCAGCAGTGAGCGAAAGAAGTTCATCAAATTCCGCTTCTCCTGTTGTTGCAGTCGGGATACTACTGATCCCGTAGCCTTTGTTAATATCCGCTCTTCTTATTACAGGGGAAAGGGGGTAACGGTAAACTAGAATAAAGATCTGCTATTGCTTTATACTGAAACATATTAGATACAGGTATGGGACCTGTTATCCGGAATGCTCCGGACCTGGGCTTTGACCATTTCCGTAATTTGGATCTCATTGCCTTAAAGGGATACTGTCATGGGAAAAATTTTTTTTTCCAAAATGAATCAGTTAATAGTGCTGCTCCAGCAGAATTCTGCACTGAAATCCATTTCTCAAAAGAGCAAACAGATTTTTTTATATTCAATTTTAAAATCTGACATGGGGCTAGACATTTTGTCAATTTCCCAGCTGCCCCTGGTCATGTGACTTGTGCCTGCACTTTAGGAGAGAAATGCTTTCTGGCAGGCTGCTGTTTTTCCTTCTCAATGTAACTGAATGTGTCTCAGTGAGACCTGGATTTTACTATTGAGTGTTGTTCTTAGATCTACCAGGCAGCTGTTATCTTGTGTAAGGGCTGGGACACACTGGGCGATTTGGGGAGATTTAGTCGCCTGGCGACTAATCGGCGCGACTTTCCACGACCAATCTTCCCCGAATGCCTCCCCTCGCTCTGCGCCTGGCTAAAATTAAAAATCGCCTGCGCTAATCACACGCGGCGATTCATTTTCCGAAGTTGCCCGAAGTTTCGCCCGAGGCATTCGGGGAAGATTGGTCATGGAAAGTCGCGGCGATTAGTCGCCAGGCGACTAAATCTCCCCAAATCGCCCAGTGTGTCCCAGCCCTTAGGGAGCTGTTATCTGGTTACCTTCCCATTGTTATTTTGTTTGGCTGCTGGGGGGGGGAAAGGGAGGGGGGTGATATCACTCCAACTTGCAGTACAGCAGTAAAGAGTGATTGAAGTTTATCAGAGCACAAGTCACATGACTTGGAGCAGCTGGGAAATTGACAATATGTCTAGCCCCATGTCAGATTTTAAAATTGAATATAAAAAAATCTGTTTGCTCTTTTGAGAAATGGATTTCAGTGCAGAATTCTGCTGGAGCAGCACTATTAACTGATTCATTTTGAAAACAAATTTTTTTTTTCCCATGACAGTATCCCTTTAAGTCTACTAGAAAATCATATAAACATGATTTTGCCTCCAATAAGGATTAATTATATCTTAGTTGGGATCAAGTACAAGTGACTGTTTTATTATCACACAGAAAAAGGGAAATCATTTTTAAATTAAATTTGGATTCTTTGATTATCATGGAGTCTGTGGGAGACAGAAATTCTGGATAACGAGTTCCCGATAACGGATCCCACACCTGTATTTAATGAAAAGAATAGATATTAATGGATCATTCTATTCAGTAACGACGACTTCTATCCTGTCTCCGCTTTCAAGTTATTTATTTGCGGAGCAAAATGAGACCGAATCGCAGCACCTCCCTGGAAAACGATGTTTTTGGCTAAATTCAGGGACTTTTTGTTAACGGTTTGGTTTTTGTATCCGTCTGTCCCGCAGTCAAATGAAGCTCGAGAGCGCGGCCTCTTCATCAGTCGAGGATCGAGTCAAACGAAACATTCACGGGATCCAACGTACGTCTGCCGCCCTGGAAAGGAACTTTATGAAACGATGAATTCTCATTCGTCCGTGGCCTCCAGCAATCAAACGTGGCTCATATAATGATTCACGGATGTTTCTTTATCTCCTCCAGAAAGAACAAGGGAACCATTTAATCCCCTTCTTTCTCATATGGATATTTCTCCCTCTCGCTGTGACATAGTAAATTGCCCAAAGTCCCTGGAATTTCCCCTTTGTTTCCGACTCACAAAACTCGTTCTCCTTCGAGTGCAACAGGCGAGAAATCGATCAAAAATGTCTCGTTTGCTGCAACGTGATGTTTAAATACTTTGTTTTTTAACTGGGATTTTATACTCTCTCCAAGCGCATAAACCTGGCAGAATCTGTCCCTTTTAACTAGGGATGTACTAAATCCAGGATTCAATTCGGGATTCGGCCTTTTCAGCAGGGTCTGAATTTGTACAAAAAACATATGCAAATTAGGATTCGGTTCGGTATTCGGCCGAATCCAAAATCGTGGATTCGGTGCATCCCTAGTTTTAACAGTGGGGAAGATGCAGAGAGGCTTTATATTTGGTGCTGAGCCTTCCTGGATCACTAACACGGCTTTCATTAGCCATTCATGTGGCCACTGATCCTGCTGGTGGGAGGAGCTTTCCTCTTGGATTTCATTAAATATCATCTGTCAGACGTGTTGGGATAATCAAAGTTCTTTCTGTCATTCCTCCATGAAATGGTGCTGATCTCATACTGTGTGTATATACTCGGCTTTTACTTTGTTCATTTTTTATTAAAGGATTCTCTTTTATACTTCAAATATATACCTTTAATCCTTGTAAAGGACTTGACACTTGTTTAAAAAAAATAAGAATGTACCAGTGCATTATACTCATTTAGATATAGAAGAATTGAGCTTAAAAAAGTAATGTTTCAGGCTGATTTATTGAATATTTCTGCAAAACCCCCTAATAATCCCTCCCTTCTCTTCCACTTGCTGCTCCCTGAATTCCCAGGCTGTGCACTCAGCTCACTGCACTGTAGGACAGGAACCAATCAGCAGCTAGCAGGACCTGATAGGGAACTGAAGCCTGTCTGTGTGACTGCAGGGCTGTGATTGGCTGTCCCCTCCTAGACACGCCCACCCCTCATTTGAAACATGGACCAGAGAACATCTATAGGGAGCTCTAATAAAGGGGCTATTTTTAAAGATAATAATGTAAAAGCAACTCCATATATTACTTATAATTGCCTACACAATTAGTGTTTTTTTCACTTACCGTATATACTCGAGTATAAGCCGAGTTTTTCAGCCCCCAAAATATGCTGAAAAACTCTACCTCAGCTTATACTCGGGTCAAGCGCAAAAAACGCCTAAGAATATTCGCCGGCGCTTAGAATAGTAGCCGGCGCCTAAGAATAGTCATCCAAAAACGAGATTGAAACTTGCCAGAAGCTGCTGCATTTCTCACCCTCGGCTTATACTCGAGTCAATAAGCTTTCCCAGTTTATGGAGGTAAAATTAGGTACCTCGGCTTATACTCGGGACGGCTTATACTCGAGTATATACGGTATCCTATATGTCTTTTAAAAGAAACACATTATTACTCTGAGTCGGGGGGAGCCAGTGATACATTTGGGGGTACACAGCTTTTCACATGAGTCCAGACACAACTGTTGATCGCAGGATTGAAAGGGACGGTAAATTCTGCTGTTGGCTCAGACACCTCTCTGGGCTACTGATCTGGCCTTCTCAATAAAGTCCTCATGGTTGGACTCTCATAATAAGCTGTTTGGGTCACTCTTGGCATTGTATGGAGGGATCCCCCAAAACATGCAAAAACTTTCTTCTTCCATCAAAGTCCTGACTAAGTCCTTACAAGATAAAGGTCTTTTCTCAGGCAGCCCCTTTTGTTTCTCCTTATTCACAAACTTGACCAGATCAAAGGTCTCTAGGGTTTGAAGGTCCATCTCTAGGGTTTGAAGGTCCATGGTTTGGACTAGTATTAAACTAGTATTGGGCTAGCAATAAACTAGTATTGGACTAGTAATGGGCTAGTAGTAGACTAGTATTGGGTCCATCCAAGATAAAGGTCTGTTCTCAGGCAGCCCCTTCTCTGTTTCTCCTTATTCATAAACTTGACCAGATCAAAGGTCTCTGGTGCATCAGACCTTGGGCTCAGTGGTTTTCCTGTGAGGTCCGGAGTTCGCTACCGCCAAGATTGACTAGTAGTGCGCAGACTTAATGACCAGACACATGAGCACACAATAGTACCACAGCCAGACTGGGGCCAAAGAGAAGTAATAGAGGTGCAACTCATCTTCTGCCTGCAATATGGCAGCTCCCATTCCTTCCATCATCTTGTGCTGTGCCCTGCTCTTATCAGCTTTACTTTTCTCTATTTGCCACATCACAATGGCGAGTGTCACTCAGTTAGGGATGCACCAAATCCAGGAATCAGCCAAACCCTATTTTGCATATGTAAATTCCGGGCGGGGAGGGAAATCGCATGACGGTCACAAAACAAGTAAAAAAAAAAAAAAAAAGTTTCCACTTTTTCCTTTCCCGTCTCTAATTTACATATGCAAATTAGGATTTGGACGCAGTTCTTGCTGAATCTTTCACAAAGGATTTGCCCAAATCCACTGCATCTCCTTAGAATTCACAATGGGGGCATTCACTCCAGTGTATCTTCGTCAATTGTTGTAAATCACTAATAACCAAACACAATCAATTTAATGAGGGGGGAGGGGTGTTATCGTCCACATAATGGCACATATTTACCAGGTGTCACTCCGTATTTATCAGTCAAGCCCCCACGGTCTGCCTATACATACGCACAGGGGTCATTTATCAACACTGGGCAGTAACCCATGGCAACCAATCAAATTGCTGCTTTCATTGTTCTACTTGCAGCTGGCTTTATAAAGCCAATTACTGATTGGTTGCTATAGGTAACGGCCTGTGGGCAAATTTGCCAGTGTTGATAAATGACCCCCACAATGTCCAACTGCCGTAGACCCAGACAGTGCAAACCTGGCTACTGACCCTATTCCCCAACCCACACACTGGGGGGTACCAGGGCTCATGTATTGGGCCTTGAGGGGAGTCGGACTTTCCTACACAAGCGACATTTAATGGAAGGATTTGGTCTCTGGTTAAAGTACCAGGAACTGAAAATATAGGGGGACCCTCTGATACTGGGACCTCAAGGGAACATTGTCCTACCCCAGCTTGTAAAGGCACAGTGTTACCATGGAGATTCCCAGAACAGTCGGACTGTGAATTTCTTCCATTGAGTCAGGGCAATAGTTTTGTTTTTCCTTTAAGGTTTGAGCTTCAAAATGAACCCAAATCATAACCCCCAGACTCCGTGTTTGTTACATCTTTTTTATTTTTACAAGGGAGGAGGTGTTCATGCGATGCTGCCTGCGTTAGACGCAATCCTGGGCCACAGATCGGCGCATTCCTTTGCCACAGGGCCTGTGATAGCCGAGCCTAAAGCAGAGAAAAAAAAAAAAAACATGAAAAATCGTTTTAATTTACATTCTTGTGGCAAAACTATTCCTTTCTAAGTCTTGCAGTCCCATTACTAAACATGGGATATTCCCTTTTAGTGCTGATGGTCAGCTCTTTGGCCTAGATTCTAGGCTGTGTGTTGCTATGAGAACACACTGGTGTGGCCCTGATCTCTGACCAGATCGATATTTTAGAATATATGGCTCCTGCACTCAATCATTGAAATCAAAAGGGTAAATATTAGGGATGCACCAAATCCACTATTTTGGATTCGGCCGAATACCGAACCGGATCCTAATTTGCATATGCAAATTAGGGGCAGAAAAGTGGAATAAAATCTTTTGCAACGAGAAGTCACATGATTTCCCTACTCACCCCTAATTTACATATGCAAATTAAGATTCGGCCAGGCACAAGGATTCGGCCGAATCCAAATCCTGCTCAAAAAGACAGAATCCTGAACTGAATCCTGGATTCGGTGCATCCCGAGTAAATATTTCTGAATACTAAATTCTGCTTTGTGAATCATTTTAACAGCAAGTTTAAGATTTGTAGAAACAACATCTGGACATTCCCACATCTAAACTCATCTCTCCTGCAAAGGCCAAGGATTTGGGACCCCCATCAAAGGAGAGCCAATAAGAAGAGATCCACTTGTCACATGACTGATTGAAGTAGAACAGCACATGTCGCTGCCTCTTCACCCAAAAGTAATGTCTTTCTCTCCTCTTCCACGACAACTCATGGTGCCACGGGGCAGACACTGCAAGTGCTTTGAGAAGAGGGGTCGGTTTGAGAAGAGGGGTCGGTTAAAGCAGGGAGCCCCATTTATTCACTATTCCAGCTGAATATTCTCAATGTGATCAAACACCAAGCAATTCAGTCAGTAAGGGAAACAACCCTAATTGGGTGCAATTTTATACACAGTTCTCTGGTGGATACTTTTTTCACTGTCAGTTATCTCCATCCACACATCATGGCAGTTAGAAAGTACTAAATCCCTCTTACCTTTCATCTCCCCCTTGTTGTTCACTATCACCCCCGCATTGTCTTCAAAATACAGGAACACCCCGTCTTTTCTCCGGTACGACTTCCGTTGCCGTATAACCACTGCCGGATGCACTGCAGACAAGAACAAACTGACAGTTAGTGGAGGCTGAAGCAGATGTATGTTGCCAAAGTAACTCTGAATAGACCATAGGCCGTCTGAACTCGTCTCTCCTGCAAAAGGCAAGGATTTGGGACCCCCAAAGGAGCCAATAAGAAGAGATGCACTTGTCACATGACTGATTGAAGTAGAACAGCACATGTCGCTGCCTCTTCACCCAAAAGTAATGTCTTTCTCTCCTCTTCCACGACAACTCATGGTGCCACGGGGCAGACACTGCAAGTGCTTTGAGAAGAGGGATTGTTTGCGCAGTGGGCTCTGATTGGCTGTTGAGAAGCTAAGCTTAGGGCTTGTCACTAATTATCCTGCAGAAAATGAGCTTCCCTGGCTGTAATATAAGCTGATGCTACAGGTTTGCTGATTATTCAATTCTGATGCTAATTGCACTGGTTTCTGTGCTGCCATGTAGTAATTATGTGTATTAATTACTAATCAGCCTTATATTGTGACATTTCTATTCTATGTGTACTGTATATTGTGAGTGGCTCCCTAAGCTCAGTAAGTGACAGCAGCACAGAGCATGTGAATCAGTGAATCAGCAGAAAAGAAGATGGGGAGCTACTGGGGCATCTTTGGAGACACAGATCTTTACTGCTAAAGGGCTGTGGTTGCCTTGGGCTGGTACAGAAGCACAAAACATCATGTACAACATTTCTAGCTACTTCTTTAGTTAGGCTTTAGTTCTCCTTTAACCATAGATGAAGTTAGTAATAGAAGGAAAGCTAATCCACAGTTGCAGACAGGCTTTATGGGCAGTTTAAGGCAAAATGCTCCATGTAATGATTGTGTGCAGGTCACTTACCCTTCTTCCTCAGTTCAGGTTTTCCTTTCTTCACTGTGGCCATCACCATGTCTCCAACCCCAGCGGCCGGCAGTCTGTTCAGACGTCCCTTGATGCCTTTCACAGAGATGATGTACAGGTTCTTTCCACCTAGAAAGGGGGGACGCCATTAGGCCCATTAGGAAAGGCTGCACCACATATTTAGGAATGAATGTTATTTGTGATTGTGTAAATAAAAACAAAAACAGAACTCGCTATCCTTTGAATAGTAAGCTCCTTGCTTTAAAAGCACCAACCACTTATTTTTGTTCACATAACTCTTCTAGTAAAGGGGAACTGCAGTCAATATACAGACACTGCACTGAACAGAATATATTTCCCCAGCAAAAAACAACAATATATAAAACACTGGGGGAAAATATTTGAAGAGAAAGAGAATCTATAAAGTGTCACATGACTGATTGAAGTAGAACAGCACATGTCGCTGCCTCTTCACCCAAAAGTAATGTCTTTCTCTCCTCTTCCACGACAACTCATGGTGCCACGGAGCAGACACTGCAAGTGCTTTGAGAAGAGGGATTTGTTTCTACACTTTACACACTCAGGGAAAGCAGAAGGAGGAACGGCTAAATGTAAGTAAGTTGTATCAGAAAAGTCTATATAAATACACCAGTAACCCTCAAAGTAATTCTGCTCTGAGTCCTCTGTCAAACAGCACATTTCTTTCCTTCTATTGTGTACTCATGGGCTTCTGTATCAGACTAACTGTTTTCAGCTTAAACCTCCAGGGCTAGGGCTTGAGCATGCTCAGTTTGCTCCTCCCCCTCCCTGCTGTAATCTGAGCCCAGAGCTATGAATGAGCAGGAAGTGATGTCACACCAAGCTAATATGGCAGCTGCTATCCTAAAGAAACAGAGCTTCTAGAGCTGTTTACTCAGGTATGGTAAAGAATTCTGCAGAATATAGTCGTATAGCTTGCACTATTGTGGCTAATCTATTGGCAATAAACTGCTTCTGCAGCCTTCATTCTGCTTTAAAGAACAAGAAACAAAATTCCTAATGTTCTTTCTTGTTCATTAAAATAATTTTGCTTTCACTGAGCCAGAGTACTTTGGACGCAGGGGAGCGCATGAAGAAACGCTCGTGAGTAAGAGCCCTTAGGAGCAATGGGCAATTTTTACACAGGTACTATAACCCATAACAACCAATCAGGGATTTTCTTTCAGCTTCTAACTTGCCACAGACATATGAAAGCAAATTGCTGATTGGCTGATACTGCACTTTCCCAGTGTGGGTATTTGAGCCCCGGTGTCACCACTAAACCAAAAATCAAGAGAATAAATGTTGAATTAGCGCCGAGCAGTATTTAAAGCCCTGTGGTGCCTCCAAGCAACGCTTAATAGAGAGACGAAGCTAAATTGTCCAATCTGGCCATATGTTGGTTTGAAAGACTTAATGATGTTATCAGTTTAATAAATGAGTCGCAGTGCTACTGTAACAGCAGGAAAACACAGTATACCTTTAAAATAAGTGAATGTAAAACTGATGAGGGGCTATTCTAAGCACTTTTGTAATTTACATCCATTATTTTTTATTCCAAGTTATTAAGAGAATATGAATTGTTCCAAGAGCTCCAGCTGCTGTTCATTTTCTAACCAGCAAATAATCAAGGAAGTTGTCAGGAGAAAGAAAGAGGCTGATGTTCTTCTGCTTAGGAAAGATGTGAGAAAGGTTTCTAATTTTATTCCTAAGCAGAAGAACATCAGCCGCTTTCTTTCTCCTGACAACTTCCTTGACTACTTGCTGGTGAGAAACTGATCAGTGGGTACAAACATCCCTTAATATCTTGGAATAAAAAATAAGATGCAAGTGACAAAAGTGCTTAGAATAAAACCCTAGTCAATTTTACATTCACTTATTTTGAAGGTTTACTTGTCCTTTAAGGATACAATGAAGAGAAATCTTGCACTGCAGCCCTTACCTGTGTTGTCAGCGCAGTTAATGACGGCTCCCACGGGGAGACCAAGGGAGATGCGAAACTTCGCACCGGATGAACCTCCGCGTCCTAAAGGCGACAAAGCCGAGTTAGTGAATGAAAACAATAGGAGAACCATAAACTTTACTGCATCTCTCTTAGGGATGCACCGAATCCAGGATTCGGTTCGGGATTCGGCCTTTTTAAGCAGGATTCGGATTCGGCCGAATCCTTCTGCCTGGCCGAACCGAATCCTAATTTGCATATGTAAATTAGGGGTGGGGAGAGGAATCACGTGACTTTTTGTAACAAAACAAGGAAGTAAAAAATGTTTCCCCTTCCCACCCCTAATTTGCATATGCAAATTAGGGTTCGGTATTCGGCCGAATCTTTCACAAAGGATTCGGGGGTTCGGCCGAATCCAAAAAAGTGGATTCGGTGCATCCCTAATCTCTCTAAATATTTTCCTGAGTATAAATTATCCTTGTGTTTTGATCCACAAGGGACTGTATCAGGATGACGATGGTCCCGTGTGGATCACAACGTGTGAAGATGAAATAAACGCTGTTCACATTTTTTATCCAAGTCGTGTGCCGTGAGCGCTTTCTACAGTTGGACTATTGATTTTTTGGTGATATATAATATATACTTGGGAAAATATTTGAAGAGAAAGAGAATCTATAAAGTGTCACATGACTGATTGAATTAGAACAACACATGTCGCTGCCTCTTCACCCAAAAGTAATGTCTTTCTCTCCTCTTCCACGACAACTCATGGTGCCACGGAGCAGACACTGCAAGTGCTTTGAGAAGAGGGATTTGTTTCTACACTTTACACACTCAGGGAAAGCAGAAGGAGGAACGGCTAAATGTAAGTAAGTTGTATCAGAAAGATCTATATAAATACACCAGTAACCCTCAAAGACAGACAGACAGACAGACAGACATAAAAAAAGAGAGCAGCACATACTCCTGAGAGCAAAGTACAATGATCAGTAAGTAAAACTATAGGACACAAAGGATAAAGCTCATGGGAGATTTAGTAACAATGAGCAGTTTTTACACAAGTACAATAAGCAGCCCCAGTATCTGAGCCCCGGTGTCACCACTAAAGTAAAAATCAAGAGAATAAAGTTGAATAAAGCGCCGAGCAACATTTAAAGCCCAGTGGTGCCTCCAAGCAACGCTTAATAGAGAGACAAAACTAAATTGTCCCGTGATGTCGGTCCCGTGTGGATTTAAACATTTAGACAGAATAAACACGATTCACATTTGTCAAAATCGACTGCTTTCTACAGTTGGACTATGTGATTCTTTGGTGATCCCCGACCTTTACTGTTAGTGGGGAGTGCGCTGAATAAATGTACAATATATATATATATGGCACCCCTTAACTACTGTGTGACACTGCCCTCTGCTTGTCACTACCTCGTAACCCTTCAGGGGCAACAGAGGCATAGAGGGGGTGACGGAGGCATAGAGGAGGGGGGGCGATGGAGGCATAGAGGGGGGCAACAGAGGCATAGAGGGGGGCAACAGAGGCATAGAGGGGGGCAACTGAGGCATAGAGGGGAGCAACTGAGGCATAGAGGGGGGCAACTGAGGCATAGAGGGGGGCAACTGAGGCATAGAGGGGGGCAACTGAGGCATAGAGGGGGGCAACGGAGGCATAGAGGGGGCAACAGAGGCATAGAGGGGGCAACAGAGGCATAGAGGGGGCAACAGAGGCATAGAGGGGGCAACAGAGGCATAGAGGGGGCAACAGAGGCATAGAGGGGGCAACAGAGGCATAGAGGGGGCAACAGAGGCATAGAGGGGGGCAACAGAAAAATGGCATGCACTGACAGCACCTTATAATACATAAACTTCCTCACATACATATATATATATACACACACACACACAAACACACACATACACACACACATTACACACAATAACATATATATATATATATATATAATACACCCGGTCAACATAAAGTCACTGTAGCCCAGTCACAGTCTGACATTAGTGAGAGATCAGAATTAGCAGAGAATTAGCAGAGACAACGAATGTAAGAGAAAAGTGACGGTAGATAAAACATGGCTTCCCCTCAGAACATCAGCAAGAGATTCCCGGGACATTTAAGGTTTCCCCGCAGCTCGCAGACTTCCCACTATCGCTCATATGGACACGAGGGGAGAGAGTGGGGAACAGAAAGAGGCCTCACATCATTTCAGCCATCGGCAACGCGAACAAAGCGGCAGATGACGACGGATTTAAGTCACAAGCGCTCAGCCCTCACCTCTCTTAGACATCTTGGTTACCGGAAAGAGAAAGAGGCGGGCGCAAGGGATGCCGGGATATAGCAGCCAGTTGAGCAAGGGAGGGAGACAGGGAGGCGGCACCACGTGATATCGTCAGCCTGATTGGACGTGCAGTACGTTGGACGGCGCAGCCACATGACCAGGAAATGGGAGGCGTGGCGTGAAGCTGAGGAGCTAATGGCTGCTTGTGACGTTATAACCTATAGAAAGTAGAAAGTCTGTCAGTTACAATAAGGAAAAGGTTGGGATCATTTTATTTATGGTTTTCCCAATATTTCAGTTTTTGTACAAAAAAGCCAGAGAGTTAGAAACAGTTGTAATGATGAATGATGAAATGTTTGTAGTGAAATAATAAGTGACAGTCCCAGTCCCTCTCATTTGTCTTCTCTTTTATTTCTTCTATTACTTACTTCCCAAATACTTTCCCCATAATTCCTCTCTCTACTATATTCCTCTATAAACCCTCTCTCTTTATTCTCTTCATTCTCTCTTTACTCTCTCTTTATTCTCTGTTCATTCTTTATTCTCTCCTCACTCTCTATTCTCTCTTCATTCTCTCTTTATTCTCTGTTCATTCTCTCTTTATTCTCTCTTCACTCTCTATTATCTCTTTATTCTCTCCACTCTCTCTTCATTCTCTATTCTCTCTCTTCATTCTCTATTCTCTCTTTATTCTCTCTCTTCACTCTCTCTTCATTCTCTATTCTCTCTTTATTCTCTCTCTTCACTCTCTCTTCATTCTCTATTCTCTCTTTATTCTCTCTCTTCACTCTCTCTTCATTCTCTCTCTTCATTCTCTATTCTCTCTTTATTCTCTCTCTTCACTCTCTTTTCATTCTCTCTTTATTCTCTCTCTTCATTCTCTATTCTCTCTTTATTCTCTCTCTTCACTCTCTTTTCATTCTCTCTTTATTCTCTCTCTTCACTCTCTCTTCATTCTCTCTTTATTCTCTCTCTTCATTCTCTATTCTCTCTTTATTCTCTCTCTTCACTCTCTTTTCATTCTCTCTTTATTCTCTCTCTTCATTCTCTATTCTCTCTTTATTCTCTCTCTTCACTCTCTCTTCATTCTCTCTTTATTCTCTCTCTCTCTTCATTCTCTATTCTCTCTTTATTCTCTCTCCACTCTCCATTCTCTATTTTCTTTATTCTCTCTCTTCACTCTCTCTTCATACTCTCTTTACTCTCTTTATTCTCTCTTTACTCTTGTCTCTTTTCATTTTCTCTTCACTCTCACCACTAGTCCCATGGGCACCTCTGACTGATAAATGACAATAAAATCTTCTTTTCAATTGGTCATGAGCTGAATTAGACTCCAGTTCATTATCCATCAGGGTGACCAGTACATCTAAGTAACTGATATTTTATATGAAATTCACACATGAAAGGCTACGGCCTGCCCAGACTCAGGGTTGCCAGGTTGGCAGTTTTCCTAATTTAAAGCCCAGGCTGGTTTTGAAAGTACAAACTAGCCAAGGTGCAGATTTGGGCTACTTTTTGAGCCTTTGGCTGGTTTGTACTTTGGAAACCAGCCAAAGTTTTTTCTTGCCAAGCCTGTGTCTCCCAATGCATTTTGGGTAATGTCGTTTTTGTGTAACAATTTGCCAAGTTGAATGGAAACTACAATACCCAGCATGCAACTTGTGTAGAAGTCTGGAGTTACCAGATTTGGGTCTCTGTACCCAAGTCTCCTGTCGCTCTTAAACATTCTCGCATATTCCAGTGACTTTCCTCAATTTCAGACAATTTTGGGGCAAAAGTCTTCTGGCCACCAAAATATCTAGAGGTTCAGCTGTTTTACCAATATTTATTGAAATTGTCCTTATGGGGCTCATATACCTCCTGGGCCCCCTCTGTCATTACCCTGGGGACGGGCGAATCTGTCCCATTTTACATCATCAAAAAATTTGCAAAACAGACAATTTTAAAATGGCGTATATTCACACATATATCATTTACTTTTTAGACTTTTTTTAACTGCGCATATTGTGCTATTTTTGGGCTACTTTTGATGTGCCTCTTGGCTAGTTTTGGGGCTGGTTTTGTAGCCGACTTTGGCTGGTTTTGAAAAATAAGACCTGGCAACCCTGCCCAGACTGGCCATCGGAAACTGGGGGCTGCATTAAGCTGCCATAGACTGTTGCTTTATAATGGCCGGTGTACGGCTGTTTGATAGTGATGTGCGGGCCCAATACCCAAGGGTTCGAGTCGACCTCACACCCCCCCTTTCCGGGTCACGGGCGCGGGTTGAGCTTTTCTGACTGCTCTCCCCCCCACGACCTTACAAATGCCGGCTTCCGACTTTGAACTTTTATATGTCTAACCTGATTCCTTCTTCCACCTCCCAGTATGATCACTCAGGACCGCCATCAGAAATCGCAGGGCCCCATACGACAAAATTTCCTGGGCCCCCTGAGCTGCGCCCACCCGCAAGCCCCCACCTACAGGTCTGCCCTCCCCAACCCACAGGTCGGCCCCCCACCGCACAGTAAAAAAACAAAAAAAATATTGGTGGCTAGGGTTCCCACATGTTAATAAAAAGATATTGGTGGTCAGGGCCCCCCATAAAAAAACATTTGTGGCCAGGGCATGAGGAAAAAAAAATTGGTGGCCAGCCCCCCCCCACCACACATTATAAGAAAATTGGTGGCCAGGGCCCCTTAAACATCCATGCCTTCCCGAAGTCAGCAGCTCTCACAAAGATAGGGGGCCCGGCTAATCAAGTAAGTGTGGTGTGGCCGTGCCCCCCTTACCCTCGGGGCCCCCTACAACTCTCCCCCCTATCCCCCCCTGATGGCTGCCCTGTGATCACTGGTGTAGGTACAGGCCACAAGCCAATTAACAAACACAGGGAAATGCTAAAAGCTTCAGATGTTCCAGTTCTCGGTTGCTGAGCAGGAAGCAGAGGTAAATACAGCAGGAGATCCGAGCCAACAAACAGGAAGTCTGATCGTCAGTCAGGAACAATATGGATGTGAGTTCTATAATATCCAGCAAAACAAAAAACATTGAACAGAATATTGTCAGGAAAACTGAGGAACCATTAGCTTTAGGGATGCACCGAATCCACTTCAACAAAGACGATTCTGAGCATTGACCCGTGCGGAGAGTCTCAGCGGATTTTTCCTGAGTCAGAATTTCCCGTCTCTGCAACTCCAGCCATTGTTTCTCTGCAGCAGTTACATCATAGGACTTTGTTGCATGAGGATTGGCACTTTGCATGGTAGTAATAAACTGCCCATTAACACAATTTAAAAGGAGAAGTTCATCTTAATTCTATCATGATCTACATATTGATAAAGAATGGTTTGAGGATAAAAAGGCAGAAGATGCAAATACTGTATATATATATATATTAGGGATGCACCGAATCCAGGATTCGGTTCGGGATTCGGCCAGGATTCGGGCTTTTTCAGCAGGATTCGGATTCTGCCGAATCCTTCTGCCCAGCCAAACCGAATCCGAATTCTAATTTGCATATACAAATTAGGGGTGGGGAGGAAAATTGGGTGACTTTTTGGATTCGGGGGTTCGGCCAAATCCAAAATAGTGGATTCGGTGAATCCCTAATATAGAGAGAGAGAGAGAGAGAGAGAGAGAGAGAGAGAGAGAGAGGATAAGAAAGGAGAAGAACTGGAAAGGTGGGAATAAAAGATGGAGAATGTATCAAGCGTCACTTTAAAGGCAGAGACACTCTTCCCCAGCACCTCTTTTGCTGCTCCAGCAGGAGGTGGGATTCCTCAGTGTAGCACCTTTTCGTGTTCTGTTAGAGAAATGGAAGGCAGGGATCTGGAAACGACCTGATTTTCTGTCTTTTCAGCATGCGCAATGGGGACAGCTCTAAGGGTGAAGACACACAAGAAGTAGCAGCTACTTATTACAGCTACAAAATAGACAATAGTGGTAATTGGCTTTGCTAAGACGCTACATGTGTTTTAGTAGAGGCAATTCTCAGTATTGTCTATAGCAGGGCATTTTGTAGCCATAAAAAATAGCTGCCGGCGGGATGGCACTTGGATTGCTTCGTTTTCTGAAGTCGCCCCAAGTTGCCTCACAAGGAAACTTCGGTCGACTTCGGAAAACGAAGCGCTCCGAGTGCGATATAGATTCTAACCCGTGGGAAGGCATTGCAGGGAGATTGGTCGCCCGAAGAACAGACGATTTGTCGCTGGGCCCCGAATCTCCACGTGTGTCTCTGCACTTAGGGCTATTCCACACGGGGAGATAGCGACGCGTTTGCGGTCGCGGCGACAAAGCGCCGCGACAGTCGCCGCGACCGGCGCAGGCGACAGTTTTGTATGGGCGCCTATGTAAAAACGCCTGTGCTAACCACACGAGGCGATGCGCTTTTCAACAGTCGCCTGAAAATGCCTCGCCAGGCTTTTTCAGGCGACTGTTGAAAAGCGCATCGCCTCGTGTGGTTAGCACAGGCGTTTTTACATAGGCGCCCATACAAAACTGTCGCCTGCGCCGGCCGCGACCGCAAACGCGTCGCTATCTCCCCGTGTGGACTAGCCCTTAGTGTGAAGACACACAGAACTACTAGAGCAGCTACAAAATGCCCTGCCATAGACAATACTGAGAATTGCCTCTACTAAAACACATGTAGCGTCTTAGCAAAGCCAATTAGCACTATTGTCTATTTTGTAGCTGTAATAAGTAGCTGCTACTACTTGTGTGTCTTCACCCCTAGAGCTGTCCCCTTGCTCTTATGCTGAAAAGGCAGAAAATCAAGTGGTTTCCAGATCCCTGCCTGTCTTCTCTCTACCAGAAACATAGAAAGTGCTACACTGACGAATCCCACCTCCCCCTGGAGCAGCAAAAGAGGTGCTGGGGAAGAGAGTGAGAGGAGTGGGGTTCAGGAACAGTCAATATTGACAGGAAAGAGATGTTTTATGGGGGGATATGACCCCCTTGGCATCTATGTAAAATTCTCCAGGCAGTGGGGCAGAAGGCAACTGATATCAACCTGTGGCATCATAAGTTACCCAGACGCCCCTGCACTTCTGCCCACTGTGCTAATTTACTGTAGTGCTGCAAAAGAGAGAACAAGCCCGGACTTATCAGACGATGATCAGAGATGGTATCTACATTATGGCTGCCTGGGTGTCACAGAACATTACAGGAAGGAAATACAGTAAGTTGCACAACCAACAGGAACAGAACCCGTCGGTAATTTAACAATTACATGTGACCAAGATAAATTTGACATTATATGTCATTCAAACAAATGCATTTTATATACAGTTCCAACTGGCAGTGTGTTAAGCCATTACCCCACATACTGGATTTCCAGGTTGGGATAAAATGATGTTCAGCTGGCCATAGATGCAAAGATGTAGTTGTACAAACCGAAGTTTCATACGATTTTCAGTGTGGCTCACCCTGACATTTTTCAGGCCATGGATAACTTTGTTTAGTCAATTGGACAGGTTGGAATATTTCGGTTGGCTAACGATAATTTCTCTGCATGTATTGCCTTTGTGATGATCTCAATGGATGACTGTCACTTCTATTTGTCGGACTTAACTTTGCTACGATTGATGTCGAGGCCAGAACATCGTCTGATTTGTTCTTTTAATACTTTTTTTTTAATCTGAATGGTTAGTGGCAGGTCAGAAGATTAGAGTCCAGTAAAGAATATTTCAGTGGGAGCACTTACTGGACAGAAACTGGCTCCATTGTACTAAACGTCCACCGTGATTCCAAGCAGCAAATTCATATCAGACTTTGTGCAAAAAACGGAGCACCAAGGAATCCAGTATTTAAAAATAAAAAATCCAAAATGTATTAAATATTCATTAAAAATCACAGCAGCATGCCTCTAATTTGGGCTGCCCGCTTAATGCGTTTCGTGGCCACTTCATCAGAAGCCCAGGTCGGAAGATTGCAACATAAGATCGTTCGTTGGATACAAGGCTACAGTCTACACATCATCCATGGAGCTCTTGAACAATTCCCTGAACGGCCACATCAGGCCCAGGGGCCTCCACTTGAAAGTGTTAGGATTTAAAGGAGAAGGAAACCCCCAGGGCGCAAAACCCCTCCCCCCCTGTGTTGCCCCCCCTCCCTCCTCCCCCCTGGCCTACCTGTCCCCCTGGGCAAATTCCCCTAACTTGTTACTCACCCCTCTGCGCAGGTCCTGTCCACGGAGTTCACAGTCGCCATCTTCTCCCACGCGCGTCTTCTTCCTGCTCTGACCGGCGTCTTCTGGCGCATGCGCAGTAGGAACAGGTACCGGTACAGCTCTACTGCGCCGAATGTCACGGAAAACTTCGTGACATTCGGCGCATGCGCAGTAGAGCCGTACCGGTAACTGTTCCTACTGCGCATGCGCCAGAAGACGCCGGTCAGAGCAGGAAGAAGACGCGCGTGGGAGAAGATGGCGACTGTGAACTCCGTGGACAGGACCTGCGCAGAGGGGTGAGTAACAAGTTAGGGGCATTTGCCCAGGGGGACAGGTAGGCCAGGGGGGAGGAGGGAGGGGGGGCAACACAGGGGAGGGGTTTTGCGCCCTGGGGGTTTCCTTCTCCTTTAACCTAATCGTGGATTCCGTGCATCCCAAGTACAAACTGTAAATATCCCAGAATTGCCACTGAATCTTCCATGTATCCGATAAACTGGACAGTAGGAATGAGCATGAGACAGAGATGAGGGGCATCATATTTACACCGTGGATGTAAGCGGAGACTTTAGTGAATTTTATTCATAGGATTTGCCTATAATGGCACGGTCTACCAAAAGGAAGAACAAAATCACTGCCATGTCTAATTTTATACATTGTGATTTTTGGGACCCGTTGTAGAACATTCTTCACGCAATTGGCATGTTTTATGGAGGTGGAGTGTTTGGAATCGGCCGATTGTGTATCAGCGTCGAAGCTTCTGTCAAAACAAAAGCCTTGTGTTGTTTTTTTTTTCTTTTTTAGCCTGGTTGTATTTTTCTTCAAACAGATTGTTACATGTATTTCAAGACAACAGTGTGTGTCTGGAAAGATCTATGGAGACCAGGCCGGCCTTAGCAACAGCTGCCTCCCACCTTGCACAGGAGAACTTGCCTAGCGACAAATATGCAATATTTACTAATAATCCAGCAAAGCACATTTGCTTAGTGTATTGAGCTATACGATCCATGACCAGGAAATTCATCATCTAAAAAGCTCAGAGTTACGCAAAGGTCCTCTTCCACTGACTATATTTTCATCAAGTAAATTCAAATTTTTGAAAATAATTTCCTTTTTCTGTGTAATAATAAAACATAAGATATAATGAATCCTTATTGGAGGTAAAGCAATACTATTGGGTTTCATTAATGTTGAAATTCTTTTTTAGTAGATTTAAGGAACAGAGATCTAAATTACAGAAAGACCTCTTAGCCAGAAAGCCCCTGGTCCCGAGTATCCTGGGTGTTCTGACTGATGGGTGAAATGTGCAAAACAATCTTCCCTATGGGTGTGGGCAGTAGTATAAAGATTTTGCACTGACATTCTACTTCAGGCACCTGAATTGCCCAAACTTGGGACTCCAGAGACAGAGGGCTCACATGTATTTAATTTGCACAATTCTAAAGGTTTACACATGTATATATCCAATTTCTGCCTATATATTGCACATTTCATGTTTACACATTTATTGTGTATTTGTAAGCGCCTTTTTGTGATATGTACTAGCTGGAGCCACGTTGTCGTATACCGCTGAGATGACAATAAAGTTTACTTTGACTTTTGACAGAAAAGAAGATGGGGGGCTAATGGGGCAGTTTGGGAGGCACGGATCTCCCCGGCTAAAGGGCTGTGGTTGCATTAGGTTCTCTTTAGTTCCAGGGCCCACCAGGATTTTTCTTGGTGTCCTGCCGGCCCAGTCTGACCCTCGTACTGAGGGTAAGGACATTATTTGGGCTGGGGGGCATGCAGGAATGGATGTAGGGTTTAGCAGAAGAGGCTCATGCCTGGGGGTAATAGGGGAGAGAAGCAGTGAGTGCAACAGGGTGGGGGCAAAACAGGCAAAGTGCGTCATCATTAAAATACAACCAGGGTCGGACTGGGATGGTGGAACACTGGGAAAAAACCTCATGGGCCCAGACCTGCTCCCTGACCAAGTCAGTTGTTCCTGCCTTCATCCTCCCTCTCCAGACTGGTTGCATCAAAATACAGGTGTGTGCGCGGGGGCGGGTTCTAAAGGTGTGTGCGCGGGGGTGGGTTCTGAAGGTGTGTGCAGGGTCAGGTTCTCAAGGTGTGTGTGCGGGTTCTGAAGGTGTGCGCGCAGGGGTGTGTGTACGCGGGGCGGGTTCTAGGTTCTGAAGGTGTGTGTGTGCGCGGGTTCTGAATGTGGGTTGTAGGTTCTAATGGTGGGTTGTAGTGGGGGCTCTGAGACAGCAGCCTGGTGGCACCTCAGTCCCACTCTGTTCATGGAGCCCAACTGAACAATATTATGAGGAGAAATACGGCTCATTCCCTTGAAACAAGAAAACAGTCGAAGGGGGCACCCGGATTTGAACCAGGGACCTCTCGATCTGCAGTCGAATGCTCTACCACTGAGCTATACCCCCCTCACATCTGTTCTACTTTTATAAGGTGGAACCATTCCGTTGCCTCCCCCCCCTGTATACATGAAACATGGAATATTCCTGTGTGAGGTGGGAGGAGTCAGGGCCCTGTGGAAAGAGCTTGATTTCTTATAGTGACAAAATAGACCGGGACGGAACATGTTTTATGGAAAGGAATAATCCATGTGGAAGGGGGAGGAGATAGTCACGTGACAAGAACCGGAAAACAAAACATGTGAAGGGGGCACCCGGATTTGAACCAGGGACCTCTCGATCTGCAGTCGAATGCTCTACCACTGAGCTATACCCCCGCTCGCTTCTAGACGGCCTGCCGTAGTGTCTCTAATAGAAAGTAGCCGCCTACAGGCCATACTGATACTTTTCCTTAGTTCTAGCCTCAGTTTCCCTCGTATTAGATAGAGAACGCTCACACGTCTGAGTACGGACGCGCCTACGTGGCACCAGGAGAGGGCGCTGTGCGCGCATCCGGCCCATTCACTACTCTGTGGCCGAGGCTCTACAGTATTGAAGCGTTACCAAGGCAACGTGCTCGGACGTGGGCGTGTTGCCTGCGCCAGACGGTGTATAAATTATAACACAAATAGATTTCTTTTGCGCCTCAGTAAAAGGCCGTAATTCACCAGTTTGAGTATCGAGGCGCGCTCCCGCCTCAGTGACAATGTGCGCGCGCTTCCGCTAGGCCCCGCCCCGTTCTCTCCGTGCCCCGCGCGTCCCCGCGGCCTCCGCCCCTCCTGTGTATTTGTCACCCGACAGCAGCGCGGCCGAGAGACTGAGAGACAGCGGCGACCCGGAGCGAGAGACGGACAGGGGTCGCCTGGGAGAGCTGAACATCCTCCTGCTTCTGTCACACACTCACCGGCAACATGAACCCGAGCTGCGGCCGCTGCGGCAAGATTGTGTATCCCACCGAGAAAGTCAACTGTCTGGATAAGGTAATGGGACTAATGCGCCCACAGCCAGTGTCGCCGACCCCACACACGTCTCACCTGCTGACACTAGTATCTCTCACCTGCCCCTTGTACCTCTCTCCTCTCTCATTCTCCTCTACACCCCCCTTATAACCAATGAGACATTGAACAGAACATACAATTATAAACACCTATATACACATATATACACACCTATATACATCCATATACACCTATATACACATACATACACCTATATACACCTATATACACCTGAGCACTGACAGTCACTCATTTACTCTACTTGCACCTGCCCCAAACATATCACTTGCACTACAACTCCCAGCATCCCCCTACAACTCCCAACATCCCTCCTACAACTCCCAGCATAGGCATCCCTCCTACAACTCCCAGCATCCCTCCTACAACTCCCAGCATCCCTCCTACAACTCCCAGCATAGGCATCCCTCCTACAACTCCCAGCATCCCTCCTACAACTCCCAGCATCCCTCCTACAACTCCCAGCATAGGCATTCCTCCTACAATTCCCAGCATCCCCCTACAACTCCCAGCTACAACTCCCAGCATAGGCATCCCTCCTACAACTCCCAGCTTCCCTCCTACAACTCCCAGCATCCCTCCTTCAACTCCCAGCATCCCTCCTTCAACTCCCAGCATCCCTCCTTCAACTCTCTGTCCCTCCTACAACTCTCTGCATCCCTCCTACAACTCCCTGCATCCCACTACAACTCCCAGCATCCCCCTACAACTCCCAGCATCCCCCTACAACTCCCAGCATGGGCATCCCTCCTACAACTCCCTGCATCCCTCCTACAACTCCCTGCATCCCTCCTACAACTCCCGGCATCCCTCCTACAACTCCCAGCATCCCTCCTGGAGCTCACAACCTTGTCAACCCCCACTGGCTGCATTATGCACATTATGTATTTCAGTGTAAGTATTGGGTCCAAATATAATCCCCAGATTCAGCCACAAAACTCCCGAAATATTCCTTCCTACAAACTGTGCTGCACAAATGTAACAACTTGTCACAATCACATCATCTCTATTGCCTTTCCTTCTCCTCACAGACCCCCCACATTCCTTACAGACCCCCACATTCCTTACAGACCGCCACATTCCTTTTCCCTACAGACCCCCAAATTCCTTCTCCCTACAGACCCCCAAATTCCTTCTCCCTACAGACCCCCACATTCCTTTTCCCTACAGACCCCCAAATTCCTTCTCCCTACAGACCCCCAAATTCCTTCTCCCTACAGACCCCCACATTCCTTTTCCTTACAGACTCCCACATTCCTTCTCCCCACAAGGGAATGTGATGCTGTTACATGACTCGCTGTGATGTGTTAAAGTTGGGGAAGGAAATCATATACCGAGCACTTAAAAGTCTATTTAAGCAGGTTAAACCCCAGCAATTGTATTCAGGTGAAGTGTAACATTTGGGGGGCCTGGCCCCTTCGTCAGACAGAGGATATTGTTTGTGTTAAAGTTGGGGAAGTCGCAGCTCTTACTGTCAGTGATCAGTCCATGTAACGTCGCATAAGTAACACCCAATGGTGCAGCAAAGTGTGGACTGTCAGTGCTAGACATGCTGTATATATATATTATCCTAAATAGATTGTCACACACATATATCTAATAGTGTTGTGATGTGCTGGTGGGAATGTCATGCCCAGTCCCTACCCACTCGCGCTGCTGCTTAAATTCCCATTGCAGTTCATAGGGTAATTAACTGCAATGGGAATGGCTCTTATATGAGTTATATGAGATATATGAGATATATGAGATATACGAGAGATATAAGATATATGAGATATCATTCATAGTGCCAAGCACAGAGCTGTCTGTATCACTTCCCATGATGCATTGGATTATTACACAGGAGCTGCACATGAAGAATCATTTAATCAGTCCCATGTTAGTGTGGGGGGTTATGGTATTTACGTGTCACTAGATTCCTATGAACTAGATCCCATGCCTGTAGTGTGTATATATAGCTTCTGTATGGCTGTATACTCTCTCTGTCTCTCATATACAATATATGTAAGAGTGGGAATGATGTAACTGCTATTGTAATGAGTGTAATGCACATGTAACACATACGAGGAGTCCCTTATAGCTACTGACTGATATTTCGGGGAGGTTGTGTTTGAATCCCACCTCTCCGTGCTGCACTTTATTGTCCCCTTAGTATTGTAATGTGCCCCATTCTGGTGGGAGTCACCCCATGTCCGTGTCTTGTTGTGTAAAATTGAGTGTATATTTACCCTGCATTCCTACTGCCCCCCTCCCATTCAATCCGCCATGTATGCGGAAGTCCATGAGTCCTGGCATCTACTACTGCACAGCTTTATTTTCCCAACATTAACTCCTTGCCTCCCTCTTGTGTCTCTCCAAGCTCTGGAATCCCACCCCTCCTTCTCCAAACACCACCACCCAAACACAATGTTCTTAGGCAGGTCAAAAGCCGAGGAATGCCGACATCTCTGATTGGTCAGGAAAAGTAAAAAAAAAATAATCTGCATTTAGAGCAGCAATGTCCATGTAAAATAGTTTTAATTTAACCAAATGGGGGTGGAAGCTTAAGAGCTACAGATAGAAACTCTCTCCCCCTCCTCTTCTGCTAAATGGTCTCCTCCTTTTGTGCCCGACTTCCGTTCCACTCAATGGCTGTGTGTGTGTGTCTGTATGTGTGTCTGTCTGTGTGTGTCTGTGTGTCAGTGTGTGTGTCAGTGTGTGTGTCTGTGTGTGTGTCAGTGTGTGTCTGTCTGTGTGTGTGTCTGTGTGTGTCTGTATGTGTGTGTCTGTGTGTGTCTGTGTGTGTGTCTGTCTGTGTGTGTCTGTGTGTCAGTGTGTGTGTCAGTGTGTGTGTCTGTGTGTGTGTGTGTCTGTACTGTCAGTATGTATGTAGTGCCTGTGGTTACCGGAATACGTCCCCTATAATTTTGCAGTTGGTTCCTTTCATTGCCAGTTCCCTTTTACGTATCCCTGAAGACACGAGGAGCATCAGAAGAAACATCTGGGAGGCGCTGGTTCTTTCCAGCATGTCGGGCCCTATCACTCTCCATGTAATAAGCTTGGCTTCCTCTCTAGTGTGAGCATTCACAGGCCTTTTCCTTCCGCCCCAACCTGCCTTCAGTCTTGTTACAACCCCTTTTCTGTGCCGTAGCAGCAAGGCTGTGAGTGGAGATTGCTATAGATGGAGCAAGAGCTGGCGCTCTCTGCCAACACAGCAACTGTCACAACACCAACTTCCTTCATTGTGGTTTCTTCTTTTCCCCTGCAACTTTTATTAGTAGTCTAGTAGTAGTAGTAGTAGTAGTGTGTATTACTCCTCACACCCTCTCTCTAACCTGGTGGTCAGCGACTGCTCCTTTTTCTATTTGCTGAATCGATTGAATGAATTATATCTGGTTTAGCCACTTCTCACTATGGGCTCTCGACCCTACATCTGACTCCATACTCAATAGGACCTGAAAACTATCCATTTCCACAGTCATCCCCAACCAGTAGCTCATGAGTAACATGTTGCTCTCTAACCCACGGGTCCCCAACCTTTTTTTACCCGTGAGCCATATTCAAATGAAATAAGAGTTGGGGAGCAACACAAGCATGAAAAAGTCCCTTGGGTGCCAAATAAGGGCTGTGATTGGCTATTTGGTAGCCCCTATGTGGACTGGCAGCTACAGGAGACTTTACTTGGTACTATACTTAGTTTTTATGCAATTAAAACTTGCTTCCAAGCCAGGAATCCAAAAATAATCACCTGCTTTGAGGCCACTGGGAGCAACATACGTGGGGTTGGTGACATGTTGGTGACATGTTACTCACGAGCTACTGGTTGGGGATCACTGCTCTAACCCTTGGATGTTGCTCCCAGTGGCATCAAAGCAGGTACTTATTTTTGAATTCCAGGCAAATTTTGGTGCATAAAAAAATGTACTGCCAAACAGAGCCAAAATGTAGGTTGATAATCCACATAGGGGCTACTAAATAGCCAATCACAGCCCTTATTTGGCACCCCAAGAGAATTTTTCATGCTAGTGTTGCTCCCCAACTTCTTTTGGTTCTGAATGTTACTCACGAGTTCAAAAGGTTGGGGATCCTTGTCTTAGGGGATAAAGTATTCCTGTTTTTAGGGATTGTTTTGCATTAAATTGACGTTACAAGCATACGGTGACCCATACACAGAATAGTTTTACAATGTTTATGGTTAGGGATGAATAATTAACGGGGTTGTACAATCTAACAAAACATCAGAATTCTAAGCAACTTTTCAATGCATATTTTGCACACGTTTCCCATGGTTTTAATGTTATTTGTAACTACAAGTGATAGCCGTATCTCTCTCCCCTTTCTGCACTGCTGGTTCTGGCTTATACAACTGTGTAGCAGTAGCCAGCCGATAAAAAGGCCTGTGAAGAAGCCTGCAAGTCATTGTGGAACATGGAGTCGTGCCCAGAGGAGAGTTTCAAGAGTCAGAACCAGCTAAATGAACATTGATGAATTCCTTTTGTGCTAATGAGCATCACAGGCGATACACTGAATCAGCTGGGCTCAATGTTTAGCTTGTACAGGTATGGGGCCTGTTATCCGGAAACCCGTTTTCCAGAAAGCTCAGAATTACAGAAAGGCCATCTTCCATAGACTCGGTTTTATCCGAAGAATCCAATTTTTTCAAAATAATTTCCTTTTTCTGTGTAATAATAAAACAGTCGCTTGTACTTGATCCCAACTAAGATATAATTAATCCTTATTGGAGGCAAAACCAGCCTATTGGCTTTATTTCATGTTTATATGATTTTCTAGTAAACTTAAGGTATGAAGATCCAAATTATTACGTATATCTGGTTACGTATATCTGAAAATTACGTATATCTGAAAAACCCCAGGTCTCGAGCATTCTGGATAACAGGTCCCATACCTGTAAAACAGTCGCTTGTACTTGATCCCAACTAAGATATAATTAATCCTTATTGGAGGCAAAACCAGCCTATTGGCTTTATTTCATATGTTCATGATTTTCTAGTACTAGGACTCAAGGCATGAAGATCCAAATTATGGAAAACCCCAGGTCCCAAGCATTCCGGATAACAGGTCCTATACATGTAATGCCCTTTTCTATGTTTATTAATTAACAATAATAAAACCCAGATCTCACACGGACATTGCTTCACATGCAGTTTCCATGTGACCAAAATTGGGATACTGGCATTTAGTCAGGTCACATGGTGTGCAAGGTAAGCAGCTGTCTGGCAGTTTGATAGTTCAACTAGTAGCACCTTCTGGTCAGAAATCAACCAGTCTGATCTGAAACCTGTTGAATTGCTGATTATTTCTGGAGCTAAATAGTCAGTTAAGTACCAGGAAATAAGCAGCATCTATTCAGGGCAATTCCTTGGTATAAGGCTGATGGCACATAGGGGTGTATTGTTTTTAGGGATGCACCGAATCCAGGATTCGGTTCGGGATTCGGCCAGGATTCTGCCTTTTTCAGCAGGATTCGGATTCGGCCGAATCCTTCTGCCCGGCCGAACCAAATCCGAATCCTAATTCGCATATGCACATTAGGGGTGGGGAGGGAAATCGCGGAACTTTTTGTCACAAAACAAGGAAATAAAATAATTTTCCCCTTCCCATCCCTAATTTGCATATGCAAATTAGGGTCCGGATTCGGTTCGGTATTCGCCGAATCTTTCACAAAGCATTCGGGGGTTCGGCCGAATCCAAAATAGTGGATTCGGTGCATCCCTAATTCTTTTGTGGTTTCCCAATGTCCGACAGGTTGTGTCTCGCCCAATCTTGTGGTCTCGTGCACTTACCTAGACCAGAGACAGCTGGAGGCACTTACTGTTCTGCACAATCACTAGTGATCATTGTACAACATGAACAGAAGAACATTTAGAAACAATAAATAGCAGCTCCGATAATAACTGATCATTTGTGAAAAGGCAGGTTTTCTTTTAATCGGCTTAGCCGTAGTTAGAAAAAGTCACGCTGAGCAGCCACATTCCTACTGGCTCTCGCATAATATTTGGCAAATAGAGAGACAAAGGAGTGTTTGAATTGGAGTGCCAAATGAGACACCCTGAAAATAACAGCAAGCTCCTACACCCTTCAATGAGAACACGTGCCTACACAAGTTTATTTTAAATTGGAACACTAAGCTGAACAACTGATTTTCTTGCTTGGATTTTATAAAGAATGGCCGACACTGAATATGTACCTGGGCCAATGTTCGGATCATAATAGGGGGGCTAGCCTCAGGTCCGAGTCCAACCATGATTAAAAATAATGGGCACAATAAATTGACACTTGGATCATAGATAGCCACAGAATATATATAGGGACATGCCAATAAGATTACCGTTTTGTGCCCCCTTTTACCCATGTTAAACGGCTATTTAAAAGGCAGATGAATACCATGATGCGGAGATATTATTCTATTGTGTTGTACTCACCAATAGCCAGTGCAGCTTTTAGTTCCCTTCTTTTGTTATAGTTGGAGAGTATTTTGGTGAATCTATAAAGCACGTGAAATAGCCTAAAAGCACTTCGACATTCTATCCCTTGGCTGGAAAGAAAAGGTCTCTGACTTTGTATCTTAAAGGGGAATTCACCTTCCAAACACTTTTTTTTTTAGTTCAGTTGTTTTGAGATTGTTCTCCATAAACAAAGGCTTTTTTCAGTTGCATTTATTTTTTACTGGTTTCCCAAAATTTAAGGTTAAAGTTTAATGTTCCTGTTAGAGTCCTGCAGCAGGTCAGGTACCCATGGGTTACCCGCAAAAACCTGCAGTACTTTGCGGGTAGAAGTTCCGAGTGTGGGTATACTCCTTTTTTCTGATCACGCCTACTTCCGATGACGACACTTCCTGATTCTTGATGGTCAGCGGGTCCGGGTTGCGGATAAGGTACTTGCGGGTCCAAGTGGGTAAGAATGCGGATTGCAGGTACGGATCGGGTACGGGTTCCAAAAAGTGGACGCGCACAGGACTCTAGTTCTCTGGCAGGTCAGTGATCAAAGACCAGAATCTAAACTTACAATTTGGTACATTTAGTTGATACAGTTACCATATATACTCGAGTATAAGCCGAGTTTTTCAGCCCCCAAAATATGCTGGAAAACTCTACCTCGGCTTATACTCGAGTCAAACACAAAAACGGTCGCCGGTGCCTAAGAATAGTCGCCGGCGTCCAAGAATATTTGCCGGCGTCCAAGAATGGTCGCCGGCATCCAAAAACACCTCCAATGGGAGCAGAAACCCTAAATTTTTTGATTGAAACCAGAAGCTGCTGCATTTCTCACCCTCGGCTTATACTCGAGTCAATAAGCTTTCCCAGTTTTTGGAGGTAAAATTAGGTACCTTGGCTTATACTCGGGACGGCTTATACTCGAGTATATACGATAGTTGATATATTTCTCTGTGTAATATAAGCAACTCTTATATCAATTCTAGCAGCTGCCTTTTAATGAAGCTCATGGATTTTGCTTAGCAGGGACAAAGATAACAAATGTATCCACTAAATGTATCCATTTAAAACCGCTAAAGAGTCGGTGACCCCTCTCCCAGAGCTGCGAAACTTTACACTTCAATATTAGAAAAATGGTAACAAATAGAAAGTAATTGGAAAAAAAATATCTTTATTTCTGGGGAACTATCTGAAACCAACTGAACTGCCTCTTTAAATGGATACATTTACACCTCGGGACAATGTCAGATATTCACTTAATTAGATCTATTGCTGCAGAAAAGTATTTTCATCGGCCCTTGTATGGGGCCTGCCGAACTGATATCTTTGAAAATTGGGCAGATGTCAATCCTGTCGGGGTGAGGACAGCATTGGTCATTGACATGGTTCTCCTGAATTGACTGTAGTTGTGATCAGCTCAAGATGGGCAGATTGTGGAAAGAGCCTCATTTTTTGTTGCCCTTGCCAAATGAGCAGATCTTTAGGTGTTTGGGCAGCTGAAAGGTACATGATAAGAATGTTTTTGTCTTCTAACTGCTCTACAACTTGAGAACAGTTGACGTAACCCATCCTGTGCCATTCTATTCACTAGGATACTGCAGTGGCAGTCAAGGTATGGGCAGCTTGAAACAAGTTGATGTTGGTGGTGCATCTTCTTTCTCCATTTGGCACCAGTATTCTGCCGCCCTTCCATTTGCCATGATCATTTTCTCATCCACTGTAGTGCTAGTCAAGGTATATATTGCCCCTGGGACAGTCTCATTTGTGCCTCTATCTGAGCAGGAGGTTGTGTTTGGAGGAGTGACTTAGTATGTGAGAAAAGCAAAGGAAGTTGTCTGTTTATCTGTAATGAAATGACCCGTGTTTTTGTCAAACAACTTAAAAGGATTCTGTCATGATTTTTATGGTGTCGTTTTTATTTCTAAATGACACTGTTTATGCTGCCAATAATTCACTCTACAATATAAAATGTCATTTCTGAACCAACAAGTGTATTTAGTTGTAATATTGGTGAGTAGGTGCATCTCAGGTCATTTTGCCTGGTCATGTGCTTTCAGAAAGAGCCAGCACTTTAGGATGGAACTGCTTTCTGGCAGGCTGTTGTTTCTCCTACTCAATGTAACTGAATGTGTCTCAGTGGGACCTGGATTTTACTATTGAGTGCTGTTCTTAGATCTACCAGGCAGCTGTTAGAGTCCTGCGCGGGTCCATTTTTTGGGACCCGAACCCGACCTGTACCCGCAACCCGCATTCTTACCCGCTTAGACCCACAACCCGACCCGCAAGTACCTTCTCTGCGACCCGCTGACCATCAAGAATCAGGAAGTGCTGTCATTATAAACCGGAAGTGACATCATCGGAAGTAGATATGATCAGAAAAAAGGGAGTAAAGTGCTGTCATTGTGTACCGGAAATGACATCAACGGAAGTGGACGTGACCAGAAAAAAGGAGCAAATATTGATATTGAGAAGACCCGCAGCCCGACCCGCGGGTATACCCGCACCTTGAACTTCAACGAAAAACCCGCATGGTACTGCAGGTTTTTGCGGGTAACCCGCAGGTACCCGACCCGCTGCAGGACTCTAGCAGCTGTTATCTTGTGTTAGGGAGCTGCTATCTGGTTACCTTCCCATTGTTCTGTTGTTAGGCTGCTGGGGGGTGAAGGGAGGAGTAAAGATTGACTGAAGTTTATCAGAGCACAAGTCACATGACTGGAGGCAGCTGGGAAACTGACAATATGTCTAGCCCCATGTGAGATTTCAAAATTGAATATAAAAAAATCTGTCTGCTCTTTTGAGAAATGGATTTCAGTGCTGAATTCTGCTGGAGCAGCACTATTAACTGATGTGTTTTGAAAAAAAAAACATGTTTTCCCATGACAGTATCCCTTTAATGAACAGACGCGTGTTTTTGCTAAAGAGCTTAAAAATGTAATGACAGGGCCGGGATCATCCCAATGGCGCATGTCTGGCAGGTATTTTAGTATCTGTTGCCTTTGAAAAGAAGGTTTGTGTAATGAATGGTATTATTTTACCTTCCTACTCATCCTTTCCCTTTGTGAATTCTCTTCCAACTGGTGACATAACTTCCACCGACCATTTACAGTCTCAAGCCCCCCCTTCCTGCAATTTACTCTGATCTCATGTCAGTAGAACAGCCTCCTCCAGCTAATTCTATCATTGTTTCCCCCAAGTTAGAGCAGATTCCCAAGGAATCTTCAGTTAAACTCGTTTATTCAAATCCGTTTGTCGGGGATTCATTCTTTTGCAGTTGATACTCTGCACTTCTGTTTTGCTGCTCACAATGATAATAAAAGGCAGGCCAGTCCCAGTGGATTCTAACTGTCAGTTTATAGTGTTAGGACTGAATACTGTGTTTGTTGGTAAGCTCACGCCAATTGCCACGCTGAGGTGTAAATGACTTCTACTAATTCCATGCTTGTGCACGCTGAGCGCGCGGGTGTTTGTAAGGATCCATTATCCGGAAACCTGTTATCCAGAAATCTCCGAATAATGGAAAGGCTGTCTCCTGTAGACTCCGTTATAATTAAATAATCCAAAACTGATTTCCCTTTTCTGTGTAATAACAGTCACTTGTACTTGATCCCAACTAAGATATAATTAATCCTTATTGGAGGCAAAACTAGCCTATTGGGTTTATGTTTTCATGACTTTCAGAAACCATCCGTTATCCGGAAAACCCCAGGTCTCGAGCTTTCTGGATAACAGTTTCCGTACCTGTAACAATTTTGTGCTTTACATTCCAAAGGCCAGTGTCGGACTGGCCCACCGGGATACCAGGAAAACTCCCAGTGGGCCCAGGTGTCAGTGGGCTTCTTGCTTCTAACTATTCAGCCTATTTCATGGTCATTGTCATTGCCAATGTCTTTATGGGGGAAAATGCTTAATAATTGAAGAATATAGTCAATAGATATAAAAGACTAGGAGAATAAAGAGGTTGAGTGAAGAGAGGATGAATAATAGTTTGGAAAGACCCTGGTGACCCCACAGTCTAAGGTTTGCTGGTGGGAGTCTAAGTCAGTCCTGGACTGGGAGTCAAAATAGGTCCTGCCATTCCAAGTACACAGAGACCCAAACAGCCCTCTACCAGCCCAAACAGCCCCCTACAAGCCCACTATATGGTAACTTTCGATAGCACCATACAGCAGCCCCTCTGGCATTTGCCAGAACTCACAGATTGACAGTCCGGGCCTGCCCAAAGTCTAAGGTTTGCTGGTGGCCCCACAGTCTAAGATTTGCTGGTGGCCCCACATTCTAAGGTTTGCTGGTGGCCCCACAGTCTAAGATTTGCTGGTGGCCCCACAGTCTAAGGTTTTCTGGTGGCCCCACAGTCTAAGGTTTTCTGGTGGCCCCACAGTCTAAGGTTTGCTGGTGGCCCCACACTCTAAGGTTTGCTGGTGGCCCCACAGTGTAAGGTTTGCTGGTGGCCCCACAGTGTAAGGTTTGCTGGAGGCCCCACAGTCTAAGGTTTGCTGGTGGCCCCACACTGTAAGGTTTGCTGGTGGCCCCACAGTCTAAGGTTGCTGGTGGCCCCACACTCTAAGGTTTACTGGTGGCCCCACACTCTAAGGTTTGCTAGTGGCCCCACAGTCTAAGGTTTGCTGGTGGCCCCACACTCTAAGGTTTGCTGGTGGCCCCACACTCTAAGGTTTTCTGCTGGGCCCCTGGCTTCCCAGTCTGACACTGCCAAAGGCCAAGCTTGAGAAGATACGTCTAGGCCTAATTTATATTCCTGAGCCATGAACAGGGACTCCTTAATAACCCCAATGTTATCTAGCATGTTTGGGACAAGCTATAATCGTCTCCCCAAGCCTTCCTGGCCTTTATTGTGAATTTTAACTTGGGGAGAGGAGCCAGGGGTTCTCCTCTTCTGTCAAAACATGCTGCAAGTTAGGGAACTGAGGGGGACTTTCCATGCTCATTATTCAGCCGAAGCCGGAAAGCTTCAGGCAGAGACAGATAAAGGAGCAATATATACCTGTGTTCAACATGATCTAAATAAATAAGCCTTATTCTTTTAATAAAATCTATTTTCTCTGATCATTTCGTTGTCGCTGCTTCGTTATAGGGGGGGCTCCTTTTGCCTAGAAGATGTATAAGAGGTCACTCTATTAAACTCACCAGACATCATGTCTCTCTACATGCAGAATTTGTGCAAAAGGCAGTTATTTTGTTACATTTTGTCTGTACTCCTTATAAGATATATTGGATCTAACTGTCAATGAATATCTGACACCCAACTGCTGCATGAAGAGAGAATGGCGAGAAATAGATGCTGAGAGATGAATAGTGATGATGAACTTTATTATTTCAGTATACTAAAGCTGATATTAAATTTTCATTTTCACGAGTTCCCCTTTAAGAAGTTCTGTACTGGGCATGCTCAGACATGACAAATACCCACAAATTGAAATAATACTTTTGAAGACCTCATGCTGGTTGAGGGACATAAAGAGAGATAAAGAAAATTAACATGGGGGTATCTATCTCAGTGGCTGCCTCTTCACATGAGGCACCGGTTACTTTATACAATGGGTATTATCCCCCTTTTATTTGGTGTATATAGTAACATGGCGTTGTTGTTGTTGTTACTTCTCCTAATTTTAGATACTGTAACTGTTCACTATTTCTAGCAGAGGTTTGACCTGTATCTGTTCCTTTTTAGTTCTGGCACAAAGCATGCTTCCACTGTGAGATCTGCAAGATGACTCTGAACATGAAGAACTACAAGGGATATGACAAAAAACCATACTGCAATGCGTAAGTACAAACTGTCATATCAGCCAGTGTCTCTGCCCCATAATATGTTTCACTAGCACACGGACTTACTGCCGCCCTTCATTCAAATCCAGTATTTTTGGTTGGTCTAGCATTTCTGATTAGTAATGTTTTTTTTCCCCCTTTCATTGGTTAGTTTCCCTTTAAATACCATTTATTTTACATAGTTGTAACAGGCTTTGACCAAATGCCATTTGGGCTGTGAAATGCATAAGGCATTTTTGAGATTTCTTTTAAATCCACTATTTACCCTTTATTTTTTTTGAAAGAGGTTCAGTTTGTGTCTCTTGTAACATTTGGATTGTCAGAGGACTGGAGTATCTACAGACACACCCCAGCCAAAGGCAGTCTTCAGCATTCCTTTGTTTCCACCTATAATATATACATTAAATTGATGTGAGACTGGACCCTGGATTCCAGGTCTTCTCCTGTGCCCTGGAGGCCCAAACGGTCACTGCATGGGACAAGTATGAGACAACTTCACTCTTAAGGTGGCCATACGTGACAAGATCCACTTGTTTAGTTAGGTTGCCAAATGAGTGGATGTTAACCCAATATGCCCACAGAAAGCAGGGTGATATCAGGTTAATCCAGTCATTCGGCCCTAGGGCCAAGCGTTCGGATTACAGTGAAGCAAATGGCAGTCGATATGTTGTAGGGCCGCATCAATTAGCCAATGAGATCCTCTATTTCAGGAAAAATCAAACCTGCTTGGTCGATATCTGGCCAATTTTCAGCCTGATATCCATCGGGGGGAACCCCATACACAGGCAGATAAGCTGCCGAATCAGTTTAAAGGAGAAATATCCGCAGCTTTAATCTACTCGTGTATTGCCACCATTAGACAGGCCCTGTGGGAAAACAAGAGACCGCTAATTTAACCTTCTCACTTCGCCCTAGAGTTCTGCTTGCTGAGAAAAGTCCAAAAAAGCCAGTACTTTCCTTTTAAAAAATTCTACTGATTATTGTTTCAGGCTTTTTTGTAGGTGAGGAAAGATAAATATAAATATATATATATAAGTGGGAGGTAGGAGTAGTGTAGGCAGCAGTTTGCCTTGTGATATCTCTGCAGACCACTGAGGTGTGTGTAGGAGGGAACGGAAGAGCTCGCTGGTGTAAAATATCAATTCTATTCTTAAAGGGCCAGTCACAGCAGGAATCGGTAGTAGGAATAAAAGACTATAATAGTATGTACTGGGTGGAGCTTTTCTTTAGACATAACTGGTGCGAACCCTCTCCGATACAAAAAACAGGATTTCTGCTTTGAATACAAGATGTTTACATGGACAGTATAAGCTTTATGTAAATTCATTTGCTGCTCTTACTGGTCTTTTGTGCCAGAGCCACTTGCCTAACCAGTCTGCCGCTGCAGTTGTATTAACGAGGCTGAGGTGACTTTTCTTTGCTTTCTGCTGGGGCTTTGTAAGGAAAGGAAACCAGGGCGGAGAGGCTAATGAAGCGACAGATTCCGGACATTCCACAAACATGACATGACATCTCTCTCTCTCACACAGCTTATTCGGGTCACTATCTGCTCCAGGGTCACCCAATTGTCCTGGCTGAGATCTGTAGAACGTTTGCAGGCCCTAAAAGGATTGAGCTTGCCAAGTGTCCGTGGCTTCCAGGCATACATAGTTCCTTTCAGATTCACAGTGCCCCCCCTATCAATCTATCATCTATTCCACTTTCCTTATTTATACACAGTTTCTTATCAGCATCAAAGCTGCCCATAGACCTTACAGTTACGCTCTTTCCTGGAAAAGATCTTTCTTTATTGGTTTCAATACACACGTGTAGAGCTGAATGGTCAAATAGACATATAGAAACAATACGATTCTACCTGTATCTGATCATTCAGCACTAACAATGGCCCATGTTTGGGTCCCTTCAAAGGAGCCTGATCAAATTTTCCGGCCAGTCCGATTAACGAGCCGGTCGATATCCAAGTCTTCTGTCATTATCGGTCGGCTTGTCTCCCACCATACACACACCGAATATCATACAAAAATTTGTTTTGTAAGATGTCATCAGTGTGTCTATGGCCACCTTTCCTCTGTTCCATTGCCACATCCCTGTCTGTAATCTGTGCTCCCTCCTTATGTCAAGCCATTTACCTGCACTGCTTTACTTCCCCTTTCTTCACCTATGAATGGGTTTTCCAGATACTTACATAATATGGAGCCCCATGCCTTAAAGGAGAAGGAAAGGCTGGAGACACTTGGGGGTGCCAAACGTTAGGCACCCCCAAGTGATTGTAGCGACTTACCAAAATCCCAGGGCCGGTGCTCCTATTGGGAGAAATCTGCACCGGCCCCGGGTTATAGGAGCGAGCACCACGGAGATATCTACTTCCGTCTTCGCGCAGCTGCACATGCGCATTAGAACTAAAAGCCGAACTTTAACTTTAAAATCGGCTTTTTCGTTCAAATGCGCATGCGTCAGTCCGGGGAAATGCGCATCAGCGCGAAGACGGAAGTAGATATCTCCGTGGTGCTCGCTCCTATAACCCGGGGCCGGTGCAGATTTCTCCTGATAGGAGCACCGGCCCTGGGTTTTTGGTAAGTCGCTACAATCACTTGGGGGTGCCTAATGTTTGGCACCCCAAGTGTCTCCAGCCTTTCCTTCTCCTTTAAGGCTGCTACTAATTTTTTTTTTTTTTTTTTGCTGCATCCTAAGGGTAAGGGCACACTGGTAGATTCGGGGAGATTAGTCGCTCTGCAACTTTTCTTCGGGGCGGCTAATCTCCCCGAACTGCCTTCCTGACGGCTAAAATGCAAATCGCTGGCGGGATGGCACTCTGAAAGATTCGTTTCTGAAGTCGCCCAAAGTTTCCCCATCAGGCAACTTCGGAAAACAAAACGATTTATATTTTAGCCATCGGGAAGGCAGTTCAGGGAGATTAGAATCTGTCTGTGTGCTCTGACCCTAACGGCTAGTCCACACGAGGCGATTATAGAAAACGCATCGCCGCGTGTGCATTAGCGCAGGCGACTTTGCGTTGTAGCCTATGGGGAAAAACGCAGAGGCAGTTCGGGGAGATAGTTGCGAAAAAGACGAGGCGATTAGTCGCCAGGCGACTAATCCCCCCGAATCTCCTCGTGTGGCCTTACCCTAAAGCTCAGGTCATGGGCCTGCATTCCTATCAGTGACCGCTCCATAAACTACAGCTAAACTTGACTGCAAGTATCTTCCATGCAACAGGCACCCCTCAAAGTGAGCAAGTGGGGTGTAACAAGACGGGTCATAAAATTCCTACAAATGCAGGTTGCAGCCCCCATCTAATCTATTCACATTTGGTGTTGTGTATATTATAGTGAGCCGTGGCATTCTGCGAGATGTCGCATGCAATACACAAATATATATTTATATATAGTGTTTTTTGAACTATATTAATGGTCAGTGGCCCTTGACATTCTATGTGCAGCCATATTTGTGTCGCTAGCTGCTTGTGTTGCTCACAGGATGCCTATAGTTTGTGGTTGGGACAAACTGCAGTGACTAAGCACCACTGTGCACAATTGCCTATAAATAGGCATAAAAGTCTGGAGAGGATATAGTTGTGGTCACAAAGGAACTGCTCTCATACTGAGGCCTTGAAAGTGAAGCACTAACTTGTTTGCAGTTCTTGCTGCTCTCTGTTACCCCCTCACACACACACATGCAAGTAATGGGGTGTCTCTGCACCTACCACACTGCAACTGTCCCCTGACTGGGGGTACGTGATCATGTGCTGGCTTTGGATGGGATACATGTGTGTTTTCAGCAGTGCAGCATTACTTTCCTCCCCTAGTGAATTGCAGGGATTTAAAAGGGATTTTATCCCATTATCTTCTACTATTTGATTAGATTCTAAAGGCAAGTAAAATGCAGTAATTTCAATGTTATGGTTATTGGTGCTACTTACAACCAAGGGGCCCAATGATCACCAGCCTATGAAGCAAATCTAGAGAGAAATAAGTCAAAGAAACTAGGGATGCACCACTATTTTGGATTCAGACGAACCTCCAAATCCTTCGCCAAAGATTCGCCGGTGGGAAGGGGAAAATATTTTTTATTTCCTTGTTTTGTGACCAAAAAGTAACACGATTTCCCTCCCTGCCCCTAATTAGCATATGCAAATTTGGATTCGGTTCAGCCGGGAAGAAGGATTTGGCCAAATCCAAATCCTGCTTAAAAAGGCCGAATCCTGGCTGAATCCCGAACCGAATTCGGTGCATCCGTAATAGAAACTGTTGGCAATATCGTCTGCCTATACCCAAGCACTTGCTAGCATCAGGCAAGCTCTAATCCTATTGTAAGAGCCAATTTGTTCCAGAAGATTGTACAGCACCGCATACCTTGTACGTAAATAATGATAATGTTTAGGAGACGCATTGTTCACATTTCAAGGATGGCTGATCTCCCGGCCCTTGGTTTTGAAGCAATCGAATGCTTTTACTGCAGCGTAGTAAAGCAGTAGCAGAAGTGATGTTGTCCTTTCTTTTCTGACTGGTGGAAATGTAGATTTTTTTTTTTTCCAGAGACCACAACATTTATTATTCCTGTACTTTTCAATTTTAGGCATTACCCCAAGCAGTCTTTCACCACAGTGGCCGATACCCCAGAAAACCTTCGCCTAAAACAGCAAAGTGAGCTACAGAGCCAGGTAATGAGCTTGCTGCTCACCAAATATTCTATTCTTGGCGTTTTTCTATGTGTTTTGGCACATACATGGGTAAATCCATGATTTTCTAAGCAATATGGTGCCACTGGTTGGCAGGCTGGAAGGCTTCAGGGGAATCAGAGGGCACAAGCTACAACATAACCCTACACAATTGGCCATGATCACAGGGGAACACTATAGGGGTCTTACTAAGGACTTGGAGCAGGCCTGGAAGTGCCTATAGGGGTGAGTGGGAGCAGACCTAGGGGTGGCATGATATGTGGTTGTGCATTTAGAATTTTAATAGCAGGCAGACTAGAACCTTGGTAGGGAAGGATGATGACCACAGCACTATACAGTAACTGTCCTTCCACTATAAACAATAGCCACTGCTTGTTACAGCTTGCATATAAAAGGACATCTGAGAAATGTGCATTATAGACAACACAGAGAGCAAGATTTACTCTGCTTCAAGACTTGGATTTAACTGTGGATAATCCAAAGAACAATGTACAGCGAGGCTCATTTACAAACACAGAGCAATAACCCATAGCAACCAATGGCTTTTCTCAGCCACCTGCAAGTTGAGCAATGAAGGAAAACCTCTGGTTGCCATGGGTTACTGCCCAGGTGCAAATTTGCCCTGTGTTTATAAATGTCTGTGTACCCTTCAGTTCTTATTCCATCAGCTGTAGATCCGCTGGTGCTATAGGCAAGGCCAAACAGTGAGTAGAAAGGAGAGAAAAAAAACAACATTGGCTCAGTTTTACATGTGTTTATGGCCGCCAGTTTACTCGAGGGATCCACTAACCTTTTTGTGTGAAATCTCAAAATCTTGACTTTAGATCTGCTGTATGGTGGATTTTTGCCCCACTGTGTGGAATTAAGCAGCGCTGATTTATGGCAAAGTATTAGGAGTAATTCAAATTTTCTAAACCATAAAATGGTGCAATTAGGGAACACTGGGCAGAGGATCATATTGTGCTTTGAATATATTTATATTAATTACTTTATCCTCAGCTCGGTATATTTTTACAGTGCTGGGGAAATTATGTGTCAAGGTTATTGCAAACGTATCAAAGAGCAATTATTATTTAAATTATTACTTTACGTGATTGCTCATTGTGAATTCCCGGCTATCACCAGGTCCGTTACAAGGAAGACTTTGAAAAGAATAAGGGCAAGGGATTCAGTGTAGTGGCCGACACCCCTGAACTGCAAAGGATCAAGAAAACCCAGGATCAGATCAGCAATGTGAGTATTTCAGTTACATCTGTTTATACTGTAACAATCATTTAGTGGGAACGCAGAGAGAAAAGCTTCTGTAAGGGAGACGTGTCTAGAGGATATATAGAATGGGCTGCAGGGAGACCCATTATTAAAGGTGTCAAGTAGAGAGTAACCACAGGAGGGCCATGCTGTCTCTATATACTATAAATATATATTATATATATATATATAGACTGCTCTGAGTCCTCTGTCAGAAGAAACACAACATTTCTCTTTCTATTGTAGACACATAGGCTTCTGTATCAGACTTTTTTCTTTCAGCTTAAACCTTCAGGGCTTGGGTTTGAGCATGCTCCCTTCTCCCTTTCTGCCTCATTGCCTCCCTGCTGTAATCTGAGCCCAGAGCTATCAGTGAGCAGGGAGAGACTCGGGCAGGAAGTGATGTCACACCAAGCTAATATGGCAGCTGCTATCCTAAACAAACAGAGAGAGCTTCTATAGCTATTTAGTCAGGTATGGTAAAGTATTCTACAGTATAAATATAGTGTTATAGTGGCTAATCTATTGGCAATAGACTGCCTCGTTAGATTTCCTTCTCCTTTATAGCGGTAGTTCATCTTTAATTTAACTTTTAGTGTGCTGTAATATGGGTTTGCCACAATTACAAGAAATATCTTGCTGTCCTATGTCCTCTTACAAGAGGTGGAGAGCTCTTCACATACACAAGCAAGGGTTAGCTTATAAACAGGTGGGTCAGAACAGACTGGAGCCCTCAGTGATTTGCTTTGAATTTTGTTTCTAGCTTCTTCACTTTTCCTTTGTTTCTGTTCCATACAGATTAAATATCATGAAGAATTTGATAAGAGCCGGATGGGGAACCCATTGGTGGATGGTGATGATTTTGACCGTCGAGGATCCGATGATGGGGCCAATTACCGCAGACCTTCACAGAGTTCTCAGCAGCACCAACCCCCAGCCAGTAGCTCAGGTAACTGCAACATTCGAGAGACGCTTTTCTCTTCTCACATTTCCATTAAATAAATACCTGTTGGCCACCCTTTGTGTCTCCAAGATGACCTTGGTATTCACATTACTACTCCTAGTCTCTTAAGTATCATTCATTAGAGGTGCAGTTTTCAGTTGGGGTCTTCTTTAAATTTGACAGAGGTTTTAAGTTGTCCTCTTTTGAAGGTCTGTGTTTCAGGCTTTTTTTTGGCAAAGGGTCTGATGTTCAAGTTTAGGCAGCACAATGGCTCAGGGGTTAACACTTAGGCTCCTGAGTTTGGCCTGGGCATTATTTGCAAGGAGTTTGTATGTATCCCCCCTATGCCTGTGTGGGTTTCCTTCAGAAGCTCCAAAAACATATAGGCAGGTATCATTGTCAACAGAACAAATACATTTCAGATGCATCACCTGAGACTAGAGCAGAGATCCCCAAACTTTTATACCCGTGAGCAACATTCAAATATAAAAAGAATTTGAGAGCAACACAAGCATGAAAAGGGTCCCTGGGGATGACAAATAAGGGTTGTGATTGGCTATTTGGTAGCCCCTATGTGGACTGGCAGCCACATGGGAGACTCTGGCAGTACATTTTTGATTTTTATGCAACCAAACTTGACTCCAAATCAGGAATTCAAAAATTAGCACCTGCTTTAAGGCCACTGGAGCCACTTGTTGGGGATCACTGGACTAGAGAGAGAGGACCTTTATGAGGGTCAGACATTATCTTCTTAATTGGAGACTAAAGGTGGCCATACATGGGCCGATAAAAGCTGCTGACAGACCGAGTTGGCAGCTTATTGGCCCATGTATGGGGCCCCCCGACGGGCTTCCTCGATCGAGATAGATCTCGATTGGATGGGACTAAAAATCCCGTTGGATTGCGGGCGCATCTGTTCGTTGATGCAGTCCCGCGATCTGACTGCCCGTAAAGCCACCGTTAGGATCCGATCGTTGGGCCCCACGATCGGATCAGCCCGATATTGCCCACAGGTGGGCATATTGGGGAGAGATCCGCTCGTTTGGCGACATCGCCAAACTAGCAGATCTCTCCGTGTATGGCCACCTTTACCCTGTGAACTTTGGGTCGATGGAAGTTTATGGAGAGCACTGCCCCCCAGTGGCAATCAACATGTTTAGCCTCTTTCCTCTGGACACTAAAGTGCCTTTTTTTGTTTTGCAATAACTGTTTCTGATCAGGGGTTTCAGCCTTTTTAATGTAATTATTCAGGGCCAGATGTATTCTGGTTATCGGGTTGTCATAGAAACTAAGCAGCAGAATTGGAAAGCATATGGGCAGCTGTTAGAGCTTGACGCTGGTTATTTAGGCACAAGACTTGCTATAAACGTGTGTCGGTGTCTCTGCAGAGGAATTATGTTTCTCTCTAATCTTAGGATTGGATCTGTGTTTACTGATTTATATGCTCCTAGGAGTGACCTCTTGTTGATCATATTCTGCAGCTGTTTATTTTCTCCAATGTCTATTGCTTTCTGTTTTCTTCTGCCTAAAATATTCAAGATAATATGATGCTCTTTAAGAGCACATTTGTTTTCGTGCCAATGATATTCTGCAAAGTGGGCCTAATTTATCTGCCCTTTTGCATTTAAAAACCATTGGGAGCTTCCTTCCTGTTTGACAAAGAAGCAATATCCCGAGCATGAGACATTCCCATTACAAAAAGATCCTTTTCATTTGGCCGTGGGCTGTGACGACCCATAAAGCAGCAAATTCAGTTATGAATATATAACAGCCAATCAGGCCAGAGAACATCTATCCATTTGAGCCTCCAACTAGAGTCCTGCAGCGGGTTAGGTACCCGTGGGTTATCCACAAAAAAAGTTGGTACCCTGCTGGATGAGGGTAGGATTTTCGGGTGCGAGTATAGTTGCGGGTCTCCTCTAAATTTCTTATCTTATGTCATAATTGTCTAAAATTTTACTCCTTTTAAAATTTATCAAAACTTTTTTTCTGTCCCCGCCCATCACTTCTAGTTTGCAGCAACATCGTTTTTAAGGGTTAGGGGTCGGGTTACGGATAAGGCAGTTGCCGGTTGGGGTCGGGTAGTGGATCAAAGTGGGTAAATATGCGGGTCGGGTCTCATAAATTGGTTCCGTGCAGGACTCTACCTCTAACCAGATAGCTGTGTATTACCGTTTATACTCGAGTATAAGCCGAGGTACCTAATTTTACCTCCAAAAACTGGGAAAACTTATTAACTCGAGTATAAGCCTAGGGTGAGAAATGTAGCAGCTTGTGGTAAGTTTCAATCAAAAAATTGATGGTTTCTGCTCCATTGGAGGTGCTGGCGGCTCGAATATTCTTGGAGACATTCTTAGACGCCGGCGTCCGTTTTTGCGCTTGACCAGAGTATAAGCAGAGGTAGAGTTTTTCAGCATATTTTGGGGGCTGAAACACTCGGCTTCTACTCGAGTATATACGGTAATCAAATGATGCTATATTATGATGTTATATTGCAAGTGATGCACACTCATCTCTACCTCTCTGTTGTTTGTCCTCCTTTAGCCTATCCGCAGCATCAACCACAACCAAAGTATGGCTACCAGGAACCTGCTGCTCCTGTGTCGTCCCAGCGCAGTGCCCCAGCAGCAGCAGCAGCAGCAGCAGGAGGAGGAGGAGTGAGTGCAGTTTTCACACCAGTAGTAAGAATACTGTATCCCGTTGCTCAATCCATCACTCACTTATCCTTTTGTTCCTCCTCAGAAGCGATACAGAGCTGTGTACGACTACAATGCAGCCGATGAAGACGAGGTGTCTTTCCAAGATGGCGACACCATCTTAAACGTTCAGCAGATTGACGACGGCTGGATGTACGGGACCGTGGAACGCACGGGGGACACGGGAATGCTTCCTGCAAATTACGTGGAAGCCATCTGACCTGAAGAGCCGGCCTCACCCCAAAATCATGAAGCATTCCAGTGCAGCCCTCTCCTGCGTATTTTGGGAAGGATGGGCTCCATCTCTGTATTTCGGCAATCTCCTCATCCTCTCTGCTGCCCCATTGGCTGTAGAGCGGCTGATTACCTCTTGCTTCAATCTGTTTTCTGATGGGATTGAGTTTGGGAAATATCTCTGTTCCCACAGCAGTTTCTCCATTCCTATAATGACATTTCTCCATTAGCGCTTTGCACTGAAATTGAATATTATATATAATAAATTTGAAGAACATTTATTATATATAATAAAACTAGATCACCATAAAGTGAAGGCAAAGGAACCTGATATTCTTATGTCATTTCAGACGTGTCAATCCCTTTTCCATCCTTTCAAGCCAGAAGTCTATTCAGGCAGCGGCTCAATGTAAAGGTTTTATTTCCCACTCCTGGATACTCTCTCTACATATTTTTATCCTTGTTTTTCAATCCCCTCTCCCCTTGATTGGGGTTAATAACACTTTGTTCTATTTACCAGAAGAAGATTTAGGATTTTTAGTATTCAGAAAAGCTGTGATGACCTTGCTGTGACTCTACAGCGCAATCAAAGCTGAAGAGTAATAGAAGCAGGAGGGTATTGCTACAATCCATCGGCAGAAACCACACGTGATTAGCGGTTTCAATTAAATTGATTATGATTAAAATGGGGGGGGCGTCGTCCCACCGCGTGTCAATCACTCTTGCTCAGCCAATCAGGCGATGGTCTGGCTGTGAGTCCCTGTCATGGCATGCGCCACTCAATGACATTTACATCTACACCAAAACATTAAAAAAAAAAGGAAAAAAAAAACTATATATACGTAGGTAGATAGAGTAGTTAATTAGTAAACGGCATAAGAAAAACAGATTTAATTCTAATATTTTTACATTGGAGAATTTTCCCCTCTGTATATTTTATACATATATTTTCTCTCCCATTTTTGTTATTACTTAAAAAAAAAATGCGAGGGTGTAAAATGACACACCTTTTTTTTGTGTTGTTGTTGTTAAACAGTTGGGGGTTGATGTCCGTAGTTTTACACATGTGTTGCCTATACCCTTTGCTCCGCACCCTCCATCTCCTCAAGCTGGAAGCCTCCATGACATTAGGGCTGCTATGGGCTCCAGTCTGACCAACCGTTCTAGCAGCCGCTCCATGTCAGAGATTGCAAGCTCCAGGGTCCTTTCAGCTGCTCCAGGCAACACTTATTGTGCAGAAAGTCCTGGCTATGATTGGTAGCTGTGCCGTTTGCCTAAACTGTGCCAATGCATTGCCTAACGTTTAGGCAGCCCAAAGTGCTTGTTGGCTATTTACAAGAGCCATAGGCTTATGCCATGGTGCAGACGGCTCTTGTACTTCGCTACCCTTGCAGATGCCTTACGTGTTGCACTTTCAATGTGCCAATTTCTTCCCAGCTCCTAAACTAACATTTGCCCATGCAAACTCTCTCCTGCTGGCACTAGCCATGGCATACGTATTGCTTATGCTTATTCCCCAGCATGCAGTTGGTATGGGGAAAGAAATCCCCCTTTTGTAGTATATATACAATGAGGGCAATGTTTATTGGGCATAACATTTCAGGTGTGAGCAGTAGCTGGAGCGGCCATGTTGCTTACTCACAGGCAACCTAAACCGTGCTTTGTGGAACCTAAATGGTCAATAAATAGGGCGTCCGTTTTTAAAGATGTGGTTTTTGTTTTTTAAACTCATTTCCTTATGTTGCATGTCTGGATATATCACGGCCATTTGCTACAGGGTTAAAAACGTACATTTTTGAGCAAGTACTTGATGATTTGAACAACCCGAGCGTCAGCTCTTGGCCTGTATTGAGCAGAAGTGCCCCTCTGAAACGTATAGACCGCTTTCTTTCTATCTAACAACATTGTTCTGTTCTAAATCCATGCTGAAGGGAATATCCTTAGATCTGTCACCAGTTGTTGTTGAACTACTCCTCCCAGTTTTGTCCAAAGGCAGCGTGTGCCTGCTGGGAGTTGCAGTGAAGCCGCGTGTGCCTGCTGGGAGTTGCAGTGAAGCCACGTGTGCCTGCTGGGAGTTGCAGTGAAGCCGCGTGTGCCTGCTGGGAGTTGCAGGAGCTTAGACAGTGGAACGAGGGGATTGGCAAGTGCTAATATGTAGTAGGAGAGGGCTGAGATCTCTTTAGGAAGCACAAGTGATTGGCCAAAGCACAATGAAGAGTAGAAAGATGTGGACATCACATGATCCTTTCCAAAACTTAATACATTCCTTAACGGAGCAGCAGAACCCCCCCCTAATGTACCCGTAAACCATAGGGACCAGGCAAGAGAAGGGCCGGAGTAAAGACAATTCCATAGGATTCCAACGTCGGATCCAAAACCCACTGGACCAAACATTTCATCCTCTGCTGTTTCCTCAATCAATACAATTTGTCCTCACCAGGAAAGGGGAGAAAACGTTACTGTCTTTTTGGGGCCGTACCCACCAATCGCTCTCCTCCCCACGCTCTTCCTTTGCCTTTTTACGTTTATTTTATAAAAAATCTTTCTTCCCCCAGCTGGAAAGCCTTTGTATTAATTGCTTGGGCCTATAATCAGCCACTTAAACATGGGGGGAAAAAAAATCTCAATCATGCGCTACCAAGAAACGCTTACTCGGTTACTCAAATTTAAATAAAAATCTAATTTTTAATCTGTGCAGTCTTGTGTGTTCCTTTTGGCTGCTCATTCCCTAATACATACATTGTACCCCGTCAGGGAGGTTTAAAACGTTGGTAGATGGAATCGATTTAAAAGGCAATGAAAAGATCTGGGGTTCTGACTCTCGATACAATAAAGCGGACACCCCTTTTCTTCTAAGGCTGCAAATCCACTGCCTTCTGCTACATTGTTTCAAGAGTCAGGACCGATAGTGCATAGAATATTAACAGCCGGGCAGAAGCTGCTTTCAGTTCTACATTTGCAAATAACTTGAAGTCCATCGGAAGAAGACCAATAATGTCTTGTACTCGCTGTAACTTAGAATTCTCAAAACTGTATTGCAATGGAAAGTCTACTTTATTCCAGGAAGTTTATTACGGGTGCGTCTGGCCAGAAGAACGGCGTGTTCTGATTTCATTTTTGATATTAGAGATGCACAGACTCATGGTTTCACCCTTTTTGAGCTGGATTCGGAGTTGGCTGAATCCTTGTGCCTGACTGAACTGAATCTGAATACTATTTTGCATATGTAAATTAGGGGCGGGTAGGGAAATCATGTCACAAAAGAAGAATTTTTCCACTAATTCCTTTCCTGCATATGCAAATTTGGATTCAGTTTGGTTTTCGGCCAAATCTTTCATGAAGGATTCGTGGATTTGGTGCATCTGTAATTATAAGAAAGCTGGAAATACCCCTGAAATGTCAATGTTCCCTCTGTGTAGTACAGGGGTCCCCAACCTTATTTTTACCCGTGAGCCACATTCAAATGTAAAAAGAGTTGGGGAGCAACACAAACATGAAAAAAGTCCCTTGGGTGCCAAATAAGGGCTGTGATTGGCTATTTGGCAGCCCCTATGTGGACTGGCAGCTACAGGAGACTCTACTTGGCACTATACTTAGTTTTTATTCAATTAAAACTTGCCTCCAAGCCAAGAATTCAGAAATAATCTCCTGCTTTGTGGCCACTGAGAGCAACATCCAAGGGGTTGGGGAGCAACATGTTACTCAAGTAGTGTTTATATTGAAGGGGTCACCTCCACATGACTACTTCATATGAACGTTGATATTCTGAGACAATTTGCAGTTGATCTTCATTTTTGCCCTTTTCCCAGTTATTTAGCTTTTTTTTTTTTTGTTCAGGAGTTGGCTATTTCAGCAGCTATCTGGTTGCTATGGGTCTTATTTATCCCCAGCAACCACGCAGCAGTGATTTGAATGAGATGCTTCAATATGAAAAGGTGCGGGACTGTCATGAAAGATATGACCAAGCGAAACGCGTAAGGTTGTGGACACAATAAATGACTTTGCTTCAACTTAATAACCTGCTGGAAGATTGCCTTTATTTCAGCGCCTGCTTCAAAGAAGTTTCGGTTTGACATGAAAGATAAACCATAAAAAGTAATAATAATAATAAAATTGCAGCCTTACAGAGCAATCATTATTTGGGCTGCCTAAAGTGTGGTGTCCCTACAACAGTATTGTGTGTGTGTGTAACACCAGGAGTCAGTTCAGTGGGTCCAGGCCAAGGTGCTGAGTTTGGTTATCACATTCGGTGAATTCCCTGTGGGCACAATGGCTGGGGGCACGGCCTTTGTATAGTCTCTGGGTGTGGGAGTGTGTTTGGGTGGGTTGGAGTGTAGGTGGGTGGGAGTGTGTGTGAATGGGTGGGTTTGAAGTGTGGATGGGAGGGAGTGTGGTTGGGTGTGGTTGGTTGGGTTAGGGGCATGCTTCGGTGACAGTGTGGTTGGGTGAGTGGGTGGGAGTGTGGTGGGTTGGGTGGGTGGTTGGAAGCGTCGGGAGTGTGTGTGGTTGGAAGCGTGGGTGGGAGTGTGTGTGGTTGGGTGGGTGGTTGGAAGTGTGGGTGGGAGTGTGTGTGGTTGGGTGGGTGGTTGGAAGTGTGGGTGGGAGTGTGTGTGGTTGGGTGGGTGGTTGGAAGTGTGGGTGGGAGTGTGTGTGGTTGGAAGCGTGGGTGGGAGTGTGTGTGGTTGGAAGCGTGGGTGGGAGTGTGTGTGGTTGGGTGGGTGGTTGGAAGCGTGGGTGGGAGTGTGTGTGGTTGGGTGGGTGGGTGGGAGTGTGTGTGGTTGGGTGCAGGCCCGGACTGGCAAATGCCAGAGGGGCTGTTGTAAGTTTCCATAGACAACCACTATATATTGGGCTGGTCGGGGGCTGGTTGGGCTGCTGTGTGGCCTGTTTGGGCCTCTGTGTACCTCAAATGCCAGGGCCTATTTTGAATCTCAGTCCAGATCTGGTTGGGAGTGTGCATGGGTGGGTGGTTGTTAGTGAGTGTGGGTGATGCTATAAACAGGCAGTTTGTGTACATTGCCACCTCTGCAGCAGCACCGGCTCATTGTAGTGCCCCCCAGCCATTCACATTGGTTCTTTCATGGAGAGACGGGAGGAGGGGCAGTAGGAGAGTGACAGCAGCTGCTTCTTCCCTCCCCTTCTCCTTTCTGCTTCAGTCACATCCCAACACCCCCCCCCCCCTTCCGTCACCCAAAGCCCATCGGTCCCTCAGCTTCCCAAGGCCGCAAGATGCTGGACATTTTCCTCCTGATGTTCTTTGCCATCATAGGCCTCGTCCTGCTCTCCTACATCATCTACATATTGTGAGGCTCCCGTGGGACATTAACCCTTCATCACAGGTGGGTCCTTTGTTTTTCATTCAGTGAAACTAAGAGATGTCCCTTATAGAGACTTCATGTCCCTTCTCTTTAACCTTAGACAGTTGGTCTTTTATCTGCTTCTACTGTATCTATATCTCTATATATATATATCTCTCTCTATATATATATGTGTGTGTCTGTGTATCTGCAGCCTTGGAATTGTTCTTCTATTACCTCTCAGTATTACCACTGACACATATTCATAATGATATTATCACTCGTTTATTATAAGGAATAATTGCTCTCCAAGGCTGAACTACAGCTCCCAGCATCCTCTAAAAAGCCATTTAAATTTAGCAGCATCGTCAGATATGGAATGCTGCAGGCTAAACCGGTTCTCTGACTCCTCACCTTTACAATATATATATATATTCATGCTGTGGTTAGGAGCCCTTTCATTCTACTTTAATGGGGTTGTCTCATGGATACGGAGAAATCCGGTGACCCAAATGTTCTATTTCTCCATGGGATGCAGAGTGGTAGCTCTAGGGAACGGGCAAGGGAGATATATGAATAAAAATAAGAATTCTTGGCCCGGTTCTGACAATCCTGTAGCTCCTGCAGGGCAAATAAACATGCTAAATATATGTATTATTAAAGCTGGAGGAGTAAAGTCCTGCTCATAGGAGGAAGGGCTGGGTAAATGCAATGTAAGTAGGCATGGAACAGGACCTGCTCTGCTTAGCACTTATGCGTTATTTAATTTCCTTTATTTCCACATTATTAGCAGTCAAACATGTCATGAACATGTACCTCAAGTGCCACCTGCTGTTCTGTTTGGGCTGATGCAGGAAGCGTTTTCGGATGCTCCTCTGCTCAGTTCTATCTTGTCACACCAAGCAATAAAACTAAGCCGAGAAGCATCCAGAGATGCCTCCTGTGTAAGTTACTTAAAGGGATCCTGTCATCAGAAAACATGTTTCTGCACCGACATCCATTTCTCAAAAGAGCAAACTGATTTTTTTATATTCAATTTTGAAATCTGACATGGGGCTAGACATATTGTCAGTTTCCCAGCTGCCCCAAGTCATGTGACTTGTGCCTGCACTTTAGGAGAGAAATGCTTTCTGGCAGGCTGCTGTTTTTCCTTCTCAATGTAACTGAATGTTTCTCAGTGGGACCTGGATTTTACTATTAAGTGTTGTTCTTAGATCTACCAGGCAGCTGCTATCTTGTGTTAGGGAGCTGCTATCTGGTTATCTTCCCATTGTTCTGTTGTTTGGCTGCTGGGGGGGAAAGGGAGGGGGTGATATCACTCCAACTTGCAGTAAAGAGTGATTGAAGTTTATCAGAGCACAAGTCACATGACTGGGGGCAGCTGGGAAATTGACAATATGTCTAGCCCCATGTCAGATTTCAAAATTAAATATAAAAAAATTCTGTTTGCTCTTTTGAGAAATGGATTTCAGTACAGAACGCTGCTCGAGCAGCACTATTAACTGATGTGTTTTGAAACAAACTTTTTTCCCATGACAATATCCCTTTAAGTTCTGCCATTCTGTCTGTCCCCTGTAGAAAATTGTTGATGAAGAACATTTTGTCTCCCTCTCAATGGAGCTATAAAATAATAGGGGTGCAGTGTCCGTATCTGGGGCTGGACAGTGGGGGTGGGTCCATGGTTGGTTAGTTGACCAAAGTGCTGGATTGGGGTGGATTGTGGGGTCTGTAAGGGAGCGATCGGGGATAGTAAATTTCTTGGATGCCCTTATGGTTTGGCCTGGCACTGGTCCTGATTCATGTTTTTCTTTGTTTTCCAAACAGACGGAAATCGAGCAGCACCTGAAACATGAAATGACAACGTAAAGGGGTCGGAATGAGAGATTTCAAACCCAGGAGAAGGATCTGTGAAGTACGGAAGAGCAGGAGATGTCCGTGCGATGCATTGGGACATCAGTGGAGCACAACAAGATGGCGGCCAAACCTTGTGATACATTTCTCTTACATGTTGTGGCAAATGCATTGGAATCCTGTAGCCAGCAACGTATTCTATGATAACAAGTGTTGATTTTTTATTTTAACGATGTCGGTCGTCGCTTTGAATAAAAGAGTTGTCCTTTAAGAAAGGAGTCGTCGTGACATCATTTTACCTTTGAATTTAAATGTCTCCTTGAAGGGGTGGCTCACTTTTAGTAGCTAATTCTAAGCAACTTTTCAATTGGCCTTCATTTTTTTTCTGTGAAGATGTGGAATTGTCTCCCTGATTCAGTGGTACAGGCTGATACATTAGATAGGTACAAGGAAGGGTCGGATGCTTTATTCACCAGTAGCTCCTCCCAGCAGACAGGAGGGAGCCAATGAGATTAGAGGAGGGAAAGGGGTGTTACAGGGAGAGCTGGGAAGTGAATCAGGGGTACAGGCTGATACATTAGATAGGTACAAGGAAGGGTCGGATGCTTTATTCACCAGTAGCTCCTTCCAGCAGACAGGAGGGAGCCAATGAGATTAGAGGAGGGAAAGGGGTGTTACAGGGAGAGCTGGGAAGTGAATCAGTGGTACAGGCTGATACATTAGATAGGTACAAGGAAGGGTCGGATGCTTTATTCACCAGTAGCTCCTCCCAGCAGACAGGAGGGAGCCAATGAGATTAGAGGAGGGAAAGGGGTGTTACAGGGAGAGCTGGGAAGTGAATCAGGGGTACAGGCTGATACATTAGATAGGTATAAGAAGGGGTTGGATGGTGTTTAGCAAGTGAGGGAATACAGGGATATGGGAGATAGCTCATAGTACAAGTTGATCCAGGGACTGGTCCCATTGCATTTTGGAGTCAGGAAGGAATTTTTCCCCCTTTGAGGCAAATTGGAGAGACTTCAGATGGGGTTTTTTTTTTTTACTTCCTCTGGATCAACTGACAGTTAGGCAGGTTATATATAGACTTAAGGTTGAACTTGATGGACTGTGTCTTTTTTCAACCTGACTCACTATGTTACTGTGTTACTATGTTAGTCCTATTCCTGTTTCCGGCTCCTATTCAGATCAGTGTGTGGTCTCTGGGGGAATGTGCTTTTACACAGCACTATAAGTAATGGCGCCTGTGAGGAGAGAGTTGGGAAAGATCCCCAGTGGGTGCTGAGGAGTAATGACACCCCACAATCTGTATCTCTCCCACACACACACACACACACACAAAGTGTCTCTCAGTTTGTTACAACTGTCTCTGTGAGAGAAACTCTTGCTGGGAGCTCCACACATCTGCTCCACTTGGAGGGATTCTCTGATTCCTCACACACATGTGACACAGGAAAGGGAAGGGGCGGAGCTAACTCTGAGGAGCAGTCAGCAGCCATTTGCTTAGAGTGAATCGCTCAGTCCAGTGTTTATAGAGGGGCTACAGATAAAGTGCAAAGTCTGTCAGGGGGTCCATTTTTCCCGTCTGTGAACTCCCATGATTTTATCTGCAGTGTTTACAGTTGCTGCTGTTTCAGGTCTATAGGCCGAGCTGGTAAAATATTACCTCACACCAAGGCCGACATTACTAATAAGAATTATGGTTCCACAAAATCGTCCCTCTGCCATAACTGCCTACTTTCCACTATCAGTTTGGCCCTGGACCACCCCAGCCCCAGCCCCTTATATCAGCGCTTGGTCTCATCTGTTTGTAGCTAACTGGAAATATTGGTGAGGGAATAGTTGTCAAATCATTTTAGATCATGGGGTCCCTCCAAGAGCCTCCCTGCATTCCCCAGGTTTTCTCCTAGTTTCTCTGGTTCCTCCTTGGTTCTCTGCTCTCTCCTGGTTTCTCTGGTTCCTCCTGGTTTCTCTGGCTCCTCATGGTTGCTCTGGTTCCTCCAGGTTTCTCTTGGTCTCTCTGGTCCCTCCTGGTTTCTCCTGGTCTCTCTGGTTTCCCCTGGTTTCTCTGGTTTCTCTTGGTTCTTCCTGGTTTCTCTGGTTCCTCCTGGTTTCCCCTGTTTCTCTGGTTCCTCCTGGTTTCCCCTGGTTTCTCTGGTTTCTCTTGGTTCTTCCTAGTTTCTCTGGTTTCTCCTGGTTTCTCTGGTTCCTCCTGGTTTCTCTGGCTCCTCATGGTTGCTCTGGTTTCTCCTGGTCTCTCTGGTTTCCCCTGGTTTCTCTGGTTTCTCTTGGTTCTTCCTGGTTTCTCTGGTTCCTCCTGGTTTCCCCTGGTTCCTCCTGGTTTCCCCTGGTTTCTCTGGTTTCTCTTGGTTCTTCCTAGTTTCTCTGGTTTCTCCTGGTTTCTCTGGTTCCTCCTGGTTTCCTCTGGTTTCTCCAGGTCTCTCTGGTTTCTCCTGGTTTCTCTGTTTTCTCCTGGTTTTTCTGGTTCCTCCTGGTTTCTCTGGTTCCTCCTGGTTTCTCCTGGTCTATCTGGTTCCTCCTGGTTTCTCCATGCCTCTGTAAGTTGATGTCTCTGTGAGAAGGGCACCACTAGTATTAGTGTTGGATGAGACTTCTACCAGAAACTGACTGGGATTCTGAATAGGCCGTGAGCAGTGGTATAAGTAGATATTATTGGGCTCCACAGCAAATTATTTTTGAGGCCTCCAAAATTTCTAGCGGTTGTACCTGTTTTTTTTAATGTTTATTGAAACTGTGTATGAATTAGAGTCATATGGGGCCCCTATACCTCCTGGGCCCCCCTGCTGCCTCAGTGTCTGCTTCCTCTATAGTTACCCCCCTGGCCGTGACATTTCACATACACAGAGGCCTAAACTGCCGCTCACAGTTCCAATAACTAGTGACTAGTCTGTGGCATCTTACAGGCCCCCTCTGCCAGTGGCATAACTACATATTACTGGGCCCCACATCAAATTATTTTCAGGCCCCCAAAATGTCTGTAGGCTGATCTGTTTTACCAATATTTATTGAAATTGTATAAAAATAAGGGCCTCATGGGGCCCCTATACCTCCTAGGCCCCCCCCTGCAGCCACAGATACGCTCTCTGCCATTTGTCACGATCCAAGGGCTGACAATCTAATCCTTACCGGTCTCTCTTTGTAAGCTCTGCAAAGAGTTATAACCTACATTTTTAAAATCCTTATACTTAAGAAATCTGCTTAGATGTGTTTATGGAGGGTTCTGAGTTGAACTGCCAATGACTGATTCTCTAGTTGAACCACAACTACATGGGGGACGGGTGTTTGGGCCTCAGTTTAAATGAATTTCTGTCTGGACTTGCCCTCCGTGTGCAGATGATTGCACATACATGTAGGGCATCTAATGATAAATAGCTCACACTCCGACTGGGAGGAAACAATATATATATATTAAAATGTACGCTAAGGAAGCTGCCCATGTTCACTCATACACACAAGTCAATCTTCCATTTTGCTCACGTGTAATGAGAGCTATGATGCTTTTTTTTTTTCCTTCTGGATACCCCAATTCTATCTCTAATCAATGTGCCCCTATATCATTGTTCTCACAGTCCTTCCAGCAGCCCAGGTGCTTCTTTCTTTTCCTTTTTTTTCTTAATTCTCTGGTTATTTCCTACATCTCCGCTATGTGGCAGCAAACAACAGATTTAACTAGATGTTATTCCAGCACTTAGGGGGATATTTATCAAAATCAGAATTTTTATGATTTTTTAATTAAAAAAAAGTCAGACCAAACTAGAATCTCCAATTAAACCTCATTTATTATTTAAAAAGCACAATTTAATAAATTGGGGAAAAACTAGATAAAATCGAGCAAAAACCCAAATCATGCGAGTTTTTTCCCGAATTGCTTGATTTTTTTCTGGCTTTTTCCCCAAAAAGCCCACATTTTCTGGATTTTTGCCCAAAAAGCCCGAAATACTCAGATTTTCGGGCTAATTCCAGCACAGACCACAGAAACTTCCAAATAGGACAGGGACCTCTCCTATTGGCTTATATACAACTTCGGTGGATTTTCAGATTCTGACTTTTTTGCAGCATCGCACAAGTTTTAAAAAACAAACCTGAAAAATTTGAGTTTTGCCCCAAAAAGCCTGACCAGAGTTTAGTGAATAACCCCAAAGTGATCTAAAAAATTGTTCTGCTATTTATCCTGGTTTAGCAAATGAAACAACAAGGAGTTGTGTATATTGGTACAAAAAGAAATAAGAATAAATGGAGATAAATCAGGTCAGATGTATTTGCACAAAGGGAAATTATGAACAGATTTTGTTTTATTTTGGTAACCAGGATGTTTGATGCAGAACGTTGAACTGCCTGTCCTTTAAGCATGAAAACTTTAAAGGGCAGAAAAATAAATGATTACTTTGCTTAGATCTGACCAAATAAACATCAGATGACTCTTCTCTGCTCACTAACTTCAGCCGGCCGATACAAACAACAGGTAGAGCTGTTGCTTCAAATTATAGTACCAGTGTTAGGGTAGGACTACACAGGCGTTTTCTGTCCAATCTGAAACGCAGGCGTCAAATTGCTGCATCTGTATCAACGATACGACACCATCCGACAATGCATTCGCTTACCTTATTTCCTTTGCATGCGATTTGCCGACTGCGTTTGTCTGCAGCGCGTCGGATTGCACAGAAAACGCCCTAAAACTGTGAATATCTTGGAAAACAGAGATAAATACTAATCGTAGGTCGCAAAAAGTACTCAGAAGAGCACACGGAGCAATTTTATTTTAACGTAAAACTCCACCAGCGCTTTTCATCAGATTTTGTGGGTCAGATTTGATCCTCCATGCAAAACCATGCAACACCGCGCAACAGCACGAGATTTTGTATGTGCTACAAAATCTGATCCCCCTCGACTACAATGTAAAGTCGGATCAGATAAAGTTGAATGGAGTTCTTTTTTTACATCCTACAATTAATATATTTCTATGAGAAAAAAAAAGTCCGTTCTTTTCTTGTTGGATGAAGACGCGGCATGCAGCGTTTACATCCGACCGTCGCATTATATCTGATCTGATATAAACTATGACTGTGGGTTATTGCAATGTTGATGCTAAAGAGACAGATAATTGAAAGCATATGGTCTTAGTGCTGTACTACTTTAGGTCATAGCACTTATATCTCTATTCTCATTTTCCTTGCAGCTGCGGGTGCATTTTAGGACAATCGGCCTCTGCAATTTCTTGGTGTTGAACTTAAGCAGCTTGAGAAAGTCGGGAACACAATATCGTTCTCCTCCCTTTGCAATAGTGAGATATGATTTGCATGACACAGGTAGTATCAACCCCATCCTGGAATAAACACCTACAAATAACCCTGCCCAAATGGTACTACAATGCAACAGCACTTCTAAAAAAGATAAATATTGGGAAATATTCCAGGCTTTGGTTCAATTCTGTTCTTGCTAAATGAAGGCCAACAGGATTTGAAGCCTAAAGTGGAAGCAGAGATTTATGTTTAGATTTTAAAGAGAAACCCTCTACCCCTCTTTGTTATGCTTCACTTTGTATCAACATGATTTTAATTAATTTTCAATCGTTTTTATTGGATTTTTCAAAGATAATTTTTAAACATTTCAAAAAGAAAGGGGTATTATAGTGAAATTAGTAATATTTTTACATAAAACTTAGAATTATATTGATAAGTTGCAGCAACAGTAGCAAATAATGTTGATAAACCTATATGATTTACAAATGAAAAGTCTCCTTCTCAGCTCCTGCCTGTTACCTTTACTTACATAGTTATATAGTTACATAGTTACATAGTTAAATTGGGTTGAAAAAAGACAAAGTCCATCAAGTTCAACCCCTCCAAATGAAAACCCAGCATCCATACATACACCCCTCTACTTTTAATTAAATTCTATATACCCATACTAACTATAGATTTTAGTATCACAATAGCCTTTGTATTATGTCTGTCCAAGAAATCATCCAAGTCCCTCTTATAGTCATTAACTGGATCAGCATCACAACATCACCCGGCAGTGCATTCCCCAACCTCACTGTCCTGACTCTGAAGAACCCCCTACGTTGCTTCAAATGAAACTTCTTTTCCTCTAGTCTGAAGGGGAGGCCTCTGGTACGGTGATCCACTTTATGGGTAAAAAGGTCCCCTGCCATTTGTCTATAATGTCCTCTAATGTACTTGTAAAGTCTAATCATGTCCCCTCGCAAGCGCCTTTTTTCCAGAGAAAACAACCCCAACCTTGACAGTCTACCCTCATAATTTAAGTCATCCGTCCCTCTAACTTATCTCGTTGTGCTCCAAAACACAGATCACTAGAACAGCAAGAATAGAGGCTCCGCTTTTTCCATTTTATGTTGTTTACAACAAATGCTCCGACGAGCCACAAGAGAAGAAAAATTAGAACAAGGATCTTGCTTTGCCTTCGAACACACGGCTGTGAACAATATTCCGAGGAGCGAAGGCAGTTTGGAAAGGCCTCAAAATGGGTTGGTTGAACCTCATTGACCCATGAAATCTTGGAAGATGCTGCTTCTCTGAGAACTTCAGCAAGGACACCATAGGCACCGTTAATGTGGAAGGGATGCAATTTATCTTTTTTTTCCAGGCCATGTGCGTGACTGAGTGACAGTTACAAATATTTTTGTTTTTTGCATAATAAATGACACAAGAAGGCCAGCCAATGAAGTTTTTGGACTATGACACATAAAGACGGCCGAGGAAAGGCACGGCTGGGTTGACCTGGGGCAGACGGTAAGGAGACGTTACATAATGGTTGCACCTTCCAGTGCTTATATGTCGGTCTATGTGCAGCAATGGAGACTTCGTGCTTATGCATGGAGCACCTGTGCCTGGAGAAATGGCTCTGCACTTCTCACTGGGGTTTTATTAGGTGCAGATTGTAGAGTAAGGTAGGCTTAAGCTTTAATTCCTGTAAAAGTGTTAGTACTGCCTGAGGCAGCAGCCCTAATGTGGTTTGAGGTTGGTCGGCATCATTAGTGCAGATAGAGCAATCGCCCTCTTTGACCTTAAAGGGATTCTATGTTTTGAACATAGGACCATCTGTGTCTCAGGACCATGAGGCCTTCTGGAGCAGAAACAGGCAGAAACAAAGCTGTAATCAAATCAGACCCAGGTCAGGAAAATATTAGAACAGTCTAACAATCTGGAATTGACTATAGCACATCCAAGAACTTTGCTTAGAGACATCTACATTTAGACAAACTCGGAGCTAAGTTGAAGAGCAATGGTGGTGGCACCAGAGGCCTGGCTACCGCCATATTGTATGACAGGAACCCACCAAGGGAAGCCCCAACTGGAGCTCCTTACATGTCAATTGTTTGTGTGTTTTTTGACCAGGAGCATCTCATTAAATAAGGTTATGGGGGATAACAGCGGGGTCTTGACTGCAGCCTAAATTTAAACCATATTTATTGATGATACACCCAAAAGTATTTTTTTAAGTTCTGCTCTTTGGAGCTTACAATCTATTGTGACAATATGCTTAGAACTCCACTGTGCTGGGAGACACTTTATCCTCTCCCTGTGGGACAAAAAGAGTGTTTTGTGCACACTTTTTGTTCTTTCCATCCGAGCGGGAGTCCACATCTGCCGGCCACATGCAGCTTCCTCTCAATTCTAACACAGGTGTGTCAGGCGCAGAGGATCATGGGTACTGGCATGCAAATGAGAACACAGTGTCCAGCGTTAACTTCCAGGCATCCGTTAAATGCCAAGAACTAATAATTAAGCACAAGTTCAGCAGAGTCGTTATTTGTATCGATTGTGTCGGAAAGAGGCTTCAGGGGAATCATTTGCAGAAGGCAGAGTCGATGTGAATGTCAGGCAGTTACAGTATTGGTCACAACTTTCCACGGAGGGAACAATTTATTTACTACCATTAAAATTGCCAGGAATATTGTAATGAAATACAAAATTTGTATTACAAAGACGCAGCAACTGGATTTCAGTTTTTTAAGCATCTTCAGTTAAAGCGATGATCTCCTTATCTTAAAATAGATGGGATCTCCGTGCCACAAAAAAATATTTAAATATTAATTAAACCCAACGGCAATACACTTAGACCAAGTTTATTTTAAATAAAAACTCATACCACCACCATGAGACAAGGTTAGAACTATGCTGAGGGCAGTCATTTTGTAGAGACCACAAATTACTACCCCTGGTAAATTTTAGTACATGAATGATGCGGTCGTCCCCATTACCCCACTCCAAGCCTAAAAGAGGGGTAAGTGCAGCTTGGTGAAGGGAGGTGGCAGCAGACCATGTATAATGTGCAAGGATTTCAAAGATGTAGAGCAGAGTGCCCATACTTTACTAATGCAAGGTCAACTTATAGTGATGATGTCCTATTATGATCTACATGCATAAAAACATGGTTAGCATTGAGACAAGCTGTTTGTTGAAAGTGTCTTGAGATCTGCTGATCGCAGGTCTACTGGAAAATCCTCTTGGACACCCCTGATGGAGGGAGTTTTCAGGGCATCATCACTGCCATGCTGCCCACCCCTGATCATAAATCATATCATCTATCAAATGAATACTTAGAGGACTTAAGGTGGCCATACATGGAGAGATCCGCTTGTTTGGCGATGTCGCCAAACGAGAGGATCTCTCTCCGATATGCCCACCTCAAGGTGGGCAATATCAGGCTGATCCGATTGTGGGCCCTAGGGCCCAACGATCGGATACTAACGAATGGGAACTGGCGGTCGGATCGCGGGACCGCATTAATGAACAGATGCGGCTGCGATACGACTGGATTTTTTGTCCCATACGATCGAGATCTGCCCGACTTTCGGCCAGATCTCGATCGGGGAAGCCCATCGGGGGGCCCCATACACGGGCCAATAAACTGCCGACTCAGTCTGTCGGCAGCTTTTATCGGCCTGTGTATGGCCACCTTTAGAGCCCAGAACCACAGACAGAATAACAAGCTCTAGCCTCTAAATCCTACTGCATACACTGTTTGCTAAAGCACTTTCTCAGTATGGTGTCCCTTCTATCAGCTTGGAATTGGTCAGATAGATGCTCCTTAGGAGTTTTGACAGCTAACATTGACCGTACATGATGAGATCTGTTGACTTGAAGCTGATCTTGGCTTGATTTGGCCATCCATGTGATGGGTACAGTCCAGTTGATCTGATTGTCGGACTGCATCAAGTAGCTCATCATCCTTGACTAATGATAGAGATGTGAATGAGGCCATTGACAGCAACTGGGACAACTATTTCTAAACAGAGGGGGTTCCTGTGACAATACTTACTACTCATATACAATTCTGCTCTAACATCTTAAGCAGTTAATATCTCCAGTTATGGAACTCGGACCATTAACACCTAATGGGTTTTATGGCACCGTGATGATTGGATTGTGGTTATTCCATACCCACTTGCACCTCCAGTCACTTGAACCCCAGATGGTATTACCAGGCTGATGAATTCTCCACCACTTAGTTGAAGCCACATGAACAAGTGGTGAAGCATTTGTTGTTTTTCCAGATTCCTTTAACTGGAGTAGAAGCAACAGAACAGATGGAGCCCATCTCATTTCCTCATTCCACTGATCCATTAATTCTAAATGGTTCCGTCTGGCACAGAGTCAGTATTATGGACTCTCCCTATAGACCTAAATCACTATCTTGTTTACACTGAGTTTTACTACTTACAGTAATAGCCGATTCCACCCTGCTTTTTGCCATTTTTCCAAATAAAAGGATCAGTTAAATATAACAAAACAGCCCTTTTTCCCTTAAAAGCAGGGTTTTATTTCCACAGCTGACACAGACACCACTCCGCTGTCAAGGTTTCCAAAACACAACTGAAAAAAAAAGTATCTTCAGTAATTTAGGCCAATTGCAAAGGCAGGAGGAACATTTAACTGCCCGTCCTGACCCAATTCCAAATTAATTAGGATTCCATGTTTCTGAGAGCATTATTTGGCGTGAGGATATCAGAAAACTGCTGGCAGTTGCAAGAGCATTCTCATGTATTAACCGTATCAGCACTAAAGCCTTTAACACATGGACGGAATATTATATGAGGAGATGCTCAAACAAGAGCTTACAATCTAAAAATGATAAAACAGAATGTTGTATAGGATATAGGATAAAGCATGGGGGATGGGACATATGTTTCAGGACTTTATTTATAGTTATTGGTTTTGAAAGTAATTATTCTAATGATCTTGTTGCCTGGTTGAATGTGGTGTAACTAGATAATTAATTGTAGGCCCCCCAACATAGCCAGAGGTTGACCGTTTAAACAAAACTTGTTTTAAATCTCATTAATTATGGTCCCCTGTACAACCTGGGCCCCCTCCCCGCTTCCTCTGTAGTTACACCCCAATTTGTAAATACTCTAAATAGCTCATGAGCAACATGTTGCTCCCCAACCCCTTAGATGTTGCTCCCAGTGGCCTCAAAGCAGGAGATTATTATTGAATTCCAGGCTTGGAGGCAAGTTTTGGTTTTATAAAAACCAGGTGCACTGCCAACTAGAGTCTCAATGTAGGTTGACAATCCACATGGGGCAAACCAGTACTTATTTGGCACCCCAGGAACATTTTTCATGCTAGTGTTGCTCCCCAACTCCTTTTACTTCTGAATATTGCTCACGGCTTCAAAAGGTTGGGGATCCCTGCTTTAGATACATCAATAAATACACATGTATAAGACTCGCTACCCATATGTTTTATTAAATAAAAGGAAACGCTAGTTATAGGCAAGGCTTCCGCTTTAGTTGTTTCTTGGCACCATTGCAATGTGTTTCTCCACTTGCCTTTGATTATATCGTCACTTGTTTTGGATTGTTTACAGCTATTTTCCTGCTCTTGTGTACAATCCTCACTTTCATATCTTGTGCCTCATGAGCTGTTGGAGCTGGTTCCAAAATCCTAAAGGAAGTTTCTGAGGCCTGCCATAGTCTGCTTCAGAATTTCCATGTGTCTCTTCTCCAAACATAAACATCATCCAGTGCCTGTATTTTCTTATGAGGCCTGTCCCTAAGCCATGCAATGTTTTTGACAACAGGAGAAGGAAACTTAAGCTCCCCATAGACGCGACGATTCTTCTTGCCGAATGACCAATTTTAGGGAAGTCCGACCAATCATTCGAAATTATCGTGCGGTTAGTGGGATTCGAACGATCGTGCATCTTACGATTTTTTGGCCGACATCTGTCAGGAAATTGATCGGCCAGGTCAAAAAATCTTTGTCGGTCCCAGTACAATCTATCTATGTTTGCAGGGCCAAGCAGGCAGCTCCCCTTTGTTTTCCTGCCAAATTGGTCTTTTTAGTTGATGGTCAATTCGTACGATCGTTCTGAGAAGATCGTGGTCTCACGATCAGGATCTGATCTTTTAAAAATCTCAACATCTATGGCCAGCTTTAGACACTAGATTGAAGTTAAAGCCACTTGGATGCACTTTACAGATGGATGGCACCAACATGTAACTGTCTCCTGTGCAATATAGAAGAATATTTGCCCCACTGGTCTAAGAGATCCTTAAGTCTAATGTTGGGTTGGGTTCTTTTTTTTGTCTAGCATAGACGGGTCAGTAAAACGTTGTCAGAGCAGTTGACAATTCAGGGGGACATCTAGAAATCCAGTTAGAAGGGCTGCATAGTCTTTATTAGGGGATGTGGCACATGATATTATCTCTTTGGACTCCACTCTATGGAGAAGATTGATGCTACTGGAGAGCCTGAGGTAGGAGGCCTCAGTAAGAAGATATCAATAAGGCAGTGTTCCTCAACCAGTGGCTCAAGAGCAACATTTTGATCTCCAACCCCATAGATGTCGCTCCCAGTGGCCTCAAAGCAGGTGCTTATTTTTACATTCTTTGAATGGGATAAAGCTTCTGGCAGTAGAACACGTTACAGGACACTCTAGGAGTGTTAGACAGACAGCTACTTGGTACTCTATTGAGCTTAACATGGAGACATTGCCCACGTACTCAAGCAGTTAGCTCACCCTTTGGGAAACCTATGGTGTGAGTAATATCCATTTTAAATGAGATTTGTGATGTTATGTCCTTATATAGTTGGTGTACAGAGGAAGTTATTTCTATAAAAATCTACGGTTCCTTGTGCCCAAGTCTCTTTGGGAGAGCACAGCATGGAGACCCTCCCAACAATCCTGCCAGTTGCCATATAAGTGTTCTTCCCTTGAGAGCATTTGAGATTGGTAATAAAACAGAAGAACAATTTGCCTGCATTCCTGTGCAACCTGAGATAGGCCCCTTGCTGGAAAAGGACTGCAATCCCATATGTTGCTTCTCCTGTGACTGTCTCCTAAATTCAGATGATTAAAGTCCCCCAATAGCCAATAACAGCTTGAAAATGACCTCACTGTATGACTAATGGACTTTATATCTTTTTAAACTTTATTGCCTACTAGCACTCACTCATTGGAAGTGGTTCAATGGAACTTGTTTGGAGGTTTATGCTCATTATCAGTCATTCACAGAGTGAGCAGCACTTACCTTTTCTAATATGAACTAGTGCCTGATGCGTCTCTCTCCTAAAGCCACAAGAAGAAAGCCAGGGTGGTGCAGCCTTGGAACACCCACTTGAGATAATGACCCTTGCCCGGTGTCTAAGAGTTTAGGAAAATGACCACTTTACCAATACTCCATTCCATGTCATCCATTTATTTGTTGCAGGCTTTTTCCATTGCAGCCAAACTTGGCTCTAATTACTACAAATATCCTTGAGTAGGGCTTGGCCATATATTGTAGCACTATCAATATTTTAATAGTTTAAAATATTTAAAATCCATAGTCTATATCAATAATAATGTCTCTTAAAAGACCAATGGTGGATGATACTTGGGATGCACCATAGAGCAAGTAGGTTGCTGCCAATGTTTACAGGGATTTAGCAACATAAATCAAGGTCCTGTCCTATGTAGGATACCCACTAGAGGTCAAGTTACCGGCATAGAAGTTGGTCTTTATAGGAAATCCCTAAATCCTCATTATCCTCCACCTTTGGTCTCCAGGCATCTTTCTTGGGAAGCCAATAGGGGTGCCAACCTCTATATAATGTACACATTTTTTTTTTTTTGGTACCTTAAATTTCATTGACCAAACTAAACACCGGTCACTTCTTGGAAAGATCATTTATAGATATCTCTTAATAAAACACATTAATCTACATAACTTATGGTAAGAAGAGGCTTCGTTATACAAGGAATGGAAAGTACATTCTTGGAAGCAGAACACTTTATTCTGTATTGCTGAGATATTTGCCTGACGCCTGTTGGTCAAATGCAGCTTACCCTGGTCAATGCAATTGACTGTTATCCATCATGAAACAGGAAGACTCCATTTTAATCAGATAATTCAAATTAAAAAAAATAATTTCCTTTTTCATTGTAATAATAAAACAGTAGCTTGTTCCTGATCCCAACTAAGATATAATTCATCTTTATGGTTGCCAAAACAATCCAGTTGTGTTTAATTAATATTTAAATGATTTCTTAGTAGACTTAAGCCTTAAGGTATGGAGATCTCAATATCTTATCCGGAAAACACCAGTTCCAGAGCATTCTGGATAACAGGTCCCATGCCCGTACTTTTCAGAAGACCCCTGGTGAGGTTCTCTAAGATATCAGAAGCTAAGGTGAAATGTATTGCCGACTGATGCTGAAATGGAGCTAAGTCAGACCTCTAGCTTGGGAAAAATATTTGGCAGATGGCTGTTGTTGAAATCCAGTTCAGTCTGGGTCCTCTAGTCCCTAGTTATTAAGACTATTATTAAAATGTAGTATCCTCCAGCCTCTAATGATTGAACTTCAGTACTCTCATCTGTCATTGCTTAGGAGTAAGTTCATATTGGTGAACTAAAATGCCTTCTGGACTTCTGGTTGTCCAAGTGTTGCAGTTCTTGCTTGGTGTAGAATAATAAGCAGGATTAATGTTGACTTTTTTACAGATGTGTGTTCTTGAGATGTCCTCAAGGTTGACTGGAATCCCCTGTAGTGTCATAGATCACTTTCAACTTTCCTCCAGTGGAAATGGAGAGTGGAACAATACAGGCCTGAGAGTGGCCCAGGATAAGTCTTCTTGTGAAGCTTGGCTCACTACAGGGATTTGGTGAGATTCCCTTAGTACGGGGACCTGCCTTCCATCCTGTACATAGATTAAATTCTCTTATGGCTCTGTTTCCATAAAGTTATCCTTCTCAAGTCCTGGTGAGGATTCCATCTCCCTATATATAGCCGGGTTGTTATTTTGGAACTTCATTGTTGCCCACTGGTGGGGACGATACTGCAAACAAAATACAAGTTATGACCATGTTTCTTAAACATTTATAGTCAATATAAAACCTAAAAGTACAATTTCAGGTTACAGAACATGCTTTTCTGCAATTTCTGAAATTTCTGACCTTAGACAAATGACAGTAGGAATGTGATTTATTCACAAGTCAGGGGAACATGTGAGATGATAAGGGGTAATGTAATTAGGTGCAAAATATACTCCAGTTCTGTTTACCCACAGCAACTAATTAGAAGGAACCATTTGCTCATCTTCTTCTTGAAGGCCAATATCTGAGAAGTTGCTGTGTCCTGGAGCAAATTTGGAGGCGGGTAGTACGTTACTCACCAGAATTTAAAAGTTGTGCTGCTCTGAGAGAAGAAACTTATAAGACAGGAGGCTCTTAAGTTTTTATAGTTGGAAAGAAGGAGTTATGAAATGGAACCTTATCTCTGGAATGTAAAGTCCATACACTTAAAGATCTGGATCTTTGCCCGATTTGGTCACCCACGCACACGGCCAAATCAGGCTGATTTGATTGTTGACGCCAATATCATGAGGATTCACAGCTGGATCCCAATCCCAATGGGATATTCAAACTGCCCAATAAATATCTGTCTGATTTTCAGCCAAATGCCAGTCTGGGGGAGTCTGTCCTGGGTGACCACATACATGGGCAGCACATGCAAAAATAAGAATTAGCTTTCACATTGCTGGCACGCATGCCATGGAGAACCTCAGCTTTCCGCATCACCTACACTATAATGAACGGCACCGGAGAGCACAACAACACATTTCAGTTGTGATACATAGAAGTCATGTCACTGTGCCAAGTGCTTGTGTAGGATTTTTGAATTTACCTCCCCTTTGTGTCTCAGAAGAGTCTTCCATTGCCATGTTGTTCTCACCTGGGCACAGCAATTTAGCCCTTGTTTGCCTGAGTGACGGCTGATGTAAATCACAGCCAGAATGATAACAGCGATGAGGAGCACTGCCAGTACAATGCCCACAATGGTCCCTGAAGGCTGCTTGGGGATCTCTGGTTGCAAATCTGGAATAAGAAAGCCGTGTTTAATTCTATGTACTGGAAAACTTCATCCCAGCCGAAATCCTGCACTCACCTTCTCCAAAGCACGGAGTCAATTTAGTGTCATCTGCAAAAGAAAAAATCAAGATTCAAAAAGATTCAATACAGCCCTGCAAAGTGAGTAATGATAGATGAACAGTAGGAGATCATGGGTTTCTGACTGTGTTTCTTTCTGTGCTTATCTGCCCATGCATTGGGCCTAGTGATGGGCCTACCCAACTGATATCTGGATCAAATCTGACACATATCCAACAGGTCTACATAGAATGAGCAGAACTAGGGATAGACAAAAGAGGCACGTGCATAGCACCCACAATCACACCCCAGGCATGTCCAGATATCAGTCACATAAGTCCATCACTGTGTACCCCATGTCCAGGCCCTCAAGTGCTATGGACAGTCCCCCACTGCCTAATCATTAGGGGATGATATTGGTGGTCAGGTTGCCTAGGTTCAATGCCTGGATGTGGCCTTCTAAGGTATTTTTAAGGCCCCGAACTGTACACGTTCTCCACTGACTTGAATGATTTTTTGTGTCAACATTATTTCCATAAAATCCAGTCCATAAAAATGGGGTATTTCATAAAAGCTGCCCACAACATCAAAGAAATTAATTGGACCATGCCACTGCTTCACAGGCCCCAATGGATACTCCAATTGATGGCCTTATGTACAACCATCCGATCAGCTCGATTTGGCCCAGTATGAGTGACCAAATCAGGTCCAGACCACTCATTGAATATGGTCATGCATGGCCACATTTAGAATATATCTGTCTACTCTATAGATTCATCTTAAAATGCCACCTTTTAGCTCTACCTTTATTTCTTTTTTTCAAAAGGAGCAATCACAACATCTAAAGCTAAAAACCTTTATACTGCTAAATTAGAATATGTGCCCCCTTCCTTCTTAAAAACAAGCAGGTGCCTGGATCCTCTCTGTGTGCCTACCTTCAGTAGTTAGAAGCTCGGAAAAAGCCGAGGGTGTTGGAGTCCATTGATCCCCTGCTGAGGAGTTGGGTAGAAGGGATCCATTGGTCGGAGTATAAGAGTCAGAAAAAACCTCACAGGACGTGGACTGGGACTTGTGGGAAATAATCAAAAACGAAACATAATTATTCTGACAGTAAATGAACTTCATTTTGGTTTCAACTCAATTCTTGATGGAATGATATTGTCATGTCAATAAAGAAACAAAGTTCATATTCTTTTGGGCTTGGCAAGTCCTCACCTGCTGAGCACAACCGTATGTGAGCCAGTCCTGTCGGTAGCGATCAATTCCACTAGAACATCTGCAGATAAAGGAGTAACCGGCCATGAAACCGATCAGTCGCGTAATAAGCGAGATTGCATTAACATATGGATCTAATATCTGAGAATCTGAAGCTGTTTTAAAGGTTTTTGTATTTAAGCACCAACTGCAAAGAACCAAGGGCAGATCCCAGATTCAACAAAACCACATTTCTCTAATGTTCCTAATGTTGCTTTCCTGTCCTGCTTTACCCAAAATGTAATTTCAGGAAACCCCACCGGCCCCTGTTTTCATTTCTCTTTCATCTTGTCCATTTTATTAAACATTTCCACTCCATACCCGGGCAAAATCCATTACATCTCTGGGAAGGCTGTTGTCTTTGGAAAAAATGAACAAAAGTCTGTTCAAAGCTGATTATAAAGAAATAATTAGAAATAGGTCACGTATTCTTTAAGTTAGATGAATAGGGATTCCAGGGCTCTTTAGGGTTTTACTAACAAAACACACATTTTCTTGGTATCAGTAAACTCATAGAAATGCATTTTTTTTACCTTTACTGTTCATCCTAAACTTTGCAACTGGTATTTTCTCCAAAATTAAGCAAAATCTGCTTAAATTCCTTACAACTGCCCATTATTCAGTGTATCACCTATAAACGGTTCCTTTCCTATCACTTCAGTCAGTTGCATCTCCATACATCTCAACCCTTATCTCTCCATACCTTCATGTCTCTCTGCTCTCCTCAAAATGACCTATTTGTGGCTTCCACCCATCCATCGCACCTAATAGATTTCTCATGGCTGGAATTCCTTCTCTTCTCACCTGCATCAGAACAGGTTCCCAATTGGATCGCTGAAATGCAGGACTGTCTGGAGGCTCATGGGCTGGATGGCGCCTTCTAAGGTATTTTTAAGGCCCCCAACCTATACAGGTTCTTCACTGACTTGAAGGATTTTTTGTGCCAACATTATTTCCATAAAATGGGGTATTTCATAAAATCTGCCCACAACATCAAATAAATTGGAGATTACTGCATTGGAGATGCCATTGGTGATAAAATGTTACACCACCTCTTTTCTAGTGTGGAGCTCCTCATGGAACTATATCAACAATCCTTCAGGTCTTATTTTAATAGCCCAGCTTACTAAGGAGTTCCATGACCAAACAGTTGTTAAGATAAGGAAGGAATGACTTACCGGTTTAATACATAGCACCAACTGCAGTTGAGATTTGGGACGGAGCTCACACATTGCTCACAAGAGGTCTGCTGCAGGCAAGCTGTGAGAGGTTAGAAGATAAAACATCATTACATATTTATCTCTGATCATACAATAATTTCATCTGCTTTGGGCGCCAGTAGTCTTTGGTAAGGTAGTGCATCTAAGGTGGTGGTAGTGGATCCTTGAGATGGCAGCCCTAGTGAGCCAGGGACATCCCAGTCCAACACTGACAAGGACCATGGGGACCCACCTTAAACAGCAGGAGGTACTGTTTTCCTTTTCCCTATCAGGAAGGTTAAGAATCTGTCATCCAAGTTTATATATTTCAGTTACTTCTGTTTGTGTGGGCCCCACCAGTAAACTATAGATCCTTTCTGAGAATTCTCTTCCATTGCTTTAGCATCTAAACATAAGAATTCCACCTTGACTCTTTCACAGAACCATCACAAAACCTTAAGGAAAGCCTATGGCTGCTTGGGATGGTGAGGTTTAATGGTTCAACGTAGGTCCAAACTGGCAACCTGGATATTCATCCCTGTCTTGACTAATGTGATTTTCAGTGCTTTTATATTACTTGGTAAAGGGATGAATTCCACGGCAGTTCGGCTACGGATCCTGCTCATGTCCAGCTGCACCTTGTGGTACTCGTAAATGGCTCTTCTTCTGGATTCTGTGAACAGGAGACCAAGATTAATACATTTATAGATCATCAGAAGAACAAATAGACTTTCGACTGTACTCCCACTTATTATCGCCATACAAACATTTACCTGAACACCCTAGAAACAATGTAAACAGGCCCCTCAAAATGACATACCTCTCTATCAAGTAGGGATTTTAAAATGAAATGTTTCTTTATTCTTTAAGGGGATCAGGAAGACCACAAAGCTCTACAAAACAAGCACCTTTCAAGAAGGGTTCATGTGTAAAATGGTTTCTGAAACCTCTAAAACCACTAAAATGAAGTCCATGAGGTCCATTGAGAACCCATTTAGGAAGTAAATGGTCACTCCTCTCCATAATTGCATAGTTGAACCTCTCCCTAATCCATTCCCTACCTGGAGCATCAGGGCTATTGTTCACTACCATAAAAGCATCCGAGAGACCGGCTTTCACCGGGTGCTGAGCGGAACTAATGTTCTGGACCGGCAGAGGGATCTAAACAAGGAGCAAAAAGTCATATTATTTCTATAGCACAAGCATCTAAAGACGCAGTACAGAAGGAACGATTTTCAGGCATGGATGAGAAGCATGAGGTTAGTGATGGGAAACAGGGTTGTGTTGGCCTTACCATTGATTAGACTCTCACCTCTTTGTACCCAAACACAATGCGGCCATCTTTGTGCAGGGCAGTCTGGAATGTGAATCCTCCGGCATCTTCCTTCTCATGTAGGGGGACCTTGTCCCACTGAACAACGAACGACGTGCCTGTGGGTCACATTCATAGACATCAGTTTGAATGTATGCGATCGTTCCATTGAATGCATAGGAATACACTTACCGTTGTCTCGGTAGCTGATTGTAGAATTTTTGGAGTAACTGGGGTTAAAGTTTGCCATTAGGGGGGCCACATACTGTGTTGCTGTTAGCATGCGATAAAGGACATTGCCCATGAAGATAAACCCTGTATGGGACACAAGTTGACATCCTAATTGTTTCTGAACCTTTTACAAAATCATTTCTGGGGTCAAGGAAAGAAATAATCTTGCTGACCTGATCTCCAGGACCCAGTCACATAACAATCAAATGGAGACAGTGCCAAATGGTATTGAGGTCCTATAGGTTTATAGTCAATATAAGAAAGGACTGATGGAAATTATACTAGACTAGGACCCATTATGACCTGGTCCCACCAAGAGATCCTGTGGCAGGCCAGTTTGACCCTGGATATGGAATATGAACCATGAAGTTGCAGGACACACAGAGATTATTTGTAGTAGTCTGATAGTCCCCAAAAAGATATGCATGTTTTTTTATGCAATTAAAACTTTCCTCCAAGCCTGGAATTCAAAAATAAGCTCCTGCTTTGAGGCCACTGGGAGCAACATTCAAGGAGCTGGAGAACAACATGTTACTCATGAGCTACTGGTTGGGGATCACTGCTCTATAGGGTATATGATTTCAACTCTAATTACACTACAGACTGAGCCCCAGCCCACCACTCTGGAAACCCTGACAGTTTGAGAACCTATTGACCCATTGTAGAGTTAGAAGGACAAATAAACAAACCTGGGATATTTTAATAATGATTTTCTAATATGACCGGTAAGGTCTCTCCCCCTGGGTTTCAGACTCACCTCCTGTAGCCACTGTGACCTGGCGTAACGGGTGCCCATAGAATGGGAAATCAAACGACAGGACCAGTCTCTGTGAGTAAAGAAGAGAAAGCATTTGGGGGTCATAAAAAAAAGCAAAGAAAGGCCAAGTCATAGTGTAAAGTTTGTGCATAAATCTAGAGAAAGAAGAATGTAGAAGAGCAAATGAAAGAAGAGGTTAGAAGGGACATTGAGCACCAGATGTAAAGGAGACAAATGAGACAACAGAAAATTAGAGAGCATGGGGGTAGGTAGAAGTGAAAACATTATATAAGACCTTACATATTATGTACAGCATACCAACTATGATAGAATTTAATTAAAAGTAGAGAGGGGTGTATGTATGGATGCTGGGTTTTCATTTGGAGGGGTTGAACTTGATGGACTTTGTCTTTTTTCAACCCAATTTAACTATGTAACTATGTAACTATGTAACTATATTAGAGATCTAGAACAGGACAGAAGTCTAAAAGTCTGGTACTGGAAAGAATTATAGAAGTCTAGTTCAGGACAGAAGTTTAGAAGTCTAGTACAGGACAGAAGTCTAGAAGTCTATAATTCTGTCCAGTACTAGACTTCTAGTACAGGACAGAATTATAGAAGTCTAGTACAGGACAGAAATCTAGAAGTCTAGTACAGGACAGAAATCTAGAAGTCTAGTACTGGACAGAATTATAGAAGTCTAGTTCAGGACAGAAGTCTATAACCCTAGAACAGGACAGAAGTCTAGAAGTCTAGTACAGGACAAAAGTCTAGAAGTCTAGTACAGGACAAAAGTCTAGAAGTCTAGTACAGGACAAAAGTCTAGAAGTCTAGTACAGGACAAAAGTCTAGAAGCCCAGAACAGGACAGCCCAAACAAAAGGTCAGCAGTTCTTTAGTTTGGAACATTTGCTCAGTATTAGCTGATCTACAGGCTTTGGCCACACACACACAAAACAAAGGAATTTTAGCTGACTCCATGCTATTGTTCTCTGATGGAAAGCTTAAAGACTTGACAACATAATGAGAAATGACACTGGAGCTTGTAAGTCCCCAACAGAGACTGTAGTCCAATATCTCTGGTGGAAAGCACAGGAATCTGGCCAGTCCGGTTAAGCAGACATGGGATAAGTCTTTCTTTGGAAACCATGGAATTGTAGTGGTTGAAGAATTCTAGGAAACCTTATGGCTTCATAACACATAGAGGTGACAGCACCAAATAGGAAATAAAAAAACCCTTCAGCCGGAGGAGAAGAGAAAGAATCTTTGACTCAGTTGCTGGTTTCATAGGAAAAAGCATAAAACAACATCAATCAAAGTCAATCAATGGAGATGACTGCGCATCTGGAGAGAGATGTAAGATCTCAAGCTCTCAACCAGAGTTGGCCAGTGATCAATAAATCAAACTCTGCCTGGGAAGGATACATCACAAAATGCCTTTGCAAACTAACAGCACATCTTACGCCCTGTTCGATTCAATTATCAACATCTAAAGAAGAACCAATCCAGAGCTTTGGCCTGAACTAGGGATCCTGCCACGTGCTCTAATATAAGCCAGTTCTATATGTTTCCATATCTGCCATCCAGAATTGAATAGTTTGGCCCATACGACACCACGTGTCAGAGTTCTGATCATTTTAGATTCACGTAAACATAAGGTTTAGTCTTAAAGGGGGTCATTGTGTGTCTCAGCACAGAGGAGGTCTCACCGAAGCTTGCCTGTGAGTGTTGGAGAGGATGCCATGTACTCTGGCCTTATTTCCCGTCTCCTGCTGGAAATCGACCCACAGATCCATACCACCATGTTCCGACGGGCCGAACACCCTGGATGTGTAGTAACTGTAACTGTCCTCCTATAGACAAATAACAGTCCATTATTTCAGCATGTGACTATCTCCCCACCATTTCCACAATGTCTTGGTGATTAATTATCATTAGGCCTTGTGTACAATGGAGCTTTGGCTGCACAGTTTCAATGGCAGCGCCTCTTCAAACTAGACCTTGAAGAAGCAATAAGGAAAGAAATGTGGGGCCAGGCCATATGAACTGTGTTATTCGTAAACCACATCAGTTAATAGTGCTGCTCCAGCTGAATTCTGCACTGAAATCCATTTTTCAAAAGAGCAAACAGAATTTTTTATATTTAACTTTGAAATCTGACATGGGGCTAGACATATTGTCAGTTTCCCAGCTGCCCCCAGTCATGTGACTTGTGCTCTGATAAACTTCAGTCACTCTTTACTGCTGTACTGCAAGTTGGAGTGATACCATTCCTCTCCCTTTCTTCCCAGCAGCCTAACAACAGACCAATGGGAAGGTAACATGATAACAGCTCCCCGGCAGATATAAGAATAACAACACCAAGTCCCACTGTGACTCCTCCAGTTACATTGAGTAGGAGAAGCAATAGCCTCTGAGAAAGCAGTTCCACCATGAAGTGCTGGCTTTTTGTGAAAGCACATGAGCAGGCAAATAAAAACTAAAACTAGAAATAAAAACTAGACCATAAAAACCATGACAGAATCCCTTTAAGGAGAAATGAAGCCTAGCGCCAGTGGAAGCCTTCAAGAGAATTATATGCAAGTGAGTATGATATCCATCAGCTTTCACACAACATTCATGTCTGAGCTCACAGAAACAAGGGAAAAGTAACATAAATCTGAAAACGATCACCCAATCTTTTATTCTTACTTCAGCGTTTTTTGGAACTTGTTCTTCCCATAAATGGAGACATTTAGGTTTCCAGGACATATTTGTTTACCTTAGTTAATGCTTAGCAGTAATATGTCTTGCGGAGGGATGAGTGTTACGTCCACAAAGCAAAGCTCGGCACTTGGAAAATGGTGATTTAAATGTCTCGTTCACTTAAAATGAAACTATTCGCCTGACGGGCAAAGACTCAATGGCGACTAACTGCCAACTAACTGCCGTATGAGCTGAATCAACTTGTTACAATGAAGTTGAAGAGTAAAATCCATTTTAAAGTCCATTTTAGGAACAGGAACTTTTGTTTCCAATGATGAAGCAGCTGAACGTCTTTACATATGGTGGACAGTGTCGGACTGGGATCCCAGGGGCCCAACAGAAAACCTTAGACTATGGGCCCACATTCCAAACTATTATTCCTCCTCTCCTCACACAACTTCTTTATTCTCCTTGTCTTTTATATCTGCTCACTATATTCGAGTCTTCCATTATTAGGCCCCTTATAGAAATAGGGAATGACCATGAAATAGGCCAAATGGCTAAAAGCAAGAGGCCACTGGGAGTTTTCCTGGTCTCCCCGGTGGGCCAGTCCGAAACTGATGTTGGACACCAGCGGTCAACTTGAAACCTATATGGTTTGGGCAGATTCAGGTTCAAAGTCAATACCTTTCTTAAAATAAATAAAAATGAAGTTATGCGTTGGAATGCATGAAGGGGGTATCATAAGGGGGTCCCTGGCTAATATTTCTTGTTGATGCAGAATGTCAATTCTATTGTGACATCACTCCTGGGCGGGGAAGGGATTGGCTCGTACAGTGATGTAGCAACATGGACCTTAACCGTAGTCATTAAAGCAAACTCCCCTAGTTCCACAATTAATCCAAATCAACCCAAATACTCACTACGACTTGGGTCTGGTTATCCGGCAGGGTGTCAATAGATAAGCTGTCGCCACCCATGTCCTGACTGACGTGGGTGCCGTTGTGCCCCTTGATGTCACGTTGTGACCTCATAATGTGCCTCTCCCATCTTCTTTGCTTAAGGGCACCAGGACCTGAAAATTTTATATAATCAATATATTGTTGGATGCAAGAAACACGCAAAGGGCAGGGCAGCTCCTTCCATGAGGCAAAATGAGAACCTTGACTCAGGTGGCAGTTAGCAGCCAGTTGCCAGCTTATCAAAAAGCCGCCTCTTGTAACTTTAAGAGCCGAATTTCTGTCTTTTTATAAACTTGTTTATGCAATGAGCGCTATAGCACCCAGGATCTCCCCTTTTAATTCTCTGCCCGTGCCAAATTAATTGTCATTTGGCTTTCCAGCGCTCCAGGTTGGGATTAAATCCCGGTTGCTGGGATTCAGTTCACCCTAGCAACCAGGCAGTGGTTTACGTGACAGTTTGGGGAAAAAAGGAGACAGTGGATTGTCTGGTCTGTCCTTCAAACCACTTTCCTTGTTCACTAGGGTGAAAGTGGAAATTGCAAACAGCGTAGCTGACAAATAAACAATATAAACACACACATTGCACATTTTACAATATCTCTGTCTATGGTTCAAAAAATAAAGGAAAATGTCATTTCCTTGGACGGTGCGCATCCCTTTTTTGGTAGAGGGGATTGTGGGTTTGTGGGGGACACATACAATTAAATCACTTTCCGGATCCTGTTACCAAATAAAAACCCATTTGCACAAAAGCAGCAGAGAGGGGAGAGAAAATACTCGCATCCCTTCAGTCCCACTCGCTCTTAGTGTAATTAGACTCTTTCCAGCTTTCAAATGGGGGTCACTGACCCCACTTAAAAACAAATGTATTTTCACTTTTAAGTTAAATTTCAGTATGCTATAGAATGGCTAATTCTAAGCAGCTTTTCAATTGGTCTTCATTTTTTGCTATAGTTTTTTTTTTATTTGCCTTTTTCTTCTGCCTCTTTTCAGCTTTCAAATCACTGACCCCCCCATCTAAAGATACAAATGCTGCGTAAGGCTGCAAACGTATTATTATTGCTCCTCTTTCTATTCAGGCCTCTCCTATTCATATTCCAGCCTCTTATTCAAATCAATGCCTGGTTGCTAGGGGAATGTGGACCCTACCAACCAGACTGCTGAAATTGCAAACTGCTGAATAAAAAGTTCAATAAGTCAAAAACCACAAATAATAAAAAAATGAAAACCAATTGCAAATTGTCTCAGAATATCCCTCTGTACATCCTACTAACAGTTCATTTAAAGGGGAACAATCCCTGTAAGGGCATAAACCTGCTCATCAAGCTTTGGGATTAAACAAGCAGGGTCCCCCATTTTCAATCCGGCCCCCCCCACCAGCTACAGGCAAGGGGCCCCAGTTTAGCCCGTGTCTTGGGAACCTAAGGCCAAATAAGAACAAATGTAGCTGCAGTGGCCGCTACATTCCCCCTGTCATAGCTGAGCAGTCTGATGCACATACAAGGGTTACAGTCGTGTATAGCAGTGCAGGTAGCGGCAGAAAGAGAATAAATGTTCCAGGTGAGAAGCAAAGGTAACAGGGTCTTACCTGGTTTCAGTGAGGGGTCCCAGATCCCATCTGTCCCCTGTGAGAGTGAGTTAACGGACAGAAGAAGGACACACAGCCAGAGCATGATCCCCAATCAAGACACTTCTCCAACTACAACTCACTCCTGCGACCCCTTGTGCTATAGGCAACTTCCCCGTCTCAGAGCCCTCCCTTTGGGGCAGAGGGGCTGATTTTAGAATAGGGGGCTATGTCCTGTTCCCTCCCTGGGCATCTGAAGGAGGTGAATCCAGCAAAGTGTTTGGAAGAAGCAAATAGAATTGCCCAAACCACACTGGGGCGCTGCCATCTAGTGGTGATCTTTGTTAATGTTCTCTGATTAACCCTTACCTTTTCCAGTTGCCATGCTGTGGGTTTATTCTTACTGCTTTGTGCCTTTAATGAATTAGTTGCCTTTAATAAGTTGCATTGCTTTACGGCAGGTTTGTAGCTCTTTGAACAGGGGACTAAATGCTCTGTTCTCTAGTACGGCAACCGCTCGCAAGAACAGGTGGACTCCCTGGCTACAATCACCCGTGTGAAAGCACCAGCAAAAGAAATAGGCCTTTGGTCGGTGTCTTTGGCTTACAGATAAGGAAGAGTTCATTATTGATGTTGAACTGCCTGGAGAGCCCAAGCAAGTTGGAAAATGAGCAGAGTCTGTTCTGCACAAATCAATGAAAGAAAACCCGGACATATTTAACAAATGTCATCTTTATTCTCAGCTGATGTGAATAAGGGGCACGTCTGACCTATTCTTTATTGTTTTGTATCCCCCAAACTGGAGTGTAAGGGCAGAGACACACGGTCACATTCGAGAAGATTAGTCGCCCGGCGACAAATCTCCTCTTCCTCGGGGCGACTAATCTTACTGAACTGCCTTCCCGCCGGCTAGAATAAAAATCGCCGGTGGGATGGCACTCGGAGCTCATTGTTTTCTGAAGTTTCCTCTTGAAGAAACTTCGGGCGACTTCAGAAAACGAAGCGTCCGAGTGCCGGGAAGGCATTTCGGGGAGATTTGTCGTCGGGCGACTAATCTCCCCAAATCTGACCGCGCGTCAGCCGTAGGGGAGCGCAGGAATAGACACAGTCAATTATTTTGAAGGGGGATGTACTCCCATAGACGCATGTATGCGCCAAACGCAGGTGAAATGCAACATGCTGCATCCCATCCTGCGTTTGGTGATTACACAGCCCCCTTCAAAATAATTGTCTGCGTCCAATCCTTCGCTCCCCTGCGGCTGAATGGAAGAAAGTGCAACGCAGGGGAGCGCAGGAAAAACCGCCCACGTGTAAGAGCCCCGAGTGTGGGAGATTTTGATCCCCTGATCCCCCGGAGGGTTGCTATATAATTAGATATTTATCTTCTCACTTTGAATAATCGGCGCAAGATCTGTGACATCAGCAGCTGTGTTAATTGTGTGGCTACAATTAGTGACTCATCCAGATTCCCATTATGTGGCAGCTCAGAAATCAGTTCATCCCGCAGAATCAGAATTTCCCAATCAGCCCAATAGCGTCCGCTTCTATGACAGCCGCCCAGAGCCCACTGAGCATGTGCAGTGCAGCTGACACTCAGTAGAGCCCAACAAGAGCCAAGACGGGGGAGACAGTAACGGAAATAGGTGGGGGCGTGCCCTGGTGCAGCCGGGCCCGCCCCCACCCTCGTCCGTCTGATATTTCTTGCGGGGGTGCGGGGCCCTGGCCCAGTTGCACCCCCTGCTCCCCCGGTAGTTACGCCCCTGGGGGGAGACAACGTTGATTGTTCCAGCAATAGGGCTGCAAAGAGTTTTGACTTTGTGTTTGGTGGTGGCGCCCCCTGTTTATCAGCGGTGGTATAATTTCGGGAATATTGATGAGATGTGAAAATTGCACTTCCCTGACACCGGAGGGTCAATAGTAAGGGGGGGGGGGAGGCAGAGTAAACATTGAGTTAGCGGCTCATTAGTGGAACAAGCAGGAGACAAAGCTAATCCTCTGGGATATTACTTAATCCTAACTCTACCTGAGATCCCCTCGCACCCTCTTTCTGCAGAGCATCACCCCCAGACTCCCAGTGGAACGTCTCTATAATACAGAGGCATCTCATGCATAAAGAGCACGGGCCAAGCATGCAGGGAGTTGCACAGGGACACAAATTCTTCAATGTAAATGCTGCAACACACACACATTGTATGAACACGGCCTGAGATCCATTGCCAGAGACACCAGTGGCACTTACCTACCCCCTCTGCCTATTCCCTGCCATGAACCCTTTCAGTTCTGACCCTCGTACCCTGCGACACGTCCCCCCACAACTCACACAAGTGTCAACAGAGAATTCTAAAATTCCCTTTTTATCATATATTTGATTTCTGGAGGAACACGACCCGTTATGTGGTGCCATTGTGCACAATGTGTTCTTACATACGATTCTTCATTGTTGCCCACACCAAGGATCTTCATTTATAGACAGTCCCTGGTAATTCATCTAAATGGGGAACCTGCTGCCCCGGAGCATAAGGGTCGGGTCACACTGGGCGTTTTGGGTAGATTTGGTCGCCTGGTGACTAATCGCCTTGTTTTTCGGCGACCAATCTCCCCAAGCGCCTTCCCTCCCTCTGTGTCGGCTAAAATGAAAAAACGCTGGCGCTAATCACATGCGGCAATTCGTTTTCCGAAGTCGCCCAAAGTGGTCGCCAGGCGACCAAATCTCCCCAAAACGCCAAGTGTGGCCCGACCCTTAAACAGGGTACAAAGAACAGAATACTCAGGGCAGAGACACCCGCTCAGATTCGGGGAGACTAGTCGCCCGGTGACAAATCTCCTCTTCTTCAGGGCGACTTCCTTCCTGCCGGCTACAATGTAAATCACTCGCATCCCTTCGTTTTCCAAAGTTGTCTCACGAGGAAACTTCGGGATTTGGTAAAACAGAACAACCGCTGTTTTTACTTCCTCGTTCTTCGGAGTATTCGCCATTTCTTATATTTGTTTATTTATTTAGTTCATATTTTCTTCCTTTAACCTGGACATTGGGAGAGAGAAGGTGTCGATGGGACCGGATAAAATACAGGTACGGGACCTGTTATCCAGAATGCTCGGGACCTGGGGTTTTCCGGATAACAGATCTTTCCGTAATTTGGATCTTCATACCTTACCTTACAATCTGGTAGCTAAGGTCCAAATTCCCCTAGCAAACATCCAATGATTTGAATAAGAGACTGGAATATGAATAGGAGAATAGAAAGATGAGGAATGAAAAGTAGCAATAATAATACATTTGTAGCCTTACAGAGCATTTGTTTTTTTAGATGGGGTCAGTGACCCCCATCTTGAAAGATGGAAAGAGTCAGAGAAGAAGAAGGGAAATCGTCTCAAAACTTCAACAAATAAATGATGAAGGCCAATTGAAAGGTTGTTTAGAATTAGCCATTGTATAACATACTAAAAGTTACCTCCCCGCCCCTAAATATGCAAATTAGGATTCGGTTGGGCCGGGTAGAAGGATTCGCCCAAATCCGAATCCTGCTGAAAAAGGCTGAATCCCCGATTGAGTGGGTCCCTCCTTCTTTTATCTTGTTGCAGCCACAATTGAGGCCAGGGTGCAGGTATAGGTGCAGCACCCGGGTCTGTGGCCTACCAGGTTCTTTCCCAATGTCTCACTGGCCCAGTCCAACCCAGTAGCCCTATTGGCTGATCACGGTCCAATTGCACGAGATCTGATCTGTTGAAGTCGCGATTGTACAACCTGATTGGGAACATGACTCTCATCCCCTCACTAAACCTTCTTCTGTCTCCAGGGGCCCGATGTGCTCCCCAAATATGTGCTGCGCCCGACACCACGGGGAGATGATCTGTAAGCGCAGAAGTAATGATACATTGTAGCCCCACACTGTACTACAAACACATTCAAGGCCACACTAACCCTCTCGCTCTATTTCTGCAGGAAGGAATTGGTTTATAGTAGGGATGCACCGAATCCACTTTTTTGGATTTGGCCGGACCCCCGAATCCTTCGTGAAAGATTTGGCCGAATACCGAACCCTAATTTGCATATGCAAATTAGGGGTGGGAAGGGGAAAACATTTTTTACTTCCTTGTTTTCTGACAAAAAGTCTTGCAATTTCCCTCCCGCCCCTAATTTGCATATGCAAATTAGGATTCAGATTCGGTTCGGCAGAAGGATTCGGCCAAATCCGAATCCTGCTGAAAAAGGCCGAATCCTGGCCAAATCCCGAACCGAATCCTGGATTCGGTGCATCCCTAGTTTATAGTCTCGGCTCCGACTAGAAGTGCTATGACCCCCGACCCGCCTTTAAATACTCTGTGTACATATTTGTATAATAAAGATCTTTATCCCACTTCTTTTATTTATTATAAGGTGCAAATTCAAACCTGCCATTGAGCTGAATGAACTCACTTGTGATTTGCTATTCTCTGCACTGCTGGTTCTGACTACAAGCACCACGTTCAACAATCACTCGTCCCCGGCCAACACTCCGTGTGCTTGTTCTGTAAATATAACAGGAGTGTGAAAGGCATTGTGGGATATGCTGTCAGCAAAAATTATTGTACAGGTATGGGACCTGTTATCCAGAATGCTTGGGACCTGAGGTTTTCCAGATAACAGACTTTTCTGTAATTTGGATCTTTATACCAACTTGAAAATCATATAAACATGAAATAAAGCCAATAGGCTGGTTTTGCTTCCAATAAGGATTAATTATATCTTAGTTGGGATCAAGTACAAGCGACTGTTTTATTATTACAGGTATGGGACCTGTTATCCACAATGCTCTGGACCCGGATAATGGATCTTTCCGTAATTTGGATCTTCATACCTTAAGTCTACTAGAAAATCATTTAAACATAAAATAAAGCCAATAGGCTGGTTTTGCCTCCAATAAGGATTAATTATATCTTAGTTGGGATCAAGTACAAGCGACTGTTTTATTATTACACAGAAAAAGGAAATTCTATTTCAAAATTTGGATTATTTGATTATAAAGAAGTCTATGGGAGACGGCCTTTCGGTAATCCAGAGATTTCTGGATAATGGGTTTCCGGCTAACGGATCCTATACCTGTAGTAGTTTAAAAATAATCGAGAGAGAAAAACTGCAGAAAAGTGCTCTGAGCAATTTTACATTTGTTTTCAGGTCTTACAAGCCGCTTTATAGGAGAAAGGTCTACTGAAATCATATGATCCAAACCAGGTTCTGCAGAAACCCTTTATCCAGAAAGCTCCGAATTACGGGAGAGTCATCACACACAGAGAGTTTACTTTAAGCAATTCATTGTAATTTATAAAACTCATGTATCAATAAAACAATAACTTGTATTTCATGGTATAAAGATCCATTATACAGAAAACCCCATGTCCAGAGCATTCTGGATTAAAAATCCAAGGGATGTAGATAAACTGATCCAATTTACAGAAAGATCCATTATCTGGAAAACCCCAGGTCCCAAGGTTTCTGTATAAAAGATCATATACCCTTGTAGCTAAACTGATATAGGAAGTTGGGGATCCAACTTAAAGAAAGATCCATGATCCAGAAAACCCCAGGTCCCAAGGTTTTTGGATAAAATATCACATACCCTTGTAGCTAAACTGAAATAGAAAGGTGGGAATCCCAATTACAGAAAGATCCATAATCCGGAAAACCCAGGTCCGAAGCTTTCTGGATAAAAGATCCTATACCCTTGTAGCTAAACTGAAATAGGAAGGTGGAGATCCCAATAACAGAAAAAATCATGATCTGGAAAACCCAGGTCTGAAGCTTTCTGGATAAAAGATCCTATACCCTTGTAGCTAAATTGAAATAGGAAGGTGGTGATCCCAATTACAGAAAGATCCATTATCTGGAAAACCCCAAGTCCCAAGCTTTCTGGATAAAAAATGCAATACCTTCGTAGTTAAACTGAAATAGGTGGGGATCCAAATTACAGAAAGATCCATTATCTGTAAAAGAATTACGGATAATAGATTCAGCCTGTGTAGCTAAAGCTAAATAGAAAGGTGGGGATCCCAATTACAGAAAGATCCATTATCTGGAAAACCCCAAGTCCCAAGCTTTCTGGATAAAAAATGCAATACCTTCGTAGTTAAACTGAAATAGGTGGGGATCCAAATTACAGAAAGATCCATTATCTGTAAAAGAATTACGGATAATAGATTCAGCCTGTGTAGCTAAAGCTAAATAGAAAGGTGGGGATCCCAATTACAGAAAGATCCATAATACGGGAAAACCGAGGTCAGAAGCTTTCTGGATAAAAGATCCTATACCATTGTAGCTAAACTGAAATAGGAAGATGGGGATCCAAATTACAGCAACATCCATTATCTGGAAAACCCCAGGTCCCAAGCTTTCTGGATAAAAGATCCTATACCCTTTTAGCTAAACTGAAATAGGAAGGTGGTGATCCCAATTACAGAAAGATCCATTATCTGGAAAACCCCAAGTCCAAAGCTTTCTGGATAAAAAAATCCATTACCCTTGTAGTTAAACTGAAATAGAAGGTGGGGATCCAAATTACAGAAAGATCCATTATCTGTAAAAGAATTACGGATAATAGATCCAGCCTGCGTAGCTAAAGTGAAATAGGAAGGGTGCAGACTTGCGGATTTCTTTCATAGGATCACAGCCTGAAAGTTTTTGGCCGGCAGTTACCCTTTAGCTTTTGGCACAGCTGCAACCGGTCACATGACCTGCACCCAGCACCCAGCACTCAGCACCCTCACCAACCACTTCCCTTTTCCCCGGGTGCATAACAAGCACCTGCACCCTTAAAGACACAGACGCGACTTTTTAAAAATTAAAAAAAAACAAAACACAATTTTATTATTAACAACTAAAGATCTCGCCACCACACAGCCAACCATGAAAACTATCGACACTTTATTTACATTGGCGATTAAAAAGTAGAAAGAGAACAGGCGAATCTCGCCAGATCCTCTCGTACGACGCAAGTAGCACCATTTTGATTCCTGGCAGCGCTCGAACACCCATGCGGATGCCAGGCTATAGCTGGTTGAGAAAAAGGCAAAGCAAAACCTATAAAAATATAAATAGACCGTTGAAGGGGATCTAGAGCTTATTATATACACAGTATAAAACCAGGAGGGTCATTAGACGGATGGGAATTGACATTAAATACATTTTAAAACAAATATATCAACTTTAAAGGGGACAGATTAAGAGAGAGCCCAGAGCATGCCAGCGGGAGGCGGGACTATACGTGGAAGTGAGGTAGTCGGTGCAGGAGCGGTGCGACAGCTTAAAGGGTAAGTTAATATAACCAAGTGTTGCTCTTTGCCCATAAGAACCCGTTACAGAATTCACATCAAAACATAAATAGAAAATTTCTGAGGACTTTGGCACAAATTAGGAAGTGAAATGTTTTTTGCTTGCAGATTTTGGGAAGATTCTTCTCCTATAGAGAACTTCATAGGGAAGTGAAAGGGGATGTAGAGAATCACGTGGGTAAAACACTTTTGAGGTAGGGTGTCCCATCCATGAACCATAAAGTATGTACAGAATGAGAGTTGCATTAATAGAAGGAGGTGGGAGATGCCATGTTGCTTGCTGTGTAGAGTGCAAGCATTAGAACAATACTTTAGACCCGCCTACTTTGTGAAATGTAACAGAGAAGAACACAAAGATATATCTATTACACTCCCCATACCATTAGGAAACTCCCGTGGATATCCCGACCCGTTCAGATTTAATTAGTACTAGTGTTCCACGGAGACAGAGGCCCAGAATGTTGATGCGGATGGAGGCAAAGCCGTAACCATAACGTGCTTGCAGTTGGTCTTCCGCAGGAAGTTCTTCTCGCTCGAGTCAGAGGAAAATATGAAGTGGAACAGATCGGAATGGAAACGTTTCATGAGCAAGTCGGTTCTTTCCAGCACGTAAGGAGGCTCCGCCCACTTGAGGCAGAAACAGCGCATTCCACAACAAAAAATATTGATCTTCTGTATAAAAGTTTGAGATGTTAAAAAAATACTTCGGTATAAAAAAAAAAGTGTCCGACGCTGATGAAATAAATAAAGGTCCTTTCGGAGGCGTCAGTTGGCCGTGACCCGAGATTTTAACCAATCGAGTCCTGCCGGTAACCTGGAGAAAGAGAGGGAGAAGCAATATTTACTATAAATGTGAGCAAACGGCACCTCCTCCTGAAATGCACCTGGAGAGACCTTGCAAACCTTGCAGACCCCAGAGCCTGCAGACCCAAGAGCCTGCAGACCCAAGGCCAAAGAGCCTGTAGACCCAAGAGCCTGTAGACCCAAGAGCCTGTAGACCCAAGAGCCTGTAGACCCAAGAGCCTGTAGACCCAAGAGCCTGTAGACAACCTTATAGACCCAAGGCCTTATAGACCCAAGGCCAAAGACCCTGTAGACCCAAGAGCCTGTAGACCCAAGAGCCTGTAGACCCAAGAGCCTGTAGACCCAAGAGCCTGTAGAACCAAGAGCCTGTAGAACCAAGAGCCTGTAGAACCAAGAGCCTGTAGAACCAAGAGCCTGTAGACCCAAGAGCCTGTAGACGACCTTATAGACCCAAGGCCTTATAGACCCAAGGCCTTATAGACCCAAGAGCCTGTAGACCCAAGAGCCTGTAGATACAGTAAGCAGGGCAGGGCCACTCAGACTGATAAATGTTTGATAGGACTCACCCTTCTCCTGTAAGGGCACAGCAGCCCTGGATATGCCAAGCTCGATCTCGGATGGCGCCAAGTGCCAGAGAAGAGGAGATTTCAGACGCCGTCATGGAGTCCTTTACATCTTGTTTGTTGGCGAATATCAATATTGCTGCGTCTTTTAGTTCCTGCGGCACAAACATATACAGGTTGGGGGTGAGGAAGACTTGCCATGGAAGAAGGTTATCGTGGGCAGCATCAGACAAGAAGTAGCGCTCACCTCATGCGCCAGCATCTTGTACAACTCCTCCCGGGTCTCGGGCAGTCGCTCACGATCAGTGCTGTCTATCACCAATATGACAAACTGAAAGAAATAAAGAAGGGGAGTCAAGAGTCAGAACCCCAATTCTGCACCCACATTGCACTGGCTGTTCCCAATAGTGGAAGGATGCAGAGCGTTCAGTCGGGTCACGCGGCGGATTCGCTGCTGGTGATTTATTTTGCAAAACAGCCAACGGGGGCTGCGCCTCTAAACACAGAAATAGGACTGTGACTAGGGATGGGCGAATTTTTTTGGCTCGTTTCGCCGGAAAAATTACGCCCATAGACTTGTATGGCGGCGTGCGTCAAAAAAATTTTTTTTTGATGTCCATAGACTTTAATGGGCGTTTGCGACATTCCGCCGGCGGCGAATTTTTGGCGAAACGGGTCATCCCTAACTGTGACCATTACAAGGCGGGGGGGGGGGTAGTTTTGGAAATACTCTTTATTGAAAGCAGTATCAATCCTGTTCTTTGCTCTGCACTGGGGGTTCTAACTTTAACACCAGGCACAATCCATGCATCTGAATCCAGACTTCTGCTACATTGGTCAGAGTCAGAACCAGCAGTGCAAATACACTTTTTTTAAACTTTTCCTTAAATTTGAGTTTATGTTAAATGTTCCCCCCCATTCTTCTCACCTCAGTATTGGAGTAGTAACTGTTCCAAGTGGCCCTGAGGGTCTCCTGCCCCCCGATATCCCACATGAGGAAGTGGGTGTTCCTGGAAATGATCTCCTCCACGTTACTTCCGATGGTCGGGGCCGTGTGCACAACTTCATTCATGAGGCTGCAGGGGAGATTCACATTCACTCACGGCCAATCACAGCCTGGCACCCCACTTCCCCCATAACAATGAACCTCCCATAACAATGAACCCCCCATAACAATGAACCCCCCATAACAAAGCCCATTCTCAGCAGAGCCAACAAACGACATTCATAACCCCACTGACCTATTTATCACACTCTCATGTACTAAAACAAACAATGCCTTTGTCTTTTTAAAAGCCCCCCCCCATTCTGCCGCTTCCCAGACCAGCTGTCGGAGTGTGTGGGGGGGGGTCGGGAATACTCACAATTGATAAAGGATAGTGGTCTTCCCAGCATTGTCCAGTCCCACAATGATAACCTTGTGCTCTGGAAAGTAAAAGGAGAGGGAGTCAGAACTGGAGCAATGGCACCAACAGCAGCAGCGGCGCAGCACAAGGCAATAAAGAGGAAATATAATGTGTGAATGGGAACCGCACTGCTTGCAATCAGTTTTAAAGTGGTAAATATCAACGGAACCCCCCAACAGTGGCTGCAGCTGTACCGTCTATTGCTAAATCCCCTCTATAAGGTCTTTAGCCAACTGAGCTTACACTCTAATGCAGGGTTTTATGTATAGGAAAGAGGAGAAAAACTTGAAGTGGGGGTTCACTGGTCATGTATCCCCCCAAATAACCTTCATCTCCTGCCCGATTCCAACTGGACTGAGCCCTGGATCTTAGGGTGCTACCCCCCCCCAACAGTCACATATAGCCACACCCCTGAACCCCAGGATCCCCGTATGATGCAGACAGTGATACTCTAACATATATATTAGATAGATATATAGATATATTAAAGACCAATTGGAAATAATATCAGTCATTATGATGATTGAGCTTTTTGCCCAGCAGTTTGGAAGTTCAGTAGCGACCTGGTTGCCAAGGCCCAATTTACCCTAGCAACCAGGCAGTGGTTCAAACAAGGAAGTAGAAGCTTAAATAGAAGAAGGGCTAAAACTCAATGAATACCTGGTCGGTATAAACTGCACTTAAAGGGCTTGTTCACCTTTAAATGAACTGTTAGTATGATATTATTTGTGGTTTTTGACTTATTTAGCTTTTTATTCAGCAGCTCTCCAGTTTACAATTTCACAAATCTGGTTGCTAGGGTCCAAATAAGAGTAAGGCAAATAAAATAATGAAAAACGATTTTAAAAAAGACCAACTGAAAAGATGCAAAGAATATGACATCCAACGACTTCAATGGAGCACAGAAGAGGTGGATCTGTATAACTAGGCAATAATAATAATAATAATAATAATAATAATAATAATAATAATAGAAGGAACAGAAGGCCCAGACAGATTCAGGGGCGCAAGAACTCCGGCACGTTCCCTATGGGTGAGCCTGTTGCACCCCAGTATTCGCACTACACCCACTAATAGCATTGCAATTGGTCATTGCTCAGAGAAGCCACAATGCAGCCCCCCCCAATCTTAAAGGAGCCCCCGGAATTATTTAGGATTCCACATGGCAAGTCCCCAAACAAGTCCGGTTCATGGGCTGCAGTTTAACTACAACTCCCAGCAGCCTGAGCTACAGAGTTTACTGGATCCAGACAGAACTTCTCTCCGAGGCGCCTGTGGGTTTCAATAGATGTGGGAATAAAGGAATGTGAAATATGTCCATAAAGAGTCCGACCCCCCAGTACGGAGGAGACTCAGTCCCACCCAGCAGTGCAGAACAAAAGCCCCTGCGGCAGCACCAGCAACAACAACATGGGACGGAGTAGCCTCTCCCAGGAGCCCAGGAGCAACAGGGAACGAGGGAAGGGCCGGCAGTTGGGATTGGGGAAATGGGCAGCTGGGGGGAGGGGGGGGCAGCAGTCCAAGAAAAGGAGATGGGGGGGACACACTAGGAAAGGAAAACAGGGAGGGAAAGTGGACTAACACCCCTCCTCACCCATTACAACTCCCAGCAACCCCTTCTGCAACTCCCAGCAGCCCCTAATGCCCTTCTGCAACTCCCAGCAGCCTCCGATCCCCTTCTGCAACTCCCAGCAGCCGCTGATCCCCTCCTGCAACTCCCAGCAGCCGCTGATCCCCTCCTGCAACTCCCAGCAGCCTCCGATCCCCTTCTGCAACTCCCAGCAGCTGCCGATCCCCTCCTGCAACTCCCAACAGCCCCCGCTCCCCTCCTGCAACTCCCAGCAGCCCTGCTCCCCTCCTGCAACTCCCAGCAGCCCTGCTCCCCTCCTGCAACTCCCAGCAGCCCTGCTCCCGTCATGCAACTCCCAGCAGCCCCTGTTACCCTTCTTCAACTCCCAGCAGCCCCTGATCCCCTTCTGCAACTCCCAGCAGCCCCTGATCCCTTCTTGCAACTCCCAGCAGCCCCTGATCCCTTCTTGCAACTCCCAGCAGCCCATGACCCCCTCCGGCAACTCCCAGCACCCTTCTTGCAACTCCCAGGAGGGTGCCCCCAGAAGCTGCTGCTCAGTAACAATCAGACACACCCGGAGAGGTAAAGGAGCAGCAGATAAAGGAGAGAGAGAGGGAGAGACTCACCCTGGTTGCCGAAAATGCTCATGATTCTCGTGAAAAGGTTCCCCATGGCCGATCCAACTCGGGCGCCGGCGAAATAACACGAAGTAAATCCACACAGATCGCCGCTACGTTGCGCTTATACGAAGCCCAGGTTCTTGCTAAGCCATTTAACTTGCCCGTGACGTCACGCCGACCCCGCCCACAAGTATTCTGCCGGGAGTTCCGGAGGGGTAGTCCCCCCTGACGTCATTAGTCTGGTGTAGTACAGGGACAGAGCCACGCCTATCCTGCAGACGTCACGAGGCCGGCCTAATCGCGAAGGCGTTTCCGGCCAGTTAGCGTCGGTTTCACCTCAGAATCGATCACTTTTCTAATAACAACAACAATGAGGCTTGGGAAGCCCTGACTCTGTCACGTTCCCACATTAATACAATTTAGAATAATAAACACTTAACCTAGTGTCAACGTTTTGGCAGTCCATAATGAAATATGATACTTAAAAGAGAATGTGAGGGAAGGCGCCATTTTGTGACCAAGTGTGGGAACCTGTAAGAGCAACAACAACATGTCACTATTCCTGAGCTTTGTGTAGTCTTGCCTGAATGAAATGCAATGAATGAAATACAGTTGCCACCTTTTCTGGAAAAAAATACTGGTCTTCCTATATTCTTGCCTTTTTTTCTATTAATAACATTGGCATCAATTTTACAGGCCAGGCCTAACCATAATGCAATTCTATTGGACTCAAGACGCACACCTGGACTGGGAGTTAAAACAAGCCCCTGCATTTCAGTTCCCAGAGGCCCAAACAGCCCCAATAAATAGTGAGTGTCTTTGGCATCTTACAGCAGCCCTTCTGCCATTTGCCTGAACCCGCGGCCAGTCCGGGCCTGCTCTGTACCATCAAGGAGCCAAATCCACCATTAAAATCAGTTCAATCAGCCAGCAGACTGGTATAATGTTGCCTAAGGTGAGGTTTCCAGAGCCACACTACTACATGGGAAGATAATTTAAATGGGATCTTCACATCGGTCGGCCCCAGAATAACTTCCACAACGTAATCTGCAAATGGCCAAGTCCGACATCAGACACGTGGCAAATAAGTATCACTAGCTGGGCTACTAAATGATATTAAACGACACAACACTGGAAAAACTGGATCCAATCAACAATTCAATCAGGCGGCACTCCGGATAAATTAGAAGAGGTTTATTGCAACAAGAGGGTTAAAAACATTGCCTTACGCTCCCTTAATAATGATTAATTATCCCATGATTAAGGGAGCCTTTTTTCCCGAAACGCATTAGGCGATACTGTTAACCCTCTTGTTGCAATAAACCTCTTCTAATTGATCCGGAGTGCTGCCTGTTTGAACTGCTGATTGGATCTATACTGCAGTGGGGAAGCTGGTGGCTGAACACACAGAACTTCATGGAGCTGAATTCAGGGGTATAGCGTGGTGGGGTGAGTCTAGAGCAGGGATCCCCAACCTTTTGAACCCTGTGAGCAACATTCAGAAGTAAAAGGAGATGGGGAGCAACACTATCATGAAAAATGTTCTTGGGGTGCCAAATAAGTGCTGTGATTGGCCATTTGGTAGCCACTATGTGGATTGTCAACCTACATTGAGGCTTTGTTTGGCAGTACACCTGTTTTTTATACAACCAAAACTTGCCTCCAAGCCTGGAATTCAAAAATAAGCTCCTGCTTTGAGGCCACTGGGAGCAACATCCAAGGGGTTGGGGAGTAACATGTTGCTCACGAGCTACTGGTTGGGGATCACTGGTCTAGAGCGTCAAATCTCTTTTTACTGGAAAAACTGGCACTAAATCCTGATCCCTAGGCAGGCAACACAGTTAACCACCTATAGCGAAGGTCTCAACCAACAGACACATACAATAAAGTTTATAGTATAGTATTTTTACAGAAGAATAAAGTCATCTCCAACCCTTTTCCTCTAAACGGCTTGTGATACACAAGCTTGACTGATTTCTGATTTAACCATTTTTTTTACACTGATTTTTTTGACAAATGATTCATTTTAGGAAGTCGGGCCCACTTTGTACCATTACTTGACAATCAAAGAAATAAGACAGAGGGAAATAGCCAACTTCTTGACACCAGGGACGGCAAAACTGCACCAAAAGGGTTCAGCAAAAGGCTTGAAACTACCATGTGCTACATTGCCTTTATGGACTTTTATAGCACTTAGGAATGGTGCAATTGTTCCTGTATTCAGTAAGTGTGACCAAGAACATGTTTCTGATCTGATGTTCCTGTGTTTCTCTCTCTCTCTCTTTACATTGTAGTTTGACACAGTTTGGAGACTCCTCATGACTTTGATCAATGCTGGAATGCTAGCTTGTGTGAAAGCCTGGGAAGTGGATTTTTGAATGACAATACCAGTGCACATCTCCTGGAATAACTGCCAGCTACCATTTGTCACTCTTGTCAGGTAATAAACTTGTAAGGAATACCAAAGGAACTGACAGTGTTAGCAGTCGCCATCCTTCGCTAATGGCCACTCTCTTGTGCTTAGAAAAAAAATCTACAAATTCCACTGCCTTCCATTAGCTGGCAACCACCAAGCCGGCAAATAGAATCACAAGTAGAATGTAATAAACAAAAGCCTTGACTTAGTTCTGTTTGCTAGTGAAAGGCTGCAGTTAAACATTGCCAGTCCTGCTGATTTCCTATAATAGAAACCTACGTAAAGGTGTATTGTTGTAGATACTCCATCTTGTCAATGCACATTACAGTGATTTAGGTCCAAACTCTTTTTACACTCAAACTAAAATATCTACACTTTACAAAAGTCATTTCAAGTCTCAGACATTCTTCTATACTGAATGTTTAGCTTTATTTTCAGTAATTTGACCCAAACAACAAAATCCTCTTCCCAACCTGCATACGATGGCGGATGCATAATAATAGAGAGCAGGACCTGTAGCCACTGGAAGCTGCAGGGTTTAGAGCGCCCTGCAGGGATTCCGACTACAGTATGCAGGATGCACATTCTAATCTGATTGTCCCTGTTGGGGCTTGAATGGGGCTCATGCTGGTTTCATTCATTTATGGGTGGGCACCAAAATGTTGCTTTGTGGCCCAGTTATGCCCCTCTACAAAAAGAGACATTCAGAAACTTTTTAGGCACTGGAAGATGTTAGATATATGGCAGAAAGTAGAAATCACCAAACGGGAGTTGTTTTACTCCCATTATCCTCAATCAGCCATTGAGCCTGATAAGCTAATTGCACTTAGGGAAAGAATGCAACTTTATTTGCACTTTGTTAAGCATACCCCTAGCCACTTTTTTAATATTGGGATTAATTTTTAACCCAGACTCTACAAGTAACAGGTCATTTGCATGCATGAGTAAAGCTCCCCATAGACGCAAAGATTTTTCTTGCCGAACGACTGACCAATCCTTCGAAATCATAGTGGGATTCGAACGATCGTACATCTTACGATTTTTCTGACGACATCTGTCAGGAAATTGATCGGCCAGGTTAAAAAATCTTTATCGGTCCCAGTGCAATCTATGTTTGCAGGGCCAAGAACAGGTCCGGACTGAGAATTAAAATAGGCTCTGTCATTTCAGGTACACAGAGGCCCAATCAGCCCTCACAGAGGCCCAATCAGCCCCCACCAGCCCACTAAATACTGACTTTCTATGGGACCTTATAGCAGCCCCTCTGGCATTTGCCAGAACCCACAGATTGCCAGTCCGGGCCTGGCCAAGAAGCAGGCAGCTACTCTTTGTTTTTCCTCGCAAATTGGTCTTTTTAGTTGATGGACAATTCATTCGATCGTTCCAAGATAATCGTGGTCTTACGATGACGATCGGATCTTTTAAAAATCTCAACATCTATGGTCAGCTTTAGTCAGGAGACGTCCATAACTGCTACAACCGCCTGGACTCCGTTTTTATTATTTTATTCCAATATATCTGTCTAGTAGAATGGCAAAATGCACAACCTGGAAGGAATAAATTGTATTTGATTATGCATCTAGAAAATATAACGTATGTAAACATTATATTAATAATTTTGGCGCTCTGCTCTAAACGTGACACCTTTTTTGGAATAAAATAATTTTTCATTCCCCGGTATGTGATTCATTTGGTATAGATGGGATTCTAGACCCGCAGGAAGTTTTGTTCAGTCTTCTATACTCAAGCACACAATACAGACAATAGCGAGCAGTGTGACAAACACAACGGCACAATACACATTCATGCGGAATGCTGATTTGGTATTGCTCAATATCCATATTGTTCCTTCCTAATTCTGGACTTCTGTCAAAAAGGAGAGGAATCAGATGTATAATGGCCTTTATTGGAAGGAGAGAAAGGGTCGCTATGCTTACTCTCTGTGAGTACTTGTATGCAAAAGTATCAGTCTTTTATATAAGAGAAGTTGCAATTAGTGATGCTTAATGGTTTTTATTTCATAAATCTTTTTCTTACTTTCTTCCTGCAGTGGGCAAAACATACCATAAATAAATGTAAGCATAACAAATTGGGGAGCTGCCACTTTGTGATGCTGGGGTCCTAGAATAAAACTTGACCTCACTCCAAAAATAAACAAGCATGTTAATAGGGTAAGAGTTAACTGACTCCATTGGTGATATGCACTCAGGAGTGCTCTGAAAAAGCTACATGATAATAAGCATTATTGATCCCCAGTTATTGCTTTGGGCCCCATGGGGGAACAGAGGGAAGCCCTCTGCTGAATCCCTAAAGTTGGCCATACTTCACAGGAAACAATTGTGAGAAACTTAGTAAACACAGAGCACTTCGAATCAGTGCAGAGCTGGTAGAGCGTTTCTATAAAAAAACAGGAAGAAATCATATTTTGGAATTTTTTTGTTTTGTTTTTGAAAACCAGCATGATGACCTAACAGTATTTTATGTAACGACACAGAAGTTCCTGTCTATGACTCATTTCCAAAAATTCCTTTATTTATATTTATGCTTCCTCTTTCATAATCCACAGTGACAGCACATCATTTTTGTGTTTCTTTTTACCTCTTAACTGTTCTGGTTTATTATAACAGGTATGTAAAACATTTAAAAAAAAAAATCCACCTGTCAGCTGGCTGAGGATTCTGGGAGTTGTGATTCAGCAAACTCTGGAGGGCTTGAACCTGTTAATCTTTGAGTTTAGTTTATATTTAAAGGGCAAATAACCTGCACACAGAAATCTAGGACTGCAATGAATCATTAACAGGCTTTTCGGTAGTCAGAAGCTGTAAGGGGCATGGAAACCCAGTATAGTAACGAATCACCCAAAACACCATGCACGTCACATGCTGCCTATGTTGACTTGTTGAAACCAGAAACCCAAAAACGCTTTGTGCCTTATGAAGGTCAGAGGCCAAATGCTGTTGTAATATTACATCATGTAGGGTTTAATGTAGGGCATGTGACTGAATGGAATACAAACGACGTACAATCATCACAATTGTTTCTGTTGTGTTCTGCAAGTTGGTTCCTGGCTGGAAAGGTCGACGGTAGGATAATACTTCCACCTTCCTTTGAAAGAAAAAGAAAATAAAAGACGGCATATCACATAGTAAAAGCTGGTTATGCCTGTTTTACACAACACATGTAACATATTGGAAAAACACTTATAATACACAAGGGACATGAATCACCCGTAAAATGTACACACGTAGGAAAGGTGAGGTCATATACTCTGCTGTGATGTCACCGGTGCCAGAAAATGGCTTTATAAAATAAAAAATGTAAACCTTGATGTAAACGATGAGGATTTTAAAAGAGTTCCATAAGGTCTGCGGGTCTGCTTGGTGAAGGTGCATTAAATTAAAAAATTTAACTGAAAAATTAAGTGTTTTTATTTTTAACACTTAGTTACATTAGTCCTATAAGGGAAAAATAATTAAAAGCACAATTGCCTTTCAACGGCCATGACATCGATTTACTGCATCTACCCTGGGGATTTATTCCCTTCATACCTGCAACTGAATTAGAATGTAGAATTGTCAGGCTTGTCCCCCATACTGAACATGGTATTGTCTGTTTGCCACTAAATAAATGTACTTTGTGTATATCCATAAAACGGACTAACGTATGACCGAAATTTCACTACATTTTTAGTAAGGCTTATTATGCTGTACACCTTTATCTAGCTTCCCTTTAAAAAAAAAAAAAAGCTCTGTTATCGAGAATGCTGGAGACCTGGCATTTTCCAGATAATCAACCTTCTAAAAATAATGTAAACATGAAATAAACCCAATAGGATTGTTTTGCCACCAATATGGATCTTCATTAGGATCAGTATAAAAAAAATGAATCATTTTTAAAATTAGATATGGCAGATGTTCTTCCCATTTTTCAAAGCTTTCTGGTTAACTGGCGTCTGGGTAAAGGTTCCCATACCTGATGATTCTTCACTTATATTGACTTCCATATAAATAGAATTTCATCAATGTACTGTAGGTATCAAACCTTCGAACACAACTCCATACAAGCCAGCTTCAGAATAGACTGAAGGGGCAAAAGATTCCACTATAAGTGCACCTCAGGAGGTAGTGCACCCAATCAGTCCCGGACTCAGGGGCGTAACTACAGAGGAAGCAGACCCTGCGGCTGCAGGGGGGCCCAGGAGGTACAGGGGGCCCCATGAGGCTCTCATTGATGAGCAATTTGAACATATATTGGTAAAACAGGACAAACACTGGATATGTTGGGGGCCCTAAAATTAATTTGCTGTGGGGCCCAGCAACATCTAGTTATGCCACTGCCCGGACTGGCAATCTGTGGAGTTAAAAGTGCATATTATGGATAGCATAGATATACAGCATTCTCCTTGGTACTACTAGTTATCTTGACTTTTTTTTATTGCTATACCAAAAGTAAAAGTACTAGAAGCACACATTCTCCAGAATCCAAATAATAAAAGTGTTGAGAAACATTTGGAAAACCCCCAAGGCTTTATAAAAAAGCCCCTGCGTTTCCTTCTAGAGGTATCTTAGGTTTCCGTTTCATTGCTCGCAGCTGCTCGTGGAGACGTTAAACCAGTTCTGAGAATTCACTTGTGCCAAGGTCGTCATAACAGAATGTGCTCTTTCCTAGACATGTGTACTTTATGTTTGGGTAAGGAGTCAACCAATTACATACACTCACAAAAGGCTAATAGGCACATCTTATTGTTGTTTTATAGGTTTATAAAGAGATTGGAAATGTTAATGCCCTATGAATGGACTAACTACATCCGAGATGTGTCCATACTTAACACACAAGTACTGCTTCTCAGAAGCCATGATCATTCCAGTGATGAGACTGAACAAGATGGGAACAACTGTCCTCAGGTTTGGATTTATGGTTTTCAATTTTACAAGTAAAACTGGCCATATATATGAGGAGGGCATTATCAGAATGGTGTGATTATTAGGCCCTTGGCTCAAAAGAAAGGATCAAGTTAAGACCCCCTAAGTGATAGCCTGAGCTCCAATTGATCTAATTGCTACAAAGCTTAAGCTATGGATCGTTAGTAAAGTTATTACTCCATTGGCACTGGCAGGTCCGGACTGAGAATTAAAACAGGCCCTGGCATTTCAGGTACACAGAGGCCCAATCAGCCCCCACCAGCCCAATAAATAGTGACTGTCTATGGCACCTTATAGCAGCCCCTCTGGCATTTGCCAGAACCCACAGATTGCCAGTCCGGGAATGGGCACTGGCACAGAGAACCAAAAGTGTATTGGCATAGGGACAGAGGTCGAACTTGGTAGCCCCACAAAATAGAATGAGTCTTATGTTTCCTTTTAGGTATGTATAGGGTTGCCACATTTTCTGGAAAAAAATGCTGCCCTTTCTATTTATTTATCTTTTTTCCCTAATAATAATATTGGGGTCAACCATCATTTTTACCGGCCAAGCCAATAAAATACCGGCCAGGTGGCAACCCTATCCATGTATTAGGAGTACATAAAAGGTAGGGATCCCTGGTATCCTTGTGTTGGGAGACAGGGAATCCATGATATCTGTGTGTGATGGATAAGGGGTTCTCTAGTATATTTTTATTGTGAGATGATGCAATATAGGTATCCCTGGTACCTGTATATATGAAAGTGAGAGAATAAAAATCTGCGTATGCAGATTCCCCTGTGAACCCTCCTGACTTGGATGGATTTTGTTCTCAAGCTAGTCTTGGTCACTAGTAACCTGGCCTTGAGGGCAGAGCCACCCGCTTGGCTGTAAGAGCAGTTCTTTGTTATTCTGGGCTGTGGAGTGATACCTCTGTACTCTCCCACAGGTAACTCACAAGTCTATAAAAACTCTAGAACCCCTGAGGCATATTCCACACAGGAAGAACATGTAGCTGTTAAGTGTGATGTATTGTTTTCTACATCACATGTAGTCTAGTAATAGGAAACAATAAAAGGTCCCTTCCAGGTAGTTGTGTGACACAAGCCCTACATTCAGACAGAGGCTCAATGATCCCGATGTGACTCATGTTCTATTACACAGCTGCCTGGAATCTCCGTCACAGTCGGAACTGTGGCTTCATAACTCCCATTCCCAATTATTCACACCTTTCAAATAGGGACAATTGGGAATGTTGTACTTAGTTAAATTTCATTTGCATTGAGGTCAAAATCTTAGTTCCTGGCAAGTGACAGGTGACTACTGCTCATGGCTCATCGCAGTGGTTTTATTGGTTACTATTTATACCTGCAGTTAAATTACTGTCAGGAACAACTGTCAGCCCTGAGGTACCTCAGGTGAGATTGGCAACATAACTCAAGGAGAAGCAGGACTAACCATAATAGCAGTCAGTTTTTGGTTACAATGCTTTATCTGTGTGCCCAGTTTCCAAGGAATAATAGGATGTTATCCTTATATAATGCCGCCCATTAATGGTAAGATCCACTTGTTTGGCAAGGACACCAAACAAACCTGTGAGGAATTGTGTCTCCGGCGCAGGACGCCGGCGCCGGAAGCGGGCGCGAAGGCGCAGGCGAAAACGCCTAAGACGGACGTGCTGGCGTCAGTACTGCGGCGCCAGCGGAATGACGCCAGTTTGGCGCCAAAGTAACAGTATTAAAACCTGATTCAGACTGAGAATCATTGCCTGGTTATTAGGTTGTTTAAACTGAAATCCTAGCGTCTCTGCACTTCTTGAATTCCTGTTATCGACCCTTGCCTGTACCTGGACTGTGATTCTTGCTGCCTGTCTCGACTCATCGGCCTGCCTCATCGTTTACGAATCTCGCTGCCTGCCTTCTGACCTCGGACCTCCTGACCACGACTCTGCCTAATCCCTTGTACTTCGTAATCGTCTCACTGGCTACTCTCCAGAACCCTGCTCCCTGTTCCACTCCAGGTGGGTAGCGGTTGTGTGAGGCGCTTGTGGGTTCACTATCCACTGCTCCAGCTCCTTCTACGACTGGATTATACTGGTGAGTCTGACACAAACCGATCTTTACTCGATTTCATCCGATCTTTTGGTCAAAAAATGAATCATAAGTGGGACCTACAGAGTCCTTTTTGGAGAGAACAGTATCAATGTGCCCACGTGGTCCTGCCTGATCCATATTCGCTTCATTTTCAGCCAGAAATTCATTCTCAGGACCTTCTAAAGGCCAGATACACAGGCTGCTAAACTGCCAACTCCAACTGGAGGCCTCCAGTCTACACCTTTATGCTTCTTATCCACCTAATATGTTTTACTCTCTTCCAAGGGAACAACCAGCACCAGCAGAACACTCTATTCCTTTTCATTTTTCCAAGTTATAGAAGTCGGTTGTGGTATTTTCCTAAAGTCCATCTGGAAGGTTCACCAACAAGTCATCCACCATTTCTTTATTGTGCCTCCTCATCCTTATAGATCTCACACCTTTACTTTTCAGCCAGACAGTAACATATAATATTCAGTTTGACTTTTGTGTCCAAATATTTATCATGGACTATATGTGCCCTAGGCTAGAGCAATGGCCTGGAATGCACTGAGCAAATATTTTTGCACGGAAATCTGCATGTGCAAACAGCGGCCTAAGCCTTTCTTGTCTTTTGTTCCCAATCTTCCAGTGTTAATCGATGGGAAATCAGAATGGGAAATGAAGACTGTGCCTTTGCAAGTACATTGCACATCTTACGTATAATATTCCACTTGTGCTCATTCCACATGAACTTGATGTGACTACAGACTGCGGTTACGGAGCTCGCTCCAAGGTTACGAAACGCGCAGCAGTTTCTCTCTCTGTTTATTTTTAACAATCACTGTTGTGAAATAAGAGCAAAGAGTAAACTTACGACTGAAACATTGTCTGGAACCCCGAGACAACTCATTCTTTAGTTCTTAAAGGTTTCGTTTATGAACCTGAGCTCAGGAACAAAGTGATAAATGCGTTGAGAATTCGCTGTTCACAAAGTTTCTGTTCCAAGCAAAGTGTCATTGTGTGTGCGGTTAAGTCTGTTCTAATTAATAATAAAGTGAATTAAGGGCTCCCTTTGGGCTTTTTCTACCTGTCTAATCGCTGTCTGCCCGATTTTTCACCTGTTATCCCACAGTCACACTCCCTTCCCAGAGACTATTATCCACTGTTACTATAGGCACCATCTCTCCCTACTATACCTGTTATCCCACAGTCACACTCCCTTCCCAGAGACTATTATCCACTGTTACTATAGGCACCATCTCTCCCTACTATACCTGCTATCCCACAGTCACACTCCCTTCCCAGAGACTATTATCCACTGTTACTATAGGCACCATCTCTCCCTACTATACCTGCTATCCCACAGTCACACTCCCTTCCCAGAGACTATTATCCACTGTTACTATAGGCACCATCTCTCCCTACTATACCTGCTATACCACAGTCACACTCCCTTCCCAGAGACTATTATCCACTGTTACTATAGTCACCATCTCTCCCTACTATACCTGCTATCCCACAGTCACACTCCCTTCCCAGAGACTATTATCCACTGTTACTATAGGCACCATCTCTCCCTACTATACCTGCTATCCCACATTCACACTCCCTTCCCAGAGACTATTATCTACTGTTACTATAGACACATCTCTCCCTACTATACCTGCTATCCCACAGTCACACTCCCTTCCCAGAGACTATTATCCACTGTTACTATAGGCACCATCTCTCCCTACTATACCTGCTATCCCACAGTCACACTCCCTTTCTCTCATAAAGTGCAGGCACAAGTCACATGACTTGGGGCAGCTGGGAAATTGACAATATGTCTAGCCTCATATCAGATTTCAAAATTGAATATAAAAAAAATGTATTTCAGTGCAGAATTCTGCTGGAGCAGCACTATTAACGGATTCATTTTTTTGCTCATCCAGAACCTTTAGCTTTGTTCCTCTCTAAAGACCTGGCAGCATCCAATTAGGGCTCCTCCTGAGATGAAAGGCGGCTATTAAAGTCAGAAGGAAGAGCCGAGACGAGGGAGCCTAGCATTGGTTCTGGAGTTGCCGACTGTGGCAATATTGGCATTCAATAACTTTAAAGCCAGGAAAAAAACAGTTGAAGTTGCTTAGAATAAAATTAGGGACAAAAAAGTAAAGAAAGACAGAAACACACACACACACACACACCAGGCACTTTGGGGTAAAAAAAAAAAAAAAATTCAAGAGATTAAATAAATTTTATTTTTTTGGCTAACCAAGTCCTGTCTGCTAGTGGCCCAACCTTGGCTCCATAGGGCAGCTGCACTTACCTGAGTGAGGACTTACCCGAGCAGCAGCAACAAGCACTTGTGCAAGGACCAACACATCAAGAGCTTGTCACCTCCATAGAATCAATACAATGAACCACAACAATAATCATAAAAACACCTCCTGTTGCAGAGACCCCCCCCTAATGGTTGCCATGGATACAGCACAGGGAGGAAGCTTGAGTCAGGCATTTGCTCCTAATGGGATAACAGGTCCTAAACTGCCTATTCACAGGGAAAAGAACAACCAATGGCACATAAGTATCTGGATCTGTAGGAGCAGCCATCATTGCTCGGCAGGAAATCTAGTTTTTTTTTTTTAGTAAAAGTGCCATACACAAGGCCTCTAAGCCATGTATATAGTTAGTATAATGTATTTATGTATATCTCTCTCAAGTATAATGTAGATCCAACTGAGCCCTGCCCACAAGAGGCTTTTTGGAAGAGCATAACCCCCCCCCCCCCAAACAGGCATTTGTATTTAAATATATAAAACATTATTTTATTCCAGTGTTTTACAAGGATGACATTAGAAGTAACAATAGAGTGCAACTGCTTCGTCCGTTCATAGTAGAGGAGAGCGTTTTCCGTCCCAGCGGGGGCTTCCTGATTGGCCACACGATGCTCCATGTTGCAGACACACGTATCCATAGGGACAGCAGTGCACCATGTCTGGGCAGCACACGCCCTGTAGGAGACATTACAATAAGGAATAGATTCTATTCACTGCCTCTACTCATTCATTCTACTCACTCAGAATCTAGAGCCCGTCACTCACCCAGAGTCTAGAGCCCGTCACTCACCCAAAGTCTAGAGCCCGTCACTCACCCAGAGTCTAGAGCCCGTCACTCACCCAGAGTCTAGAGCCCGTCACTCACCCAGAGTCTAGAGCCCGTCACTCACCCAGAGTCTAGAGCCCGTCACTCACCCAGAGTCTAGAGCCCGTCACTCACCCAAGTGTAAACACAACAGTTCCATGCGCCTCCAAGTCCTCGACAACACGTCTGTCCATCAGAGCAATAAGTCTGAGCATCACACCAGACATAATCCAGTCTCTGAGCTGAGGTTCCACTGGGGGAAATGTTGGCAGCTTTTTGGGGGGGCAAGTCACAAGTACCAGCAGCCAAGTTACAGGTGTAGCCAGTGGGACAGCAGTGCTGATGATCGGAGCAACAAACCGCCTGGAAGTGACACACAAGATTCAGTCTCAGAGGCACATTTATCAAAGGTTAAATTAACGTGGGTTTTTAAAAACTGCAAAGTCAAGTTATCCCTGGACCTCTCCCATTGATTTAAACGGCAATTTCAGCAGCTTTTAGGTTCTTAAAAGGGCCAGAGAAGAATAAAGCTAAAAAAAATAGTTTAAAAAAACAAAAAAAAAAACCCCATAGTCAAATGACAGTTTTGACCATCAAATTCAACCCCTTAATGTGTGAAAGGTCTACTGGATTAAACAAGAACAACAGCAACAGCTTTCCTTACCTCCTGCAGTGGGCAACAACTCCAGCCTCCCCTTTCTCCAGGGCAACAGGTGGTACCAGATGGGCAAGAGTGGCTTTCATCACACCAGTTGCCATCAGAGGACAGAGCCGGGACCTTCATGAGCCCTGGGAGATTGAGCCGGCCCAGCACACAGGTGCCACGTGAATCACAGGTAAAGCCCTGGGGGCAGCAGTGCCAGTGGTCCGAGCAGCACACGGCCTACAGGGGAACATGGCAGGTGCCAAAAAGCAGTACATGAGTCAGGGGCTCAGTAGCCACAGAGGAGCAGTCTAAATCACACTTCTGGCAGCACCAAAAGGATTAGGACTGTTGAGGTCTCACAAGACAAAAGGAGCCTCAATAGCTTAGTTTGAGACTATGCCACAACTCCCTTTAGGGTCACCCAGATTTTGGATGTTAAAGGACAAGGTGTGCAGCCATTTAGGAAACCACTACAGCCATCTGCAGTCAGAATGTTCCTATGAACAGAGCCGGCCCAATCAGGACAAAGAAGAGGCCTTTGATCTGTTCAGTATGAGCCTCATAAATACAAAGTTCCCACAAGTCCCCTCTGTAGGGTAATGGCAGCTCCTACCTGCGCTATAGGGCAACATCCCCACACCCCAGACTGCATGCGACAGCAGGTTTGCCCGTCATTACAGGAGAAAGAGTCGTCGCATTTCACTGTGGTACCTGCAAAGACATGGTCAGGAGGAGTGTTACTCAAATTGTTACAGGGGATTGGCTGCCACATTCTACCAATGTCTCTTTAGACTGCACGCACAGCTTACAGTTAATGTCAAGGTCTGTTGAGAAATAAAGGTCTGTAAGTTGCCTTCACATGCTCCTGTGGGTCAGGCCAGTCCATAATGTCTTTAAGGCCAGGATTCTAGGGGCTTTACATTAACCAGAGCTTGTCTCACTGCACCATTTCTTTGTAGATGGAGGAGACAAGCAATTACCATCTGGATGGGGAAATAGGCGACAGTTAAGACGCAGTAGGTGTTGGTGGCACATTGCAAAGAGTTACATCTTTTAGTTACAGCTCCAGCAATGTAAACCAGACCAACTGCATAATGGCCAGTAAGATTGGCGTGGGTGCTTTATAAGTAATCTGTACTATAAAATGACCAACGTACTCCATACTGCTATATGGTACAAGGCTTGAAGGTTTAAACTGTTAATGCTTTTCCAGGCAGGAGCCAAAGTGAAGTGTTGCTAGACCTGGTCCTACCATCACCTCCTTCTACACTTACCTTCTTGTTTCAGAGCTGGAGTCTTGCTGAGCCAGGGGATGGAGAGCCCCCCACTCATACACTGTGACCCAGAGCAGGTGTATCCAGGGGGGCAGCAGTGCTCATGGTCATCACAACACACTGCCTGAAACAGGGAGACAAGAAAATGAATGTTTGTGAAGGACAATCATGAAGTTGACACTAAAGACCAATATAAGATGCCAAGTTATCACACCTGCGCTATAGGGCAACACCCCCAGTCCCCGGATGCCAAGAGACAGCAGGTTTGTCCATCTGGGCAGCTGTACATGTCGTCACACTTTACATCTCCAGCTGTAGATCAGGATGGGGAGATGGTAAAAAATCAGTAAAAGAAAACAAATGAAACTCCCCATTAGAACATCTAGAATGGAACATTTCCTATAAAAAAAATGGTCTTGTGTTTTGCAACACTAAGGTGACCTCTGTACCCCTGTCCCTCAGATTTCAGCACTTACCCTCCTGTTTCAGAGCCGGAGTCTTGCCGAGCCACGGGATGGAGAGCGCCCCCTTCTGGCAGTCTCCCTCAGAGCAGGTGTATCCAGGGGGGCAGCAGTGCTCATGGTCATCACAACACACTGCCTGGTTAGAGGGAGACAAGGAAATATGAGAGGGAGGGAGATCTATAGGTTGGTTCCAAACCAGACAAGTTCATACCTGCTCTATAGGGCAACACCCCCAGTCCCCGGATGCCAAGAGACAGCAGGTTTGTCCATCTGGGCAGCTGTACATGTCGTCACACTTTACTTCTCTGGCTACAGACACAAAGTAACATGGAAGAAGAAAGTGAGAACAGAAAACAGATCTGTGACAGTTCCTCTCAAGTTTAGTCCATACTACTGACCCAACTACACCACCAGTCCATGTGAATAAATACAACTGCTAAAAGCTACACCGGAGTTCCAACAAATCAATTTTCTACGCCAACGGTGGCACGAAATCCATCATTTATTTGATCACCTGCATATGTGCATTTCAATATGTAGGTAAGACCAATAGACCAGTCCGAAAACGCATATCTGAACATTTAGACGAGACACTGGTTCAGCTGTAGCCAAACATTTGCTGGATAATCACACAGGTGAATGGTGTATATTCTTTCAAATTATTGACAGAGCGGTGTCCAATATTCGAAAGGGGGATATGGAGGTCTCTCTTCTGAGAGAAGAGCCATTTTGGATCTATACAATAGACACTTAAGTTCCGCATGGTTTGAACAGAGAGTGGGAGTTGAGTTGTTTCACTGGTCAATAATCAGACTGTAGATCATTTTGTCTCTATTTAGATTAGGGATGCACCGAATCCACTTTTTTGGATTCGGCTGAACCCTTCACCGAATCCGAACCCTAATTTGCATATGCAAATTAGGGGTGGGAAGGGAAAACATTTTTTACTTCCTTGTTTTCTGACAAAAAGTCACGCAATTTCCCTCCCTGCCCCTAATTTGCATATGCAAATTAGGATTTGGTTCGGCCAGAAGGATTCGGCCGAATCCGAATCCTGCTGAAAAAGGCCGAATCCCGAACCGAATCCTGGATTCGGTGCATCCCTAATTTAGATGCCCATTCATTTTGAGAGAATAGACCATTTCCACCTTCAGTCATTTGTTTATTTTTTTTATTTCTTGTTTCTTTTTTTGGTTCCCAACATGTTTTGGCATTTAATGTATATCTACAGTGTCTTGATTAAAGTACCTAGTCAGAAATAAATTAAACATAGGGTCTTCCGATATGAACTCTTAAGAACTGTTTGAAAAGACTTTAGGAACATGAATTTTGATGTATCGTAATCATATATTTTTTTGATATTTATTTTAAACATGCAATTAGTTATGTTCCTAGATATCTAGTTAGATGTACCTAATTTACTCAAGTCAACTAATTTGGATGTAAATATGTTTAATTAACTTGAATATATATTTACTTATATACGTATCTATTCACCATATTACTATTAATTCTTTCATTTTTGCCACCCATTGTTGTTGTACTCTGTTTAACCTGCTGCCTTATTATAATTGACTTCAAATAAGGGTTTATAAACTTACATATGTCTAGTGACTCTTGGTCTTAACCCAATGTGCATATTTTATTGGAGTAGTTTATTTGCTTTGTACCTGTAGGGGGCACTTAAGCTTCTGATGAAGTGACAGTCATGAAATGCGTTAAGCTGGTTCCCCTGCCTGCTCATATGTTGTGATTTAATATGGAGCAATAAAGATTTACCATTTTATACAAGTGCGGTTCCCCTACTCCAGTTTTAAGGATGCCTTCCATACTATCAAGTTTCTTCTGAACGGGAGTTCCATCAGCCTGTGACCTCTTAAGTGGAGGGTTCCATTAGCAGTCGCTCCAGCTGCTCTCTATACCAAACATAACCAAGTCCCTCCCCCCAGGCCCGGATTTGTGGAAAGGCCACCTAGGCCCGGGCCTAGGGCAGCAGGATTTTAGGGGGGCAGCATACTGCCCAACCACACCCACATTGGTTCAAAAACACTGCGCATGCGCTGGAGATACAATCATTTTTTAATTTTTTAAATTTGCCATGCGCTCCATTCCAGATCATGAAAATTTGCATGAATAAAGGGGAGGGGACAGGGGCGACGAACTGCAGTGGGCCTAGGGGCGCACACTATGGAGCAGATTTACTATGGATCATATCGAGGGTTAATTAACCCTCGATATTCGACTAGGAATTGAAATCCTTCGACTTCGAATATCGAAGTCGAAGGATTTAGCGCAGAAAATGCGATTGAACGATCGAAGGATTATTCCTTCGATCGAACGATTAAATCGAACGATTCGAAGGATTTTAATCCAACGATCGAAGGAATATCCTTCGATCAAAAAAACTTGGGCAAGCCTATGGGGACCTTCCCCATAGGCTAACATTGTGTTCGGTAGCTTTTATCTGCCGAACTAGGGGGTCGAAGTTTTTTTTAAAGAGACAGTACTTCGACTATCAAATGGTCGAACGATTTTTAGTTCGAATCGTTCGATAGTCGTAGTCGAAGTAGCCCAAAAAACACTTCGAAATTCGAAGTTTTTTTAAATTCGAACCCTTCACTTGAATTTAGTAAATCTGCCCCTATGTAAATCCGGCCCTGCTTCCCCCCCCCCCCCCTGGAGTTGCATAGTTACACCAGCCTGTGACCCCCTTTAGGTGGAGGGTTCCATTAGTAGTCACTATACCATTGAAACATAACCCCAAGTCCCCTCTACAGACTCCCAACACTATCCCGAGGTGGAACCCCACAGATATGCACCAGGTGAAGTCATTCAAGTTTAGATTTAAACCTATAGCTTGGAAAACTCAACCCACCCTCATGGGTCAGAGCTGGAGTTTTGAGGAGCCAAGGGATGGAGCGTTCCTCTCTGGAGCATTTGCCCTGCAGGGTGCAGGTATAGCCTTCAGGACAGCAGTGGTTATGTTCATTGCAGCACACGGCCTGGAGAGGGAAGAGAAACATTTCAGAGACAAAGCCTTTCTAAGGGACACTACACGCTTCTTTCCTCCCGACTGCAAATAAAGACACAAGGGCTTGGACACAACCTGCAGTCTCAGCAGACTTCACCCGTCACATTGGAGGAACTAAAGTTTTAATTGTAAATCTCAACCTGGATAAAAATATCAGGATTGATGTGTATGTGTCAAGATGGTTTATTCCAGGAAAAACAGACATACAACAGCCCATAATGCAATCACTCCCAGCATTTTAAGGTTCTAGCCATTGCCGTGTGTGGCTTAAAGGAGAAGGAAAGTAAAAGTAAGTTAGCTTTATCAGGAAGGTCTATATAAATACACCAGTAACCCCTCAAAGTAATGCTGCTCTGAGTCCTCTGTCAAACATCACATTTCTTTCCTTCTATTGTGTACTCATGGGCTTCTGTATCAGACTTACTGTTTTCAGCTTAAACCTCCAGGGCTAGGGCTTGAGCATGCTCAGTTTGCTCCTCTCTCCCTCCCTGCTGTAATCTGATATGAGTAGAAAGTGATGTCACACCAAGCTAATATGGCAGCTGCTATACTAAACAAACAGAGCTTCTAGAGCCGTTTACTCATGTATGGTAAAGCATTCTGCAGAATAAATATAGTGTTATAGTTTGCACTATTATGGCTAATCTATTGGCAATAAACTGCTGCAGTAGCTTTTTCTCCTTTAAACTGCACAAGTCACTTTTACAGCTACTGTAAATGGAAAAGCTGCAAACATCTCCCCTCCCCCCAAAAAAAAAAAAATTCAATGCTTTGTACCTTCTCTATAGGGCAGCAGCCCCACTTCCCAAATGCCAGGCGGCAGCAGGTGTTGTTATTTGGGCAAGTGGTGGCGACATCACAGGGAACCAGATTGGCTGCGGAGACACAGGGAGCACACGTCAGCCGTGAAGGCTAGAAATTTCCTCTGTACCCCTAAACAGGTGGCCATTCTCAATGACCTGCAGCTTTCAAACATCACCCAGACTTACAATCCTGCTGGATAGCTGGCATCTGTAGCAACAAGGGGCCCTCTCCATTTCGGGACACACATTTCTTATGGACCAGGTCACACGTGGTACCACCAGGGCAGCAGTGAAGATGATCGGAGCAGCAGACTGCCTGCAAAATATTCTATAAATCAATCAAATAAGAACAGAGGAAGGGGGTACAAGCCTTTCAAAGGGGCATGGGTAGTCGACAGATTAGGGTTAAGATAATCCATCATTTATTTATATAGCGCTGACAAGATACAGTGCTTTATTGGTGGATAACAAACAGGGGTTTGCGGTGTAAAACAGGATTAGAGGACCCTACAAACTAAAGGTTAGGGTACAATTGAGACATTAGAATTTTAGACCATGATATTTTCTCTTGGGGGGGGAGCAGAGACAGTAGCAGATGACAAAATAATGACAGTTGCTTGGAATAGGCCCATCTTTGGGTAAATGCAGAGCCCCGTGTACATTTATAATGGAGGGAGGAGGAAATCCTTACAGACAAGATGGAGCAGCAGCCATACGTGTGGTCAACTTTTTCACAGCAGGTGGAGCCGTCTGGACAGGAAGTGCCATCAGGACAAGGAACCAATCGTTCTTCATCTCCTACACGTGACGGACAAGTTCAGCCCTGCAGAGCAACATTCCAGCTCCCCCATTCCCTTACATTAAACTAAAGGGTGACCCTGAGCCAATGGTTGGCAGAACTTACCAAAGCCGACCAACCGCACACGGGCAGGGAGTTTGTTCATCCAGGGGACGTGGTCCTGTCTGGAGACACAGCGGCCTTGTGTGACGTCACACTGAGAGTCATGAGGACAGCAATGTAAGTGATCCTCACAGCAAACTGCCTGCAGAATGGTGGCATTTAATATCCGAGACTACAGGTTAGAGATCTGTATCTACATCTACCCCCTCTATACCTCTGGCATTGGGCAGCACCCCCAGGAGGACATGTCAGACATCAGGCAGCAGCTGGTCAGAGCGGGACATTCAGATCTTCCATCCGGACAGACGACGGCCGACTGGTTAGAGGCTGGAAACAAACAAAGTGTGAGGAAGAGGCAAAAACAGAAGAAGTTAAAAAGTGAGAGATGTCCCACCTGGGATACAGTAGTGTCCGTCGTCTGAGCAATAGGAACCCGACGAGCAGCAGTGATGCCCGTCTTGGCAAGATTTACCCTAAACAATAAAACAGATCATTAAGTTAAATTCTGTTACTTAAGGACCAATCTAACTGTATAATTAATATCTACCTATCTATCTATCTATCTATCTATCTAGATCTCTATCACCACAGAGGACCAAGCTGGATAATATACTCCTCACCCCCAAACGATATAAAATATATTACAGTTTGGAGGTGATGTTTTTATAAATTTTTTACTGGGGTCTGAATCCGTTGCCAAGGATTCCATGCATAGTTACACATCACTGGGAATGTCTCAGCAGGATAAGGATATAGTGGGGGCTTTATACTGAAGCTTGAGGAGCCCCTTATTATCTAGGCCACAAACTGAATTTTAGGCTGAAACATGAGATCTCCAAACTCATGTTTGTTCCTTTATTAGCAACTGTTGCTCATGGATAAGGAGCCAATGACACTGGACACTTCCCCTAGAGGTTCCCCCTATTGGCTCCATATCCATGAGCAACACTCACCACAGCCAATGGACAACAAGCGCTTCCCCCTTGGGGAGTCTACGCATTGGCTCCGTATCCATGAGGAACACTCCTCAGCCAATGGACAACAAGCGTTTCCCCTTTAAGAGTCTCCTCATTGGCTCCATATCCATGAGGAACGCTCACTTCAGCCAATGGACAAGTGCTTCCCCCTTGTGGAGTCTCCTCATTGGCTCCCTATCCATGAGCAACACTCACCTCAGCCAATGGACAACAAGCGCTTCCCCCTTGAGGAGTCTCCACACAGGAATATTCATCAGGACAACTGGAGGGCCCAAAGCAGGAGGTCTGGGAGAGCATCATGGGAAGCGAGTGAGACACGACCTAGAGAAGTGGTTATAGTTCAGCTCAACTGCAGTAATTCTAGGCTACTAGTATAGAAAACGATGACCTGAGGGATTAACCAAATGTTGGACCCTTCACTGTGTCCCCCCCAGGCTCCCCGATACCTACCTCTGCCTCAGGGCAACAGCTGTACCCCTTCTCCTCTCCCGGCCTCTCACAGCACAGACTCTTCTCCCCACAAACGCTGCCATCCGGGCACAGAGTGGCACTGACAGTTGAGATCACAAGCAGGAGAAACCAAGCTGCAGCCATCCTGGGGGGGGGGGGGGGAAGAGCAGCAGATAGTGAAGGGTTAATGAGTAGAGTAAGTGAGTGTGGATCACTGCAGTAGTAAAGGGTATGTATGTAGATCAGTGTGGAGGAACAGTTTCTGCATCAGGAAGAAGTACAGAAAGCCTGGCTGGTAACAAGACTATGCCGCTCATTAGGGGCTCCCCAAAACCAGTAAGAGGTTCCCACCCAGCGGCCGGAGTATCAGCAGACGTCTCACAATTGCACCGACAGCAACGGATTCATATTCCCCCCCTGACAGACCTGCACTACAGCCCTTACTGCAACTCAAAGGAAAATGTGGCAGTTTGATAAGGGCCAGTTGGACAACCCCCCAAGGGCTCCACTAGCAATAACTCAACCTCAGCCGCTGGCTCTTTAAACAGCTTCCAGGAACCACAAAACTGTAAAATGTCACGTATTTGCCAATGACAGAACATTCAGCACCGAGTCACATTGGATCCTGTCCCAGTGCAGAACCTGCAAGCCTGACACGACATACAGGAAGTCACCTGACACACGATATACAGGAAGTCACCTGACACACAGGAAGTTACCTGACCTATTGCTCAGCACCTGCAAGTTTTGCCTTCTTCCCCGAGTCACTATCTAGTGCCCCCCATTAATTCCTTCCCTCAGTTATGGGACAAGCCTATTATTCAGCCAACTGGGCAGAACACGGCCGTTTAAAGGGTCTAATGGCAACCAGCACATAATGCAAATTCGGCAAACATCACAGCAGCCCAACAAGCCACCAGTGCAGCTTCATTCACCCAAATCCCATTTTGGCAAGAACTGCCGCCGACGTGAACTTTAGCCCAAACACAGACAATCCAGAAAAAACATTAAAACCTTAACTGTCATGGGAAAATGTTTTTTTTTTCCAAAAAACATCAGTTAATAGTGCTGATCCAGCAGAATTCTGCACTGAAATCCATTTCTCAAAAGAGAGAACAGATTTTTTTAATATTTAATTTTGAAATCTGACATGGGGCTCAACATATTGTCAATTTCCCAGCTGCCCCTGGTCATGTGACTTGTGCTCTGATAAACTTCAGTCACTCTTTACTGCAAGTTGGACTGATATCACCCCCAGCAGCCTAACAACAGAACAATGGGAAGGTAACCAGATAGCAGCTCCCTAACACAAGATAACAGCTGCCTGGTAGATCTAAGAACAACACTCAATAGTAAAATCCAGGTCCCACTGAGACACATTCAGTTACATTGAGAAGGAAAAACAGCAGCCTGCCAGAAAGTATTTCTCTCCTAAAGCGCAGGCACAAGTCACATGACCAGGGGCAGCTGGGAAATTGACAATATGTCTAGCCCCATGTCAGATTTCAAGATTGAATATAAAAAAAATCTGCTGGAGTAGCACTATTAACTGATGTGTTTTGAAAAAAAAACATGTTTTCTGATGACAGGATCCCTTTAACTTAAAAGTCTAACACCAAGAAATTGCAGTTAGTCTCAAACTATACAGCCAATGCATTTTTTTGGTTGCTGGGGTCAGTGACCCTGAAGTTTTTTTAATTTTAATTTTTTTTTTTTAGTTAGTCTGGAAAAAAAAAAAAGTTTCAGAATAGGAATGCTAAATTTAACGACTATCCCCAAAAAAAAAAATAAAAAAAAAAAAAAAACCACAGCCAGCGTTAGCATGATGTAGACATCTAGCACAATAAAATTGCAGTTGGTCTTATTTTTAATGTTGTCCTTCAGCCCTCCAGAGGGGGGCGCCACTGCCCATAGCAACCAGACACAGGGCTGAAGGAATTGAAAGCAGAAAAGAGTAATGGGAAAACTAAAGCCCCAGACTGGTGTAGCTTTCCCTTTAATGTTTGTGAAGGAGAAGCAGATCTGAGACACTGCCAGGGACAGGCCGGTATTTAGAGAAAAATAAAATCTTTGTTATGAACACAGAGCAGCTCACAACACAAGCACCAGCCCAATCACAGTGAAGAGCCACTAGAGGGGAAGGACCAACTGCAACACGGCCGAGGGAGTGGAAAACGGGAGAAAGCGGAACAGAACAGGGTGAGAGAAAAACCTCTGCAGGGAGACGGATCAGGAGCTGCAATAACTACAAGAGGGGCAGCAAGTTGCACCTGCCAATATAGAACCCCACACCCCAAAACTTTAGACGAGCCCCGTAATCAGAACCGGAACAAAGGGTTAAACGGTTCAGTTAATTGTAAGTGAAGCGGATCAGCCTGACACTTTCCAGTTCTGACTTTGGAGAGAAAGTAGCAGAAAGCAGCAAAGAGAAGCTGTGAAGGAGCAGGCCAGGCATTTGCTACAATTAGTTGGAGTCGCAGCAGCAGTGCAGAGAAATGTACAAATTAGAATAATACAGTTGTAAACCTGCCGCTGGGCTGTGGCTCCTTTAACAGCGGGAGGGGGTTAGAACTCAGTCATGTGACTGTCGCTAGAGGAGGAAGCAACAAGAATTTGAATGACAAACTGCAACACATCCCTGTTAACCCCTCATTGGACTGAGATTCAGGCATTCCCAGTACACAGAGGCCCAAATAGTCCTCCACTAGCCCATTATAATAGGGACCGTCTATGGGACCTTACGGCAGCCCCACAGGTTGCCAGTCCGGCCCACTCAGCGATCCATAGCCCAAGTCTGTATAAACTTCACTCTGGAGAAACACAACAGATTCACTGATCCTTCATCAGGTTCTCATCAAAAAAGAAATAAATGTGTGGTTCTTCAGAGTGAAATTGATGCCGACTTCTGAAATTGGATGGTTTTGGCAGTGCCATTAATGTACTCCCCTCCTGCCCAGCTCAATCCTTAGACAGCTGCATCACCTTGACATTCACTCTTGGGTTAATGCAGTTCCAGCAAGCTGGTTGCCATGATCCAAATTCCCCTAGCAACCATGCATTGAGTTTGAATAAGAGACTGGAATATGAATAGGAGAGGCCTGAGTAGAAAGATTAAAGATTTCAGCAGCTATCTGGTTGCTATGGCCCAAATTTCCCTAGCAACCATGCATTGATTAAAATAAGTAGGGATGCACCAAATCCAGGATTTGGCCTTTTTCAGCAGGATTCGGCCGAATCCTTCTGCCCGGCAAAACCAAATCCTAATTTGCATATGCAAATTAGGGGTGGGGAGGGAAATCACGTAACTTTGTCGCAAAACAAGGAAGTAACATTTTTCCCCCTTCCCACATTAGGGTTCAGATTCGGGTCGGTATTCGGCCGAATCTATGGTTGCTAAGGCCCAAATTGCCCTAGCAACCATGCACAGATTTGACCAGGACACTGGAATATGAATAGGAGAGGCCTGAATAGAAAGATGAAAGATTTCAGCAGGTATCTGGTTGCTAGGGTCCACATTCCCCTAGTAACCATGCACTGATTTGAATAAGAGACTGGAATATGAATAGGAGAGGCCTGAATAGAAAGATGAAAGATTTCAGCAGGTATCTGGTTGCTAGGGTCCACATTCCCCTAGCAACCATGCACTGATTTGAATAAGAGACTGGAATATGAATAGGAGAGGCCTGAATAGAAAGATGAAAGAATTCATCAGGTATCTGGTTGCTAGGGTCCACATTCACCTAGTAACCATGCACTGATGTGAACAAGAGACTGGAATAGTAAGAGGAATAAAAAGTAGCAACAACAGTACGTGTTGCCTTACAGAGCCTTTGTTTTTTAGATGGGGTCAGCGACCCCCATTTGAAAGCTGGAAAGAGTCAGAATAAGGCAAATTTAAACAAAAAAAAAATCAAGAAAGAAAACGAAGACCAAAGGAAACAACTGCTGCAAATGAGGCAGTTGGTGAGATAACAAAGAGTTAAATGAAAGGGCTGACACGTGACTCGTGTATCAGGGGGAGCAGGTTCCCCAGTAACTCGCCCACTCGCCTCCCTATAGAACAATATGGGCAGAGACAGACTGAGATAAAGGGGCCACAAAGGAACAGACAAAAAGACACAGTCCGACCCTCTGTCTCTACAGCAATAAATCCGAGCAGCGTCCGACCCACAACCACTAGAGACGTGAACTCACCCGCTGCCCGGTCTGTGCGAGTCTGACAGCTCCTCGATCGACTCCAGTTTTATCGGCGGCGCTCCGCCCATTCTCAGCCCTCGCTGACAGGTAATTAGCCAATCAGTACGGAGAATGCCGCGTGACGGCGTGTTCTGGATCACATGATTACGGCTCGTCATGTGATTGCGGTGCAGGGGCGGGGCTGCCTCTAATGCGCCAATTAAAGGGTTGGTTCACCTTTAAGGTAACTTTTAGTATGTTGTAGAATGACACATTCTAATCAACTTTTCAATTGGTTTTCATTATTTATTTTGTATTGTTTTATAGTTATTTGCCCTTTTCTTCTGACTCTTTGCAGCTTTCAAACGGGGGTCGCTGACCCCATCTAAAAAACAAATGCTCTGTAAGGCTACATATTTATTGTTATTGCTGTTAGTCATTCTCCATCTTTCTATTCAGACCTCTCCTATTCATATTCAAATCAATGCACGGTTGCTATGGGAATTTGCACCCTAGCAACCAGATTGCTTAAAATGCAGATTGAAGAGCTGCTGAATATAAAGCTAAATAAGTCAAAAACCACAAATAATAAAAAATGAAAACCAATTTCAAATGATCTCAGAATATCCCTCTGTACATCATACTGACAGTTATCTCAGAGGTGAACAACCCCTTTACGTTTCCAATCAACAATTAGTTGTGATCAGGGAAGGGTTACACGTTTAATGGCACATTCCGAGCATCTTATCCATTAGCCTTCATTTTTTACTTTTTTATATGATTACACTATTTATCTTCTGATTCTTTCCAGCTTTCCAATGGGGGTCGCTGACCCCATCTAAAAAACAAATGCTCTGTAAGGCTACAAATGTATTGTTATTGTTACTTTTTATTCCTCATCTTTCTATTCAGGCCTCTCCTATTCATATTCCAGTCTCTTATTCAAATCAGTGCATGGTTGCTAGGGGAATCGGGACCCTAGCAACCAGACTGCTGAATCCGGAGAGATGCTGAATAAAAAGCTAAATAACTCAAAAACCATAAATAATAAAAAAAATGAAAACCAATTGCTCTCCAGTTTGCAGTTTCAGCAGTCTGGTTACTAGGGTCCAAATTCCCCTAGCAACCATGCACTGATTTGAAAAACAGACTGGAATATGAACAGGAGAGAAAAAAACATATACTAAAAAAATGAAAACCAATGGCAAATTGTTTCAGAATATCAGTCTCTCTACATCCTACTAAAAATTTTAATTGAAAGGTTAAATGTAAAATGAATTCTAAAAGGGGAAACTAGATATTTTTGGAAACGCTGCAGACTCTTATGTTCCCAGTACAGGAGACTATTGCTATTATTTTTACATCCTTTTTCATGTGTTTTGTTGGTTGGAGTGTAACCTTCCGAGGCCCGGCCTGATTTTTTCCTTACGATTTTATTATATTTGCTGGATCCTGGACCAATTAAAATCCAGGACGTTTAGTTGCTAGGCGGATGCCTTTTCCCGTGAGTGTGGAGTTTTATTTTGAGTTGTGTCCCGTGATTCAGCAGAATGGTGAGGCCAGTGTTATTTATTGTAAATAAACACTGAGCTGTTATGGCTTCTGTTTTATAAATAAACCCACAGTAGCCTCAACCCCAGGGGCGTAATTAGGGTTCTCACCTAGCCAGTAATATGAAGGGCTGCCCGGGTCAAAACTTCCTGCCGGTTTTCCAAATTAGGAAAACAGGGCAGGGTTCCCCATGATTGACAGGGTGATTGGCCAATCGCCGTGTCATAGCCACGCCTCCTAATGACATCTCCCCGCCCATCCACATCAAGGCCACGGCCACGCCCCCTGCCCGGTCTCCACCAGTAGAAAAGGTGGCAACCCTAGGTGTAACTATAGAGGAAGCAGACCCTGCGGCTATAGATATAGGGGCACTAGTGATGTGTGGGCCGGCCCAATACCCACATAGGCCCGGGTCTAGGGCGGCAAAAAATTGTATGTGGGCGGGCACTAGGACCACACTGCCTCTGGGACACCCACAAAATCGGGCACTGCAGTCGAGTGCGGATTGAGCTCTTCTCCTGCTCTCCTCGCCCGCCACCTTCAAATGCCAGCTTCCGACTTCTGCCTTTATAGCCGCGCCCCTGCTCGCCCCGCCCCTTTTGTGACATCATTGGTAGGGTGGGTCTGTACAGGTATAGGATCCGTTATCCAGAAACCATTTTCCAGAAAGCTCCGAATTACGCAAAGGCCGTCTCCCATAGACTCATTTTATCCAAATTATTGGAATTTGTAAAACCGGTTTCCTTTTTCTGTGTAATAATAAAACAGTCCCTTGTACTTGATCCCAACTAAGATATAATTAATCCTTATTGGAAACAAAACCAGCCTATTGGCTTCATTTCATGTTTATATGATTTTCTAGTAGATTTAAGGTATGAAGTTTCTAATTACGGAAATCCGTAAAAGCCCCGGTCCCGAGCATTCTGGATAACGGGTCCCATACCTGTAAAACAGTAACTTGTACTTGATCCCAACTAAGATATAATTAATCCTTATTGGAGGCAAAACCAGACTATTGGGTTTATTTCATGTTTATCTGATTTTCTAGTAGACTTAGGGTATGGGGATCCAAGTTATTGAAAGATCCATTATCTGGAAAACCACAGGTCCTGAGCATTCTGGATAACAGGTTTCATGCCTGTAATAATAAAACAGTAACTTGCACTTGATCCCAACTAAGATATAATTAATCCTTATTGGAAGCAAAATCAGCCTATTGGCTTTATTTCATGTTTATATGATTTTCTAGTAGACTTAAGGTATGAAGATCCAAATTATGGAAAGATCCATTATTCAGAAAGCCCCAGATCCCGAGCATTCTGCATAACAGGTCCCATACCTGTAATAATAATAAAAAAACAGTAACTTGTACTTGATCCCAACTAAGATATAATTAATCCTTATTGGAAGCAAAACCAGCCTATTGGCTTTATTTCATGTTTATATGATTTTCTAGTAGACTTAAGGCATGAAGATCCAAATTATGGAAAGAGCCATTATCTGGAAAACCACAGGTCCTGAGCATTCTGGATAATAGGTCCCATATCTGTAATAATAAAACAGTCGCTTGTACTTGATCCCAACTAAGATATAATTAATCCTTATTGGAGGCAAAACCAGCCTATTGGGTTTACCGTATATACTCGAGTATATGCCGTCCCGAGTATAAGCCGAGGTACCTAATTTTACCTCCAAAAACTGGGAAAGCTTATTGACTCGAGTATAAGCCGAGGGTGAGAAATGCAGCAGCTTCTGGTAAGTTTCAATCTCGTTTTTGGATGACTATTCTTAGGCGCTGGCTACTATTCTAAGGCGCCGGCGAATATTCTTAGGCGCCGGCGACCGTTTTTGCGCTTGACCCGAGTATAAGCCGAGGTAGAGTTTTTCAGCATATCTTGGGGGCTGAAAAACTCGGCTTATACTCGAGTATATACGGTATTTCATGTTAATATGATTTTCTAGTAGACTTAAGGTATGGGGATCTAAATAACAGAAAGATCAATTAACCATAAAGCCCCATGCGGATCCTATACCTGTACAGGTAATGCTAATGTTTCAGGATAAGTAGAAAGATCATTCTAGAATAAAAGTAAGGGATATGGGAAGAGGAAACAAGAGCAGAACCAGACGGGATATTCAAACCAGATCTTCCTTCTCATGTTTGAGGTTCCCTAAAGAATCTTGGGATTCCAGGAAAACTCCCGGTGGGCCCAGGTGTCAGGGGGTCCTGGAGCTGCTAAAGATTTGGCCGATTTCATGGCTATTTCCTATTTCTTTGAGAACAAAGAGGTTAAATAGATGGAATAATAGATTATATTATGTGAAGAATAAAGACTAGGAGAATAGAGGTTGAGTGAGGAGAAGAATAATAATAGTGCTGAGAGTGGTCTATGGTTCTTTGGTGGGTCCCTGGTCTAAGATTTTAGGGTGGGCCCCTGGTGTCCCAGTCTGACACTGGCCCCAGGTCCCGAGCATTCTGGATAACAGGTCCCATACCTGTACAACATAATTCCCTGCAGAGATGTTCCTCCTCAATGTTGGACACAGAGTACTGGGAAATAAACGGAACAAAATCCAATGCAAAGAATACCGTAGCCCTAGTTCATCGGCTGTCACTCATTCCAACACTTCCATTACCCCCCAAATGTCATTTCTGACAATATTTAAGGACATGTACATGGGACAATCAGGATGAAATGATAAGAGAACGTTTTTGGGCAGAATCTTGAGCAGCTGGTCTCTCCCCACCAGGGCAGCCATCAGGGGGGGACATGGGGGAGAGTTGTAGGGGGCCCCGAGGGTAAGGGGGGCCCTGCCACGCCACACTTCCTTGATTAGCCGGGCCCCCCATCTTTCTGAGAGCTGCTGACTTCGGGAAGGCATGGACGTTTAAGGGGCCCTGGCCACCAATATTCTCATAATGTGGGGGGGGGGGCCTGGCCACCAATTTTTCTTTTCTCATGTGGGGTCCTAGCCACCAATATTTTTTAATGGGGGGGCCCTGACCACAAATGTTTTTTTTTATGGGGGGCCCTGACCACCAATATCTTTTTATTTTTTATTAACATGTGGGAACCCCAGCCACCAATATTTTTTTTGTTTTTTTTACAGTGTGGTGGGGGGCCGACCTGTGGGGGTGGGGAGGGCGGACCTGTAGGTGGGGCTTGCGGTGGTTGCAGCCCAGGGGGCCCAGGAAATTTTATCATGTGGGGCCCTGCGATTTCTGATGGCGGTCCTGCTCCCCACACTGACTAGTAGGTTCCCCAGGGTGTTTAGCTGATGACTGAATGGGAAATGTCGGCCTTTCCAAAGGTTTTACCTTCTCTAAATGAAGCTGAACTTGTCGATGGTGAATAATGGGCCGGTACAGCCGCACCCATTCCCATTTTATAGCTTGAGTTTATGTTATTGAGAGGAACTATATTATACTTATTTTTCATTACTTCCCGTCATGTTTCTATAGTTTCTTTTGAAGGGACAAATATGCGTTTTTTTTATATCAAAGATCTAAGCCATATAATTGTATTTGCATGCACTTCCCTTAAAAAAGGGCAAGTATCACTAAAACGAAAATGTAATATAAGCTTCCTCATACTGAAATAATCAAGTTTCTCTTCACTATTCCTCTCTCAGCATCTGTTCATTCTGTCTTCATGCAGCAGTTGGGTGTCAGATATTCACTGACAGTTAGATCCAATATATCTTATAGGGGGGCTCCTTTTGCCTAGAAGATGTATTAGAGGTCACTCTATTAAACTCACCAGACATCATGTCTCTCTACATGCAGGATTTGTGCAAAAGGCAGTTATTTTGTTAGATTGTGTTTGTACTGGAATCAGTTATGTGAGAGCTCCTTTTCTAGCAGATGAATTAGAGCTCACTCAAATAACGGATTTCAGTACAAACAAAATGTAACAAAATAACTGCCTTTTGCACAAATTCTGCATGTAGAGAGACATGATGTCTGGTGATTTTAATAGAGTGATCTTGATGTTGTTGGATGCATACACTATTGCATTGTGGGGAAAAAAACCCCATAAATGAGCCCTTGAATGGTTTTCTCCCACAATGTTTCTCCTCAACAGCTTCTCATCAACGACTAACAATATCCCATTGATATCATGGCCACCTTTAGGGGGGCAGAAGGGGTACAGGCTCCAGATACCTTTACTGGCTTCCCTTCCACACTGATGGTGGCCCTGTATATAGGGGAATATATATAAAAGAGTTTGTTGTGTATTAGAGCGGTTACAAAGCAGAGCCTCCCTGGGCATTGGGAAATAGCCTGCCCTGTGTACAGGTATTACACCCCATGGTGCACCCTAACTTGCTCACCTGAATGACAGGTAATTAGGGTCTCATGGGGCCCCTATACCTCCAGGGTCTGCTTCTTCTGTAGTTACGCCCCTGCTGAAAATCCTATTGGGACCATAAATGTGACAGTTGGACTGGACACTGCGCTTCCCCTTTCTTTTTTGTGTTTTTTTATGGCACCGATAAAGCTGAAGTGGCCTCCTATACAGCCCCACTGGTTCCCATTTTATAGCTTGAGTTTCTGTTACTGAGAGGAACCTACTTACAACTCAATGGGCTTTTCTTCTGCAACTTCCCACTATGCTTTCATTTAAATGGACAAATATTCACATTTTTATCAAAGACCGAAGCCATAAAATTGCATCTGCCTGCGCTTCCCTTCCTATTTCAGCTGTAGTGACATCATCAGTCATATTCTAATACCATTATGGCTCATTCCGTATTATTCAGCGCCAGCTTTGCTCACAGCGCAACACTTCGCCAGGCGTAGATTCAGTGTCGGACTGGGCCGGCGGGACACCGGGAAAAAACCTGCTGGGCCCCCAGCTCTTGTGGACCCTGCCGGCCCAGGTTGACTTGTTTCTCCAATATTTATTGAAATTGTACGTATATGAATTAGGGCCTCGTGGGGCCCCTATACCTCCTGGGCCCCCTTGCAGACGCAGGGTCTGCTTCCTCTATAGTTACGCCCCTGGCCAGGACAACGATAATTCACTAAAATCCGAAGTTGCGTCCACGGCGCCGAACTCTGGTGAAGTTGCGCTAGCGTTGGCTAATTTGCATACGGTGGGAAGTTAATGTTGAATGGACATATATGTTGCAGCAAATACATTACATTACATAAGCCCAGGGAACCTTAATAAAATAAAATATTGCCCTACACATGAGCCCAGTGTATAGTTTATGTGCCGTATGTTAGGAAAAGTAGGGGGGAGCCCGGGTACCCTAAAAAGATTTTTATGGACTTTTGCAGCCTATCACCCTGAAAAAGTCACATGACTTGGGGCAGCTGGGAAACTGACAATATGTCTAGCCCCATGTCAGATTTCAAAATTGAATATAAAAAAATCAGTTTGCTCTTTTGAGAAATGGATTTCAGTGCAGAATTCTTCTGGAGTAGCACTATTAACTGATTCATTTTGGAAAATGTTTTTTCCCCCATGACAGTATCCCATTAATGTTGGCAATGTCGATTCATTTGGCAGCTCCCGCCCGCAAGAGGCAAGTTCTAACCGGAGATCTTGCCATGAAAATGTATGTTGTGCAAATAGTGTGAATATTTCTGGGAATGCATTCGATCCAGGAAATAAACGGCAGTTGGTACTTCCGCATTCTTGGGGAAGATGTTGAAATATCTGATTCATATACATTACATTGGCGCCTGGGGGAAAGAAAATGCTCTGCAATAATAATAATAATACTAATAATAATAATACTAATAATAATAATACTAATAATAATAATAATTATACTAATAATAATACTAATAATAATAATACTAATAATAATAATACTAATAATAATAATACTAATAATAATAATAATTATACTAATAATAATACTAATAATAATAATACTAATAATAATACTAATACTAATAATAATTATACTAATAATAATAATGTGCAGGACCCCGTCCCATACTTAGCCAAATACTCCAACAGGCACAAATACGATTGGGTGACGCTTGTATATGTCTATGCTCGTGTGCTGATTGGGTGGGAGCGGGTGCTCTAACACACACACATTTAGCAGGAGGTGAACTGCGGGAACTTGGGAAAAAAGTTATTTTATATGGGCACCCGATTTGGATCTGTAGCCACATTGCCGCCGGCATTTGCCCGGCCTGCCCACTTGCTCCTGGTTGTGCCAATAAAGAGTCCAGGTTTCAGGTATCTGAAAATGTCTTTTATTCTCATGAAACACAATTAAAAGAGAAAGCCAATTCCAAAGTAGAGGCAGAGAAACTCCTGCGAGAACTCTATTATACCCTTTAACGCAGTCAGTGCATTCATGTTCAGCGACAAAGGGGTTAAAGATTGGATCTGCCCCGGCGACAGCGAGTAATGACGTGACGCTAATGTGTCGTGTATGGGGCACGTTGCTTTGTACGATGGCACCTGGGGAGTAGTGGTTGCAGGGATTTGGCACTGGGCACTTTTGGCCTGTTGTGAGAAGCAGGGGGTCTTTACTATATTGGGGTGGCTCTCACAATACATTGAGGTTCCCCATACCTAAAGAAATCCATCATTATTAATATTAAACTAAACTTGTCGTGGGGGATGTGACCATACCTCCCAACATTTTGGAAGTAAAAAGAGGGACAAAAAATGTTTTTCCGCACGTAGCGCAGCAATTTTTTTGACCACACCCCTTTCTGTGGCCACACCCCCTAATTACCATGTTTGTTTTACAAAATTTGGCAGGTTATGAAAGTTTGAAACTATTTCTCCTTATCTAAACTGTGTTTTTGTGTCTCAAAATTGTTACAAAGTATCTTATTTGCACCTGTTAGCTGTTCTGGGCTCTCTGCTAAAAGCCAATTAAGTGAGAAACTTTGTTTCTTTTTCTGGCTGTTCAGTGCAGAGAAAAGAGGGACTTTCCTGTACAAATGAGGGACTGCGGGTTGAGCTGTCAAAAGAGGGACTGTCCCTCCGAAAAAGGGACAGTTGGGAGGTATGTATGGCACTTCCTATACCCTCATACTCACATCTAAGGCTTTTATTACAGGCTTCTCCATAGGGAATGTTTTTCCCTAAGGTGCCTTAGCCCCCCTTATAGTGTCAGGCATTGCTGCCCCCCCCCACTCCCCTCATTTGCAGGGGGTCACCAGGTTAGCTGGCACATAAAATACCCACATGTGGCTGAACTGTTGTAACATCAGTAAGAACAGTTCAGCAGAGGAGCATGGGAAGTGCTGAGAATGTAATGATCACAATCAGAGCTTGAGCGCCCTCTAGTGTCAGACACTTACTCAGCCATTCCCTTCACTGCAGCGCCAACCCTTCTGTATAAAGATTTCAATTGGTCTTCATTATTTATTTCTTATCGTTTTTTTTAATTATTTGCTTTTTTTCTTCTGACTCTTTCCAAGCTTTCAAACGGGGGTCACTGACCCCATCTTCTAAAAAAAACAAACAAATGCTCTGTAAGGCTACCAATGTATTGTTATTGTTACTTTTTATTCCTCCTCTTTATAGTTCTGCTTTACTAAATGCAATTTCATTGTATAAAACCATGGGCCAGGGTGAATTTTAGGCACTGAATGTAGGGTCTTGGCACACCAAAATAACGTATGTATGTATACAATGTACACACATAAATATATATATATATATATATATATATATATATATATATATATACACATTTACTCCAGAAATTGCAGCTCTGCAGCAGATACTCAGCGTGTCCAGTCCCCATAACTAGTGTCCCTAAAGCTGAAATTCCTTAAAGGGATACTGTCATGGGAAAAACATTTTTTTCAAAATGAATCAGTTAATAGTGCTGCTCCAGCAGAATTCTGCACTGAAATCCATTTCTCAAAAGAGCAAACAGATTTTTTTATATTTAATTTTGAAATCTGACATGGGGCTAGACATATTGTCAATTTCCCAGCTGCCCCCAGTCATGTGACTTGTGCTCTGATAAACTTCAGTCACTCTTTACTGCTGTACTGCAAGTTGGACTGATATCACCCCCTCCCTTTCCCCCCCAGCAGCCTAACAAAAGAACAATGGGAAGGTAACCAGATAGCAGCTCCCTAACACAAGATAACAGCTGCCTGGTAGATCTAAGAACAACACTCAATAGTAAAATCCAGGTCCCACTGAGACACATTCAGTTACATTGAGAAGGAAAAACAGCAGCCTGCCAGAAAGCATTTCTCTCCTAAAGTGCAGGCACAAGTCACATGACCAGGGGCAGCTGGGAAATTGACAATATGTCTAGCCCCATGTCAGATTTCAAAATTGAATATAAAAAAATCTGTTTGCTCTTTTGAGAAACAGATTTCAGTGCAGAATTCTGCCGGTGTAGCACTATTAACTGATGTGTTTTGAATTTTTTTTTTTTTTCCTGACAGTATCCCTTTAATGATGGGCTGGAGCCGGAAATGGGTCTTACTGTGAAAGTGATATTAGAGACATTAGAGACAGCAGCAGGTAAATAGGACCAGACATAGGACCGGTCATACCAATAAATGATAGGGGTTTTTCTAGTTCTTTCTAGAACTACAGAATTATACATCTAGTATAGGTCAATCTAAAAACAACTGGACTTGCTGAGTAATCAATGATTGACCTATACTAGATATACTATGACCTGGATGAATGAAAATCTTCATAGTCATACAGAATTATACATTTTCCAGATATAAGAAGACTTTTCTATTGGTTAACTTGGACCCAGCTACAGGACCCAGTTGCCCAGCAGAACCAGAACGTGACTGGCAAACTGTCGTTTTAACGGAAATGAAACCCCCTTCTCAACACATTTGCAATTTACATTTTTATTTCTGGTTTTCAAGATTTTACCAGTTTTAAAATTCTAATGTAATAAATTTGAAACCGTAGCGCCTCCGCCTGCTGATCATTTCGGCCGACAGTCGGCTGAAAACTAAAGGGGTTGTTCACTTTTGAGTTACTATGATGTAAAGGGGGGATATTCCAAGACAAGTTGCAATTGGCTTTCATTTTTTTATTTTTTTGTGGCTTTTGAGTTATTTCGCTTTGTTACTCATCAGCTCTCTTGTTTGCAGTTGCAGCCATCTGGTTGCTAGGGTCCGAATTGCCCCCTAGCAACCATGCATTGATTTCATTAAGAGACTGATCCGTAAATAGGAAAGAGCCGGCATAAAAAGTAACAGTAACAATACATTTGTAGCCTTACAGAGCATTTGTTTTTAGATGGGGTCAGTGACCTCCCGTTTGAGAGCTGGAAAGAGTCAGAAGAAAAGGACAAATAATTAAAAAATAAATTATGAAGACCAATTGAAAAGCTGCTTAGATTTGGTCATTCTATAACACATTAAGAGTTAATTTAAAGGTGATCCACCCATTTACGTTTTTGAGAGAAGGCCGGGCCCTCTTTAGCCCTTGTTTCCATCTATACGTTCAGTGTCCGCAACCATTTTTTGAAAAATACGTTGGCGCTTTCTAAATCCGTGTTAATAATAACACATTGTGACGTTGCTCGGCTTAGATCTGCCCACAGAAACATTAAATAAATCTTCTCTGCTCACTTTTCCAAGGAGCGCAACATAACAAGTCGTTCCTTTTCTCACTAAGTTATTTTTCAGCCGACTCTATACGGTTCTCCAAAATACGTGACTCCAGGAGGTGGCGCCGTTGTTTGAAATTCATTATCCGAGCGGTTTAATATCTTGAGTGTTTCCCAATAATTTGTTCTAATGGTTGACGTTTCATTTCATATAATATCTGCGTTGTTTCCTGACGTTACAAAGCGCAACCTGCTTATCCCACGCTTGGGAGTCATGTGTGTGTATATATATATATATATACAAGTATCTGACTAGGTTTTAATTAGGTATAAATATGTGTAAATGGACGTAGAAATCTTTTACGAGGCTTGTTTATACAATGCATACGTTGAAGTTGCGTTTATAAATATATATATATCCACATAAACAAGATCAAGAGATATCCGAGGAAGGAATGAATTCACACATTTTCGGGCACCTCTATATATATATATATATCTCTCACTGGCAGTAAGTTCTGAGCCGGCACCTAGATGAGCGGACAATGGGCCTCTGAAGATTCTACTACAAACAAGGTCCAAAAAAAATGAACTCACAATAAAAAAAAAAGACAATCCTCCTCCCTTTGGAAAAAGCTTGAGCCGGGAATACTCGGTGCCAAACCGTTGGGTCGGAACAAGTCGGGAACACAAACCAGGCAGGAATCGTTATTATGAAACGGCAGGCAAAGAATATGGACATCTGCAGGCACGTGAATACTCCAGGCATCCGTCAACTCCTTGCACCCTGCTGATAGCGGGGGGCAATAGATCCAGATATGTGGGTTACCCATCAGCTCCTAGAGAAGCTGTCTCTTCTGGCACAAAGTGGGTAATACATTCCTCTCTCCAGCAATTGGGTTTATGGCACGTTGTTGAGCGGAGTGTTGGGGTCTCAGAACCCCCAAGAAGTCAGGCTGCAGGAGACCCACCTGGATTCTATAAGAGGTGCAGGAGGACGTTGGAAGGTGATGTCTGCTACTGGCTGGGAAGGGCTGGTCCCTCTTCTCTATATTGGGGAGCTGAAAGGGTAGTGCAAAGAGGGGACCACAAGACACTGGTTGTGCAATTGTTGGGCTGATAGTACAGAGTGTGTTGGACAAGTGAAACTACGAGATTGGACTCAGGATAAGGAACAGGAGGTGATGAGAAGGCAATGTCCGTACAATCAGTAGGTCTGTAGACATGGGACAGTTACTGGATCCCAGGGCAGAGAATGACTACAGTAGAAGTCAGTGCAGAGTCGTGTCCAAGGGCAGTGTCAGTGCAGTTAGATTGTAAGAGGGCAGTGTTGGTGCAAAGAGATAGTGGGTAGCATTGATAGTGCAACAGGAGAGTCATAGGGCAGTGCTGACATGGAGAACAGCAGTGCAGTGGAGAGGTCACGTCTCCAAAGGACCAGAAGGAATGTCAGTAGAGTTCTGAGGTGTAACGAGGAACGGGTGGCAGTGGAAGTGAATTGGACTGAGGAATCTGCTTCTGGAGTACATGTAATGCAAGGGGCCCATTATGAAATAGAAGTGTAGGTTGAGGAGGTTGGGTTCATACAGTGTGTGTGTGTTTGAGTTGTATGGTGCCCTCATGCCCAGGCCTAACGGATACACACATCTCTCCCCCAGCTGTCCAGCTGACTCCTGTTCCTGCCATCACCCTCATGCCAGTACTGATCCCTGCCTTTCCCCTGCGGCCTTGGAGATTCCCTCCTTCTCCTCTGCAGTAGGTTCTCTTGATCTGGACCCAGCTCCTCCCAAGAGCCCTGACGTTGAAGCCTCCTGGCTTCTCTTCCTTGGCTCTTGGGCTCCAAGTCCTCATAAGGGTCAGTCTCTATGTCCATACAGGAATCACCTGGCTCTGTGTAGGCAGAGTCCCGACTGCCCTGCGTTTCCGACTCTAGTGTGTCATGCCGGGAAAGGATGCGAGAGCCCATCTGACCTCTCCGTAGTTGCCCCTCGTACATGCCCATCTGGTCAGCTCCATCCGACCTCAGCTCCCCATGTACCAAGTAGGAACCCTGGTTAGTAAGACGACAAAGCATGCAGAAACAGGAGTAGAAGGGTTAAAAGCATGCACACAAACAAGCAGGTTAGAACATTTTAAGCAAATATCTAGCCAGGTAAGGGTTAAATGCAGTAAAACCTGCATAGTGTTACTTAGCAGAGCTATTACGCACTTAATTAATATAGGGTTGATTGCAGCATGTGTGCACCAACAACTAACAGGCAGTTACACTGGAATTCTGGGCAAAATTATACATTGTGGGGAAAACATTTTGCTAAGTTTGTCTGTTTTGTTACAAAAATAATCAGGCTCAGGAAAATAGAGATTGAATGGAACACTAGAAGATGTTTGGGGGGTTTCATGAAACTGTAGAAGGTGTTATAGATCAATAGAAGATGTTACAGGGCTTCATGGAGCAACTGAAGATGTTATGGGGCTTCATGGAACAAAAGAAGATGTTATGGGGCTTCATGGAACAACTGAAGATGTTAAAGGGCTTTATGGAACAACTGAAGATGTTATGGGGCTTCATGGAACAACTGAAGATGTTATGGGGCTTCATGGAACAACTGAAGATGTTAAAGGGCTTTATGGAACAACTGAAGATGTTAAAGGGCTTTATGGAACAACTGAAGATGTTATGGGGCTTCATGGAGCAACTGAAGATGTTATGGGGCTTCATGGAACAACTGAAGATGTTATGGGGCTTCATGGAACAAAAGAAGATGTTATGGGGCTTCATGGAACAACTGAAGATGTTAAAGGGCTTTATGGAACAACTGAAGATGTTAAAGGGCTTTATGGAACAACTGAAGATGTTATGGGGCTTCATGGAACAACTGAAGATGTTATGGGGCTTCATGGAACAACTGAAGATGTTAAAGGGCTTTATGGAACAACTGAAGATGTTAAAGGGCTTTATGGAACAACTGAAGATGTTATGGGGCTTCATGGAACAACTGAAGATGTTAAAGGGCTTTATGGAACAACTGAAGATGTTATGGGGCTTCATGGAACAACTGAAGATGTTATGGAGCTTCATGGAACAACTGAAGATATTATGGGGCTTCATGGAACAACTGAAAATGTTATGGGGCTTCATAGAACAACTGAAGATGTTATGGGGCTTCATGGAACAACTGAAGACATTATGGGGCTTCATGGAAAATGTTATGGGGCTTCATAGAACAACTGAACATGTTATGGGCTTCAAGGAACAATAGAAGAAGTTATGGAGATTTCATGGAATGGAAAAATATGTATGGAACAACAGAAGATGTTATGGGACTTCATGGAACATGACGACTGAATGGAAAACTAGGAGGAGTTATAGGATTTCATAGAATAGAATACACAACATTATGGTGTTACACATAACAGCAGAATTTATGGTGATACCATGGGAACAGTTGGACAAATGATGGTATTACACATAAGTTACATGGATTTCAATGGATAGCAGGAGAAGTTATGGGCTTCATGAAATAGTAGATGTTATGGTGTTAAACATAACAGCAGGAGAGGTTAAAAGGGTTACATATAACAGCAGGACATACTATGGTGTTATTGAGTACAAGAGTACAGTATTTACTCTAAGTAGGAGAAGTTTTGGTTGATACAGTACATGGAATAACAAGAGTTGCAATGGGGATGTGCTAAATACTAGTGGAGAGATGGGGGCAGCAGATGGACTGGTGTTGTGGTTGGAAAAAGAGCTTAAATGAGAAGCGAATGATGGAAAGTGGATCTATATGTTTGTACCCACGACACATGAAAAGAAAAGACACTGATTTTTGATGAAACACTTTATAAATAAATATAAATATAAGCCTGGCGATCTTATTTAGCCTCCGCACCATGTCTGTGTCTGGCTACTCACTCCATTTAACATTTTCTCTTAAAAACATTATGTGCCGTTCTTCCTACATATTAAATAGGGGGCAATACTATTTCTGGGAAATGTATTCTTTAAAAGTTATTCCATTTTAAAAATTGCAATTTCCTTCCATTACAGTCAGCACAGCGATTAGATAAGCAGTAGACATGTACATATACATTTCCAGTGTTGCCGACACCAGTCAATGCTGGTTCCATTCACTGAAACATCTGAATAAAGATGACTTAAAAGTTTAGGGGTCTCTGGAGAAGCAGGAACAAATAGTACTACATATTGTGGGTTACACTTACATATAGAAAATGATGAAATATAACTATATTTCTGGGGGCCAGAACAACCTAAAGGAAAAGATTGGTTTAATTAGTAGTTTTTTTAAGGGTCTCCTGACCAACCTGCCAAGAAAGAAGAGGCCCATTGGGTGAATGTGAGAGGATGGGACAGAAGAGATGAAGAACAGAATGTTGGAGAAATTGTAGCATGGTTCTAAATGAGATGCAGAGGGGCTTGGGATGTCTTGGGTCAACCAGATATGGGGGACTGAAGCATTTAAAAGGAGGGTACAACTTAGGCCCTTTTGTATGGCACGGCGGACCCCAAATCTTACCATTGATTAGGTGGGTTTTTGTTGGTGGCTCTGTTTTAAGCATATCCCCAAGAGAGAACCTTTTTTAAATTTAGCTGGATAAATATAAAAATATGGGGCGTGCCACCATGAGGAAGAAACTTCTGCTGACTGTCACTCCATTAACATCCTTCCCTAGGCACTTATTTATTTGTTTCACAATATTTCATTCAGTAATCTATTGGAGGTGAGAAGCCGATATTGGAGTGACTTTCAGGGTGTTCTCAAATGAGATATCTCCACTATTATTCTCTGCAGATTACTATCAACCCAGGTTACAATGAGTGCTCCTCCACCCGAGGAGCAGCTCCTGGCTCCCCACGGCCCCCCCAAAAGCCTAGGTTTTGCTTGAGTGAGGTCAGCACTTGCACCTGGAGGTTGGAGACAGGAGCGGGACTGGATGCCAGGGCTGCAGTGGCAAGGGTACGGTTAAGCAGTGGATTGGGTGGGTTGATGCTGGCTGGATGAGTGGACTTCCAGTAGGCTTCTAGGTACTCTGCCAGGTGTTCACATGCGTCCTCCAGTTGGTTCTCATCCAGAATGATGTCAAACATTTCCTACGAAGATAGGGTAGAGATCAATACTCAATACAAGGCCCAGTACTTGCTCAGATACACCCACCAGCCTGAGATCTCCTTGCAGTATCAGAAGGAACATTGCTGAGACCTCAGCCTTATATCGCAGCACACTGGCATTCAAATATAATGTACAATAAATGTAATTTAAAAAGTCTCTTGCTTTGCATGCTACTCTGATAGCAACAGGAGATCCTTTCATGGTGAAAGCGAGAGTTTGCCAGATGAATATGCCTTTTCAGGATTCCAGTGACTCACCGGAGGGCACTGTGCCAGTTTATCAGCTGCCACCATCTGTACATTCAAATGCTTCGCCTGGGACTTTCCCCTGGATTTTATCAGCCGGTGTAAAACCTGTAACAGCGAAGAAAACACAAGGAATAGAGAGTTGGACAGTGAAAAGAGGAAGCAATGGAGAATCGTAATAGAAAAGACAATACAGCAGGATGTAGTGTATGGCCACCTGAAGAGACCATCATTACTTTTCTCTTACCCTACTCCAGACTCCCCTTAATCCCCTCAAACCACGCACCTTTGGAGAAGCGATCTTAATGTAGACAATAATGGGTGCCAAGGAGGTCTTAGCAAGTTGGGCTGGGTGGTTGATAGTGTCTGCGTCCAAGGCAACTAGCTGTAGGGTTCGAGCCAGCTCAAAGATGCGCTCAATCTCACTCTGTACCTCAGCTGTGTCCCAAGGAAGAGAAAAGAAGAAATAAATGGACTAAGCTTTACCGTCCAGTCAACTAGCAACCCTATTGTTTACTCTGTCTGGTTCTCCTTGTCTCCATTGCCCTCTGATATCACACCTAGTCCAGATCCTACATCTCAATTGGCCCTTCAGTTGGCTGCTGGAATTTTACCATTTCAGTCTGGAGCCTTCTATATCCAGGCTTTATCCCACCACCTGAATTGCCCACTGTGATTAAATCCAGGCTGGACCTCATCTCCCTTTTGATGATTATATATAGACAGTATCCCCCAACACTCTCATTTGTAAACCTAACAGTTCATGTGGTCTTCTTACCAAGACTAGAGCGTGTGTTTGAGCGCTCCATAATATTGTGTTTGCTTGGGTTGTTCAGGACTGATCGTTTGGCCAAAGAAATATCAGCAGTAACCCGAGTAATGGAAATCCTAGATGAAACACAAACCATCATCATTTTCACATGCAAAAACATATTTATACCTGCCCTATAAACTACTTATTTTTTATTTTTGCCTTATGTGGGTGCATGGAAGCTGTGGATAAAAAAACCTTAGTCTCAGAGGATGATGAGATGTATAACATGAAGGCTACAGCACCCCTACTACTAGTAGGTATATACATAGGAGACCCAATGAATATGTATGGTGAACCTCAAGGGTTGCAAAAGCTCAGAAGATCCCATATAGAGTCAAAATCACTCTAGTACGCATGTAATATCTCAAGATGTCTACCTCCCATCAAATCGGTGCTTCAAGAAATCAAACAAAGCTTTCTGCATCATATCCGTGACCTACAGGAGCAGAACAGAGGCTTTAGAAATAAAGAAGGACAGGTCTGGCAAACTGTGATGCTTAAAGTAAGGGAAATAAGACAAATACATGGAGTTTCCGTGTCCATAAATTATTACCATATATCCTATTGTTCTATAAAAAAAACAATAAACCATTTAGGAAATTGGCCGTGCATGTAAAGACATCAATTGGTTTTGGCAACTAGATCTTTCACACCTATCATAGGGGGGTCTGTTCCAATCGTTCCTTGGAAATCCATGCATGGAAAATCATATGAAACCCTATGTCTATGACATTATCTGTACTATCTGTACTAATATGGCCAGGAGTCTCATTGAAGCCAAAAGCATGATTGGATCCATGATGGATACGCAACAGGTAACAGGTAACAGCACATGATCACCTCATATCCCTTTAATGATGGTCCCACTAGAATGATCGGCCTCATGGATGGAACAACATCATAAGGGGGGATGTGCTCTGTCTGCAAAAGAAAAGATGAATTATCTCACATATGTTTACTCACATGGAGTGTTCCAGTGTTGGAAAGGAACCTCCCACGTGTATTGCTTTGTACACATATTATTATAATTGCTGTATATATCATAAATGCATTTACAGGCAATGCTACAACAGTTCAGAGACAGCATGGCATGCATTATTCACTGAAAGGCACAGGGCCCAAATGCCACAAATTGAGACTCAAGAGAGAGAGAAGGGCCATAGTTGCAGAGAGACCCCTGGGCAATGCTGAAAGGTCGGGGCTCTATCACTTGAAAAGAAAAATTGTACTTGAATTCAGGAGGTCCAAGACTTTTTGCAGGGGAAGCCCCCTGATGTGAATGCTAAGGATATAGAGCAATTATTATTATTATTATAACAATACTGTATGTTATTGCCCATGGGCCTTTCTGCCCAGCCATAAAACCATCCCTGGACAGATAAAGAGATTAGAAAGAAGAATAAAACAGACAAACAAATAATTACTTACAGACTTCTGCTTCTGCTTAGCTATGCCAGTGTGAGAAGAAATGGGAGTAGGAGGAATGTGACAGTTGGAGACAGAGCCAAAATTGTAGAGAGATGAGGATGTGGGTAGGTTGAAGGAGGGATAACGGGACACAGAGGAAGGGGGAGAGGGGATCAACAGGAGGGATCAGTGAGAAGGAGAAGAGAAAGAGTGGAAAGGGAATGAGGAAGAGACAAGTGAAGATCGGGAAGGTGTGAGTGGGAGTAAAGGAGTAACAGAATGGATTGGGGACAGACGGATGAAACAAGGGAGGAAAGGATAAGAAAGTAAAGAGAAGAGGTAAAAACAAAACCATGCGTGTTATTCTTTATATCCTCTGAGACATGTATGAACATGAGCTGAACACAAACATGAGCGTTCTACCTACATCCATTGTGATCTTCAACCGCATGCAAAGTCCATGTTGTTTCACATGTATCTTACTGATCAGACATGCTACACGCATTCACTCTCACAAGTAAACACGTCCTCCGTGTCCGTATTCTCATATCCACACCTTGCCTTACACTCGCCCATACCCTTATACACAACTCAGCTCTATATACACAAACACACATGCAGGTGTAGAAATACAATGCATCTGCCCACTAAAATGCTAAGATCCAGTTATTATTTCCGTGCATCTCCACAGCACAGAGTGTTAGCTCTTAGGGCAAGTAGCAAACCTTGCAGGAGAAGCAGGGTTAGTGGCACGCTAGGGTGAATGGAAGTTACCTTCTTAAAGAAAGGGACCCGTTTGGTAGTGGATGTAGGAGTGGTGACGCTCCCTGTGCTGTTGAGGGGGGAGCGCTGAGCCCCTTGAGCCCCTTGAGCTTCTGTATCCTCATACTCTAAATCAACGTGATCTATATCATAAACTAAGGGGGAGTCCAGAGGACCTGAATAGGAAGGGAATGTCCGAGATGGACAAGGGAAATATGTGAGATTAAAAGGAAAGATGACAGGGCAACATACATTATGAAGAAGGGAGGAGTTGAGGTGCAGAGAATTGGAGGTAATTACACACAGAAAATATGAAAAAGATCATTTGTTGAAGTAAAGTATAGATGAAATAAAGCAGTGGATGGAAAGAAAGTTGCCCGTCAATGCAAAGAAATGAATGAAAGACACGGGGCAAACCTTCTGCTAAAGGAGTCTGATGGGACATGTAGGGTCTTGATGAACAACCTGTCATGGATTTGTATCTCCTTTATCATCCTCTCTACCACTCATCATTTCACTAGGAACCTACCAGGACCAAACTCATCCCGCCCAACCCACCCGGCCTAAACATTTTACCTGATAAAACCCAGGGGAGGAGGAACCCGAGGCAAATGAGCTACAGAATGGATGAAAGAGAGTCTCACCTGTAGCTGGGGGTGTAGGTCTGCGGGTCCCACTAACCACATCACCTAAACTGTTGGAATTACCGATGGATTTACTGTAAAAGTGGATAAAAAACACATTATGGAGAGGGAGGAAAGAAATAATAAAGGTGTCAAATGTATAGAGAGAAATATAAACACAGTAATTCCCACATAACTGAGAGTATTTAGACTGAATGTCCCTTTAAACTACATAAGTTTTCCACTGCAAGGTTCAGAACCATAAAGTAACCAGTACACCCTACATGGTTGACTTTCACATATAGTAGGGCCTTCTGACTGTCTCCATCTTACAGATACAGGAGAGAGAGAGAGGTCTACCTGGAGCTTAGTCGGCTCTGTCGCAGCTTCTGTTCCTGAAGAAGTCTCATGTGCTCTAACTTCACAGGACTAGGGATAAATCCAACTTCACAGCCTTCTCGCACGGCACGCCCAATCCACCAGTCATTGTTATATTTCTGAGGATGAATGTGCGCCAGAAAAATGACAAAAGTCAAAACATGGAATAAAAAAGATAACAAAGAACAGGTCAAGGCAAGGTTGAAGATGAAGAACTGACAGAGAGAATAAAGACAGTATCATGCTGTACAACAATGGTGGCTTTTGGCATTTGGAGCCATAAATATAGTTTGTATGTGGTCCGTGGTTTCCCAGTCATTTCATCCTGTGTCCCCTTCTTGCTGTTCCCCAATTTGTTGCTTACCTCCTTGATGTGAAGGAAGTCTTTGGGATCAAAGTTGATGCACATTCCCTGCACGGGCGCATCATCCCCGGGGGACGGGCTGTATCCCACATTTGTCCGAACTGCAAAGGCCACCGGTTTTGTCTATTTTGGAATAAAACATGCTATACTTTAGTTTATGGGAACAAATACTATTTTGTTCTAGGATGACCAAACTATGGTCTATGATGTCCTATAGTTCGGCAAGTTGGCTTCCAGATAAGACCTGCCCAATCCACTTCATTTTGGGGCTACTGGTGTATGGGACAGGTTTACAGGTGGGTTTTTAACTGAATCTTTACATTTTTGTCCAACTGTGGGCTGGTGTTGGGCCCAGGATCCTCCCCACAGTTCCATTAATGCCCTTTACCCAGCTTTCCAATGAACTTTTGTCCAGGTTCCTTTTCTACTACCTTTGCTTTTTCCAACTGTGCCAAAGCATGTCGTTCTGCCTCCTTCCTCAAGGCTTCTCGATCCTCCTCAAGAGACACGTCCGAGTCCGACGGGCGACTGGTGTATGACTCCGCAGAACCCTGGGGACCACAGATAAAAAGCTACTGAGAACAAGACTCAAACAATGGGGTTAACGTATGTAGCAGCTGTTCTGGGAGCTGAGGATCCCAGGCTTGGAATGGGTCAGAAGAGGGAAAAGGTAGACATGGAGGCAAAAAGGTATAAAAAGAGTGTGAGAAGATAGAACTGGGGAGAAAGTGCAAAGAAGGGAGAGAATAGAAAAGCAGCGATTGCCACAAATGCTCCTCGTATGGCAGGAAAGTGCCACTCACCTCATGTTCCAGGGCATACAAGTACATTTTGCTGTAAACTCTGCAGCTGTTTCTTCCTCCCTATGAGCTTCTCTCTCTGCCAGTCTGCAAATGCCGCCTGCCCAACACTCACGCTGATATATATATATATACAGTATATCAATTGGTCACATATCTAGAGAAAGTGCTGCAGTTGTGCGCTATAACCAATTATACACACACATTAATCCATGCTTGTCTGCAGCCGGCCACTGTTACAAGTATTCACACAATATACTTTACACACCCCGACGTCCATTTGTAGAGAAAAAACAATAATAAAACTAGCTCCACACGCACACAATCTTCCTATCTGCTGATCCCACTCTTAGCTAGCGTCGGATTCCAACTGTCGGTTCCCACCCACCCCCGGCCTTTCCCCCCAGAGTCCAAGCCCACACTGAGGTCACAGATATGTGAGTTAAACTCAGGGCTGGAGACAGGTGTCAGCTGTGAGCACCAGAAACAGCTTCACGGCACTACATTGAGAATAATGTGAGGTGACTGTCTGATTGATGAGGACATGTGTCTGCTGCCAACAACAAACCATCCCTTCAATGCTCAAGCACTCCCACCTTCACCTCCATCACTCCATTCCACTGACACCGTAGTCCATATTTAATGTCCAGTCACTTCTGCCCCATTGCTCACTGCTACAAACATGAGGTCTACACCACTTGCTCCAGTCCAGCTTACTTGCCCTCAGGTCTTGGCCATGACTAGGCCTCGGCTTTCAGCAGTTGTACATATTTCCATCACAAAGACCAAAACAAACATTTCTGCTGCCTTAACCAACTCTATCTGCCCTGCTTTCATATTTACTATGCTGTACCTCAACCCAACAGCCAGGGTTCTTTAGAAAACAGAGTTCATCTATTCTTACAGATAATGGGGGAGGACCTTGGCCTGCTTATTTGTGGCCAGCAGTAGTGTAAAGTGGTCACACTCTACTGAACTCAAGTCAACCACATTGTCAGGCTCCCATGCCAGAGTAACAGAGGATCTCCCAGTGGGCCCCACTCTGGTACTATTCCCATCAGCCCTTTCTTATTTTCATCATATAAAATCAATGCCATTTAATAGTTGTGAGTGTGGGCCCTGGGAATCAGATTCATTGGTGGGCCCTGGGAATCAGATTCATTGGTGGGCCCTGGGAATCAGATTCATTGGTGGGCCCTGGGAATCAGATTCATTGGTGGGTCCTGGGAATCAGATTCATTGGGGGGCCCTGGGAATCAGATTCATTGGTGGGCCCTGGGAATCAGATTCATTGGTGGGCCCTGGGAATCAGATTCATTGGTGGGCCCTGGGAATCAGATTCATTGGTGGGTCCTGGGAATCAGATTCATTGGGGGGCCCTGGGAATCAGATTCATTGGTGGGCCCTGGGAATCAGATTCATTGGTGGGCCCTGGGAATCAGATTCATTGGTGGGCCCTGGGAATCAGATTCATCGGTGGGCCCTAGGAGGCCCATTCCGAAACTTCTCAGCCTTGCTGCCGCATCAGAGAGAACGTATGTCTGCTTATCACCCTGGATTTCTGTATAACAGGAATGTACATTATCATTCTCCATCAACACAAATGCACACAGTAACACACTACTACCCAGCCAACTCTACTGCAAAGAGTCCATCTAAGTCTTCTTGTGGATGGGACTAAGCTATATAAAATCAATAGCTGGAAACTCTTCTTGGATATAATGGAAATCCATTGAGAGCTCACTCGTCGTGCCAGGAAAGCAGTCAGTAGAAGAGAAAGAACACGCCTCGTGCCAAGCTCAGAACATTGATTCTATTGTTTCTATTTCATTTATATTCTTCTCTCCCTTTCCAATGGCCAATTTGATGATTCCTGTAGTAATTGTCTCCATTAGATTCTCCGACTTGGAAATTTTCCAGTGTCAACACCCAGCTCTACACACCTCCAACACATTACATTTTGCAGAGAGATAGAAACACCTGATTTTGTTTCGATAAGAAACCCTTATACAACAGTGGTTGTTCAGATTGTCAGAAGAAGACCTTCCATACTCTTACTCCAGGCAACCTCATCTGGACCAAACAAGCAAACCAACCACCTTTCTAAAAACAGTTTTGGATCAGGATTACTGCCCAACATTATTCTTTAACGGTATCTTTCTGTATTCTGTTGGTCCTAGGCTAGCTGACTCTCAGGTCAACCAAAAGCCTTGTATTAGCAGTCTAAAAACTCCATACCTTAAGTCTACTAAAAATAAACCTAACAGGATTGTTTTGCCTGCAGCAATGAAATCTTAGTTGGGATCAAGTTCAAGTTATACTACAAAAAAAGTTGAATGGTTTCATTAAATTGGAGTCTAAGGGAGAAGGTCTTCCTGTTATTCGGAGCAACAAGTTTCGGGATATACCTGTATCTAAAATGAAAAAATGATCCGTAATAACACCTCTCGCTCACCAATAACTGCAAATATGCAGAGAATGAATGCTCCAGGCACCATTAACTGCTGTCGTCACACTTTCTATTTACAGGGATGTTATACTGAACAATTTTGTGTTTCGGGAGCTCTAACATTTTACTGCTCCTCATGGGAAGGCAACAACGAGTGAGCCACAATGTCAAATTTTCTTTACATTTTGTATATGAATTTTTAGTTTTCGTGTTTTTTTTTGTTAAAGGAATGGTCATATTTTTATTTTAACTTCACGTAGCTTCACTGATGCTGCCCTGTTTCATTTTATTCAGTCTTCTTCAGGACTGAGCATAGTGAATCCTCCCTCGTTCAGTTTAGTTGTCCATGAGCCTCCATTCACCACCCGGACTTGCTCTCTATCTTCCGCCTCTCCTGCTCCTTCCTTTTCTGTCAGTAACATTATTGTCCATTACTTATATAGCGGCAGCCAAACAACCCCCCAACTACTGCCAGGTGACAAGCAGGGGGCTAGGTGCACCCCAATTCTCATCATCATTGAGCACAACAAACCCCACCTGCTCTCTATGCCGATATTACAGAAGAGCCCAAACAAGGGGGAGACAGAAGGCCATAGGCACGAGCCTATTCTGCCTACCCTAGTTCCGAGTCTGAGGGCAACTTACAACTTTTGGGTGACGTTGTTGGAGTATGAGAACTTCCAGAAGAAACCTGCTCAGACTCAAAGAGAAGACACATGAGGCCATTTATTTACCCAAAGGGGAACAAGAGCTTACAGGGTACCTGAACCCCAGGGGTTGCTAATGTCTGACAGATAAAAAACCTGGCACTCTGGTGACTTGCGTGTGTAAATCACAGACAAATTAGGGGCAGATAGGGGTCAGTAGGGGACATCTACGTGCCTCCCACCTCCTGCCCCTCTTATTACAGTCAGTGCTTGATCCACAGCACATGGCCATTCCTTACATAGGTAAAAACTAACGCCAGGTAAATGCAGGTGTTGCCAACTTCATTGATTGTTGCGTTCAGCATCTTTTTCTAGTCATTTTAATTTTGTTTTTTAAATATTGACAATTTGAATGCTCACCATGGTTCGGGTGCAATTGCCTCGAACTCGTCGCTTACTTTAACTTGAATACAATCTTGAAGATCAGGGTCTGGGTTCTGCGCCCCGAACCCGTAGCTTGGGAAGAAAACTCCACTTCGGACAATTTGGACACGGACTCCAGGAACCCCTCAGACATCAGGCAACACCTTACACATTTCGTGTGTTTCCACACATAATCATAGGTCATAGGTGTTTCCTATAATTACTTGTGGAAACACACGAAACGCGTAAGGTATGACCTGATGTGATATAAAGGTTCTTTTTTGATCCTGGAGTGCGAGTCCAAAGTGAAGTGTGGAAGTGAAGTGCCATTCCTTACATACCCCACATACCTACTGAAAGGTAAACTCCAAGATACTGTTTTGGCAGTAGATGTCAGACTAATTCCAGCTCATAAGGATACAGGTATAGGAAAACATTGGTTTTTAGCCATTCAGCCCCAAATCTCAACTCACTGACCTGCAAGCTTTGCCTTCAATTGTATATAAAATAAGATAAAATGGCCATTCCTCCCAGTTCTCATCCTACCCACCACCCACATCACTGTTGTTCTCCCCAAAAGAACCATTTTTCCCATAGGTTCGGCACAAATGTATCAAACAAACCCAAAATGCTGGTGCCCAAGTGGGCAGGCTGAAACACTCACCAGAGTAAAAATACCAAATTCAAGAGCTTAAAGGGAAGCCTACAGTAGATTGAAAGGAGTGAAAAATAACTTGCCGGTTTGGCTAATAATGAGCAAAAAGACGTTCATGGTTTGTCCCTTTGTTAAACTAAAACCTCTGCTTAATTCACAAGAATTAAGATAAAAAACAAGTGGGAGTTCTGATTCTCTTGCCAGGAGGGCCTGCAGCCAATGGGAAGTGAGTGGGCGTTTCTAGGGTCAACGAGTTTGGCAGGAACAGAAACGCCCACCCACTTTCCAATGGCCGCCGCTCGGCTCACTAAACAGAAGCACCGCAGCCCCTCCTGGCAAGAACCCGGGAGAATAAAAGAATGAATGTATATTTAAAGCTGGTTTGTTTTGCTCTATAATAACAGAAGCAGCTTATTTAGTTCTGACTACACATTCCCTTTAACATGTGCTTGATTGGCCATCACTATATTTAATCCAATAATGACCATCCAGTCAAATAAACGCAGAAGAGACTGCTAGGAATAACATGAGGGGAGCGGCTGCTATATTGGGCCTTAATTAAGCCAAAATACCCCAACAGGCACCTTAAATAGCACCCCAAACATTAGTTCATGACATGAAAATGCCGGTGCCACTAATGGTATCCGACAGCTTCAAACATGAATGTACTGAACAGCATAGCCACTATCTCTATCTCTCTCTCTCTATTTCTCTCTATCTCCCCCAGTATCTCCCTCAGTATCTCTCTCTCCCCAGTATCTCTCTCTCCAGTATCTCTCTATCGCTCTCTCTCCAGTATCTCTATAGCTCTATCTCTCTATCCAGTATCTCTCTACAGTTCTCTTTCTCCAGTATCTCTCTCTCTCTCTCTCTCTCTCTCTCCAGTATCTCTCTTTAGTATCTTTCTCTCTCTCTCTTCAGTATCTCTACAGTATCTCTCTCTCTCTCTCTCTCTCTCTCTCTCTCTCTCTCTCTCCAGTATCATTCTCTCTCTCTCTCCAGTATCTCTCTATCTCTCTCCAGTATCTCTCTATCTCTCTCCAGTATCTCTCTATCTCTCTCTCCAGTATCTCTCTATCGCTCTCTCTCCAGTATCTCTATAGCTCTATCTCTCTCTCCAGTATCTCTCTATAGTTCTCTTTCTCCAGTATCTCTCTCTCTCTCTCTCTCTCTCTCCAGTATCTCTCTTTGGTATCTTTCTCTCTCTCTCTTCAGTATCTCTACAGTATCTCTCTCTCTCTCTCTCTCTCTGTCTCTCTCCAGTATCATTCTCTCTCTCTCTCCAGTATCTCTCTATCTCTCTCCAGTATCTCTCTATCTCTCTCCAGTATCTCTCTATCTCTCTCTCCAGTTTCTCTCTCTATCTCACTCTCCAGTTTCTCTCTATCTCTTTCCAGTATATCTCTCTAGTATCTCTCTCTCTCTCTCTCTCTCTCTCTCTCTCTCTCTCTCTCTCTCTCTCTCTCTTTAGTATCTCTCAATTGCTTTCTCTCCCCAATATCTCTCTCTATCTCTCTCCAGTATCTCTCTCTCTCTCTCTCTCTCCAGTATCTCTCTATCTCTCTCCAGTATCTCTCTATCTCTCTCTCCAGTTTCTCTCTCTATCTCACTCTCCAGTTTCTCTCTATCTCTTTCCAGTATATCTCTCTAGTATCTCTCTCTCTCTCTCTCTCTCTCTCTCTCTCTCTCTCTCCAGTATCATTCTCTCTCTCTCTCCAGTATCTCTCTATCTCTCTCCAGTATCTCTCTATCTCTCTCCAGTATCTCTCTATCTCTCTCTCCAGTATCTCTCTATCGATCTCTCTCCAGTATCTCTATAGCTCTATCTCTCTCTCCAGTATCTCTCTATAGTTCTCTTTCTCCAGTATCTCTCTCTCTCTCTCTCTCTCTCTCTCTCTCTCTCTCTCTCTCTCCAGTATCTCTCTTTGGTATCTTTCTCTCTCTCTCTTCAGTATCTCTACAGTATCTCTCTCTCTCTCTCTCTCTCTGTCTCTCTCCAGTATCATTCTCTCTCTCTCTCCAGTATCTCTCTATCTCTCTCCAGTATCTCTCTATCTCTCTCCAGTATCTCTCTCTCTCTCTCTCTCTGTCTCTCTCCAGTATCATTCTCTCTCTCTCTCTCCAGTATCTCTCTATCTCTCTCCAGTATCTCTCTATCTCTCTCCAGTATCTCTCTATCTCTCTCTCCAGTTTCTCTCTCTATCTCACTCTCCAGTTTCTCTCTATCTCTTTCCAGTATATCTCTCTAGTATCTCTCTCTCTCTCTCTCTCTCTCTCTAGTATCTCTCAATTGCTTTCTCTCCCCAATATCTCTCTCTATCTCTCTCCAGTATCTCTCTCTCTCTCTCTCTCTCTCCAGTATCTCTCTATCTCTCTCCAGTATCTCTCTATCTCTCTCCAGTATCTCTCTATCTCTCTCTCCAGTTTCTCTCTCTATCTCACTCTCCAGTTTCTCTCTATCTCTTTCCAGTATATCTCTCTAGTATCTCTCTCTCTCTCTCTCTCTCTCTCTCTCTCTTTAGTATCTCTCAATTGCTTTCTCTCCCCAATATCTCTCTCTATCTCTCTCCAGTATCTCTCTCTCTCTCTCCAGTATCTCTCTATCTCTCTCCAGTATCTCTCTATCTCTCTCTCCAGTTTCTCTCTCTATCTCACTCTCCAGTTTCTCTCTATCTCTTTCCAGTATATCTCTCTAGTATCTCTCTCTCTCTCTCTCTCTCTCTCTCTCTCTCTCTCTCCAGTATCATTCTCTCTCTCTCTCCAGTATCTCTCTATCTCTCTCCAGTATCTCTCTATCTCTCTCCAGTATCTCTCTATCTCTCTCTCCAGTATCTCTCTATCGCTCTCTCTCCAGTATCTCTATAGCTCTATCTCTCTCTCCAGTATCTCTCTATAGTTCTCTTTCTCCAGTATCTCTCTCTCTCTCTCTCTCTCTCTCTCCAGTATCTCTCTTTGGTATCTTTCTCTCTCTCTCTTCAGTATCTCTACAGTATCTCTCTCTCTCTCTCTCTCTCTGTCTCTCTCCAGTATCATTCTCTCTCTCTCTCCAGTATCTCTCTATCTCTCTCCAGTATCTCTCTATCTCTCTCCAGTATCTCTCTATCTCTCTCTCCAGTTTCTCTCTCTATCTCACTCTCCAGTTTCTCTCTATCTCTTTCCAGTATATCTCTCTAGTATCTCTCTCTCTCTCTCTCTCTCTCTCTCTCTCTCTCTCTCTCTCTCTCTCTCTCCAGTATCTCTCTCTATATCTATCTATGCTATTGATCTAATTGTCTGTCTATAGTATATCTCTTTTTTTCACTCTCTATTTATCTATCTCTCTATCTATCTCCAGTATCAATCTATCAGCACAGAAGTTCCTGACACATGTTGCTGACGAGAGAGAACCATATACTTACACAATAACACAATTAAACCCAGGACAGTAAAATGGACAATGGGATCACAGCATTATATATATATATATATATATATATATATATATATATATATATATATATATATATATATATATATATATATATATATCTCACACAACTATACACAGTGAGATACACTTCTGGGGCTTTTTCTAATTAAGGAACACACTTGCGGCCCCCTGTGACTGTTTATCAGTAATGAGTATTACATATTGCGGTGTGGGGCAGAAGACAGCTGTGTTCACCCAGTGCCCGTCATCACAAATAACAGCCTCACTTTACATTTCCCAAAAATCCCACAACTATATAATGGCAGAACATTCATATAGGAAACTGGTCAGCAAAGCTCAGCACAAATATATAAGGTCTATAGAAAACAGCACATCCATACAGAACATAGAAACACACATAGACCTGTAACCATAAGGGGTTGAACCCCTTATCCAGAATGCCCGGGACCTGGGGGTTTCCAGATAAACCATCTTTCTGTAATTTGGATCTCCATAACCTAAATCTGCTAAAACGTAAAGGAAACATTAAATAAAGCCAATAGGCTCGTTTTGCTTCCAATAAGGATTAATTATATCTTAGTTGGGATCAAGTATAAGCGACTGTTTTATTATTACACAGAAAAAGGAAATTGTTTTTAAAAATTTGGATTATAATGAGTCTGTGGGATGTAATTTGGGATCCCATACCTGTACTAGTAGACTCCTGTTGAACACAAAACTAGACAAAGGTATAAAGAGATAACAGGACAAAAAACGAATTGTCCCCTTTATAACAGAAGAAACAAACTTGAGTAAGAGGAATAAGGGCCCCCCAGCTCCTGACACAGATCTGGTTTTCTCATGTAATATATCTGCTACGACTCAGCTAAACGTGTTATTCTGGGCACACGGGGATTAAAGGGGCAGATTTTCTGTTTGCTTCCAGCTGCACAGTGATTCCATTTGGGGGTCTACCTATGAACTGCTGAGATCCCAACTATTCTTATTTCATACATGCGAAACCAGCCTGTGATTCCCCTGCATTATCCCCCCATTCCCACACACACGCGCTGCTGATTGCACTGAGCTGGAATATAAAGGGAAACTCTAAATATATCCCAACAAGTAACTAGAAACACAAGGAATCACAGGAGCAAGACCTCCCTCTGAGATTGAGAGCAGGCAATGGATAGAGAAGGGACTGTACAGGGAACATTAAATAAAGGGAACACTAAATAAAGGGAACATTAAATAAAGGGAAAAGGCAGTGGAGTGAAGGGAAGGGGTCAGGCAGCTCTTACCAAGACAAGTCGCTGGACTCTGGGTGGGGGTCTCGGGATGGAGGCAACCTCTGGTGGAGGCTCTGGAGCAGACATTCTGCTCCCCTCCTCGGAGAGGTCTATGTGGAGCGTAAGGCTCAGGTTACAGGAATCCTGCAGCCTTTGCAACCTGGGTGGGTATATTTAGCTGTGTTTGAGGGATAGGAAGGGACACAAACATTGTGGAAAGGGACACAGCTGAACTGGGAGTGAGGGGAGGGTGCTACAGTGGTAGACACATAATGCTCATCCCTTCATTTTATCTCAATATCAGGTCATGAACCTCTTACTCATTGGCACCCATGAGGGCACGAACCACCAAATTCATTAGTATCAGGGTAGTGCCCTCACTCTTGCCTTCTGCACAGCACTTTAATGATAGGCACCTACTACGTCATCGGGACATGGCACCTTATGCATCATACAGGGCACTATATCCTACTACACTATAATTAAGGACATTGATGCCTACCATATTATAATCCACACAATGCAACTTGTACCTCCTGTTCATACATCAAAACAAAGGGAGATCCCCAAACAATATGCTCCCCGGTGGAAATGTGGAGTTTGGGCGCCAACCCCAAAACCATTAGCAACAGGAGCAGATGCCCATAAATAATATAACACAAAGCTGGGCCACACCAAGGGAAAATCCCCCATACACACCCAAGTAGAGCAAACAAAATTGTGTTCCAACAACCATGTCCAAAACAGAAGCCTTAGGCATTTGGTGACATGATGATTGAGTGCCAGCGCACACGAAACGCCTAAGGCTTTCAGTTTCTCTTTTGGAATAAACTTTGGTTTGCTTTACTTGAGTCAGTATCATGGATTTCCAATGGGGTGCCCAATTTGTGTTATTTTTTCTTACCCCCATACTAATATAGAAGACCCCCTAGCCTCACCAGACCCCCCTTATCATTGTCCTCTGTCTAACAGACCAACCTTAGAAACTTCACTACACTCCAACTCCCTCTAGACTTTTGTCAGCATCTACAGTATACAACTTAATGCACCATCAGTATCAAAGCAATAAACTATTCATACCACTCACCTCCCCTAATCCACTATGGTCTCATTTTAGGGAGCATGAGCCTCCCTAAAAGGTCATTATTCCCTGCTTATGAAAACTAGGGATGCACCAAATCCACTATTTTGGATTCGGCCGAACCCCGAATCCTTTGTGAAAGATTCGGCCGAATACCGAACCGAATCTGAACCCTAATTTGCATATGCAAATTAGGGGTGGGAAGGGGACAAATGTTTTACTTCCTTGTTTTGTGATGAAAAGTCACGCGATTTCCCTCCCCACCCCTCATTTGCATATGCAAATTAGGTTTCAGATTCGGTTCGGCCGGACAGAAGGATGCGGCCGAATCCTGCTGAAAAAGGCCGAATCCTGGATTCGGTGCATTCCTAATGAAAACAAACTTCCAAACCACCCTCTGGCTCACCCAATACACAGACTTTCTCCGCCTATTGAATATGTGTTTATATCAGAGATATTTAGAACAAGAATAAATGTACTTTTTTGTATGCGTTTGGAACCCAGACGCATCAGAGACATCGGCATCTTCTCATTCAGCTGGACCCAATGTGGTTTCATACACAGAACCAGAGGCTCAAACCATGCAATCGCTGCTGACGCGTTTCTCTGCCAGGTACAAAACCAATGTGGACATCAATGTACAGCAGCTTATCAGTATCAGCGACACGGCATGCTGCTTCCTAAATTCACTTTATACAGGGGGTGTAACTACAGAGGACCCTGCAGCCTCAGAGTTGCCCAGGGGGTATAGGGGGGCCATGAGTAATTTCAATATGTATTGGTAATACAGGACAACCTCTGGATATATTGGGGGCCCTAAAATGAATTTGCTGTGGGGCCCAGTAACATCTAGTTCCATTGCTGAGTTTGCCTAGTAATCCATGTAGGACACACCGCTGCTTCACCCACCGAGATCCAACTCATGAGCAATACCCCTGCCAATCACTTGGGGAAATCCCGTGTGACCCTTTGTGTTGTGTTATACAATGTGCAGCTTTGTCACTGTCACAACTCACTGTGCACACACACACACACACACACACACCAGAACTCCATGATATATATATACGGATACAGACCTGGCCATGTGTATGCAACAAGCAGCAACTCACCCTAAACTAGGGTTGCCACCTGGTCGGTATTTTACCAGCCTGGCCGGTATTAATGATGGCTGATCCTAATTAATAGGGAAAAAAGATAAATATATAGGAAGGTCGGGATTTTTCCCAGAAAATGGCAACCCTATCCCAAACACAAACCACCTACCCACACACACCCCGACATGTATGTATGTATGTATGTATGTATTAATGTATGTATGTATGTATTAATGTATGTATGTATGTATGTATGTATGTATTAATGTATATATGTATGTATGTATGTATGTATGTATGTATGTATGTATTAATGTATGTATGTATGTATTAATGTATGTATGTATGTATGTATGTAAAATCTGCTGTTCCAGCATTGCATGTGCACATCATGTCACCTCCCACGCACACAAACACTAGTGCAAAAAGCAATACAACAGCTGTGACTGTGTGACATCCCCCCTCTGTACACACACACACACACACACACACACACACACACTAGTGCACATATATGAATACATCCGACCAGCTGTGACCACTTACCCCTCCCCCCCCACTGAACCTTAATGTATATGTACTCAACACCCCCACAACAACCTTCCACCCACCCACACCCATCTGCACCATGGTGTATGACAACACAATCAATAGTAGTGCTCTCCATGCCCAGTGTAGTAGAACTAGCAGCAGTGGGTGCTGCCATACTGGGCACTATCCGCCAGGCAGTTTAAGGTCCAGACTGTCGGTTGCTTGGGGCAACAGCGTGTGCATTTTGTACAGGCAGATGTTGAGTGGCGCTGGCAGGTCCAGACTGCTGTAAGATGCCATAGACCATTACTATTGATTGGGCTGCTGGGGGCTTTTTGGGCCTCTCTACTTGAAATGCCAGGGACCTGACTTGGCACCAACCTTCCTGACCTACAGTATATAGGACAGTCTCTCCTACAATCCACACACACTCCTGCACTGTATATATATCGCAAACAGCAGCAGTAGCCAAGTCTTGCACCCTGCACCCACATCCAGTCAGTGATCCCCTCTACACCAGTGATCCCCAAACTCAAGAGTAACATGTTGCTCCCCAACCCTTTATATGTTGCTCCCAGTGGCCTCAAAGCAGGAGCTTATCATTGAATTCCAGGAGACAAGTTTTGGTGCATAAAACCAGGTGTCCTGCCAACCAGAGTCTCCTGTAGGCTGTCAGTCCACCCAATAGCCAATCACAGACCTTATTTGGCACCCCCATTCTTGTGTTGCTCCCCAACTCCTTTTACATGTGACTGTTGCTCACTGGTAATAAATGAATGTTGTGGACCCCCCTCGACCTCCTCCATTGCATAAAAGTGAGTGCACGGGGGAGTAGGGGGGTTGCAGCAGCAGCAAGCTGCCTCAGGCGGGGAGGGGCCCCTGGGGACCCCTCAGTATTGCAGCCGCAAAGCCCATTCTACTTGAGCCCCCCACCGCTTAGTTTAGAATCAGCGGCAGCCTGCAGGGAGCAGGTCAGACTGGGCTGGTGGGGCCCACAAGGGCCGGGGGCCACCGGGTTTTTTCCTGGTGTCACACCAGCCCTGCTGCAGACAATATATAGACATATACAATATACATATACAATAATAGCACATCCAATGGATGAAACAGTCACATAAAGCTGTCCATGCACCATCATGTCATATATATACTATATATACCTGCTATAAAGACACATTATTTTCCCAACTTATATTCTGTCTCCTCTCATTCTCCCCCCTTTATCTCTCTCTCTCTCTCTGGTTCTTTGCTCTCTCCCATCTCCCTCCCTGGCAGGCAGTTAATTAGCGTTTGTCATTTCCATTTCCTGACGTAGGAGCATCTCTTCCCTGGCTCTGGTTGCCACGGTAACCAGGACCCGGGCCTAACGAGGCCTACGTGCTCATCAGGCCCGTCGCACAGCACATTAGTGCCGAGTATGACTCTCACCTGTCGCACGAAGCTGTTGGAGGTGGTGTCGGAGCTGGTGCTGCCGTCCGAACGTTTAAACCGGCTTTTCCTCTTGGCATATTTGGCCTGGGGAAGAAAGAGGGAAGAGAGGGGGTTATAAAGGGGATTTGGGGGGACAGAGAAAATAAAAGGGAGGTCTGGAGGAAAAATCATATGTTTACGATTATAAATAACTCCATCTGCTTCCTATAATATTACCCTTCTGCTTCACATCAGGTACCAACACACCTTCATGCACCCCTGTGTATTACCTGCTACATTACCTGTTATATTACATGTTATATTACCTGTTATATTTCCTGTTATATTACATACATGTTATATTACCTGTTATATTACATGCATGTTATATTACCTGTTATATTTCCTGTTATATTACATACATGTTATATTACCTGTTATATTACCTGCTACATTACCTGTTATATTACATACATGTTATATTACCTGTTATATTACTTACATGTTAAATTACCTGTTATATTTCCTGTTATATTACATACATGTTATATTACATGTTATATTACCTGCTATACCTGCTCTCTATCATTTACCCTCAGCTAGGGCCACAGCAACCGCAACCCCAGCCAGCTCACAGGGCATTTCGGGGACCCCCCCCCCCCCCAGAAAAGAAAGGCTGATAAAAGCTTCAGGCAGCCCATGCTCAGGTGAACAGTTACCCGGGGGCAGATAAGAGGCAGGATTATAATAACCGTTGCTCTTTGTGGACATAGGGGTTTGGGTGTGGTATGGGGGTGACCCTGCATTAAGGTCCATTGAGTCTCTCTGGCAATGCCCCTGCGTTCCACACCAATAACCCAAATAAGCATTTCCCATTTCTATATGGCACAATATCCTATAGATACCCCAGTAGCCATGACTTGGGGCAGACGGGAGGCACAGTGATTGCTGCACATACAAGTAACTTGCACCCCCTGGGGTTATTTCCCTGCTCCCCGAAAGCTGTTTCCTTCTATATCAGCCCCTGCCCAGTAGCCTCACACTCCCCATATTATTATCCCTCTCCATCTCTCCTGCACTCTCACTCTCCTTTGTGACTGTCTCCCTCTCTCTGCCAGTCTGTCTCCCTGTCACCATTAACCTGCAGCTCTCTCTCTCTCGCTCCTCCATCTGTGCCTCAAGCCCTACAGCTCCTGGTGTCTCTCTCTGTCTCTATATATAATATATATCTATATATATAACAGTGCAAAGGGTGGTCCCAATATGAAGCAGCTGCTGGTACAAAAGAAAATACACAGGACCAAGGACAGCGCTTGTAGGTCTTAAACAATTGCAATTCTTTATATAATAGTAGTGCTGTCCTTGGTCCTGTAAAGATATATATATATATATATATATATATATATATATATATATATATATATATATATATATATATATATGTATATTGGCTGATCTTCTAAGTATGACAAATAATAATGATCATATTAGCATGTCGGGCCACCCCGTATATGTTTGTGTCTCACCTGTAGGCTGTGGCCCTCTAACACATCCATCTGGATCTCCTGCATGGAGCTGGACGGGGTCCTGGCCATCCTGTTCTGCTGGACCATTGGTGAGTCTCCCCCCACATATTCCCCAAATCACACTCTACTCATCACATCCACATCCACCACTGACAGGGATCCAGGAGAGACAGAAGAAGAGGAAATAAGGAGGGGGACAAGGGCAGAACTGGGGAGGGGAGAAGAGAGGCAGGAGGCAAGGGGCACGGATGGAGAGAGAGAGAGAGAGAGAGAGAGACATGAGGAGGAGGAGGATGAGGAGGAGGCTGGGAGAGAGACCAAGAGGAGGAGAGTGACGAGAGAGGAGGTGGAGCAAGTTGGAGACACAAGAGGTGATTTAATAGACTGGGAGTCCGACTCAGTACTAAATGGAGAACAGGTGGGCCAGGGAATTTAGGGGGGTACAAGGCAAGAAGAGAGTGGTGCATGAGAGAGAGAGAGAGAGAGAGAGAGAGAGAGAGAGAGAGAGAGAGAGAGAGAGAGAGAGGAGAAATAGACAGGCAGATAGTTGGAAGAGATGGGAAAGGAGGAGCAGTAGCAGCAGCAGGAGGAACAATTGCAGACAAGTGACTTCTTAACAGCAACACTCCCTATAGCTCAACTCCCTCCTGCACCCCAACACCCACTCATATATATATATATATATATATATATATATATATATATATATATATAATGTGGGGCCCAATTGGGACCATGTTGGCGGGGCCCCTAGACAAAGTGTTGCTGGCTACTGACACACCAAGTATTTAGGAAAATAAGGACATACAGGCACAAAATAGAAATGAAAGGGGCAGACAAGGTAAGAGAGTGAGAGGGATGAAATAGGGGCACATAATAGGGGCACACAGGGTAAGAGAGAGAGGGAGGAAATAGGAGAGTGGACTGGGCCAATTAGTTTGGGGCAGGCTGGGCCGATTCAGCTTGGGAGCAGGCTTGGTTGGATTGGGGGCAGGCAGGGCCTATCAAGGTTGGAGGAAAGCTGGGCCTATGAGAGTTGGGGGCAGGCTAGACCTATGGAGTTGGGGGATAGGCTGGCTTATCAGAGTTGGGGTGGGCTGGACCTATGGATTTGGGGATGGGCTGGACTCTCAAAGTTGGGGGCAGGCCAGGCAGCATCATGTGCTGAGGGAAATATTATCTGTGCTGCCCAACATGGTCCCAATTGGCCCAATAGGCCTAAGGCCGGCCCTGTATATATATATATAAACACACACACACATATACTGTATATATATACATATACACACACACGGGCACCCCAGCACCCACACATACACATATATATTTCTCTCTGATGCACCCCAGCACCCACACACACACATATATATATCTCTGATGCACCCCAGTACCCACACACTCACATACACTGTTGTCTTATCAGCACCAATGCAATTAGTTTCTCCATCTGCTCTCTGACCTATAGTTCTACAGAGTATCCCTGTACACTCAGCCCAGGGCATTATTATTATTATTATTATTAGATGGAGCCTATGAGCGAGAATAGTGGGGACCCTGGAGCTTTGCCTTAGCTTGTTTCTTGCACATAAATGTCACCTGCAATATCAATAGACAAGTTATCCCACAACAAACACAATGGGGGCCCCACTTAAAGGGGTTCTTCGCCTTTAAATTAACTGTTAGTATGATGTAGAGAGGGATATTCAGAGATAATTTGCAATTGGTTTTCATTTGTTATTATTTGTGGTTTTTGAACTATTTACCTTTTTATTCAGCAGCTCTCCAGTTTGTAATTTCAGCCATCTGGTTGCTAAGCTCCAAATTCCCCTAGCAACCATGCATTCATCTGAATAAGAGACTGGAATATGAATAGTAGAGGGTCAAAACAGAAAGATGAGGAATAAAACGTAGCAATAACAATACATTTGTAGCCTTACAGAGCATTTGTTTTTTAGGTGGGGTATGTGACCCCCATTTGAAAGCTGGAAAGAGTCAGAAAGATAGATTGTTCCTTATTCCTCTGAAGAGCTTACCATCTAAGGCCCCTAGCACCCATACACAAGGCTCTGTTCAACCTGTTATACAGCGCTGCTCATGTACTCAGTACAATAATAACCACAACTCGTTGCAACAACAACAATAATAAATAATAATAATGCAAATAATAACAATACAAATAATAATAAAAATAAACAATAATAATAATAAATGATACAAATAATAGTAATAGAAATAATAATAATAAACAATAATAAATAATAATAAAACATATTAATAAAAATAAACAATAAAAATAATTATTAAATAATAATAGTGGATGGAAACTCAAGGAGACCCCCCCCACCAGCAATATTCCCATGCTCCACCCCCAACACCCCACCCAAATATTCCTGTTCATCATAAAGAAGAAGGAAAGGATAGGGGCGTGAGTGTAACAAATGTTACCATTTTAGTATATTACACAGTGGCTAATTCTAAGAAACTTTTCATTTGGTCTTCCATATTTATTTTTTCATTATTGGCCTTCTTCTTCTGATTTTTTCCAGCTTTCAACTGGGGGTCACTGACCCCATCTAAAAAAACAAATGCTCTGTAAGGCTACAAATGTATTGTTATTGTTACTTTTTTATTCCTCCTCTTTCTATTCAGGTCTCTCCTATTCATATTCCAGTCTCTTATTCAAATCAGTGCATGGTTGCTAGGGGAATTTGGACCCTAGCAACCAGATACCTGCTGAAATCTTTCATCTTTCTATTCAGGCCTCTCCTATTCATATTCCAGTCTCTTATTCAAATCAGTGCATGGTTGCTAGGGGAATTTGGACCTTAGCAAACAAATGGCTAAAAATGCTGGAGAGCTGCTGAGTAAAGACTCTTTCCAGCTTTCAAATGGAGGGTCACTGACCCCATCTAAAAACATATGCTCTGTAAGGCTACAAATTTATTGTTACTTTTTATTCCTCATCTTTCTATTCAGGCCTCTCCTATTGATATTCCAGTCTCTTATTCACATCAGTGCATGGTTGCTAGGGGAATTTGGACCCTAGCAACCAGATACCTGCTGAAATCTTTCATCTTTCTATTCAGGCCTCTCCTACTCATATTCCAGTCAATGCCTGGTTGCTAGCGGAATTTGAGCCCTAGCAACCAGAGGGCAGAAACTACCAAGTGTTGAGCTGCTGAATAAAAGGGCAGAGATAATAATAATAATATAAATGTAAGACTGAATAAATGCCATCTCCCCTCAAACCCATCGCTTTTGCAGATTAGTCCCCGCCCAGCAACCCATAGCAACCAATGAGCGATGAGTTTTCTTTCAGCCGCCGGGAGGTAGAACAATAGAATTGAAATAAAGGGATTGGTTGCCAGGGGTTACTGCCCAGGTGTAAATGCGCGGGCTGCGTTGATAAATGAGAACAGTTTGTCTCACTTGTACCAATGCCCTTCTATAAATCGCACTAAACACCTCCGTGTTATTTAGCGCTGCAACTTTCCAAATAGCGCTTTGCGCCTTCCCAGCTCCTCCCACCGGTGTCAGACTCATCCCCTCCCCCTCACCAGTCGCCATTTTACTGGGACCATATCACATATCCCACGTGGTTCACGGAGACCTCCCCGCGCATGCGCTTCTTGGCTGGATTAGACCATTATAGAGACTCGGGGGGTAACGCAACCAGTTTGGGTTGTGTCTGACCAAAATCTACGTTATCGTTTGGTTTATGTGCTTGATACTGTGTGTACTTTATTTGGTTAGGGCAAATGTAGCTGCGTTAAGAACATAACGGCGTCCGATTGCTGTCATCAGCGCCCCTGTTTTGCAGTGGGATCACCCCTCCTGATAATGGTAGCGGCCAGACGGCTTCCTTTCCTTTCCGAGCTGAAGCAGAGCGGCCGCCATGAGGTGAGCGGCTTGAGGGCTTTAGTAAAATGGGTTGAATACGTTGTTTGTGGCTCAGTATTGGGAATAGACGGACTTTAGTGGTTCCTGAAAGGATCACAATCCCGGGGAGACGCCACTGAGCCTTTATGGGTCGGTCTGGAGTTTCTAATCGAGATGGTGTCGCCCAGGCCCTTCCCTGGTTATTGGGCCTCGAGCTGCCTCGTCTCTTTTATCTCCACCAATAACATTCTGCCCCACGTTCTGTTCAAGGGGAACTCGCCCTCACAAGTGCCTTATTCATCTTGAGCTGAACTGCAACTCTCCGCTGTCTTCCTATTTCAGCTTATTACCATTAATCTTCTTTTTTATATAACACCCACTGATTTTGGCAGCACTGCCTGTCTGTCCTCCAGTTCTGACTCCTCAAACAATGGAGCAGCGCTCAGTTCTACTCTAGGCTTCTTGGAAGGCTTTCAGGAGTCAGAACCTGTAGTGCAGCGGTTTTAATGTTCATTTTTTTTAAGATCCATTGCAATTGGGGGCAGTGCTTGTCTGTCACTGTCTGTCCTCCAGTTCTGACTCCTGAAACAATGGAGCAGTGGTCCGTTATTATCTAGGTTTGTTGGAAGGGTTTCAGCAGTCAGAACCAGCAGTGCAACAGAACTTAACCCCATACATCCAGCACTGACGGGTAGCTTGCCTGTCACTGTCTGTCCTTGGGTTCTGACTCCTGAAACCTTGTAGCAGCAGTCAGTTCCTTCTCTAGGATTGGTGTAAGGGTTTCAGCAGTCAGAACCTGTAGTGCAGGGATTTTAATTTTTTTTTTGACCCATTTCTATCTGGGGCAGTGCTTGCCTGTCACTGTCTGTCCTATGGTTCTCACTCCTGAAACAATGTAATGGCACTCAGTTCTTTAGGTTTGGTGTAAGGGGCTCAGCAGTCAGAACCAGTAGTGCAGGGATTTTAATGTTCGTTTTTATAAGTTCTATTGTAATTGAGAGCAGTGCTTGCCTGTCACTGTCTGTCCTTCATTTCTGACTCCTGAAACAATGGAGCAGTGGTCAGTTATAATCTAGGTTGTTAGAAGAGTTTCAGCAGTCAGAACCAGCAGTGCAACATATCTTAACCCCATACATCCAGCACTTGACGGGTAGCTTGCCTGTCACTGTGTCCTTGGGTTCTGACTCCTGAAACCTTGTAGCAGCAGTCAGTTCCTTCTCTAGGCTTGCTGTAAAGGTTTCAGCAGTCAGAACCTGTAGTGCAAGGGGTTTTAATGTTCATTTTTATAAGTTCTATTGCAAGTGAGAGCAGTGCTTGCCTGTCTGTCCTCCATTTCTGACTCCTGAAACAATGTAGCAGCGGTCAGTTATCTAGGTTTGTTTGAAGGGTTTCAGCAGTCAGAACCAGTAGTGCAACAGAACTTAACCCCATACATCCAGCACTGACAGGTAGGGCCCTACACATAAAGTTATTTATTTTTTTTATATAAGATTAATTGCTATTGAGAGCAGTGCTTGCCTGCCACTCTGTCCTCAAGTTCTGACTCCTGAAACAGTCGCACCAGTCAGTTCTTCTCTAGGATTGGTGTAAGGGTTTCAGCAGTCAGAACCAGTAGTGCAAGGGTTTTAAAGTTTGTTTTATAAGATTCATCGCTACTGAGAGCAGCACTTGTCTGTCTTCTGGTTCTAACTCCTGAAACATTGTATCTGCAGTCAGTTCTTACTCTAGGCTTGATGTAAGGGTTTCAGCAGTCAGAACCTGTAGTGCAGGGTTTTTAATGTTCATTTTTACAAGTTCTATTGCAAGTGAGAGCAGTGCTTGCCTGTCTGACCTCCCGTTCTGACTCCTGAAACAATGTAGCAGCAGTCAGTTCTACTCTAGTTTTGGTGTAAGGGTTTCAGGAGTCTGAACCAGTAGTGCAGGAGAACTTAACCCCATATGTCCTGCACTTACAGGTAGGACCGTACGCATAAAGTGCTTTTATTTTTAGATGTAGATAGAGATATATAGATAGATGGATAGATATCTATGTGTATATCTATATATTCATTGCAATTGAGAGCAGTGCTTTACTGTCCCTGTCTGTCCTCTGGTTCTGACTCTTGAAACAATGTAGCAGCAGCCAGTTCTGCTCTGGATTTGGTGTAAGGGTTTCAGGAGTCAGAAGCAGAAGTGCAGGGGTGCTAAATTTGCAGAACTATATACTTGGTGTCTATTGGAACGTCGGTTCATTTGCAGACAGTATTTTGGTGAAAAGATTGTGATCTGTGTTGGCAGTCGTGTTTATTTCTATTGGGCCGTGCGACTGATCTTCACTTAACGCTGCGGATGTTGTTGGTCTTGGTGTAACCGGCATCACACATGGTAATTGTCTCTATTTTAAAAATAAATAAAAAAAAAGGTAGAATTTCAGGAGCGTTTTGGATTGGACACGGCTGGAACCTTTTAGCTCAAATTTTCTGCATCCGTTTTCAGTTGCCGGTGGAGCAGCATTGGCTCATTATGACTCCTTAAAGAGATACAGACACCAGAAAATAACCTTTTTTTTTTTTTATTATCAGAACGTTCTATTTATAATAGCAGGGATCCCTTCGTTTTAGAAACTGACAGTCAGAAAGTTTAATATTTTGGAAAGAAAGAGTCGGTATCACAACCTCCGTTTAGGATATTCCCAGAAAGACCTGGAAGAAGCTCCCGTCTCGCTGTCTGTCCCGTTCTTATTCATAACCTTTTCAAAGTGGATTCATTCCAGTGGATTCATTTGGATGTTTGAGGTCTCGTGAGCTGAGGGACAAGTTATAGGAATGATTTATATTCGGACATTTCTGGTTAATTTTCCGGTGTTTTTGTTCCTCTAATGTCGTCGTGTCTTTCCCATGTCCCTCTTGGATTAGGATGTGGTTATTTTGGCCACTATTGGGTTAATGTAGTATTTATGGGCAGGGCTTATCGGTGCAGCCAGGCAAGTCTGGGCTTGTTTTATGGCTGATATTGAGTTGGTGTAAAAGATCCATGTGCTGCTACAGGTAACCAGGCGACTCACTTGTACGTACCTGCTGGCCAAGGTAACAAAAAAAGTGGCAGATATGGGGGACACTGGAATAGCCCAAAATAGTCCTGCCTGGAACCAATTTTTGAAACCCAACCCGCATTCTTACCCGATTGGACCAGGCCAGTGCCTTATCTGCGACCTGGCGAAACAGGAAGTGACATCATTAGAAGCAGGCGTAGTCGGAAAAGTTTTAAAAACAAATGTAAAGGAGTAAAACTCACTATTAAGAAGAACCGCCAACCCGTGGGTTACCAGCTTTTTTGTGGGTACCTGACCTGCTACAGGTCTCTACCCCAAAATGCACTTTTTTTGGGGGACGGTGGCTTTCCACAGATACAGCAAGGCCAGTGGCACCATGTGATATTGAATCATGCCTTGGTATAAAGTCCGGTCAATGTACAGTATTTATACTAAATACCATATTAACAGGGATTTTAATTGTGTTCCTTGTGTGTTAGATTGGATGGCACCCTGCTGCTGTAGTCCTGGGCCAGTAGTCCTGGGCCAGCAGAAACGCTCGTTCTATAACATTAGCAGGATAAACGTTTCTGTTGTGATTACCCGACATCTGAATGAAGTCTGTGCAAGGTACTAATGCCTATAATAACATCATGTAATATATTAATACTCTTTTTGTGCAGCATGCTCAGACTTCAGAAGAGGCTCGCCTCCAGCGTGCTGCGTTGCGGCAAGAAAAAAGTATGGCTGGATCCAAATGAGACCAACGAGATTGCCAACGCCAACTCTCGTAAGTGCCCCTTTTTATTTTAGCATCGCCTGTGGGAACAGTCCCAAAGAGTCCAGTACTAAATATATCTTTTTCTTTGTTCTGTACTAGGTCAGCAGATCCGGAAACTGGTGAAGGACGGCTTGATCATCCGCAAGCCCGTAACTGTCCACTCCCGTGCCCGCTGCAGGAAGAACACCCTCGCCCGTAGGAAGGGCAGACACATGGGCATTGGTAGGTTTAAGAAATTACTGTTGCCGTTTAAAGGGGTGGTTTACCTTTAAATTCACCTTTTAGTATGTTATAGAATAGCTAATTCTAAGCAACTTTTCAATTGGCCTTTGTTTATTCTTTAATGTCTTGAATGGTTGCTAGAGGAATTTGGACCCTAGCAACCAGATGGCTGAAACTGCAAACTGGAGAGCTGCTGAATAAAAAGCTTAAATTGGAGATGCACTGAATCCAGTATTCGTTTCGAGATTTGGCCTTTTTCAGCAGGATTCGGACGAATCCTTGTGCATGGCCTAACCATATCCTAATTTACATATGTAAATTAGGTGTGGGAGGGGAAATCGCGTGACTTGGTCACAAAACATTTTCCCCACCTTTTCCTTTCCCACCCCTAACTTCAATATGCAAATTAGGATTCAGCCGAATCTTTCATGATGGATTCGGTGCATCTCTAGCTTAATAAATCAAAAACCACAAATAATAAAAAAAAAAAAACAATTGCAAATTGTCTCCGAATATCCCTCTCTACATCATAGTTAATTTAAAGGTGAACAGCCTCTTTAATGTGTCTGAAAATATCTCTGGTTTATTTCAAATACTTGAGATGCCCGCTGAGCAGTGTTTTTGTTAATTCTGGGGAATTCTGTTTTCTTTTCCTTGAGTTTTTGTTTTTATTCCCTCTCCCAGGTAAGAGAAAGGGTACTGCCAATGCACGTATGCCAGAGAAGCTTTCTTGGATGAGGAGGATGAGAATCTTGCGCCGCTTGCTTCGCCGTTACCGTGAATCTAAGAAGATTGACAGGCACATGTATGTGACATGAACTAATGTCATTAGAAATGGGATCAAAAATGCCATTTTATATGCTGATTTTATTGCACGAGGCTAAAGTTTGAGCTTGTCAATAGCAGCAATGATCCAGGACTTCAAACTTGTCACAGGGGGTCACCATCTTGGAAAGTGTCTGTGACACTCACATGCTCAGTGGGCTCTGATTGGTTGTTGAGAAGCTAAGCTTAGGGCTCGTCACTAATTATCCAGCAGAAAATGAGCCTCCCTGACTGTAATATAAGCTTATGCTACAGGTTTGCTGATTATTCAATTCTGATGCTAATTGCACTGGTTTCTGTGCTGCCATGTAGTAATTATGTGTATTAATTACTAATCAGCCTTATATTGTGACATTTCTATTCTATGTGTACTGTATATTGTGAGTGGCTCCCTAAGCTCAGTAAGTGACAGCAGCACAGAGCATGTGAATCAGTGAATCAGCAGAAAAGAAGATGGGGAGCTACTGGGGCATCTTTGGAGACACAGATCTTTACTGCTAAAGGGCTGTGGTTGCCTTGGGCTGGTACAGAAGCACAAAACATCATGTACAACATTTCTACCTACTTCTTTAGTTAGGCTTTAGTTCTCCTTTAAAGGGGTTGTTCACCTTCCAAACACTTTTTCAGTTCAATTGTTTTCAGATTGATCCCCAGAAATAATTTAATGTCAAATTTTTATTTAGACATTTTTTTTTTTTAAAATCTAAGTGTAAAGTTAATTGTTTTCTTTATCTGATGTTTGAGTGTGGCAGCTCAGTAATTCAGGTGCATATTCTCAATTTACAATGTTGCTGCAGTTAGTTGATACATTTCTCAGCAGCATCTCTGGCGTATTGGCAACAATTGCATCAATATTAACAGCCGCCTTTAATGAAACTAAATGTATCAATTTAGAACAAACCACAAATATATCCATTTAGAAAAGTTACATAGTCTGCGACCCCCTCCCTCTGAGCTGCTTTAGAAGGTGAAAAATTAAACTTTACACTTCAATATTAGAAAAACAGTCACACATAGAAAATAGAAAGTAGTAATTGTGGGAAAGTTTTTTTTTTTTTTTTTTTTTTTTCAGATTGTTCCCCAGAAATAAAGTGTTGGAAGATGAACAACCCCTTTAAGCAACTTTTGGTGAAAAACAAATTTCTTTCTACATAACCAATGCTTATTTGGTTTGGGCTAAATAAGAATTGCTGTGGGAGTGATGTGAATTCCACGGCTACACTGGATAAACGTATCTTGTGCTTTTGTAGGTACCACAGCCTGTACCTGAAAGTAAAGGGTAACGTGTTCAAGAACAAGCGTATCCTGATGGAGCACATCCACAAACTGAAGGCCGACAAAGCTCGCAAGAAGCTACTGGCGTGAGTATTGAACATGCGCTAGCGCTGAATGAATTCCACTCACTGGAGGGATGCACCAAATCCACTATTTTGGATTCGGCCGAATCGTTTTAGAGAGATTCAGCCGAATACTGAATCCTAATTTGCATATGCACATTAAGGGTGGGAAACTGTTTACTTGTTTTGTGACAAAGTCACGCAATTTCCCTCCTAGCTCCTACTTTGCAAATTCGGGTTCGGCCGGGCAGAAGGATTCGTCGGAATCCTTGTGAAAGGCCGAATCCTGGATTTGGTGCATCACTACTTTCATGCCGTGTGGCAACACATTGGTTTCCAACTTCAGCATCTCTAGTCCAGTAATGATGCAGCCCTTCAACATTGTCAGTGGAGCCATGTTGAGTTTTTTTTTTTAAAAGGGAAACTATCATGAAAATGTAAATAAGATTCCTCTTACTGAAATAAGAAATTCAATTAAATATTCTGTACAGTTTCTGAAATCGGGTTTATATTCACTAATCCCTCTCGTCTTCATGCAGCTGTCAGATATTTGACAGTTAGATCCAATATATCTTCTAGGGGGTTTCGTTAACTAGCAGATCTATTAGAGCTCACTCAAGGGGTGAAGGGGGAAAACTTTATTTCCGTATGCTGAAGTTTATATTAAATGTTCATTTTTGCAATAGTTCCCCTTTAAGTGTCGGTGACCCTGCACATGCTCCGTTGAGAAACTTTATTATAGAGGTTTGCCTGTTGAAGCTTCTATTTGAAGGCTTACATTCTGATGAAACTTCAGTGTAATTTGAATCTGAATTAATTGCTAAGCAGCCTTGTGTTGCGACATTTCTGTAATTGTAAATATATAATATATTGATCTGTAATCTCAGGAACTGACGGCAGCACATACAGAGGAGTAGATAGTTGGTGCCTTGAGCTGCTACAGAACCCCATAATGGAATGTGCAGGGTTTCTACTCTGTTAAAGGACCAGTAACATCAATTTTTTTTTTTCTTTAATACAAACCCACAGACCTATTAAACTTTTAAATCTCAAAGTCTTAAGAAATAACTCACTGAAAAGGCAGCTTCAGAAAAGGCGATGATCCATCACGTGGCGCTCTTACTTCTCCCTGCCTTCCTTATAGAAGATAACCAGGGAGGAGAAATTGCACGCCGCATGATGGATCGTCGCCTTTTCTGAGGTTTAAGACTTTAAAAGTTTAATCTTTGTTTTTTTTTTTCGTTCTACACTAATCCGTTTTTAATAAAACAAAAATTGGTTACTGGTTCTTTAAAGTTCTCCTTTAAAAGTATCTGCAGAAGCCGTATGCATTGTAGCTACAAGTCGGTGTATGTCGTACAAAGTAGGGATGCACCGAATCCACTTTTTTGGATTCGGCCGAATCCTTCACGAAGGATTCGGCCGAATACCGAACCCTAATTTGCATATGCAAATTAGGGGTGGGAAGGGGAAAACATTTTTTACTTCCTTGTTTTCTGACAGTCACGCAATTTCCCTCCCCGCCCCTAATTTGCATATGCAAATTAGGATTCAAATTCGGTTCGTCTGGCCAGAAGGATTCGGCCGAATCTGAATCTTGCTGAAAAAGGGCGAATCCCGAACCGAATCCTGCATTGGGTGCATCCCTACAAAGCCAATACAAGTCAGGTTTACGTGGGGGGTCACTAATCCAATGTCTTGTCTCCAGTGACCAGGCTGAGGCTCGCAGGTCTAAGACTAAGGAGGCGAGGAAGAGGCGTGAGGAGAGACTACAAGCCAAAAAGGAAGAGATCATTAAAAGCCTTTCTAAGGAAGAAGAGTCTGGAAAGAAATAAAGCTCACGGCCCTGCCACTTGTGTATATAGAGTGCTGCCTTGTGCAAACTCAATAAAACTACTCACCAACACACTGGATCCTCTTCCTTGGCTTCCTACTAACACACCAACTACTCACAGGTTTCTTTATACATCTACTTGTGAAGCTGCTACACCAGGGTATGATTCACTGGAAGGGGATTATTTGTGTCCCAGTAATAGTCAGTGTCTTGTGCAGCTACTAGTACCTTACTCTCAACAGAAATCAGGAGCAGTAACTTGCAATAAGCTTTCAGTTCCTTCCTAAGTCAGATACTCACTACCTCCCACCATTTCTCTTTATGTTGCTCTATGGGCCCTGAGTGGAGAAGATAAAGGGGCAGTTTGGTTGATTTCAAACACAATTGCCAGTTGTGACTTTGGTTCTTCCCATGTCCACACGCTGGTTTATATCTGAAATACTCTTTAAGCTGAAGGGGAAACTTTCAATTTCCGATCACAACCCCAAATCATGAACAGTCTCTAAAAAAACGAAAGAACTACATTCCTACTCTTCATCCCTTTCAATGCAAACTATGAGCCTGTCTAGCACTGCTCACACACATTTTACTCTTGTAGTTTGATCTCTGAAGCAAAGTAGAGGGTGTGTCTTTATTTGGCTCTTTATACTCATCCTGGGAACCACCAAATGCATGTGGGGTGTGTTGAAGTTCAACTACATTACCTCTTAAAGGGGTTGTTCACCTTTAAATGAGCTTTTAGTATGACTTAGAGACTGATATTCTGAGACATTTTCATTTGTAGTTTTTGTTGTTTAGCTTTTCATTCAGCAAATCTTCAGTTTATAATATCAGCCATCTGGTTGATAGGGTCCAAATTCCCCTAGCAACCATGCAGTGCTTTGAATAAGAGACTGGAATATGAATAGGAGAGGCCTGAATAACTACATTTGTAGCCTTACATAGAATTTGTTTGTTAGACGGGGTCAGTGACCCCCATTTGAAAACTGGAAAGAGTCAGGAGAAAAAGGCAAATAATTCAAAAACGATTCAAAAGAAAAAAATGAAGAACCATTAAAAAGTTGCTTCAACTTGGCCAACCCATAATGTATTAAGTGATCTGAAAGGTGAACTACCCCTTCAATAACTGGACACAATTGTATGCAGGACTCTACATCCAGTGCTATCCTGCAGCAAGCCTTTTGAGAAGTACCCAAAATTAAAGGTAAAGCTAACCTGCTGCACCAGAGGTATAAATGCCACAACATTCCCTGGTTTACAAGAATTGATACTTTACTCTGGCAAATCAAGCCGTCTGTCTTAGTACAGGTGCATGGCTGCTTGGAAACTTTTATAGTCTCTACTAATTACCCAACAACCAGAAAGCTGTAGCAGGTCTTAGAAGTAGGTATTAATTTCATTATCCTTAATGTATAAAGTATCAACTTAAGTTCATCTATCAGTGCACCGCTGGAGCTTGCAATCTAGGGTACTACACAAATGAAGACGTATAGGTAATTTTGTCTGCTTTAGTCTGTGTGGCCTCCCTCATATAAAACAATGACTCCAATTCTCTGGTGCGAGGATGAGAAATGCTGCATTCTCATTGGCTGTTTTGCAATGAAATAAGGGTTGGGGCATTAAAGAAGGAAAGCTTCCAAAGCATTGGCCATAATAGTGCAAACTATAAGACTATATTTATTCTGCAGAATGCTTTACCATACCTGAGTAAACCGCTCTAGAAGCTCTGTTTGTTTAGTATAGCAGCTGCCATATTAGCTTGGTGTGACATCACTTCCTGCTCACTCATAGCTCTGGGCTCAGATTACAGCAGGGAGGGAGAGAGGAGCAAACTGAGCATGCTCAAGCCCTAGCCCTGGAGGTTTAAGCTGAAAACAGTTAGTCTGATACAGAAGCCCATGAGTACACAATAGAAGGAAAGAAATGTGCTGTTTGACAGAGGACTCAGCATTACTTTGAGGGGTTACTGGTGTATTTATATAGATCTTTCTGATAAAGATTACTTAATTGTAGCCTTTCCTTCTCCTTTAAGGGTTACATATTGAAATCACAGAAAGTGGTACAGTCTGCGGCAGGCACCTGAATTCACACTGTGATCTCTAAGGAAAGTGCAAATGTGGCCCCCTGAGACATACAGTACTGGAATATAAGCACTAATGGCCTGATCCTCGTTATTATGGGGTTCCCTAACGAGCACAGATTGAGTTGAGTAAAGGGTTGCACAGCTGCATGTAACACATTAGTGTCTCGTTACAATTAATCAACTGGAGGAGGAGCAAATATTTCTGCTTAAAGGAGACATACAAGATAAATGAAAAACCCTAATCATGTAGCCAATTATAAGTAATATATGGAGTTGCTTTTACATGAATATTATCTTTAAACATAGCCCCTTTATTGGAGCTCCCTATAGATGTTCTCTGGTCCCTGTTTCAAATGAGGGGTGGGCGTGTCTAGGAGGGGACAGCCAATCACAGCCCTGCAGTCACACAAACACAGACAGGCTTCAGTTCCCTATCAGGTCCTGCTAGCTGCTGATTGGTTCCTGTCCTACAGTGCAGTGAGCTGAGTGCACAGCCTGGGAATTCAGGGAGCAGCAAGTGGAAGAGAAGGGAGGGATTATTAGGGGGTTTAGCAGAAATATTCAATAAATCAGCCTGAAACATTACTTTTTTAAGCTCAATTCTTGTATATATCTAAATGAGTATAATACACTGGTACATTCTTATTTTTTACACAGAATGTCTCATTGAAAGTGAAATGGGAAATGTCAGTAAAACGTGGGTTTTGCGTTGCAGCCTCCGAGCTGACCCCGATTTAGTCTATTTAGTCAATGGGCTGCACATGGGGTTCAGCTGTTATTGGGGGGAGGAGGGGAGTATATAACCTGGATCTGAGGCTCAGAGCCCTGGGGGTGACAGAGAGAAGGGGCTTTTTGTTTCTGGAGGATGAAGAATGTTGGTGAGACTGTGCCAGGCAACTGCCAGGTGTTCAGATGCCCAACTGCCGGGTCTCCTACAAAGAGGAGGGGAAACTACGGGACATGTGGCTGGACACAGTGAGAAGGTAAGAGAGGGGGGTAAATCTATTGTTTATTTGGGGAAGGTTTGTTTGTTGGGGGTCACTGACCCTGGCAACAGAAAAGCCTCATGAGCTGCAGGTTAGAAGGAGCAATTCCCTTAATGGACCATAAATATATTTGGAATGGGAAACTGCTCAGGACATGGGGTGAATCCCACCCACTGGGGCAGGTTGTGCCCCCCGAAACATTTATCCCTGACACACTGGGAGACTATACGACCAACAACAGGAGCATTGGGGGGGTGGAAGCTTCTGATTTGGGGTAATCTTGATATTCCCTTTGGATTGTGCTGCTTGGTGGAAACATAGGGAAACCCATAGCAACCAACCAGCATTTCGTTTCTTGAAAGGGCTTTTATTTGTTGCTGCAGAGCCAATGGCTTTTATTTAATATATTTAGTTTTTGCTCTGGGAGCTCCGCCTGGAACAACTGATTAAATTTATCGTTTGATGCCCCTTGTTACAATCCAGAAATAAATCCAAAGCCTCAACACTTGGCTGGTCCCTGCTGTACTCCCACCTCGCCACTAGAGGGGGCCACTACACAAGGTTTGGCACAGGCTGCACCTATAGGGATTAAAGCGTTGGTATAAAAACAAGCCAAGCTGATTTAATGAGCAACTATGACTTATTTATAATGCGCCAGCACTTTTTCTGCTAAGCTTTACATAACTGGAACATGTCATGGTGTCTGATCAAACAACGGGGGCCCATGCGAAAGCACCGCACCCCCCCCTGGATCTCTATAGATAGAGCTGCTGAGTATAAATTCATAAAAGCAGCAGAATAAACTTGTCTGGTAGGGGGGAGAGAGAGTCAATGGCGGCAAGTGCCAGGCCAAATGTCTCCATATATCCTTTGGGGCTACGCCATTTAATTCCATGTACTAAACAGCAGGTGCTGAAAAGTAAGGATGCACCAAATCTACAGATCTGCATCTGGCTGAACCCTAATTTGCTTGTGCAATATCAATCCTGCATTAAAAGGGTTTGGTGCAGCCCAATAAAAAAGGCTAATTGGCTCACATGGGTGGCAACCTCTACCCCAATGAGTATTCAGGCCTGGCCCTGGCTTTCCTAGTACACATAGGTTCAAACAGTCCCACCATCCCATTTAATAGTCCCTTTCTATGTCATTTCACAGCAGCCCCTTTGGCATTTGCCAGAACCCACAGATTGCCAGTCGGGGCCTGTGGGTATTTAAAAGAATGAGGGATTGCAGGAGTCACCAGCAAACTGCCCAGGTCTTACGTAAGCCCCTCAGGATCTCCATATGTCAAGCCCCCCCACCGGCTATGCGTTGGGTCTGTGCCAGCAACTCGTTGAGGTCTTACCTGCCTTTCATTCTCTTTCTGCTTAGCACTATTTTTGGGTGCCATTGGGATCTTGAGCAGTACCCATTACAATGGCACCAGTCTAGAACCTCCAATAACACTGCTAAGCACAAACATTCCCAAACAAGCAGGAGCACTGTGATATAGACCGGCACCAATTGGGCCTGAAAGGTCTATCAATCCCAGTCTTTCCCAATATTTCTTTGGCAGTCACAATGAATCGGCTGAGAGCACCGTGGCCATAGTGTGCCAATTGCCCAAGCTGTGCTGCCTCCTGTCTCTGCCTGATGGATTATTATATGGAGTTGAGAGCTGAACATGAGCAGAGACCAAGTTAAAGGAGTGATATCCGACTGCCATGTTACTGCTTCTATCAGAATCTTTCCATTGGACCTCATCTCCTCCAGTCTTGAAGGCCTTTGCTTGGTATTGTATTTATAGGCCATTCTGTTTGGCTGAAGAGAGGCCTTTGCACCAATGCTATTTCCCTGCACATGCAACTGAGATTTATGTTGATCTGACGAGTTTATTGTCCTGAGTTAATGCCTGACCTTCTCCCTGTCATTGAAACCTCCTGTTGAATTTATAAACTCTGTCTTGTTCCTAGAATAGAGGCAACGACCTCCACCACCTCTCATAGGCACCAGTAGAAACCCAGCCTTAGTGGAGCTTCCTGAAGGCCAAACAAAAGCCTACAAATTAATATAGCTACAAACGCTGTATTTTATTTATACAAAGCAAGGTATAGGGCCCATTATCCAGAAACCTGTAATCCAGAAATCTCCATATTAGTGGAGGTATAGAGATCCAAATTATGGAAAGACCCTATAACCAGGTCCCAAGATTACAGGTCCAAAGTGAGCTTAATGTGACATTTGTAGATAATGTTTGCTTTAGTAGATGCACCTGAACGACCATCTAGAAGTCAGTTGGGATGAATACTTATTTGCTCTACTAGGATTGTGACATCTGTGACCTTGTTAAGAAATAATGAGGCCCTTGAACAAAGATCAGTCCAATATCGCCCTTCATTACAGGTCAGTGGTTCAGGTGAACAAACCTTACCAATATTCCTAAATTGGGTCTTTCCCTCTCATCCTGAACCAAGTATCCTCAGCTACAGATTTGCTCACTCAAAATCTCAAAATCAGTTACAGAAATGGATTCTGATGTCCCTGCTCTGATCTAACTAATTACCAAATGTTCTTGTTTAGCCGAGTCCCTCTGTTCCTTCTGACCTTCCAACGTGATTGATTTCTACTCTTGTCTGACGACTGGGTTGGTGGCCTCTCAAGGCAAAGAGTTCACACGGTGAAGCCAAAACCCAATGGTAGGTAAATATTTGATGGAGACAAGTCAACGTCTTCTTTAATTAAGGCATTTTCCGTGAGACATTTGCTTCCACAAGGTACGGCAAAAATGATCCGAGCCCACAGTGTCAGATTAAATTGAATTTCAGTATTACTATGCCAGCGGTGCTGGCCTTGGTTAGTGACTTATCTTCTTGGTGGGTCTCTTGATGATCTAAAGGTTCTGCAATGGTTTAAGACAAAGCTGAGAAGCCAAAAGCCAGAATTGAAACATTTCAGTATTTATGAACTAACGGGGACAGTCTTCTTAATTAAATATCTTCTTGGTGGGACTTTTAAAATGAATCTAGAATTTCTGCAAGGATTTGTGGCAGGGTTGTGCAACCAAAATCCAGGACTTAAATATTTCAGTATTCCTACACTTAGGGGCTGGTCTTTATCAGCAGTGTACCTTCTTGGTGGGTCTCTTGATGGGTATCTAACCTTCTTCAATGATTTGGGGCATTTGCAAGCAAGGATTGAAATATTTCAGTATTACTACACTTATGGTGCTGGTCTTAATCATTGATGTACCTTCTTGGTGGTTCTCATGATCGGTATCTAGACCTTCTTCATTGATTTGGGGCGACTACAAGCCAGGATTGAAACGTTTCAGTATTACTACACTAATGGTGCTGGTCTTAATCATTGATGTATCTTCTTGATGGGTCTCGATGGGAATCTAGAATTTCTGCAATCATTTGAAATGATGTATAACCACAAACCAGGATTTTACTATTACTGCACTAATAGGGCTGGTCTTAATGAATGTCTTATCCTCTTGGGTGGGAGGTGGGAATATAGGGTTTCTGTAATGATTTGAGACAAGGCTGTGCAACCACAAGCCAGGATATTCAGTATTACTAGACTAGTGCTAGGGCTTGTCTTAATCAGTGATGCATCTTCTTGGTGGGTCGTTTGATAGGAATCTTGAAGTTCGGCTGTGATTTAGGAAAAGGTTTTGCAAGAGAGTGGAAAATGTATTGTCTCAAAAAAGGATAAACTAAAAAATAAAATATTTTATCGGTCCTTAAGACCTCGAAATCTTGATTTGGACAAAGCAATAAGGAATGACAATTACCCTGGTTTAAATCAGTGATATGGTCACATTAAGGAAACAGCTGCAGGATTTGGCTCCAGTTCCATGACAAACATAGATAATCAGAGACTGAAGAACCCAGGAGGTTGGGAAACATAACCCAAGAGGAGCGAGAGACACAGATGTTGCCGTTTTTGCCCGGGGTTAGGAAACAGATTGTGCACATTGGGATTGAGCAATAGGAGTGGGAGAATGGTCAGCCCAAGAGGAGGATGAAACACAATGTTGCACTTATTAGATTTGATATGAAAAGCTTGACCACCATGACAAAATGTGATGTTAAAATGTGGAAATCTTCTATAAATATACACTGATGCTATAAAATCTACAGAGCAGCAATATCTAGTTCTGCTGAGTCAATTTTATGGCATGTGAGGTGTTCTACCGTGTTGAGTTGCCTTGGCGTAAAGCAGTGTCTTCAGATGGAGGCCAAAGAACCTCTAGATACCAGAACAAACCCATAGAACATGAATTACAATCTCAGTTCTGCGATGTGAAGGCAAAGCTCCATTCAGCAGAAGAATCCAGACCATCTCCCACTATGGTTGGGCCTCAGAACCCAGAGCAATGATTGACGTTGAGTTTGCCTGCAGTTCTGGGCCAAGTCTACGGATGGATAATAATGAGACGTTATTGAGGGACTGATGAGAATAATATAGCCGGCCACTGGCCACTTCTCTGTTCTCTGCCATCCACAGCTCTCTTCCAGCAGGAAAGGGGTTAATGAAGAGGAAAGATCACTGGTAACTGGGCGTATAGTGAAAGCTTTCTAATTATACGTTGATCTCTGGTTATAGGATTCGGAATAAAGTCCACACCTCTTGGGGACCTTTACTAACAGGGGGAGAGAGAGGAAACCCTCTTCCTCTTCTCATTATTTTAAAAGCTGATTTACATTGGCAAATGTACTCAGAGGAAATGATAGGGATTAATGGATGAAGTCTGGTTATGTAATGAAGTGCCCCAACTCTGTGTCTGGGGGGGTGCAGAGATATCAGCATTATTGTGCCTAGTTAAACACATGCACCCCTCTCTCTCTCTCTCTCTCTCTCTCTCTTATATCATCGCCTGCAAACTCTCTCTTCTTTATCACTTCTTCTCTACCATCTACTGTGCCCACCTGTCTCTCTCCGACTCCCCCCTCACTATGATACAGATTCTATTCCTCTGTTGCTTCTACAAATTTGTACTTATTCCATGTGGGACCTGCCAGTTCTACCACTTGCCTTACAGATATACACACAAGCAGCTATACTCATATATATATCATATTATTTGATTAAATGGTAGGACCAACTTGGATAAGGGTTGCCATCCTTTCTGCAAAACAAATACTGATCTCTCTGTGTATTTTTATCCCTTCTTGTACCACTGGCACTTCCATTACTTTTCTTGAACTGATTCCCTTCTTGTACCACAGGCACTTCCTATACTTTTCCTAAATTGACCCCCTACCTGTGCCACTGGCACTTTCTATACTTTTCCTGAACTGATTCCCTTCTTGTACCACTGGCACTTCCATTACTTTTCTTGAACTGATTCCCTTCTTGTACCACTGACACTTCCATTACTTTTCCTGAACTGATTCCCTTCTTCTGCCACTGACACTTCCATTACAATTCCAATTGACTCTCTTTCTGTGCCACCAGCACTTTTGCCACTTTTCCTCTTCACCAGGCTTTTCGGTGTAAATTCACTGCCAGTGCCACCAAGACCCTCTTTAGTCCATATCATTTAATAACTATTGTATTGGCAGAGAATGGCATGATATTGTTGAACAACTGTAGCATTTTCCCAATAAAATGTCACACAAGAGGGGTAATTAACACTTTAATGTTTGAATCAGGTTAAGTAACAGAATATTGCTCCTACTGGGGTAATTATTGCTTTGTGGGTAACAGTAATGGCTGTGCTTGTGGTTAGATTTAATAGTGACATGCAGCCTGGCACAGCAGCACAGAGTAGACCCCCAAGCATTCCCCCCGGCACAGATTAATGTATATATATTAGACAGCTGGACAAAGCTACAGATACTCGCTGCTGCTATACCGTGCGGCGGTGGCAAGTTAAAATGTGGCCTTAACAAAGCAGAACAGGCCCCGAGGAGAAAATGGAGAAATGGAGCGGAATGAATGGGAGCAACGGAGCAGACAGAGAGCGGAATGAGGGAGAGGAGGGAAAATAATGAGGGGGACTAACGCATGCAAGTGGGAGAGGCAGGAATAGGGGGCAATTCATGGAAGAGTGTGGGGGTGAGTTCTTAGGGGTAAACATGGAATTAAAAAAGTAAGAATATGTTCATACACCCATTGAACATTCTTATCACCCCCTTGATGATAGGAAGGAATGTTGGGGCTACTGCTGAATAAAAGGAATGTTGGGGCAGAAGTTGGGTCTGGAAGAGCTGGGGGTCAGTAGAAAAGGGCAAAGCATGGCTACTGTACATGGGACGGATACGGAGCTGATATGTCAGGTGTCAGTCTAAGTTACACTAAGTGGGTTATGGGAAATATACAGATAATATCTCAGTTATACAGACAAGGAATGGTGAAGGTCCAGCCATCCCCTCTCCATACTTAGCATTTATCTCTTAGTATATCCTCTACTTGCATCTGTCATTGCTGACTTTTCTCATTCTGCACCCCGAGCTCCTTTCTCCCCCAATACTTGTAGACCTTTCTCACCCAATCAGTCCCCATTAACCACATCCCACCCTCATCACTTCTCATACCTTGTGAACCCTTCCCCAATTCTCTTTAAGAGATATGTAGCAATAATTTGAGTTCTTGTCTTCCTTTCCATCATCAGCGAATGTCCATCTTCATGGAGGTAATGCACATGGCGGCGCTTGAGAAGATAACCCAACTCCTGAGGTGCTGTTTGGTTGGAAGAGCACGGGCCATGGATTGGCTGGAATTGGGGATGGTGCGTTTGATGTCATGTATGTGGCATGAGGTCACTAAGTGGCTTTCCCTGAAGAGTTGGCCCTGAGTGATGTTGGAGTTGTGCCCAAATGCACAGATATAAAGAATATTTGTTGCATATGTACAGGGAAAGGAAGACTCTATGCAGCATTAAAGGTTTTGTCATAGTATCAGTGCCAGGGTAATAAGGCACTCAGGAGCTGGGTTATCCCTCGTTTGTACCAAGAAGTGGTGCTGTAGCAGCCTTATTCATTTTCAACTGATTCTCCATTGTTCTTATTGCCAATTAAAAAAAGAAAGAAGAAGCAGCGACCAATCACATCTCAATCAAGCATTCCTGCGGCACCAGGCCCTTCTTCTTGCCACTCGATACTTTAATGAAACCCTCCGTCTCTGGCCTGGCAACGCCAACACAGACCTGAGGAGGAGAAAGACCGGCTTGAGCCATAGAGGGAAGCTCTAATAGTCAATTAGCAATACTGCCAGAGATCAATACAGCCTTCGGGGGGCAACAAGAGGGCAAATAAGTAGAGCAAGTGAACCGGAATATATTCCACAAGAGGAGGTTGGGGGAGAAAATGAATTTAGGTGGACAATAACAAGGATTTAGCAATCCCTAAAAACAAGTATATAATTATAAGCTCCACCATGGAAAGCCATTCATAGGAAGCCATCTTAAAAACAAACATTAAACATTCTATCCCAAGCTGAAATGGGGGGGGGGGGGTTCTTAGGCTAACGAGTCCCAAAGCCACAGAGGCTGTTGAAGGCAACGGGTGAGTTTATATTCCATCACCACTAGTCATACTGATAATGATTCCACTTGGAACTGATGCCCTTGCCCATTCATATGCCCCTTAATTACCTGCCCTTCTTTCACACTGAGCTGCCCTTGTTCCTTGATGCCCTGGAAGGGTTTTGTGCTCTTCCACACGGTCTCCCCTAAACGCACTCTCTGCACAAAGTTTGCGGGAAAGAATCCAGTCCGGTCCCCACATTTCCCCTGTGAGCAACAAAGTAACATCCTAAGTTTTTGTATTAATTATTAGCGGCAAGAGATCACTTGCTGAATGTAATGGGTCCCCCTGTCTTGCTTATTGACCCTTTGCTCTATTATTCAGGATCGGTCAATTCCTCCGGCCTCCATAGAGGACCTACATGTCCAATAGATGCCACACAGGAATAAAGTCAGCCATGATGACATTGAGGTTTAGTCATTGCCCTGCATTCAGGCTGAATCACTCATGTCACTAGAGATAAGGGGGATACGTCAATTAAAAGAACAAATGGCATGTGACAATTAGTTGCTTAGACATGAACAGTGAAAACCAGAAGAACTTGTGCCAGGAGTCCCTCATAGGAATAATAATCAAGATGACAACCTCTGGGAGGCATTTAGTCTTGACAGTTGCATTGCATAGTGGGTTCTACTGAATCAGTTAAAAACCACTCAATCCACTCAGTCAAGTGTTGCATTGGTGCCGGCAGTTGCATTGGTGCCAGCAGTTGCATTGGTGCCATGTTACTATGTTACTATGTTACTGTGTAGTTGCATTGGTGCCGGCAGTTGCATTGGTGCCATGTTACTATGTTACTATGTAGTTGCATTGGTGCCATGTTACTATGTAGTTGCATTGGTGCCGGCAGTTGCATTGGGGCCAGCAGTTGCATTGGCGCCGGCAGTTGCAGTGGTGCCAGCAGTTGCATTGGTGCCGGCAGTTGCATTGGTGCCGGCAGTTGCAAGTAAGGGCGGCTGCTTGGTGAACACAGGCAGTTTGTTTTATTCCACCATTGAATTTCTCTCCCTCCCTGATTCATTCAGCAACCCCGTCCCTCCATCCTCTTTCACGCTCCACCTTTTGTGTATGTTTTTCTTCCGCCTCCAGCCCATCCCTCTGGCACTGACCCCCCTCTGTGCATCTCTATGCCCTGCTCTGTGTGTGGGTAGATCTGCCTGGTCACACTGTGATTAACACGAGGACAATGATCCGCATGCAGCTGGGCTGTCACAAGAAGAATGGAAGCCGAGACAGGTCCTAAGGAGACCCACAATAAGTTATAATCATATCCCGCAGTAGGAGTTCAGTTATTAAGTATAGATAACCTATTTTCAATGACAGATTATGAAACTGCTACTTATCCTACCTCCTTCTCCTCCCTATTAAACTGCTAACTCCACAGTTCCCTGCTTTCATTCTCCCTCTCATTGGTTTTATTCTCTTCACTCAACATTTCTGTTGGACATAGGGCCCACCATTACTCAACCAGTAGATGTAGACAGTGCTATGAGCAATCGGTGCAATATTGATTCATAGTGGAAAGAAGGAGCTGAGGGGACAACTGGGGGTCTCTACTACTCTCCCTGCTTGGTATGACCATCAAGTCTGTTCTCTTACCTTCCACCAATCCTCATTGGAGTCATCCAGCACCAGAACTCTGTCCCCAGGCCTAGTGGGATGTGGGAGATAAGAGAAATACAAGCAGAGTAAAAGAAAGAGTGGGGAAGAAGGATTAAAATGATGGGGGAGATACTAAAAGAAGAGACAAGAAGAGACATTGAATGCATAGAGGTGCCCCATGAATCCAGAAGTAGTTGAAGTGCAGAGCTCTGTTGGGGGGCAAGGCCTGGGTCGAATGGGGAATGGAAAATAGTTACCTGGTATTTGCCCAAATCAAAATCAATAACTTTGATAATAGGGCAGGGCAGGGTAGTTGGAACAGGGTAAGATACTCACTGTAGTGGAAGGTCATTGATCTCTTGAGGAAGGAACTTGTAGAGGACCACGTAGCAGTACATTGGAGAGATCTCCTTACGGGCACGGCCTGCAGCCATTAAGTTCTGGGGGAATAAAGAGCAAGGGATGAAAGTAAGGAATCATGTCCTACCCCCTACTACACACACAGACAGACGGACAGAGGACTTACCGACACGCTGCGGGTATCTTCAATTACTGCAGCCTCACTCTCTGCTGGAAACACTGCAAGGGACAGAGTAGCATGAGCTGGGGTTGGCATGAACAAGTGTTAAAGCACATTCATTGATCTTAAAGGGAAGATATGATACCCCCCCTTCCCTTCTCACCTGGGTGACTGGGACTTTCTTCACTACTTCTAATGCTGCCCTCTGGATCCTCCAGCCTCTCCTCCCGCTCACTCTGCAGGGCAAAAAGGACATGACACTATAGGGACATTCTTTATAGCAAGGCATGAGAGAACCCTAATGCTGAGCACTTAAAGCAGAGCAATGGCATGAACTGTTTTCTTATGATAGGAAAGAATGTCAGAACAAGCAAAGAATGCCCAATGTACTGCTGGTTGGCTATGAGTAATGGAAAAAATGCTGCAAAAAGGATTGAGATTTGACCACATGCCAAGGTAAATATCTTGCTGGTGTGTAGAGCACTCTAATTGCGTACAGTACGCGTCCCCTCACTCACCAGGCTGCGGGTGGGCGACTCTGAAACACTGCTGCAACCGGAGCGGTTCAAGTGAGCAAGGGAGGTTCCAAAGCGTAGAGTCTCATACACAGGGTCCACCCTACCTCTTGAACCAGGGGCTGAAAGAGAGAGAGCACACTGTAAAGAAAGCCAGTTCCTTACATAGGGAATCATGTACCCCCATTGTAAAATATATTTGCAATATTGGACCCTCTGTTTAAAACATAAAAAAATTAGAGGTCAACAAGACGTTCCAAAACTACATAAAGTCATGAAGCTGAAGGTTGGAAGCTTTAATACAGGTCATGAAACTCCAAGTTGACCTCTCATATCCATATGGTTTACAACACAGGGATAGAAACATTCACCCTACATCTCAACATTTATTCCAGGCCCTACTAGGTGGGCCAGCCTCCAGTCTAGGGGTTTTGACCTCAATATCAGGAGTTGGGCCAAAATCCCCAGGGCACTACTGTCTAGTCATGTTCTCCACTCAACAGTAGACTGTAGACTGACATTTATTGGGGGTCATCAGTGGTCAAACTGTATACTATTAATTATGCATTGATTGGTTGGTTGATGAGGTCATAAAAAATCGCCAGTGGGTTCAAACAAAATGCAACACTTCACAAATAATTCTTGGGATTTAACCCTCCATATATTCAAGTTCTGGTGATCAGACCTTCTCCACCATTGTTTTTTTTTTAACGTGACATTGATTTATTTGTGCTGTCAGGGGTTGCCATTATTAATGAGAAGACTAATTATCCCAAGGGCAGCTCGGAATGGCAGTTCCCAGGTACGTTTATAAATAGGATCTTTTTATCGTGCTGACGCATGATACTAGTTTTTGTGCAGAGAGAGAGAGTGAAACCCACACACAGATTCCATAGTTACATTCGGCTGATATCTAATGATACACAAAGAAAAGTCTTGGCGGAGTGGGTGAACTTCAAACAGACCCTTCACCTTGGCAACCACAATGCAGTTTGCTGTGAAACTTGATTTTTTTATTATTTTTTTCTGGTTTAACTTTCCACCCAGGGCGAATGCATGGACCTTGTTGTCTCTTACCGGGCTGTGGGATTTTCTTTGGGCTGGGCTGCGTTTCATGGATCAGGAGAGGAGAGCTGAAGTTACGACGGAAAGATGTAGACTGGAAAAAGCAGGAGATAGGTTGGGAGAAGGAATTGTAAAGGAGATGGAGATTAAAATCCTCAAAAACCTAGTAGTTGGTGAAGGTAAAGCAGAGGGGCAGCAGGAGGCACAAGGAACATAGATATTTGTGAGGTGGTGTAATTAATGATAGGTAAATAGTGGAGTTGGTGGGGTGCACAGGGGAGACTAGTAGATGCTGTCAAGAGCTAAATTTAGGGCTATCCATTTTTAGTGAGTAATTTTAATCCCTAGATAATTATTTCACCCCAAATTAAGGGCTCTTACATTTTCATGCTCTGCTGTTTGAAGGGACCACAATGTTCACCTCCACCAGGGATCCCCAACCTATTTTACCCGTGAGCCACATTCAAATGTAAAAAAAGTTGGAGAGCAACATAAACATGCAAAAAATTCCTGGGGCGCCACTTATGGGCTGTGATTGACTATTGTGTTGAAGTATATCTGTTTTTTATGCAACCAAAACTTGCCGCCAATCCTAGAATTCAATAATAATCACCTGCATTGAGGCAACTGGGAGTAACATCTAAGAGGTTGTTACTCACAAACCACTAGTTGGGGACCACTGCCCTATTATATTAGATACTTGCAGTTTAAAATATGCATTCCTGACCCAGTTCCTCTCCATGAAATGTTCCACCAGCGCTCTACATATAGAGAGATATATATAATCATTTATCCCTGAGGATGGTTTCTCTAGTTCCAACGTTCAAAGCTGAATGGGATGGAAAAGAGGGACATCACAGACCTTGGTAGAGATGATTACAAGAAGATTTGTGATCAAGTCCCAGAAGTGACATGGGTGGTAATGGAAAAGTCAGTAAAATGTGAAGTGTAAAAGCAAATATATTGTATTGTAGAAATCCTGGCCACAATTTTTTCAGCAGTCCCAGACATCAGATTCAGAAGATGTGGATGAGGATAATTCATATTTTGTCCTCTGCCCAATCTACACTTCTCCGTGGGTGAGGAACATTATGATATGGAAGAATTGTTTGTGCTTCATGATGGGCTTTGCTCTAGACCACTCACTATTGCCCTACAAGAGGTTGGACTTCTTGCAGCAGTGGGGTAATTAGACGTTGATCAGTTGACTTAGCATAAATGTATGGAAACTGAACTTTTTTTATGGAATAAGCTTGATTATTTCAAGTTAATATTTCTGTATTTCAGTTGCCAAACTCTAGTTAAGAAATATTGAAGGCTTTGCTTAGGAGGCTACTGGTGAATAGGTAAAAAAAAAGAAGAGCAGAAAAGAGAAATTAAAGGAGAAGAAAAAGAGGCATCAAAAAGCTGAGAATTGGGGGAAATATGGGAATGATATAGAGAAGAGAGGGTTTAAATGCCAAAGAAACCAAGTTCCAACAAAGTGGCTGAGGGCATCAGATATAAGAGATCCATAGAAGATGTTAGGAGAAGGCAGAAAGGTCATTTTGGAATAGAAAAGTGAACATAGTGTGGATATAGAATCATGGATCTCATCATGGATATCGTGTAGAAGGTAAAAGGCAAATGTTTGGGACTTGAGAGAACTGGAACCAAGAAAAGTAAGAGGAACAGATAAATCAATTTTTGGGTATCTGGTCTTGATTCTGTGTGATTTTACTAGGGAAGACTCACATCACTTCTTTCTACTTTTCAGGCTCATGAAAGACCAAGACTTTGTAAAATGATAATGTTCCTGTGCCTAATTGATCAAGTTTGTCCCATGTACACTGCATTCATTGTGCCGCCCCAACAGAGATATCCCTAAAAAAAAACCGAGGAGAACTCCAGTATGGCTTTTGCGTTTCTATTCATTAATTGGAAGCAGATAATGTATGTAAGGAGGACTGCAGCAGATGAGCCGGGAGCAGATGGAATGAAACTCAGATACATTTATAGACAAGAGAGAGGCAAATAGAAGGCAAGACATGGGGGGATGTGCCATCATGGTTAATACATTTCTACTTATCTCACCATCTTCCCCAGACATTGCTGATGAGACACTTCCTCCGAGCACCACAGATGGACCCCTATCTTGCACATCTTACAGCGCAGGCCTTGCTTGGAATTCCCTGGAAAACACATTGAATAATGTCACATCTATCGATTGCCTGAGGCCAAAACGCCAATGAATTGTTGGTTTTATTTATATTTATATATATTTATAGAACAGTCAGGGATAAAAGCAGAAGCCGCTGTTTTCTTTTCCCAACAATGTCACTTACCCACAATGATCTGATGGCACAAATGGCAGGGGCACTGTTTCTTGAAGACGTGATCATGGAAATTGTGAGTTTGGACGGGTTGTAGGACAGAGAGGGGCTTGTGACAAGGGGGTGGGGGCTGTTCAGTCTGAGGGAGAACCTCACTGGGGACCGGAGGGGGAGAAGGGGGTGGTGGAGGGGCAGGTGGGCTGAGAAGGACATCAGAGGGTATTTTGGATTCACTGAGGGGCCTCTGGAAGAAGTTTTCCACGCTCTTACTGCGTAGGATCGTCTTCAGGGAGATAGAACGGCGAAAACGCTGAAGCTGGAGAAGAGATGAGGGAGAAAATATAAAGTAGAGAAAAGAAGCATGAGAACACAGAAGAGGATAATGGGGGGATTGTGGGCTTTTGAGGATTCTAGGACCTGGGCAATTTCCACTCCACCCTGGAGTCTCACTGCTCAGCCCTGGTGCTCCCTGTCTAACATGAGCTCACTGGGCCCCCCAGAACAACCAAATGTGAACATGAGATGTGACAGACCCTACAGACCAGTGACAGGGGTCACAACTATCATACGAAATTGACCCATGCCCAGGGCGCCCGACTTACAGCGGAATCATAACGTATTAGACAGGAATGGAAGGACACAATGAGGAGAATGGAGGGAGTATTAATGGGGGACAAGGAATGGCAGTGGGTGAGGGCTAAAGAAGAGAGTTTACAATATAAAGAGAAGAAATGGGCAGGATAAGGGCACAGACAAGTGGATCTAAATCAGAATTAAGAGCTGAGATTTATAGAAAGGTTTGTGTAGGGTAAAGTTCCATTAGCTTTAGAATAAACGCAGCTCTCTTTGTTGTCCATGAGGTCCTAGTCCTCTGCAAAGACATGGGGCAGATTTACTAAAGGGTCAACGCTAGTGACTTTTCACCAGAAATCACATCCGCAGGGACATTGCCAATTTACTAACAGGCGCAGTCATCAATTCGCTAGCAAAAGAGACAGTCGCCATCATTTATTTGCACTCCAGGCGACTTTTAGCTCTGACAAATGATCGTTACTCCGCAAATACATGAAAGTGCGGATTTTACTGAACGTTGACTCTGCCACTTCTTCCTCAATCTACTGTCAATGACATCATATCCTGTCGGCCGAAAATGCATTAAAGTTTAAAAATCGTTGGTGACTTTTCCTTTATTGAAGCGGGATTGTCTGCAGCAGTCCTAAACAAATTTTTTTTGGGAAACCAGTTTGTTCCAAACATTTCCTAACATAGGGAACATTCATTTTACAGTGGGCTCATGTGTAGGGCATAATATGAATTATTTTGTCTTCATTAAGGTTCCTGGGACACGTGTAATAAAAAGTGGAAGTGAATTTTCGCCTGGCGAAGTGGTGCGACGTTTGCGACTGGCGACAATTCACCCTTTAGTGAATCTGCCCCAAAGAGCATCTGGAATGTTTCCCTAATTATAAGTGCCGACTCTTGTTTCCTAATCATTCTCTGCACATTGTTTAAGAAGAACAAAGAACATCAATTTATTTTAATGACAGAGAACAAACCAGCAAAGCCAAGCTCCGTTCTACCAAGAGAGTAACCGATGAGTAAGGACAGAGTCCAGACGAGACCCACAGAGGAACTTGAGCCAATGAGACTGAACATTATGGGGCGTAAGATTGCGAAGTTGCGCTAGCGTTGATTCGCTAAGTGAAGCGAAGTTATGCTAGTGAAGGCTAATTTGCATACGGCGCCAAATTCAAATTTCAATGGAGGAACACGTATCACTACTTCAAATGCCTAGAAAACCTTCAAATCAGCAAATAAAATGTTATTTTGCCCTACACATGTGCCCACTGTCTAGGTAAGTTGCCATGAGTCAGGAAATGTAGGGGGGAAGGAGGGGAGCCCCAAAAAAATTTTCGATCTTTTTCAGCCTATCACCCATCATGTAGAAAACACGCCAGCGTTTTTTGGGACTTAGAAATTTTTTTGACTTTTTTTGAAACAATCCCTATCTACTCTATTGCGCTTCGCCAGGTCTGAGGTGGTGAAGGAAGTCTAGCGTAAAAGGTAGCGTTCAGTACACTGCGCGCGTTAGTGAATTTGCGTAGTTACGTCCGTAGCGAAACTTCGCCAGGCGTAAGGGTGCGAAGTAACACTAGCGAAACTACGCCAGCGTTCCTTAGTGAATTTGCGCAGTAACGATAAATGCCAAACACTAGCGAATTAACGCTAGCGTTCGGCGCTTCGGCGCTTAGTGAATTTGCGCCTATAACGGATGAGAAGCCCATGGATTCTGCATTGGACTGAAGTCGGCATTAAACTCCCCTTTATCTCGGCTCCTTGAGAAGACCCTGGGACAATGCCAAGAGGGACCTCAGTCTCAGCAGACATTTATCTGCCGGGAGCCGCTCACTTTACTCTGTAGCCGTGAGAAATCTGCATGAAACGTGTAAGGCTAATTTCAGTTTCCGTTAACTAAATGACCCTTTTAACTGCATCAAGTAATGGAGTGAAGTCGGGTTTGTGCCAACCAACTACTAAACACAAGTATGGGGGGACCGGGAGGCTTATTTGGGCCTGTTTATCATTTATTATAAAGAGGTAAGAGAGTAAATATTAGGGATGCACCGAATCCACTATTTTTGTGAAAGATTCAGCCGAATACCGAAGCCGAACCCTAATTTGCATATGCAAATTAGGGGTGGGAAGGGGAAACGAATTTTACTTCCTTGTTTTGTTACAAAAAGTCACGCAATTTCGTTCCCCGTCCCTAATTTGCATATGCAAATTAGGATTCGGATTCCCGTTCGGCCCGGGCAGAAGGATTCGGCCGAATCTGAATCCTGCTGAAAAAGGCCGAATCCTGGATTCGGTGCATCCCTAGTAAATATACTGATCTTGGGAGTCAGATCAGATTGTAAGCTCTTTCTGCAGCCTTGTAACCCATAGCAACGAATTAGCTTACATTATTTATAGCAGCATTTCACCAACGTAATATCAGCGCTTCTTGGTGGCGGGATTAGGGCCCTAGTTTGTGCCCCCTGTCCCTGCACCCTGATCTGCTGCTGCTGCTGGTGCCGCCTTACCCTCCAGCTGATCAGGGTGCCTGTGTGTGTGACACAGAGCGTGGGTATATCCATTAATTACATATCACAGCATGTGCTAATAAGCATGTGTCCACTGGTCCTTATACAGCCTGTAATTACCCTGACACACTTATACAGAGCTCGGCACAGCCGTGACGCATTCATTTGCAGGTGCCGGGAAGCTTGGACACTGCTTTTGTGCCACAAAGGGGGTTCATTGTTCCTTAGAGTCTTTATTCTATAATGCAGCAATATATATATATATATATATATATATATATATATATATATATATATATATATATACTCAAGTATAAGCCGAGTTTTTCAGCCCCCAAAATATGCTGAAAAACTCTACCTCGGCTTATACTCGGGTCAAACGCAAAAACGGTCGCCGGCGCCTAAGAATATTGCCGGCGCCTTAGAATATTCACCGGCGCCTTAAAATAGTAGCCGGCGCCTAAGAATATTCGCCGGCGCCTTAGAATAGTAGCCGGCGCCTAAGAATATTCGCTGGCGCCTAAGAATATTCGCCGGCGCCTAAGAATATTGGCCGGCGCCTTAGAATAGTAGCCGGCGCCTAAGAATATTCGCCGGCGCCTTAGAATATTCGCCGGCGCCTAAGAATAGTCATCCAAAAACGAGATTGAAACTTACCAGAAGCTGCTGCATTTCTCACCCTCGGCTTATACTCGAGTCAATAAGCTTTCCCAGTTTTTGGAGGTAAAATTAGGTACCTCGGCTTATACTCGGGACGGCTTATACTCGAGTATATACGGTATATATAATTCCCTGCTCATTATTCCTTGCGTCAGCACAACTTGCAGAACGTTTGTAACTGTGCCACTTCCCATCCACTGTTTCCCCTCGCGCTCCCTGGAGCCGATCCCATTCCCACCTCCCTCTCCTCGTGCTCCGTCAGCAAATGCACTTGGATTTTTTAAACGCGGGAAGGTCATTTATCACAGGTGACGTGGTCTGATCCATCCCGATGTCGTACCTAAAAATACCCTGCAATTGCTTATTTGGCCGCCCACCTTTACACAGTGCACGGAGCCGCTTAATTGGATTTTTCGCTCACGAAAAACTGGCACCAAAAAAATAAGCAATGGAAAAAAAAAAAAAAATGTGATCTTTGCTGCGATTACAAAGTTGCAGCTGGGTTTGATGCGCGGATAGAAAATCCAATTTAGAGCGGCGTCAGATTTCGCATTTCAGTGTCTTTCTATATAAATCGTTGCACCTGAGTCTGACGGGGAAAAGTTGAATCCAGATACAGATTTGTTTTGCTTCCAGGGTGCAAGAGGCAAACAAATCAGTCGGCTCATCCATATCTATATTTGCAATCTCTCATTCAAAGGGATTGTTCCCCTTTAAATGAACTGTTAGTCTGATATAGAGAGGAATATTCCAAGACAATTTGCAATTGGTTTTCTTTTTGTATTATTTGTGGTTTTTGTGTTTTTATTCAGCAGCTCTCCAGTTTGAAATTTCAGCCGTCTGGTTGCTAAGGTCCACATTCCCCTAGCAACCTGGCATAAGCATTATAGGACACTCGTACGTGTGAGGTACAGTCTAAATCAGGTATGGGACCTGTTCTCCAGAATGCTCGGGATCTAAGGTTTTCCAGATAAGGGGTCTTTCTGTAATTCGGATCTATATACCTTAGGTTTACTTAAAAATATAATTTAAAAATGAAATAAACCCAATACGAAAATGAATAGGAGAGGTCTGAGACTGGAAATTGATTAATATACTTGGTAAATGGATAGGAGAGGCCTGAATAGAAAGATGAGGAAGACGAGGATAGATTTGTAGCCTTACAGAGCATTTGTTGTTTCGACAGGGGTCAGTGACCCCCATTTGAAAGCTGGAAAGAGTCAGAAGGCAAATAATTAAAAAACAATATACAATAAATAATAAATGCTAATTAAAAAGTTGCTTAGAATTAGCCATTGTTTAACATACTAAAGGTTCACTTAAAGATTAACCACCCCTTTTAAGAGAGAGGGTGTTAAAATGCACTTTTCGGGGTTTTAATTGGGCCTTTGATCCTTTGAGAAATGCCAGGGCCTATTTTCACTCCCAGTCTGGATATAATAGTGAGGATGAAATATATAATGTTACTACTACTATTATTATTATTATTATTATTATTATCATCCGGGATTCATTGCTAAATACCTGTACAGAAGTCTATTACACATATATATATTCCCTAAAGTACAGTATATATGATAATCCATCAGACAAGTGACATCACTAAATACCTGATGACATCACTAACTACCTAATGACATCACTAACTACCTAATGACATCACTAACTGATGACATCACTATCTAATGACATCACTAACTACCTGATGACATCACTAACTACCTGATGACATCACTAAATACCTGATGACATCACTAACTACCTAATGACATCACTAACTACCTAATGACATCACTAACTGATGACATCACTAACTACCTAATGACATCACTAACTACCTGATGACATCACTAACTACCTGATGACATCACTAATTGATGACATCACTAACTAACTAATGACATCACTAACTACCTAATGACATCACTAACTGATGACATCACTAACTACCTAATGACATCACTAACTACCTGATGACATCACTAACTACCAAATGACATCACTAACTGAAGACATCACTAACTACATAATGACATCACTAACTACATAATGACATCAGTAACTACCTGATGACATCACTAACGACCTGCTTATAAGGATAGCTATTATTCCCAACACATTTGTGATATATATTAATGATGTATTGCTATTGTGCACAATTCCATGACAATGAGGCACCTTGATAACATTTCCCAGTGAATATCCTGCATACAATAAATCATACAGTAGCTGCCGATGTCAGCGCGTTTCGTACATACAGTATTTCGGATTTGCAGGGATCACTTGCTTACATCTGCTGGCAATAAGCAAAGGAAAAAATGACAAAGCGAGAGAGAGAGAGAGAGAGAGAGAGATACAGCAATAGCCTTGCTGTGAGCGCCATTAAAATGATTTATTTATTCTGCAGGAATAACAGTTTAAAGGGACAGGCTGCCGCTACTTATAACAGAAATACCCCATGAAGCAAAGCATTATGGGACACTTGTGTGTGGGGGTTACAGTCTAATACAGGTATGTTATCCAGAATGCTCGGGATCTAAGGTTTCCTAGATAAGGGATCTTTCTGTAATTTGGATCTATATACCTTAAGTCTACTAAGGCTGGTTTTGCTTCCAATAAGGATTACCGTATATACTCGAGTATAAGCCGTCCCGAGGTACCTAATTTTACCTCCAAAAACTGGGAAAGCTTATTGACTCGAGTATAAGCCTAGGGTGAGAAATGCAGCAGCTTCTGGTAAGTTTCAATCAAAAAAATGAGGGTTCTTGCTCCCATTGGAGGTGCTGGCGTCTCGTTTTTGGATGCCGGCGACTATTCTTGGATGCCGGCGACTATTCTTGGACGCCGGCGACTATTCTTGGACGCCGGTGACTATTAGACGCCGGTGACCGTTTTTGCACTTGACCCGAGTATAAGCCGAGGTAGAGTTTTTCAGCATATTTTGGGGGCTGAAAAACTTGGCTTATACTCGAGTATATACGGTAATTATATCTTAGTTGGGATCAAGTACAAGTGACTGTTTTATTATTACACAGAATAAATAATATAAATGTCTTTTATCCCCCACTGACACCAAATATATGGAATAAAAGGAGCAGGGACATACGGGGAAAATGTAGTTGCTTGTTAATCTGCCAGCTAGTGATGAATATTGTGTGTGTGTATATATATATATAAAGAATATAAAGTATATGAAGTATATAAAGTATAATATAAAATATATGCCTCGGGATATATCCTTGTACATTCTAGGTCATTGTATAGAATGATCCCTGGGGCAATATAACTCTGTAAAAATAACAAGATCTGCTGATTTTTATTCTTTATTTGCACAGTTCAGATTTTTGTCTTGTCTGTAGGTAGAGCCTTGTCAATAGATCAGTGATATGGAATAATAAATGGATTAATACATGAAATAATTATATGGATTATTGCCTGAGGTCTGTGTGAGTTTACATAGTAATATATAGTGAATAAAGTACCCCCTCTTGTAAATGATAAGGATATTATAAGTTACTGAGGAGTTTCATGACCATATAAAAGTACGAGGCCGAAGGTAACTTCTAATATCCTCATATTTTACAACTGGGGGTACTTTATTTATTATAATACACACGTTTCAGTGAGTCATGTGACAGAAATGACCTCACAACTCACCGTTTATAAGGATATAATTTACAGGATATTCATGGCTTGTGTGTATTATATAGTAATTATTCTCTATTTGTCACCCCATTATGAGCCTGTAACCCCGTATCCCTGTATATAGACCATTGTCTGCATCTATGTAACCCCTGTGCATTGTCTTTGTCTACCCTATCCTGCAACCCTGTAACCCTATGGGATCCATTATCTGGAAACCCCTTATCTGGAAAGCTCCCAGTCACCAGTATTCCTAATAATAATAACATACCAATATCCCTAATAATAGTAACATACCAGTATCCATAATAATAACATACCAGTATCCCTAATAATAATAACATACCAATATCCCTAATAATAATAACAGGCCAGTATCCCTAATAATAATATACCAATATCCCTAATAATAGTAACATACCAGTATCCCTAATAATAACATACCAGTATCCCTAATAATAATAACATACCGGAATCCCTAATAATAACATACCAGTATCCCTAATAATAATAACATACCAATATCCCTAATAATAGTAACATACCAGTATCCCTAATAATAACATACCAGTATCCCTAATAATAATAACATACCAGAATCCCTAATAATAACATACCAGTATCCCTAATAATAATAACATACCAATATCCCTAATAATAATAACAGGCCAGTATCCCTAATAATAATATACCAGTATCCCTAATAATAACATACCAGAATCCCTTATAATAATAACATACCAATATCCCTAACAATAGTAACATACCAGTATCCCTAATAATAACATACCAGTATCCCTAATAATAACATACCAGTATCCCTAATAATAATAACATACCAGTATCCCTAATAATAACATACCAATATCCCTAATAATAATAACATACCAGTATCCCTAATAATAATAATAACATACCACTAACTCTAATAATAATAACATACCAGTATCCCTAATAATAATAATAACACACCAGTATCCCTAATAATAATAACACACCAGTATCCCTAATAATAATAATAACAGGTTAGTTTGCCTAATAATAATACCAGGCTTTGTGCAACATCATTTGGGGATCATTCTCTAGGGGGAACTAAACCTGCGCAGAGGACAAGGGTCTGGTGAAGAAGGTTCTACTAGTGGGCGTGGCCTCAGTGACTACAGGAGGGTCTGTCAGTTATTCACTTGCACTTGTCACATTTCCAATGAATCGAGCAAAGACCCCGTTCCATCACATCCCCCTTTTCTCCTATTGATAATCCCATTCTCTCAGAAGCAGAACAAAAACTACAACTGATCCTTTCCATGTTTGTCTCATTTAAAGGGGCAGAACATGCCAATGTGCTAAACAAACACATAGTAAAACGAACGAATACATAAAATACATTCTGTAAAGTCTTTAAATGAAGAAAAAACCCATATTTTCTTTGTCTTTTGTTTAGCTTTAGCACTAATTACCTCCACTGTTGTTAGAAGAGTTTAACTAGACATAATGATCTCTGTATAAACAACCTCCTCACAGATGATGCCCTATGTTAATACCATTGCCTGTGATAAGGTTCCACCTCAGCTGGTTGGCGGTTCCTCGTGTCACTTTTCCCCTTCCTGACATTAATCTGATTTTCCCGAGTGCATTTCTAATTGCAATCAAAGTGTTTATTTACATACATATAATTATGTGCCGCTAATATGGAGGCTGCCCTAATAGAAGGGGCTGCTAATCCTGTTGGGTGGAGAATCAATAGGTTATTTTTGGGCATCTTTGGGTTTATTATTATATATAGTGGCCAATTTTCCATTAACAATGGTAGAATGTGTGTTTGGATGACGTATGGAGCAATGTGTTTAATGACGTAGTTCAACCATCCAAGAAGTGCCTGAACCTGCCCAACTGAACCTCCCATTGTAAACCATCTGCCATCCTCACTGCTGGCAGTTTAGAGCCTGAAACTGCACATTGGAGGCAGCAGGGGCAGTTTCAAGCTCTTCTCTGCTGGCTCAGATTCACCGGTGAAGAAGACTTCCCTACAGTGAATGGAGACAAGTTGGTCCTCATAATAATAATGCTGGTGGCACCAAACCAGTGAATGTGTTGCCAGCTCAGTGCACAAACCAAGTGCCAGCAAGTCTGAAATCTGGTTGATTGACTATTGGTGCAAAATAACTAGATATCAAGGAGTTGGGTCATTGGTCAGAACATATTTTGGCTCATGAAGCCCCCATAAATTTAGCAGTTGATAGAAGGAGTGGTGGATCTCTAAGAGGTTGGAAGGTAGGGAAACCCATGATACTATTGATGGAGCAAAGTTCTAGCAAGTGTAAGAAGAGAAAAAAGAACAAGTTTAGCCTTCGTTCAGTTACAGAACTTGCTAGACCAGGGAATCTTAACATATGGATCAGGACAGCAAATTGGGTCCCTATCCTGCTTTGGAGTCTACACGACCCCCTTTCAGTAAAATGTCCTGCTCCAATAGGCAACAATAATTAAAATAAGGTCATTGATTCTAAAACACTGGTTTTGGGTCCTGAATCCAAGTCTTACTGTGGGTCCCATGAGAAAAAGTTGCCAAACCCAACATCAGACTCTGAAAGTGAGAGGAGATACCATGTTCAACTGGCGTTAAAACCTACAATTGCCCTCACCGGGTGAATTTAGGGAGAAGATATATTGGTTTGATGAAGGGTTTAGGTTATGGGCGCTGCTACTGATATGGATGGAGTGAATAGTGTGGCCCCTATGTTCATGGGCTGGAGTGATGAAATGTCGAGAAGATGTTGGGATTAGGATATGACGGGAAGAGTCGGGACAGGCAGCCAAATTCGGAAGAAATGATGCTTTTCAGGATACCTTACTCTCGGGCAGACCACAACCTCCTCCTCCTCCGATGCGGCTCCCCAGGGGTCTCTGCTCTGTATTCTGTGAGTCACTTTCAGTGATTTCCGTCATGATGACCACCGAGATCCTGACTGCGCTTGATGATTAAAAAATAGAAACCCAAAGAGTCACTGTTTAACGTCAGTCCATGAAGTCACTTTCTGACAAGCCTCCTGCTCAATAATAATAAAGTCCTTTTTTGGGAAGATAACAGGCTCGTTATGACTTTGTATGGTGCCCCTTGATTACACCATTGAATCCTATAGACTAGTTCACACCAGGATATAACATATGTCTCTCTGTAGTTATTCTTCTTGTCCACTTCTGAGTTCTTTTGACCACTTTTCGTGTTTACAAAATAAAAATCCCCCGAGAGCCGTCCCTCCTGCTCTGTGTGGGTTGGACCAGATCCAGGTAAGTCAGCACCAAATTCTCCCCTCTGCAACGGTCCAGTTGAGCAGTCACACAGCTTATTGTGGCTCCCGGGTCTCTCTATTGGACACGGTCTCTCTCCATTCCCAAGGTTACAGATGGCATGTCTTTCCCTCACTCCTGGACCGGGCACTGTCTCTTCTCATTTGCCCAACGTTCATCTGTTCCTGGGAGCTGTCAAGTTCTTCTCAGGGTGCAGCACCTGAATGCTTTGGGGGAAGTCTCCTTGTAGGATGGGAGCAGTCTCTCGCTTTCCTCCCTTTTCGTTCTTTCTTTGTTATTTTATTGTCTCTCAGAAGTGTCTCAGTGGGAAACCAAACCAGTGTCCAGCACATGAGCCGGCGTCTTGCTCTTTAAATCCCTGCCTGTGGCTCCTTTAGTATTTATTCTCCCTCCTCTGCAATCTCTCCCTCCCTCCCTTTTCCCTCTGTCTCCCTCCCTCTCTGCTGCAGCCACTATCTCTGTCTCTCTCTGTCTCTGCTATCACTGCTGCAGTCTGTCTATCCCATTCCCTGTCATTGCTGCAGAATCTGCTCCTCAGCTGTTACTTCTCTAGCCCTTTGTCCATAAACATTTATTTCTTCCCACTGCAGCACTTTATCATTCCTCCTGTCATGCTCTGTCGCTCATCCTCTCACTTCTCAAGCCCCGTGTCCTTTTTTTTCTCAAATCTCCTGCTTTTTCCTCACTTTTTCTGCTGCTCATTGTCTCCTTATCTGCCTGTCTCCACTTATCTGCTTGGTCCCTTCACTGCTGTCTCTCCCTAAAAGCCCCATTGTCCCTGTCTATCCCTATCAGAGTCCGTGTCCCTCCTTCTCCTGGCACTTGTCCCTGCTTGGTCCCTCCCTCTCCTGGCACTTGTCCCCATTTGGCCCCTCCCTCTCCTGGCACTTGTCCCCATTTGGCCCCTCCCTCTCCTGGCACTTGTCCGTGCTTGGCCCCTCCCTCTCCAGGCACTTGTCCCTCCATGGCCCCTCCCTCTCCTGGCACATGTCCTCGCTTGGCCCCTCCCTTACATTCTTCCGCTGCCTTTCATATGTTCTGAGCGGAGTGTTGGTTGGGATTAGCCATTGATCCAAGCAGGAAAATGTATTTCCAATGCTTCTACTCGACATCAAGTCAACCCATTTCTTTCATACCCCGGACCACTGTAGGTCTCTATTAAAACATATCACATAAAATAACTCCTATTTAAAACCCGGCATCCTTTAAATGAACCAGTTAGCAGTATGTGCCATTGGATAATCCTAAATAAAAAGCCGCCATTTTAAATACCATACGATTCATGGTGCATACAAACAAACCAAGGACACGCATCCATGCTAGGTCACATAATCCAATGAGTGAACAAAGTTCAGCCTTTTATTCCCACGCTTCTTCCTGTTACAGTTAGAGCTGCAGTATTTCTGGTCAGGTGATCTCTTCCTGTTACAGTTAGAGCTGCAGTATTTCTGGTCAGGTGATCTCTTCCTGTTACAGTTAGAGCTGCAGTATTTCTGGTCAGGTGATCTCTTCCTGTTACAGTTAGAGCTGCAGTATTTCTGGTCAGGTGATCTCTTCCTGTTACAGTTAGAGCTGCAGTATTTCTGGTCAGGTGATCTCTTCCTGTTACAGTTAGAGCTGCAGTATTTCTGGTCAGGTGATCTCTTCCTGTTACAGTTAGAGCTGCAGTATTTCTGGTCAGGTGATCTCTTCCTGTTACAGTTAGAGCTGCAATATTTCTGGTAAGGTGATCTCTTCCTGTTACAGTTAGAGCTGACGTATTTCTGGTCAGCTGATCTCTTCCTGTTACAGTTAGAGCTGCAGTATTTCTGATCAGGTGATCTCTTCCTGTTACAGTTAGAGCTGCAGTATTTCTGGTCAGGGGATCTCTTCCTGTTACAGTTAGAGCTGCAGTATTTCTGATCAGGTGATCTCTTCCTGTTACAGTTAGAGCTGCAGTATTTCTGGTCAGCAAAAAAAAAAATTAAAATATTCCTCAATAGGAGCATATAGGAGAGTGCAGTTTGTACCCTACAGCTTTCCAGCCCATACTCCATATAAAAGGTTAGTGTATAATGTGCAGATCAGTAATCCCTGAGCCCAGTAATAAAAGGCTTTCTCTGTAGTTCTGAGCCATGTCAAGCTGCCAAATGAAAGACGCCAGCTCCATTCATGTGCGGTGGCATTTAGGTCTATTTTTATATTTATGATAAAGTGCCCGAGCCTCCCTGGTACAGATGCCGCGCTGCCATATTGCTTCACTGATACGGACTTCGTTCATTTACTGCTCTGCTGCTTTACATGTGCCTGGGTGTCTTTGCTTGTCTACTCTTATCCAGGTCTGTCAATCAGTTGGAGGCTGCTACATTGTTTCAGGAGTCGGACGCCAGCAGTGCAGATACTGTTGTTCTGAGTCTTTCAGATTGTAAGCTCTAATGAGCAGGACCGTCTTTTCTTCCTGTAAAAGGGAGTATTTGTATATAATCTGTCGGCATGCTGTAGGTATATCCTTGTCCATTAATGTAAGCTTTGATGCCTACGGTTCATTCTTCAATGCATTTTTATTCGGAGTCATTATTACATTGGTTCTATTAATGTACCTGCCTGGGACTCTTTACTGATCCACTTGGACTTGTCGTCCATCTCCAAATGATCTGGGATGTTTCCAGCTATACACCATGGAGGGTCATCTCCTTATGCCTCCTCTGTTTTGAAGTGTCATTCAGGATTAAAAAAAAAATGTTCATTTCATTGATGTACTGTTGGAGGATGCTGGGATTTGTAGTTCACAAAGGATTATGTGCAGTACAGGGTATTATGTCACAAAATAATAATAGTAATAATAATAATAATGATAATAATAATAATGATAATAATGATAATAACAGTAGTAGCAATAATAATAATAATGATAATAATCATAATAAGAATAATAATAGTAATGATAATAATAATAATAATAATAATAATAATAATAATAATGATAATAATAATAATAATAATAATAATAATAACAGTAGTAGCAATAATAATAATAATAATAGTAATAATAATAATAATAATAATAACAGTAGTAGTAATAATAATAATAACTGTAGTAGTAATAATAATAATAACAGTAGTAATAATAATAATAATAATAATAACAGTAGTAGTAATAATAATAATAACAGTAGTAATAATAATAATAATAATAATAATAATAATAGTAATAATAATAATAACAGTAGTAGTAATAATAATAACAGTAGTAGTAATAATAATAATAACAGTAGTAATAATAATAATAACAATAATAATAATTATGATTTGCCAGAAGGAATACCAGGGGTTTATGCCAATGTAGAATGAAGTGCCAGTGGGTCTGCAGCAATATTAACTGGGTGCCAGTGTATTGGACTGGGGTGTCCACGGGTGCTGACGATATTGGGTGCTCAGAGATGCCACCTGCTGGCAGAACAGTGGAGGGATCTGGGCTCACATACAAGGGGTTGGTTATCAGTTTACACCGTGATCTTTATTACTACTCTAAATAGGATCAGAGATTACAAATTCGAATCCCTCTCCATCCACCAATGGACAATAGAAAATGTCACTATGTGGAACGCCGGCATTCAGATCACCTACAGCTGCTAAACTGTCACACACAACAACGGGATTCCCGTGGCTTCTCTATGATTTATGTAGGTTGTACAGTGGCGCTTCTAATGTGTGCCGGCCCTTTAAATGCTTGGAAAATGCTTCCCGCCAGCAGCCCCTACTACAGGGGTCCCCAAACTTTTTTTACCAGTGAGCCACATTCAAATGTATAAAGAGTTGGGGAGCAACACTAGCATGAAAAAATCCCTTGGGGTGCCAAATAAGGGCTGTGATTGGCTATTTGGCAGCCCCTATGTGGACTGGCAGCTACAGGAGACTTTACTTGGCACTTTACTTTGTTTTTATTGAATTAAAACTTGCTTCCAAGCTTGGAATTTAAAAATAATCTCCTGCTTTGAGGCCACTTGGAGCAACATCCAAGGGATTGGGGAGCAACATGTTACTAACGAGCCACTGGTTGGGGATCAGTGTTTTACTATAATTCCCCAGTGACCCCACTGCCCCTCTTGTACATCCCTATTCACCACCAGATTCTACTGGGATTTGTTTTATAGTTTTAAGTAGATTTAATCATCATGTTGCGAAACTCCTCCTTATCTGTAAAGCCTCACATTTAAGAGAACAGATCCCCCTGAAGCGCCTCTGCCCAATGGATCTTGAGAGACTCCGAGTCTGGAGAAATGACACTGAGCCCCGGTATAATGATTCCCCATCAAGAATATTGGGGTCCCATTACTTTTAGAGGGATTCGTGTCTGTCCCAGTATCTGTGTACAACAGTGGCATAATTAGATGTTACTGGGCCCCAAAAAATTCATTTAGGGCCCTTAACATATTCAGAGGTTCTCCTGTTTTACCAATATATGTTGAAATTGCTCTTTATTTGGGACTAGGGTTGCCACCTGGCTGGTATTTTACTGGCCTGGCCGGTAAAAATGATGGTTGATCCCAATGTTATTAAAGGAGAAGTAAAGTCTAAAATAGAAATGCTGTATTTGTATACTAAACACAAACATGAACTTACTGCACCACAAGCCTAATCAAACAAATGATTTATGCTTTCAAAGTTGGCCACAGGGGGTCTTGTAACTTTGTTATACATCTTTGCAAGACCAAGACTGTGCACATGCTCAGTGTGGTCTGGGCTGCTAAGGGATCGTCATAAACAAAGCTGCTTGAGTTCTGCATGGCTGGGAAGTAAGGCGGGGGCTCCCCCTGCTGTTCATAAGTATGATTGTTTCCCTGCAGAGCAGTTAGGGACCATCTGACAATTCCTATCCCCAGCAGTAAATGAAGGGAGAATTTCACTGCATACAGTCAGGTTTCTTATAAAAACTGTACACATTTTTTAATTAAAGTATATTGGAGATGGGTATATTTTCATTAAAGGGATTTTATTTTTTTGCCTTTACATGCCCTTTAATAGGGAAAAATTATAAATATAAAGGAAGGCCAGTATTTTTTTCTGGAAAAGGTGGCAACCCTATTTTGGGCTCATGGGGCCCCCCTATACCTCCTGGGCCCCCCTGCAGCTGCAGGGTCTGCTTTGTCTACAGTTACCCCTGGAGTACAAGACACAATCCCTATGTCTTTGGTTGGAAGCGGCAGAAGAAGAGGAAGGAGAGAGAGAGGACGAGAGATTCTGCAGGGGCCGTGACCCACATTTTCACAGCAGGGAATTGCAGTAAATATATATATATATATATATCTACACATCATGTCATGGGGCACTTTGCTTATTGATAGGCTAAATCTGCAGCTCTTGGGACTTCCAAACCCACACTTGGATCTGTATGTGATCTCCCAGCATGCACCAGACTCGCATTTTATCTCCCATGCACCGACATGCGCCAAGGTTGGAGGCTTAACACCGAAATGACTAATAAATCTCAGTGCAAAATTCAGGCCAGGCTCCCAGCATCAATAATAAACCTGCTCCGCTGCCTTTTCCAGCCTCACATGGTTTATCATTTCCTATATAAACAATAAAGGGTAACACTGTTAACCCTGTGCTAATGTGGGGCTACATGCGACATTTCGGGGTGCAGGTCTTCCTCATGTCAATATGACACTGCTGCACTTTATTGCTATTTATCTGTAGCATAATCACCTATAAGGGTCAGGGCACACAGGCAGATCACGAGGAAACTTCGGGCGATTATGAAAAACGAATTGCTCCGAGTGCTATCCTGCGGGCGATTTACATTCTAGCCGGTGGGAGGCAGATTCAACAAATCTCCTTTTCTTCGGGGCGACTAATCTCCCTGAACTGCCTTCCCTGCGTTCCCGCCGGCTAAATATGTTTTCCGAAGTCGCCCGAAATTGCCTCACGAGGAAACTTTGGGCGACTTTGGAAAACGAATTGCTCCGAGTGCCACCCTGCTGGCGATTTTCATTTTAGCCGGCGGGAAGACAGTTCGGGAGATTAGTCGCCCCAAAGAAGAGGAGATTTGTCGCTGGGCGACTAATGTCCATAAATCTGTCTGTGTGCCCTGAACCCCGTGTCTGATCCGGGGGCCCCACAGCAAAATTTCTTTTTTGCAGCCACAGGGTCTGCTTTGTCTATAGTTACGTCCCTGCGAAAAGAGGGTTTTGGGGCCCCAGTAATACAAGAAAATGATTTTTGCAGAGGGAGAAATTCACCCACAGGAGGGGCTGCGTGTTTTATATAAAATGTTGCTGAACTAGAACTCACTGCCGCCCTCTTCAACCTTGGGCCTCACTGCAACGTGGGTAACAATAATAAAAACATAAATCGTAATAAAGATATGAACTCGCCGATGCTGTAATTCACGCACATTCCCCAAATATTTACACTAACGCGGGGGGGGGGGTTGAAGTCTCCACGGGGGCCAGATGCTTTCAGATATTATTATGTGTCAGCCATCTGCTCCCGGAGATAATCTCCCCTTTATACAAATGACATTCACTCTCAAACTCATGTTTCTTTTGTTTTGCCTTAGCTTAGACTGTCAGCTCTACGGCATTAGGTAAAAACAGTTCATTTCACCTCATAGACAGTGGGTTATATGAGATTCAAAAATAAGGAATGATGCCCCCCCCCTTCCCTTTCAGGGATTATATTTGAGGCTGAATATGATGAGCTAAAAGTGAGCAGATAAGCGGCAGGAGCTGCTTCCTGCTGTATCAATAAGAGCAATAGCAGAGCAGCAGGGGGACACTTGAGTTACACCTTTGTTCTGCTCTAGTGTTGATCATTAATAGATACTGTAAATTGCACTAATTACACATTGGACTTCCCCGTATGTTTCATTGGCTCCTATTGCTGTTGCCTGAGAACTTGATCTCCATAAACCGATTCCTTATAATCCTGAGTATCAGCAGTCGATCCCTCGCCCACATCTGTACAGAAGCAAAGTGATCAGCATGAAACTCTCCTGAACTTACAATTATTATTGTTATTATTATTGTAATTGTTATTATTATTATTATTGTTATTATTATTATTATTGTTGTTGTTGCTGTTGTTATTATTATTGTTATTATTGTTATTATTATTATTAGTATGGTTGTTATTATTATTATTATTATTGTTATTATTGTTGTTATTATTATGGCTGTTATTATTATTATTATTATTAATAATTGTATTGTTGTTGCTGTTGTTGTTATTATTATTGTTATTATTGTAATTATTATTATTAATATTATTATTATTGTTATTATTATTATTGTTGTTGTTGCTGTTGTTATTATTATTGTTATTATTATTAGTATTGTTGTTGTTATTATTATTGTTATTATTATTGTTGTTGTTATTATTATTGTTGTTGTTATTATTATTATTATTGTTATTATTATTATTGCTGTTGTTATTATTATTATTATTATTATTGTTATTATTATTATTATTGCTGCTGTTGTTATTATTATTATTATTATGGCTGTTATAATTATTATTATTAATTGTATTGTTGTTGCTGTTGTTGTTATTATTATTATTATTATTATTATTAACATTATACACCCTGGAACCACCAGCACTATTGCCCTTATTGCCCCCACAGTTGTCCTGATTTTAAAGGGCTTGTTTACCTTTAAATTAACTGTCAGTATGATGTAGAGAGGGACATTCTGAGATAATTTGCAATTGGTTTTCATTTTTTATTATTTGTGCTTTTTGACTTATTTAGCTTTTTATTCCAGTTTGTAATTTCAGACATCTGGTTGTTACGGGCCATATTCCCCTAGCAACCATGTACTGATTTGAATAAGAGACTGGAATATAAATAGGAGAGGTCAGATAACAATATACTGAAGCCTAAGGGCAGAGACACGCGCTCAGATTCTGGGAGATTTAGTCGTCTGACAATTAATCTCCTTTTCTGCCTTTCTACCAGCTAGAAATTAAATAGCCAGTGGGATGACACTTGGAGGTTTATTCTGGACCTTCTCCTATTTACTGAGTCAGAAGAAGGCAAGTAGGACTATAACAAATACATAATGAAGACCAGTTGAAAAGTTGCTTAGAATTAGCCAAGCTATAATATACAGTTACTCCTATTGGCCGTCTATCCCTCCCTATAACCCCCCCTATTGCTCCGTATAATCAATGACATGAGGCTTGTACAGAGTCTGTCCCCCCAAGTTTCTGCTTTGGAGAAATGTGGGGCATTTGGGGGGCTGAGGGGGGGGGATTTCTGTGCATGAAATGTCATGAAGGAGCCCCCAGTCCATCTCCCCCAAGGTGTGTTGGTTTTATACAAATGATAATAAATGAATACCCAATACTCACACATTCACCCCAACACTCACACACACACACCCCAATACTCACACACACACCCCAATACTCACACACACACCCCCCAATACTCACACACACACACACACCCCAACACTCACACATTCACACCCCAACACTCACACACTCACCCCAATACTCACACACACCCCGATATTCACACACACACCCCAGTACTCACTCACACACCCCAACACTCACACACTCACCCCAATACTCACACACACCCCGATATTCACACACACACCCCAGTACTCACTCACACACCCCAACACTCACACACTCACCCCAATACTCACACACACCCCGATATTCACACACACACCCCAGTACTCACTCACACACCCCAATACTCACACACACCCCGATACTCACTCACACACCCCAATACTCACACACACCCCGATACTCACTCACACACCCCAATACTCACACACACCCCAATACTCACTCACACACATACAATGAAAGTGAAACCAGTAAGTAGACACAATATCTCAGGCTGCAGAACAGACAGTATTTTGGGTCCAGATTGAGTGTTTGTACAATAAACAGGAGGAGTATAAAATAAAGTGCTACCGGCTGGGCTGTATATACTGTATATACTGTATATATATATATATTTATATAATATTGTTACACACACTCAGCAGGATCCGCCTCACACTCACTCAGACTGGTTCTGATCTTTAATGTGACAGAGGAACTGCTGAGCCGACTCACTGACACTTGTATCTATTGCTGCTGACGTCCTTTCATTGCACAGTGTCCCCCAATATCTGCTCAGTACAGGCAGCCCCTCCCCCACAGCTCTCTCATTCACACACTGCTCCCCTCTTTATACCGGCACCCCCCTCTTCTCACACATAACCCCTCTCTTATTATATAGAACTCCCCACTCTAATCACACACAGCCCCCTCTCTTATCAGCACCCCCTTTATCTCACACAGTGCTCCCTCTTATTATACTCCACCTTCCTGACAGCACCCCCGTATCACACACACTCCCCCTCTTATCCCACACAGCTCATTCCACAGCGTTCCCCTAATTAGAGAGTCAGCTCCTATTGCCCACAGTAAGTTTTCCTGTTGCTTTTGGGCTTAGTATGAATAAAGTTCTTCTCTATCTAAATCTAAATGTATGGGGGTGACTTCCAATGACTGTACAGAAGCCCAAAGAAGGGTCCCTGGGAGTCTCCCCATTAGCCCAGTGAGGGGCATCGATTTAATACAAAACCACTTCCATTCACACCTTGTGCACCTTATGGGCCTCATATAATAACGTTGTGCAACTGTCAGGCAAGAATACTGCCAGTTAGTACATGTTTAAATGCCCTACAATAAATGGTGTTACACTTTGCTTATGCCAATAAATGTGCTCATATGACCGTAGGAGCTCACACTCTTATTTCTCTCTTATTTCCCATTTATACATAGAGTTTTTCTTGATCAATGTTCTACCAGTTTTACACTGCTGCTTTCCAGTTCACACTGTCCCTTGTCGCTGTGGTGTGTTAGAAATGAACAAATGGAGTGTATGTTCATTGAGTGTATGTTCATTGAGTGTTTGTTCATTGAGTGTATGTTCATTGAGTGTTTGTTCATTGAGTGTAAGTTCATTGAGTGTATGTTCATTGAGTGTATGTTCATTGAGTGTTTGTTCATTGAGTGTATGTTCATTGAGTGTTTGTTCATCGAGTGTAAGTTCATAGAGTGTATGTTCATTAAGTGTAAGTTCATTGAGTGTATGTTCATTGAGTGTTTGTTCATTGAGTGTATGTTCATTGAGTGTAAGTTCATAGAGTGTATGTTCATTAAGTGTAAGTTCATTGAGTGTTTGTTCATTGAGTGTATATTCATTGAGTGTATATTCATTAAGTGTATGTTCATCACCGCTCTGTAGCTGCCACATATACCATAGTGCACCCCCTCTGCCCGGCCCCCACTCTCCCTGTTGTCAGTAAACAGTTGTGTAGTGTACAATACAATACACAGGCACATTGTGGTGCAGCCCTAGAGATGTGTAAGAGCAGATCTGAGTGTTTAGCCACAAACAAACTCCTTGCACTGCACCCCCCCCCCCATTGTGCCGTCATACATTGACTTACTGGTGTTATATAACTATATACTCCCTACTCTCCCCTTCTATATACCCAGCACAATCACTCGCCCCCAAGTATGTTATAGAAGGGCTAATTCTAAGCAACTTTTCAATTGGTCTTCTTTTATTCTTTTTTTTTATAGTTTTTGAATTATTTACCTTCTTCTTCTGGGGGTCACTGACCCCATCTAAAAACAAATGCTCTGTAAGGCTACAAATGTATTGTTGTTGCAACTTTTTATTCCTCATCTTTCTATTCAGGCCTCTCCTATTCATATTCCAGTGCATGGTTGCTAGGGGAATTGGGACCCTAGGTATGGGACCTGTTGTCCAGAATGCTTGGGACCTGACTATAAAGGTGTGGGACCTGTTATCCAGAATGCTCAGGACCTGACTATAAAGGTGTGGGACCTGTTATCCAGAATGCTCAGGACCTGACTATAAAGGTGTGGGACCTGTTATCCAGAATGCTCAGGACCTGACTATAAAGGTGTGGGACCTGTTATCCAGAATGCTCAGGACCTGACTATAAAGGTGTGGGACCTGTTATCCAGAATGCTCAGGACCTGACTATAAAGGTGTGGGACCTGTTATCCAGAATGCTCAGGACCTGACTATAAAGGTGTGGGACCTGTTATCCAGAATGCTCAGGACCTGACTATAAAGGTGTGGGACCTGTTATCCAGAAGGCTCGGGACCTGGGGTAGCCTTGCCTGGGACTGTTAATCAGTTGGCTTCCATTACATTGTGTGTGTGTGTGTGTGTGTGTATATGTACAGTATATGTACAGTATGTGTGTGTGTGTGTGTGTGTGTGTGTAGTTTAAACAGAATGCCTCTCTGTGTTTCTATATAAACAGTCACATAACTGCACACAGACAGGTGCTCTGATATACGACCGGCCAATCACAGCTGAGGAAACCCTGAGTTACAGGTGCAGCTTTAGCCAATCACAGCAAGTCTCTTGTTGTATAAAACCATTTCCTTTGCCCCGATATTTCCAGTTCTTTTCCAGTTTGGGGATCACTGCACCCACTCCTGCCTGGGCCTCCTGGGATTATTGTACCAGTCCGACCCAACGATGTTGTTTTGCCACAGCCAACCAGAACATTACTGGCCCACTCCGGCCGAGCACTACCAGAACCCTCACAGTACCATCTACAGGTGAGTCCAGTCCACTTATTGAGGCAAAACTGTTATCCATTATCCCCAAACCTGTTATCCAGAAAGCTTTGAATTACAGTAGTCCATCTGCCATAGAATCCATTTTAACAAAATAATTATTTTTTTTTTTTAAATGATTTCCCTTTTCTGTGTAATAATAAAAGAGTCACTTGATCCCAACTAAGATATAATTAATCTTTATTGGAGGCAAAACCAGCCGATTGGGTTTATTTCATGTTTATATGATTTTCTAGTAGTCTTAAGTTATGGAGATCCAAATTATGGAAAGATCCCTGTTCCGGAAAACACCAGGTCCTGAGCATTCTGGATAACAGGCCCCATACCTGCATTACTGGGAGAGATAGAGCTATAGATCGGCTGTTCAGGAGTTAAAACTGACAGTTGTTGCACAGCCCTAATGTAGCCTGTAAGCCCCATCCTTATTCTGCACAGTTGTACGATTGCTTTGCTGGCTTTGTGTAACACACACGCAGACACACACACACACACACAGACACACACACAAAGACACGCACAGACACACACACACACACACAGACACACACACAAAGACACGCACAGACACACACAGACACACACACACACACACTCACAGACAGACACACAAAGACACGCACAGACACACACACAGACACACACATACATACATACAGACAGACACACACACATACACACGGACAGACACACACACATACACACACACAGACACACACACATACAAAGACACAGACAGACACAAATCATCATCACAATAAAATGTTCCATGTGATGACGGGTTGGCAGTGCTGAATTGACAGGCCATTTAATATTTGTATATAAATAAATATATATATATAAATAAAGTCTTCATCACAAAAGCTTTTCATGCCGACCTGTTCTTCTCCTACTCTAATCCACCTGCAGACACTCCATAGTCAACTATTTACAATATATACAGATATCATTGGATTTGTACTGAGATTATCACTGATCCGCTCACATACAAAACCTCCGGTTGGCTGGAGAAGGATTGTGGGAGTTGTAGTTCATCTGAAGTTGGGAAAATGGGGATTTGTCGAATGTGGTTCAAGGATCCAAGGGGCATAAATGAAGAACTTGAGGTTATGTGGCTGCGCCCCTCTTCTTGTTCCTCATTCAGAAACTCTACAATTCCTAGAATTCCCATCTGCTTTCAGTGTAGAAGACTTTTGGGAGTTAGAAATACACAGTGACAATATGGCCTATGGCATATGAGTATATCCTCCACTAGCATCTTATCTCTTAGAATTATTCGATTATTATTTAATGCCACTAATTAGGTGTCATACACAAGGTCCGGTTTTATGTGTTCTCCTTCTCAATGTCCTTTTGCCCCCTCATACCCCTCTGCCTATACTGTCTGCCCCTACTTGTTTTTCACATGTCCAATGTTATCCACAGGGAACCCATGCAGCTCCCATTCCTGAAGCAAGAAGATCAGCCACTCTTTGTCCCACTGTATCCAGCCTTCCAATGCATCCTCTATGCACCCAGTTCTCCAGCCATCAAGCTGCATGAGGAGACCCTCACCTACCTCAACCAGGGTAATGTTTCCACCATCTCTACCCCTTTACACCAAATATTAACTAGGCTCTGGTAGTGCTCAACTAGGGTTCATCTTGGTTCTTATGGAGGTATCTGGGTCAACAATTCTGTTTGTAGTTGTGGAAGCTCTGAATGTGAATCCACAGACTGAGAAGAAGCTTTAAATTGTCCAATGTTATGGATCCTGCCAAAGACAAGACCAACAGGTTGGCTAGGCAGAAATATAATTAGATGTCATCACTCCCTATCTCTTGATCATTGAATGTCCATCACACTTTAGGTCAAATATCTGTGTATTTCCATACATGGGGCTTCCTGAGGGATCTTGGACCTGGTGCACCTCAATATGATTCATCTTGGCTATGTCATGCATGTGGTCTTAGGCCTACGGCATGCGGGTGGTTTGACTGTCCGTAGAAACCTTCATGCACAAAAACACAAGCTCAGGGCCTCCCTTCCCATGTCTTAGATGGTGATATGTGCGTTCTTCCTCAGCAAGTTCAGTCCTTGTTGTATTCATGGAAATCTCCAGACGACACAAGTTGGATGGAGTCACCTATTTGTTTATGTACAACTAAGGTGGAGCTAGTCTCGCTGCTTTCAGGAAATATTGAAAACTACGGAATCCCTTTGTTCTATAGCAAATGAATTACTGTAAGGGGCATGAGATGCTTCATCTTCCCATTCTCTAGGATTAGATGTCTAACTGGAGGCAAAAATTGAACTCCATGGGCTCCAGTAACGTCCTTGTTGGATCAAGTTTATTATAATTTGGCCCCCGAATGTGGGCAATCATTCAGCTTTATGGAACAAGTTTGGCGGCAGCTCTAGAGCAACCCGTACCGGCAAATGTCAAAATGTTGTATTATTCCAGACGTCGGCTTGATAAATGGACTGTCCTCGGGGAAATTAAAAGTTCAGCTCGAAAAACCACAGTTGAATACGATGTCCTTGAACATGGAAATTGATTCATGGGGCACCAAAAGTTCTCCAGTCTCTTATTTTATGCAATCTATTCATCAATGTATTTCGAAGAGGCATTTTAGCCCTTAGCAAATAACCCGCACCTACTGAGATACATCAGAAGCTCTTCTCTGCTTTAGCATCAGGTGCTGAACTGTAACTCAAGAGCTGTAGGAGGATAATGGGATTTTATAGAATAGCTGGAGAGCCTTGGCTTGATTCTTTCTGCAGAAACATGGTTTACATGAAGATTCTCTCAATCTGCCCTTTTTGTGTTTGGTACAGGTCAGTCCTATGAGATCCGCATGCTGAGTAACTGGAAGGGAATCGGAGACCTCTCAGAGGGTCGCCGACTGCTGAGGGTCAGTGTCTATTTGTATATAAGTCTAGAACACCCAAATGAATAACTGAAACGATATCCTTAGAATTGGTACTTGCTACACATATGCGCAGTAACATCCTTTTTTATTCCCCCGTCACCCACAGAGTGTGGTCAGAGTGGTCTTCCATGACCGGCGCTTGCAGTACAGCGAGAGACAGCAGTTGGAGAGCTGGCAGTTGAATCACCCTGGGGATCGAATCTTAGATCTAGGTATTTTCATACACTGGTTGTCAGGGCCGACCCTTAAAGGACCTACTGTAAGACTAATGCTCTAGTAATGTATTTTGTAGATGTCCCACTGTCAGTAGGGGTAACAGACCCATTGGTAAACCCCAATACTTTGAACACCATTGAGTTCCTTTGGGACCCAAGCAAAAGGACGTATGTTTTTATCCAGGTGAGACATGGGAATGGGAGCTGGCTAGGGGAGGCTAATTTGGGAACATGGAAACAGGCATCAGTAAAGCTGATAGTAAAGGGGTTTGTTTATTACCACTCAAAGTTTAAAGGCACGGCCATGGGGCGCAGGTAAGACCTACATGTCTGAAACTGACTCGCATTTCTACCTGGTTTAGGTTCACTGCATCAGCACGGAGTTCACCCAGAGGAAAAATGGAGGAGAGAAGGGGGCCCCTTTCCGGGTTCAGGTGGATACGTATAAGGGAGATGCTCATGGAGGATTTACAGAACATCTGTACTCATGTAGCTGCCAAGTTAAGGTTTTTAAGGTGCATTCCCTACTTTAATTTCCCTATATCTCTCTGTTGTCTACTTAGGGGGGGATCCCACTCACACTGTTTGCTACTTGTATATTCTCCCCTATATCCAGGTTAGAACATTCTACTGATCAACAAGTGAAGAGTCACATACCTACAATAACCATGTCCTTGAGTTGTTTCATATATTGATTTATGTACACGGGTTGATTACTAATATAAGTGGATCTGTAACGATTCCTCCTTCATGAAGCCTTTTTGTGTTGACATGTTAAGTGATGTAAAATGCAGTTGGAGGAAGATATGGGTTGCAGAGGTCAGACACACGTCGGCCCTATTTTGCTATAACTGTAGACCTTCTTTCTGTCCTTTTCCAGCCCAAAGGGGCAGATCGGAAGCAAAAAACTGACCGTGAGAAGGTGGAAAAGCGTTCTGCTCTAGAACGGGAGAAGTACCAGCCAGACAGTGAGACCACCGTCTTGACTGAGGTAACCAATGCCTTTAGTTCTGCCCACCTTCTCCTATAATGTTGGCCATGTAGAGAGGCCTACAACGTATTTCGGACTCTTTGTCCTACATGAAAATATTACACACTGTGTTGTTTTGATTCTTCTCTCTATCCTTTGCAGTGCATTCCTTGGCCAGATATTGAAGCACCCCACAGCCCCCCAAGCACCTTCAGGATGCCCACCCCAGAGAGGCAAGTGAACAAGTCTTAACTAGGTCCTTGGTCTTTGCCACTCTTCCTCGGTCTATGCTACTCCTCCTCGGTCTATGCTACTCTTCCTCAGTCTATGCCACTCTTCCGGGCTATGCCACTCTTCCTCGGTCTATGCCACTCTTCCTCGGTCTATGCTACACCTCCTCGGTCTATGCTACTCTTCCGGGCTATGCCACTCTTCCAGGCTATGCCACTCTTCCTCAGTCTATGCCACTCTTCCGGGCTATGCCACTCTTCTGGGCTATGCCACTCTTCCTCACTCTATGCCACTCTTCCTCGGTCTATGCCACTCTTCCTCTGTCTATGCCACTCTTCCTTGGTCTATGCCACTTTTCCTTGGTCTTTGCCACTCTTCCTTGGTCTATGCCACTATTCCTTTGACTATGCAACTCTTTCTTGGTCTATGCCACTCTTGTTCCTGTAACAGGAAAGAATCATTGCTGCCCAAAGACAATAACCCAGCTAATAAAGTGTTCCACTTGCTCGCGCAGGGTCTGTGCATCTCCTGTGTGTGCCTCAGATAGTTCCACAGAATGCTCTGGAGAGGTAAGCTCTACTTTACTTTCCACCATTTCCACCAGGCCACAGATGGGCATCAATTTGGGTACAGAAGTTGTGCTTTAACGCCGGCTCAAGCTTTGGTTAATATTCCTCCATAAGAATTCCTTTGCATTCATGGCACAGCGCTTGTCTGGACTAAATCAATTTCAATGACTATTTCTTTGAAGGGGTAGTTCACCTTTAGTATGATGAGGACACCAATATCCTAAGACAGTGGCACTTGCTTTTCTTTGGGTAATTTCCTTGTCTTTAGTGCATTCTTCTATCCAGTTGCAAAAGGGTCAGGCTCCTCGTAAGCAAATTCATTATGAGGCTGAATTGATTGAATATTTATCTTTTTAATGAGACATTTATAAGCCCAGATCATGACCCAGCAGCATCTTATGGATTCATGGGCCCATTTCCAAGTTTTTGCTGAATAAAGTGTTTTTTTTAATGGTGCTCCGAATCCAAGATCAGTGGCATTCCAGTACTTTTTTTTTGCTGGTTTTGGATTCCACATTGTCTCCAGAAGTAATGTTAGGACAAGAACTACCCATAGGAAACATGGGGGGGGGGGGTTATGGGTGATCAGAGACAAACAAACCATCATCACGTGCAATGGCACCACCCGCAGCCACGTTCATCTAATAGAAGAGTAGAGACTGTTATAGCAGCAAAGGGAATACAGGTTGATTTGAATGAGATGTTGGGCAAGTGTCCGAATACTTTTGTCCATATAGTGTACGGGGTCCTGAAAAAATACTTGATACTGTATACATGGAAGATGGAAGTGTTGCCTCAGTCAACTGTCACTTGAATGTCTCTGTTTCCCAGCAGAGTCTCAGTCCTTCCTCTTCCATATCAGAGACGCAGCAATGGCTTGTGAGAAATCGCTTCTCCAACTACTGCCGGACCTTTTCCAATTTTACAGGTAAGGGGAACATTTCCGAGGGGCAGATTTCTGCCTATGGCCTGCCCTTCTTACAGTCAACTAGAACTACCAGTCCATCTGCATTTATTTTCCCTTAAGCAGGGAGCTGCCCTACTGCATCTCACAGAACAATATCAACTTGCGGATTAGGTTACAATAACCAAGAAAAGAAATCTTCATATATACTGTATGTGTATATATATATATATATATATATATATATATATATATATATATATATATATATATATATATATATATATATAACTATCTGGCTGTGCGATGACTGAATTGTGCCTCTTTAAAATGTGGTGCACGCAGCATCTGTCTGGCAGCCATGACTTACCCCCCCTAGAGTTCTTCACATTATTAACATATTCTCTGAAGCATTGAGGGCTACATGGGAAATGCTTGGCTTGTCAAATCACTTGTCACTAGGAGAAGCCGCATGTCTGCAGCCTCCATATTAACTCCACTCTCCCTTCTGATCCTATACATAGTTATATATTGCACATGTCTATTAAATGATGTAGGAGTTGTTATTTATATTCAATCAGTGTTTAAATCTTCAATCATTGGGTTATCTCCTCCTTTAAAACTATCACAAGGCCCCTACTGGTGCAGGATCCTGTCCCTAGGGGCCCTAAACATTAGCCCACCAGTCACCTTGGCTCCCTGGGTCACATGAGACCCACCACCTTTGCAACCCATGAATCTCATCTTCTTGTGTCGAGGCCCTCACCCAGTCTGACTGAAGAACTGCCTCTGATGGTGGTGCTACCAGTCTTACTGTGTTGCCCTAATCTTAAACGGTTCTTTTAACGGATTGATTGGTTTCCAGGAGCGGACCTTTTGAAGTTCTCTCGCAAAGACCTAACTCAGATCTGCGGAGTGGCTGATGGGATTCGCCTGGCTCATTCGCTCAATGCAAGGTGAGTACCAACAGTGGATAACAAATGGTGGCAGAGATGCTGGGTTCCACCCAAGAGTATGAAGTTGGATGGAACCCAAGAGGATGAAGTTGGGTGTGAACTAAGAGGATGAAGTTGGGTGTGGCCCAAGGGGATAAAGTTGGGTGTGACCCAAGAGGATTAGGTTGGGTGTGGCATATGGGGAATGAAGTTTAGTGTGACCCAAGAGGATGAAGTTGGGTGTTTCCCAAGGCAGATGAAGTTGGGTTTCATTCAAGGGGGATGAAATTGGGTGTGAACCAAGAGGATGAAGTTGGGTGTGACCCAAGAGGGATGAAGTTGGGTGTTGCCCCAGGCGGATGAAGTTGGGTTTCATTCATGGGTGATGAAATTGTGTGAACCAAGAGGATGAAGTTGGGTGTGACCCAAGAGGCATGAAGTTGGGTGTGACCCAAGAGGATGAAGTTGGGTGTGACCCAAGAGGATGACGTTGGGTGTGACCCAAGAGGATGAAATTGGTCGTGGCCCAAGGGGGGTGAAATTGGGAGTGACCCAAGAGGATAAGGTTGGTTGTGGCCCACGAGGGATGAAGTTGGGTGTGACCCAAGAGGATGGAGTTGGCTGTGACCCAAGGGGGATGAAGTTCGGTGTCACCCAAGGGGGATGAAGTTGGGTGTCACCCAAAATAATTTGAAGGCATGTTCTGGTGCAACATATTAAATATAATGTATTGGTAGTTACACAGGCATGTGTGCCAACTGCACCAACACATTTGGGTAAAACAAAGATGTTTCCTCGGCACTCACAGGTCTGTGCGCCCACGTCTCACTCTGTACATCGCCACAGATACGCCAGAGAAGAAAATCACTGATGACACAAGCCAGACAGGTAACCTTTCTATCTGAATGGATGGAAGAAATAATATAAGCAATGATAGATGTTGCAGGCAGAGCAGGGTAATGAAAACCCAAGGCTCTGCAATGAGAGGTCACCAATATTGCAACGGAAATGTCATTAGTGAACCTGATATATGGATTCTTTGGTTGTCCTCACAAGCCAAATGATCTTCCCACTCATGTTTATTTATCACTGTTCACAAGGGAAAATCCAATTTGTTTATATGTGTGTGGCCTTTAACCAAATGAAAGAGATTCTGATGAGCCTTCTTTGTATTTTCAGTCTATCAGGAACTGTACCTGGAGGAAATTACTGCCGCAGAACTGACCACCAAGGTGGCTGACCTCTTCTCTATCCCAGCCAATCACATCCAGCAGATTTCCAGGACAGGACCGCATGGGATTCACATTCTCTTGAGTGACACAGTAGGTGCCCATGTGTTATTGTATCTAGTAGGCCTGTTGATATTCCTGATGTACAGCACAGATATCTCCTTAATGTATGGAACTTGGTACAGGACTTCTGTGCTGCTTCCCATGACCATCAACTCAATGTTTTTGAAGGCAGAGGCCTCATTCACTCTCACTTGCTTACTGGGTTCCTTCTTCACAGCCAACTTTTCTGTACCCAAGGCAAAATACTTTGTCACTTTACTCCTCGGGGGACTATACTCCAAGTTTGGAGAACTAGAGGAACCCAGAAGGCAGGGGAAGGTTGAACTGTACTGTTGAATAGGTCAACTCACCAATGTTCTGGGGGAATTTGCTGTGGGTCCATGGAAAATGATATTGTTATACCACTGCACAATATCATGGCAGTGTAGAATCTGGTACCCGATGTTACCTTCTCCTGTGGATTCATGGTTGGCCATGGGGTCCATTGGCTGAGAGTGGACCTTAAATAGTAGGTTTTCATTGTATTCTACAGTTGGCTTCTCATTGTTTGATGACCACCCCTTTGCTCTTCCCCAGATGGTAAGACATATGCCGGATGAGTCCTGCTTTTTGGCTTCCTTACAAAAACGTAAGTACTAGGGGTTCTTTGAATTAGCCATGAGTCAATAGAGCTTACAATCTAATTTCCTCCCATCCTGCTCCCCTTGCAGTGCAGAACTCCGACAGCTTTCACTGCATCCTGCGATGAGCTCCATTCTCTGCACCCTGTGCCTCACCCCTCACATATGGCCAGTCCGACATGAATGAAGATGGAGCAGCATCAGGAGAAGCAGCAACAGGTGGAGCAGCAACAAGTGGAGCAACAACCGGAGGATCAGCAACAAATGGCGCAGCAACTAATGGATCGTTCCTTAGAAACTCCTTGTCCTTGTATCCCTCTGGAACCGTAGCCTTTGTAACCTGCCCAAATCAGTAGCATATCTGCTGTGTACATTTATATATACTGTATATATTTAAAGTAAATTAACATTTCTTACTCTAACTGAAGCCTAATTTGAATTGAGTTTCTCTGGGATTTTTTTTTCAGTGTATTTATCAGTACGGCTGAAAGTTACAGTTCACCATTGAATAAATCTGCCCCATGGTGTATTCTCAGCAAAGGAAAGACAAGTGCATTTTGATGGCAGCACCATCTTGTGGCCACAACAATGCTGGAATTCTGGGAAAAAAACACTGCATTATGGGAGGGGGGCATGGCTGGAAATGGCATTTTGGATAGTTGTAACACTTCTCCACCTTCAAAAAGTAATGGGAACTGCCCAAGGAGCCCTGAATCATTTATCACTGGCCACAAATGCTCCACATTTCAGGTGACGGGCTGGACTTTCTGCCAAGCAACGAGTAATTGAAATATTGAGCATTGATGGAAAAGGCCTTTGATTTCTGCCCTTAACCCTTTGGAACCCTGCTGCATTTTATACTTTCATTCCTTAGCTTTGACCATTAACCTGCTCATTGCTGTATCCTTGACCCTTTCCTGGCTGGACACTTGTAGGAAGCAGTGCGGATAAAAATCCTTATTTTATTCTGTATATAAAAGGCTTGGCCTGTGTTTGACATAAGATTGTCTCAAACCTTTCCACTGCTTGGCTGAAAATCAGGCTCTGTGCCTTTTTGTATTCTCCAGCCGTATTCCTGGATAAATCAATAAGTCCAAAGATAGATCTGCTTGCCCTCAGCCGTACTGGTTAAATACAAGCATTTATCCAGTTAGCAAAGTGACAGCCCTGTCTCTACCCCATCACATCGCCTGCCATGTCTTTGCCGGGTGATTATTAATTCCCCTCCCTTACCCCAATTGTTCTCACTGTTTTAACCAGTCACATCCCAGAATCTAATTGACAAATCAGAAGCTAAAATGATCTATTCTGGGCCCAGAATGCCCCTGCCTGAATTCTAGCTTCCCATTATCCTATTAAAGTTATGGCTGCACGTTGTAAGATGGGCCCAATGGGTGGGGTGTTGGCTAATATTCCCATCTGCTTTTCCCAAGTCCTTAATACAAATAGTCACCCAGTGATTTGGGGTTTAGTTCTCCTTTATAAAATATTTTCCCCAAGAAACTTTACCTTATTTATTTCCTACTTGTGAATTCTTCAACCTAACTTGTGCTCCCCGTGGCAGTGACTCTTGCTGTGAAGCGCTGACAGATAATCCCTTGTTCTGATTGGCCAGAGTCCAGCAGGAGCCAACCATTTGCATTGCACTGCAGACAAACAGCAGGGTTGGGCAGCCGGTTGAGAAATCACATTATTTCTTTCTCTAATCACCTATCTGGGAAAAGATATTGGAGTTAGAAAGTGGCTACAACTGTGTGTGTGCCTTATCCTCTATGAAATGATGGGAAACACTTGTTTTAATGGGGCTGCATTACCCAACAGCCCTGTACTCATCAGATAATATGCAAAGAGGCACCTTGGCTGTTGCTATGCAGTGGGAGCCGGTAACTAAGCACCAGCTAATGAGCAATCCGTATAGAAAGAACAGTGGAACCGCTCAGTGCTCCCAAATTTCTGAGCTCATGATGTGCGTCTGCAACTGACGTTGGTACCGGTCGGATCCTAATGAACAATAAAGTGCAACCCCCACCGCCCAGCAGCTACTTGTAGGAGGAAAACGCTTCAAAAATAAAATGCGGCTTCCAACACAAAATACAACAGGTTTGTGTAATCGACATCGAATATGTTGAAATTCCTGGTAGAAAAGCAAAACAAAGTCAGGAGTGGGAGGGGGACAGTCTGTCAGTAAATAAGATATTTTCCATATACACCGCTATTGTTTCATACGGACATCAGTGTTCAGTTCCATATGGACCTTTGCTTGTGCTGTGGTTGTCTGGATACCTGAACCTGGAAACCAATAGTAGATCGATAGTAAGGGGGGGGGGTTGTGTGTAGGGCCATTAAAACATTCCAAACCATCAAAAAGGATCTCCAGAGGGTGTTTGTTGAAATCAGGTCTTTCCAATATAACGTTCCTATGTCTCTTTTCTCTACTATTCTTGTTACTGTCTCATTAACTTTCACTTACTTCTCTTCACCGCTCCATTCCTTCTTATTCCGTGTTCTATCCCTTTCTTTTCTCACTCTCCTATCCCCATTCTCCTCCTGATCTTCAAATACCATCTCCCCTTTCTGTTCTTTTCTTATCTCAGCACCCCTTTCCCATCTGTTTGTCATTTTCTTCTTTCTCCTTTATTCTACTTTTTCCTTTTCGTTGCCAATTAGTTTAAGCCCCTCTTCACCTCGTTCCCCTTTACTCTTTTGTATTCATGCTCTCTCCACCCTTCATTTTTGCTCCGCATCTTCTAGTTTCTCTTCTGTACCCCTCTGCTATTCTGCAGCCCGTTTTCTTTTGCTTAACAACCTCTTCCTCCACATTCTTTTAGGCTCTGCCTTTTACCTTTTCTCTAATGTTCTTCAGCCTTTACTGTATGACCATAAGCATCTGCTAAATCTCTTCAAAATTCATTCATTAGATAATGTAACCCTTTTTCTGGCTCTGCTACATCAGACGTCCATGATTTCTGATCCCATTTCTCCTCCGCTCTATCGTTGCTGTTTGATTGAAGACATGTAACATGGGCACACTGGTGGGTATGGATTGGGCAGTTGACTTGTTTAATGTCAAAAGAAATCGGGTGCCCTGCAACAAAAGCTGCCACATTTAATGACTGCACTCAAAAAATTGCTTTTGTTGTAGACACAAAACCACAAGTCTACGTGGGTCTTTGTCAAGCTATTTTGTTGGAGGGCTGTCATTGAATGGATAAAGTTGGCAAACAGTAGAAGGCTGAACATCCCACCCTTGCCCTATGAGGCCACCATTAGCTACACATTGGCTCAGCTTAAAGACACTGCTGTTTTGGCCAAGCAAACGGAACCACTGACATTATTGGTGTCATGGCCCTTGGCAAAAGAACAAGAGTTGTACAGGACCAATGCTACAATTTGTCTGATCACCCCTAGATCTATTGCATAGAAGAAAGAACAGCTGTAGGATCCTGAATGGTGCAGGAGTTTCTGGTAGGAGGAGCACGATGATTCATAAATCCATGGATAGATACAGTCCATGAAGTCAGGAGAAGACCATCCTTGGCACTGCAGAACTGGTATCCTCCATTGTGTTACCAATAGCATGCTGGGAGTTGATGTTGAGCACGCGGAGCCAAGTGTCGTTAGTGTTGAGCATGTGCAGAACTAGTCGACTCCACCATCGGAACAAGCACAGACAACGGACACCCGCTAGAGCAAGTCATACAATAGGACAAGTGCACAACCGTGTGCAGACACCGGACCCAGAAACACACACATGTCTAAACACAACTCATCTGCTGGTTACTCCTGACCACTTCGCTTTTCTTTTTAATTTATACTTCTGTAATTGGCATTATCACATCCACATGAGTGTGAGGAGGGAGTAACCCGCAATATCATTAAAATTATATTGTACAAAGTCTCTATATATATATTTATATAATATATAATTTTTTTTTTCCTTTTTTTTTTGTTCTTGTTTCTCGGGGAATGCATTATACGGAGCTGGAGAGCATCCGCCATAGGCTACCCCAGGGGGTACAGTGAGGGAGGGTGCCGCTTGCTGCTGCAGTGCTGAGGGTCAACAATAAGGGGGTACAGCTGAAGGTCCATCTTTGTGTGGGGTCTGCTCTCTGATATCCATAACAAACATATGACACAGGGCAGTGACTAAACTTGTCCCCATCCCCCCCAGAGGCATAAAGTTGTACCTCTGCTGACCAAGGAAACATCGTGTGAATAGGGGTCGGCCGTTCCCCCCTGAAAATCACAAACCGGACGATCCACCCCAATGCAGCAGCTGACCCTCTTCCTATGTTGTGGGAATAGATCCCCGAAGTGCTGTGGGGTTCCCCAGCTGTTCAAGGCAACCCTCACCTCAAATATTTTCTATCTGGGGTAGACAAAAACAATAATAACAATAATAATAAAATTAAAATAAAAAAAAAAAGAAAATAATGGGGTGAGTCCAACCACACCCTATCAGTGGGGAGGGGAGGATGGACGAGCTCTCTCTTGAGAAGTAACATTCGCCCCAACACCCCAGCCGGCGCATTCTCTGCTGAATGAGTCCCACGTGGGAGGGGGAAGCCGAGGGGGGTCTCTTCTCTCATAGAATGGCACAACATCTGCAGAAGCGTTGTCTGCTTCCCCCCACTGACGGAGGAGGGGTGACGGGGGCAAAGTAGGCATGAACTTTAATGTTTGGAAGATGAGTCTGAAAGAAACAGGGAAGATCTGTAAGCAACACTGGAAAGACCTGCCCTAAAAGTCCCACTTTAAAAAGGAAGTCAAATCTATATTTCTATCTCCCGCTTTCCTCTCCTTCTCTGATCCTCTCTCCCCTACTGGGGCCCTTGTGTATCTCCGGCATTGGCTCAGCCTAACTTTAATTCTACAGAAGACAAGGAGAGCTCTACTGGGAACCATTTATACATGAAACCTGGCACAGATACTCCATTTCCCTATCCAAAAACAGTGATTCCTATTCCAGACTAAAGGGCATCTATGCAGCCGTTGCCCTCACCCGCAGCCTTTTGATGCCAGCCCTGCTGATCTGTTGGCAGTCATAGAGTTCTATTCTCTCTAGGCTCTGGCAGTTCTTAAGGTGCTCAAGAGATGCGTCAGTGATAAGGGGACAATTATCCAACTCGATGACCTCCAGCCGGTCGTGGGCGCAGGCTCCGTTCCCTAAATGGCGGATCCCGTCGTCGGTTATTAACTCACAGTGTGACAGACTCTGCGGGGAAAGGAAAGACTTTACAGATCACGTTCAACTTGCTGGAAAAGTACAAAAGACCAGCAATTAATTAAAAAAAAAAGGCCTGACCTTCTATACAAACACATCTAGGAGGTGTCAGAAAGGAGAACTACTACTAAAATATTCAAGAGCATTTGGGACTATTGCAAAATAAATTGGCCGGCCTTAAATAATATCACAGGACAGGAAGGTCTTCTGTTTTTTTTTAATGAACTGCTGATATGTTGGTAACCATAAGCAATACATTGGAATTGGATTGGAAGGTGCGCGCATGTTGTAGTGGCAAGATCTGCTCACACTCAGATTTATGGCGGTGGCCATGAAAGGAAGAAACCTCCCTGAACACCATAAATCTGACAGATAATACTCAGCAGAGCTTCCATACATAAAGCAATGAAGGTGGGGTATGTTCTTGGAGAGGAGAGAAACAGAACACGCCGGCACAACATGGGTACTGCTAGCAGGTATGACCTTGCTCGTTTATTGCGGATGCAACGTTTCGGGGCGTGACCCCTTTCTCAAGCATAAAGAGAAAGGGGTCACGCCCCGAAACGTTGCATCCGCAATAAACGAGCAACGTTATACCTGCTAGCAGTACCCATGTTGTGCCGGCGTGTTCTGTTTCTATGCTACTTTTGAGGTTGCCAAGTTCCTCTATCACCAATAAACACCTGGGATTTGTGTTTGTCTGGACGGCCAGGGTGTGCGAGTGTAAGCTCTTTCTTTCTTGGAGAGGAGAGCTCAGCTTGCTTTAACTCCTTCCAAGCCAAACACTGCCCAACTGCTACGTATACACATTGTGCCCAGAGCAGTGCGGAAATTGAAAAAAAAAAAAGGCACAGGTTACATAGTAGATAACACCATTATGATCTACAGAGCTTATCTGTTATCTACTGTGTATCCTGTGCTTGAATGGCTGCCCCCATGGCTACACAGCAGCTTGTTTATATAAACTATAGTAGTACTTATCTGTTATCTACTGTGTATCCTGTGCTTGAATGGCTGCCCCCATGGCTACTGCCTTATATTTTTATTACTTTAAAACACTTTAATTTTTTGATGTTACTGTTCCTTTTAAGAGTAGAAAAGGGCTCAGAACTGCACAATTTTCCATTTCATGTCACAGATGGCTATATGAACTGATGAACCCCCAACAGACGAGAATAGGGGCTGCCTAAACTGAACATTTAGGGTGTTTATATTTAGGGATGAAATGCAGTCACGTACGGGGCCAGGAGTTGCAGGATCTTCCGAGCTGTAAGTGATACTCACCAATACCTGCAGCCTGGGACAATGCATGGAAAGTTGGATGAGGGTGCTGTCTGTGATCTAGAAGAAGAAGGAGGAGGAAGAATAAGAAGGGACCAGTGTAAGAACATAAAGCAGCAATATTGTGTGATACCTAACCCATCATATGGACAGTACTCAATGCACCACCTTCATTTGAGACCTGCCAGTATTTGAGAATCTCTGCCAAGTTCCTTATTCAAGTCTGCCACCACCTTATGATGCCCCCCTCTCGCCATATTCTCCTACAATCCCAAACAGGAGGCCCTATACCAGATACCTGTCCCCATGCCCTTCACTAAGAACGTTCCAGCATCTCACCTGTACACATTCCTCCAGGTCCATCTTCTCCAGCTCATGACAGTTCTGCAAGAGTAAAAAAAAAAAAAAAAGAAGAGAGGTAGAAGCAGGCCGCCCAAAGCAAACACATGGACACAAGCCAAAATAATAATTAAAAAAAAAAGGACATGGATCAATTTAAATTTACCTTTGCCAAAGTGGTGAATCCCAAATCTGTCAGCTGGGAACATCGTGCGACTTCAAGTATTCTGTGTTAAAGGACAAGGAAACTAAAATAGTAGGCTACAAATGTTGTACATGATGTTTTGTGCTTCTGTACCAGCCCAAGGCAACCACAGCCCTTTAGCAGTAAAGATCTGTGTCTCCAAAGATGCCCCAGTAGCTCCCCATCTTCTTTTCTGCTGATTCACTGATTCACATGCTCTGTGCTGCTGTCACTTACTGAGCTTAGGGAGCCACTCACAATATACAGTACACATAGAATAGAAATGTCACAATATAAGGCTGATTAGTAATTAATACACATAATTACTACATGGCAGCACAGAAACCAGTGCAATTAGCATCAGAATTGAATAATCAGCAAACCTGTAGCATCAGCTTATATTACAGCCAGGGAAGCTCATTTTCTGCTGGATAATTAGTGACGAGCCCTAAGCTTCTCAACAGCCAATCAGAGCCCACTGAGCATGTGAGTGTCACAGACACTTTCCAAGATGGTGACCCCCTGTGACAAGTTTGAAGTCCTGGATCATTGCTGCTATTGACAAGCTCAAACTTTAGCCTCGTGCAATAAGTTCTCTATAGAAAATAGGACATTTTTAGCCACATTCATTTTTTAAGGTTTAGTTTTCCTTTCAGAGCAAAAACAGGCAGAACCTTAGCTGCCACTCCTTTTACAGTAGCAAGAATAAAGTTGTATTTTCCGGCTCTAAACATCTTCCCTCTAGTTGCTGGAGGTGCCAATAGTCAAGAGAAATGCATAGACTAGATCTTTATATCTACCAGGACCAGAGATTACTGATCTGATTATTCACACTTACGAATGGGGTCTAGTGGAATTATCTTTTGTAAATAATTTGCCATAGCCTAGATCAGGGGTCCCCAACCTTTTTTTTTTTATCCGTGAGCCACACTGAAATGTAAAAATAGTTGGGGAGCAACACAAACATGAAAAAAAGTCCTTGGGGTGCCAAATAAAGGCTGTGATTGGCTATTTGGTAGATTCTGTGTGGACTGGCAGCTACAGGAGACCTGTTTGGCAGTGCACCTGTTTTTTATGCAATTAAAACTTACCTCCAAGCCTGGAATTCAAAAATAATCACCTGCTTTGAGGCCACTTGGAGCAACATCCAAGGGGTTGGGGAGCAACATGTTACTCACGAGCTACTGGTTGGGGATCACTGGCCTAGATGAACTACTTTGAACTGTTGGATCCTCCAACTTTACAGCAAGGATTTAGTTGTATTCAAACAAAGTCAGGGGGGGGGGGACACAGAATGTTGAAAAGATCTAGATCATTTGGAGGAGATTTCCCTGCGGTCACTCCCAACAATCCGAAAAACTGGTACAGCAACAAGAGAAAAGCAACTGTCAGCTCCTCTTCCTCATCTGCAGACACAGCCTCCCCAGGCACACGTGGAGTATCGGCACTTTCAAGACTGACGGATAAACGATAAAACAAAACCACGGACAGTAGGAATTGTTATAAAGAAATTGGTTCTTTACCTGAGCCTGGGGCAGTTTTGTCCGAGTGCATTAAGAATGGAGTCCGTTATGTTGGAGCAGCCGGAGGCACATAGAGACTGGAGTTTGTGGCATCCACGGCATATTGTGATGAGACCATCGTCTGTGATTTGCTGCTGAGACGGGTACAATGAGACAGCCAATGAATTACAATGAGACAGCCAATGAATTACAATGAGACAGCCAATGAATTACTAGAAAAACTAAAAGGGTGCATGCCTCTAGCCTTACTCTGGCTGCCAGTAATTGCCATGCTAAAAATACAATATGCACAATGCGAGACTGTACATTAGGCACGGGGGGTGACACTCTACTGATAGTGAGTCTCCCTGAACATGAAGAATATTTAGCCTAATGCCACCAAAGGAAAAGGAAATCCGTTTCCACTGCAGCAGCACCGACCGGCACTGCCTCCTTCTGCCATTTCTCACACAAAAGTGGATTTGGGCATTTTGGGGCTGAAACCCCATGTGTGCATTAAAGGGGAACTATCGCCAAAATGAAAATGTAAAATAAGCTTCAGCATACTAAAATAAGAAACTTTTGTAAATACAATCAATTAAATATTCTGCATTGTTTCTGAAATAATCAAGATGGCTGCAGTGAACTCCGATCCCTGAATCTGCACAGAGGGGTAAGTAAAAAATTTCGGGCATTTGCCCAGGATAGCAGCTAGACTGGGTGGGAGGAGGGAGGGGTTTTTTTTTTTTTTAATAAGGGGTTTGTTTCTCCTTTAATAATGTGCCCGTCAGTGCTGACAAGATCCCCAGCACAATAACATGAAACACAAGAACGCAGTTGTCTTGGCACAGACACATACACAGGTCTAGATCTGCTGCACGGGTTACTTACTGAACACGCCTGGAGATTTAATGTAACAAGTTCTGGACAGTGGGAGCCAATAAACTTGAGCGCTTCATCTTCCAGCTAAAAAAAAAAAAAACCCCAAAAACACACAAACCAATAGGTTAGGAGATCAGTGGGCCCAGGAAAGACGACCATCGTTATGGACAAAAACATCAGCATTTTGTGCACGGATATTCTTACCTTCCTTTAGGACAGGGGTCCCCAACCCTTTTCACCCGTGAGCAACATTAAGATGTATAAAAATTTGGGGAGCAACACGAGCATGAAAAATGTTCCTGAGGTGCCAGTGCTGTGATTGGCTATTTGGTAGCCCCTATGTGGACTGGCAGCCTACAGGAGACTTTACTTGGCACTATACTTCGTTTAAAACTTGCTTTCAAGTTTGGAATTCAAAAATAAGCACCTGCTTTGAGGCCATTGAGAGAGATATCCAAGGGGATAGAGAGCAACATGTTACTCAGAAGCTACTGGTTGGGGATCACTGTTTAAGGGCTCTTACTCACGAGCGTTTTTACCTGCGCTCCGTTTTTCGGCGTTGAGCCGCAGGGGAGCGCAGGAATAGACGCATTTCATTATTTCAAATGGGGCTGTACTCACACAGGCGCATGCAGGTGCCGAATGCAGGTGGAGACGCAACATGCTGCATTTTTCCTGCGTTCGCCGCCTACATGCGCCTGTGTGAGTACAGCCCCATTTGAAATAATGAAATGCGTCTATTCCTGCGCTCCCCTGCGGCTAATCGCCGAAAAATGGAACACAGGGGAGCGCAGGTAAAACGCTCGTGAGTAAGAGCCCTTAGGGCAATAGAATAACGAAATCTAACAAACTGTCTCAGCTGCTGGTGTTTTATTAGGACCAGTCTATCTAAACCAGCATCACATCAAGCTCCATAGCAAGGTCCCCCCTCCTTACTCCCCATTGCACCATCCCTTCTACTCCCAGCAGAACTGTATCGAGCGGTCACTTACCTGTGTGCAGCCTTTGAGAGAGAGAAGACGGAGCCCCCCGCAGCCTTTTACTAAAGCCTGGACCCCATCCTTACTGATCTGATCGCACCACGAGATGTTCAGTTGCTCCAGTTGAGGACAGCCCTCGCTGCAGTGGGGAGCAATAAAGGCAAAGTAAACCTAAGGATCAACCGGTAGTCAAAACTAATTACTAGTAATCCAAAAACCCTTAGCATTGCCCTATGCAGTTCTGCTGTAGAAACTAGAACTCAGGACATTGCGATCCCCTCCTTTTAAGGGTGCCCCACACACAGTAGCCCCCGCTCCTCTCACCTGATTGCCTTGAGGGACAAGTTAGTGATGGATGTGCAGGAGGCCAGGTCCAGTTGGCGCAACTTGGAGCAGAATTTACTGAGGCTCGTGGACGTTCTGCAGAGAGGGAGGAAATCAGCGGGGTCAGAAGTCACCAAATCCACATCTAGATTTTATTTTGGACTCTGGGTGCTCCTTTGGGCGCTCCGGGGACCCCCGCCCCAAAAAAAAAAAAAACATCACTCACGCGTCTGTGATCTTTGTGCAGCCGTTTAAATTTAACACCTCAATGTTCCTACAGTTCTGAGCGAAGGTTCTGGTACAAGGAATGATTGGGAATTAGCGATGCAATAAAAATGAACAATGAGTTTATAGGCGGAGCAAAGGAAAATCAAATTCTCTGTGACAGAGACATACCTGAGAGCGTTGTCCCCTACACCGAGACATCCACGTAAGCTCAGCTTTCTTAGAAACCCCCCGCAGCGCTTGGATATATTCTCTACCACGCGGCCCTGGACACGGAAAGACATTTGTGCCAGTAAGAGAATGATTTCTATAGGGGCAGCATGGGGGGCATGCAGGGATAGAGCTTAAGGGACACTGGGGGGTCTCCCCATAAAGACACTGGTTTCCAATAGGCCTTTGGAGAATCAAGGAAACACAGGGAGAGGAGGTGGGAATAATGGCAGCTTGGCTGGAGGGATAAAGGCACAGAGGGTTGAATAAGGACAGGGTCGGAAACGGTCGGACTGGAGGGGGTCAGGGACAACCAGGGCTGATACATCAGAGACCCCACAACCCCCTCCGCATTCACAGGCCCCCCTCCCCAGCAAACTCACCTCTGCCCTCTCCTACCCCCTGGCAGCGCATACCTACGGTACGCTTGTTTGTGGGCGGAGTGGAGGGGCAAGAGGTGGAGTCGGGCAACCAGGCGGAGGTCAGGAACAGAGGGGGAGAAGGTCTTACTCTGTGGAATGGATCTGGGCCGGAGGGGTCCACCGGGTTTTTTCCTGGCATCCCGCCAGCCCAGTCCGATGCTGAATAAGGATAACGGGGAACCAGTGGGGAGAGTGCGGCTACTGTACCTCAATATCCCTCTGGAAATCAAACAGGTCTATCCTTTGCCAGTTGCTGCCGTCCAGAGCAAGAACATTCCAGGCCTAAAAAATGAGACGCGGGAAGAAGTCCCAATTAATGAAGTTTGCATTCATAACCCATTTCAGTGTTAATATATGGGGGGGGGGGCGGTACAGAAACCCTTTGATGCTTTTCAGCGACATAAAAATGTGGTGCTTAAAACGCCCTGTGTGTGATTGCCCCAAGGCTTATGGTACAAGGGGGTTATTCTCCACCAAGGCTCCTCCCAATGAGTCTGGAACTGGTTCCGTCAGTGGCGACAGAGAGATTTCATTGCGAATATTACAGTTATCACCCACAGATCCCCAGTGTTAAGCTTAAAGGAGAAGGAAAGGTTAAAATTAGATATAAGATCTATATAAATACACCAGTAACCCCTCAAAGTAATGCTGCTCTGAGTCCTCAGCATTTCTTTCCTTCTATTGTGTACTCATGGGCTTCTGTATCAGACTAACTGTTTTCAGCTTAAACCTCCAGGGCTAGGGCTTGAGCATGCTCAGTTTGCTCCTCTCTCCTCCCTGCTGTAATCTGAGCTCAGAGCTATGAGTGAGCAGGGAGAGACTCAGACAGGAAGTGATGTCACACCAGGCTAATATGGCAGCTGCTATCCTAAACAGAGAGCATCTACAGCTGTTTACTCAGATATGGTAAAGCATTCTGCAGAATAAATATAGTGTTCTAGCTTGTACTATTGTGGCTAATCTATTGGCAATAAATTGCTTCAGTAGCTCTCCTTCTCCTTTAAGCCAAAGGAATTACTTTACTGCAGTAAGGTGCTACATGCGGCTTCTCCACTTACCCTAGAGACCTGTGCGCACCGACACAAGGTAACCACATCCAGGAAAGAGAAGATCCTGAGGAGAAAGAGAGAGTTGTTACCGACACACACAAACTTCCCTACGTCCCTCCCCAACTTCTGCCATTGTGGAATGAGATGAGTGGAGAGACTTTGCACTTCTAGTGTCTTCTAGAGACTCTCTCTTCTAGCAACTTGGACCCCCCAGATCACCCTCCACCACCAAAAAAGGTGCAGCAGAAGCAACACTCAGTCTCAGGTAGCCAAGGGGCTTGTATCCCTCCCTACATTGCCCCCATGTCGATCCTTATCCCCATAAAGAGCAAATACACTGACTTTCCTCACCTGAGCAGTAATTCCTTCGGAAGCTTCTTATTAATCAGAGCCTCGTCGTTGTTTGAGAACATCTGAAAAACAAAAATAAGGGGTAAAAAAAGAGGCAACAGCACCATGGCAACCATAAAGGGGACTATAAGAACCGACCCCCATTTCATTGGGGCAAAGGCCATGTGAAACAGCTCCCCATCATTACCGCCCCCCCCATCATTACCGATTCCCATCGTTACGTTTCCCCATCGTTACCGCTCCCCCATCGTTACCGCTCCCCCATCGTTACCGCTCCCCCATCGTTACCGCTCCCCCATCGTTACCGCTCCCCCATCGTTACCGCTCCCCCATCGTTACCGCTTCCCCATCGTTACCGCTTCCCCATCGTTATCGCTTCCCATCATTACTGTTCCCCATCATTACTGCTCTCTGTGGCAAGAGGCCGAATGTTTTTAGTAGGGATGCACCGAATCCACTTTTTTGGATTCGGCCGAACCCCCGAATCCTTCACGAAGGATTCGGCCGAATACCAAACCCAAACCCTAATTTGCATATGCAAATTAGGGGTGGGAAGGGGAAAACATTTTTTACTTCCTTGTTTTCTGACAAAAAGTCACGCAATTTCCCTCCCTGCCCCTAATTTGCATATGCAAATTAGGATTCGGATTCGGTTTGGCTGGGCAGAAGGATTCGGCCGAATCTGAATCCTGCTGAAAAAGGCCGAATCCTGGCCGAATCCCGAACCGAATCCTGGATTCGGTGCATCCCTAGTTTTTAGCCAAAAGCCTCAAGCCTAGCACCCAGTGGCCAGACATTAGCCATCTAATATTATTATTATTATTCTGCTAAATCTCTGCTCCAGGGCCGAAGCCAGGAATCCAGGTAGGGACTCAAGCAAAGCTCCTGGATGGAGTGTAGCCTTGGGGGGTCCACACCTAAAATCAATTCAATATATTGCCCGACGTGTATCAAAATCCTTACAAGCCACCCTATGCATAAAACGGACTGTTTAGAAGAGAACCATGGGGAGACGTTTCAGTAACCCTAAAACCACTGAAAAATTTCCACGTAAACAGGAGAGTTTCTTAGAATGCAGGCCCTGTCCTGTGGCTCAACCACCAAGCTCCTGGGCTATGCTCCTAACGAGAAGGAGAAAAAAAAAATAAAAAAGCTGCTCCTTATCTCAGAGCCTAAAGTCACAGCTTAGGAAAGGGAAGGGGTTTGTTTATACAGAGGCTTCTCAATAGACTCCCGTTGATGGGGGTATACTGCCCCTTTAAATACAGCTTTCATTTAAAAAACAATTTGGAAGCGGCACAGGCTCCCTGTATTGCACTGGTCACAATCGCATTTAAACTCACAAGGAAGCTGCAAAATGCTGTTTTAACCTTCACTTTCGCTTTTAACTATCGACTCACCGGGTAAGTAGCAAAAGGGAAGGCTCATGGGTGCTAGGGGTGCCATGCTGGGGGTTATGTATATAATTTGTATGCAATATATATGTATGTACATATACAGAGAAGGAAGAAAAAAAAAAAGATGCGCCTTATCTCACAGCCTAAAGCTGCAGCTTAGGAAAGGGAAGGGGTTTGTTCATACAGAGGCTTCGCAATAGACTCTGCCCCTTTAAATACAGCAATTATTTAGAAGACTCCCCCATGAAAGGGTCACAATTCAGCAGCCCAACTTCATGTGAATCAGCACGTGGGACCAGTCACACGGTTATTTGAAAAGGCTTCGATACGACGGGGAGAAAAGGGAACGTAAATTAAACACCACAAAACTGTCAGTTATACAAGTGGAGCTCAGTGTCCTAAGGGAACTGCTGCTTATTTTTTTGTAGCATTTCTGTATAGAAGGGTATTTAAACTTTTTTTTTTTTCTAACAGGACCCAAAATAAATAAATATATATATATCCAGGTGAAAACGGTCCAGGTGTTACATAAACCCAATTGAATGAGCTCACGTCCAGTTCCCTATAACATGTGCCGACCCCGCGGGTTCTTTTTGTTCTTCTATATTTGTCCACCATAACAAAGTATAGAATTCCACGTCTGCATATTCCAGGGGCCTTTCCTTCGTTACTATTTACATTCCCAAAAAAATCCCAGCTACAAATGGAATGGGGGGGGTAGATGAAAGGGATGTTTCTCATCGCCCGAGTTTTTTTTTTTTAGGGTTGCGGAATCCAGAAGTCGCTAGAATGCTGGTCATTTATCATCCGAGCAACTGACAGTTTCTGTGCTTCATGCTACAGTCCTGCGCCGAACCAATTTAGAAGACCTGGACCCAACCCGCATATTTGTCCACTTTGATCCGTTACCTGACCCCCGACCCGCAACTGCCTTATCCGCAACCCGTCGGCCACCAAACAGGAAGTGACGTCATCAAAAGTGGGCGTGACACAGAAACAAGTTTTATGAAAGTTTAAAAAGGAGCAAAATATAGACAATATTACATAAGATAAGACATTTAGAGGAGACCAGCAACCCGACCCGCATCTGACAATCCTCCCCTCATTCCGTAGGGGGCCCGCTTTATTTCCGGGTACCCAACCCGCTGCAGGACTCTACTTCATGCAGACGCTTCTTTCCCCTGCCCCCCCCCCCCACAAAGGGTAGACAAATTCATAAAGGATCTGCCTGGTTTCCTATGTGGAGGTCCACAGAAATAGGACTATATCTGCACTTTGCAAGCGACGACCCTGAATCTGCTGAAATCACACTGAGCATGTGCAGAGTCACTGACACCAACACAATGGGAAACTCCTGCCAAGGCCTGGATCATTACTACTATACAAGTTCTGTATATATACAGTAAAATCTGCCGTTTCTATCCATATTCATTTCAAGGGTTTAGCTCTCTGTTAAAGGAGAAGAAAACCCAAAAGTTAAAAGAAACCCTTCCCCCCTCCCTGTTACCCCGGGCAAATGCCCCTAACATTATACTTACCCCTTGGTGCAGATTCAGGCATTGGAGTTCACGGGCGCCATCTTTTTCTCTTCGGTAATCTTCAGAATGAGACCGGCGTGTCTGCGCAGTTGGAGCATTTTTTCTGTTTCGCAACAACTGCGCCGAAACTCATGAAAATTGCTTAAGCGTGGTCTCATTCCGAAGCAGCTGGAGATGGCGCCCATGAACTCTCGATGCCTGAATCTGCACCGAGGGGTAAGTAAAAAGTTAGGGCATTTGCCGGGGGCAACACTTACACTGGGGGGAGTAGTTTTTTTTTTAATTTTTGGGTTTACTTCTCCTTTAAGGAGATACTCAGACGCTACATGAGGTTGAACTGCATTCTACTGACACGAGACTGTGCCTTTAAATATTCCTTGGCCTGCAATCATGTGACCCCCAGTGTACCTCCTCCTGGGTGTGAGTTACAGTTTTACACTACACACTCACTGCTATTTCTAGGGAAACAATAACTAATCGGCTTGGCTGAAAAACAGGAAAAATGTGAAATCCAATCAAACAAGAGGGCGACAGTTAGAGAGAGAGAGGACACACAAGTATACAATGTGCTGACAAACACACAATCACACACATGAGTCTTTACATGGGGGATTCATTAATACAATCCAGCATTGAATTCCTAATGGTTCACCTTTGTGTTAACTTTTAGTATGTTATAGAATTGCCAATTCCAAGCAGCTTTTCAACTGGTCTTCATTATTTGTTCTTAATAGTTTTTAAATGATTTGCTTTCTTCGGATTCTTTCCAGCTTTCAAATGGGGGTCACTGACCCCATCTAAAAAACAAATGCTCTGTAAGGCTACAAATTTATTGTAATTGCTACTTTTTATTCCTCTCCTATTCATATTCCAGTCTCTTATTCACATCAATGCATGGTTGCTAGGGGAATTTGGACCCTAGCAACCAGACTGCTGAAATTGGAAACTGGAGAGCTGCTGAATAAAACGCTAAAAAAGTCACAAATAATAAAAAACAATTGCCTCAGAATTTCACAGTTAACAACCCCTTTAATCTAATGTCACACACAGAGGTCATGCCATTATCCCCAGAAACTGCCACCCTGATAGAAACTGCCACATTTCTTAGACTGGACACAATCGTTGCTGAGAAAAGTATCGACTCGTGGAGCAAACGGGAAGAGTTCAGAGAAGCTACAATGTAACACCAGAGAAAGGAGCATTAACGTTTCTACTTCCAGTTCTGAATAATGTCAGGACACAGGTGCCGGTCTGCAGAGCTTACAGTCGTTACAATAGTACAGATACTGACAAGAACTTGATGTTCCACCGAGTCACATTTTGGACATTCTAGAACACAGTCCCAATATAAAGAAATGTTTGTACAGAGTTGGGTAAGGGGGGGCCTGCCACAATCTGCTGGGCTCTTTGTCCAGTACACAGCAGTGCAGTAAAGCAGCCCTTGCCACTAACATAAAACAATAAAAGATTCCATGTTCCTGTCTAATAACCAGTGAATGTGAACGTATGTCCTGGCTGAGCCGGCGCCAATCAACAATTAGAGTTTTAGCCATTTAATAGTTTCCAGTTAAAACAACGAAGGACACGGAACCCCATTTCAGAGGGTCATTTGTGTGACACCCCCAAACACACACATCTGAGAATCCATAGAGCTGAGTGTGTAGCACTGACTGGGCCCAACAGATAAATGATTCCCTCTCGGACTCACAAAAACAGGGAGACACTGGAGCCCATGGAAGAAGTGGGGGAGACACTGAGCCCTGTGGAATTAATGGGGGAGACGCTGGGGCCCGTAAAAGAACTGGGGGGAGACACTGAGCCCTGTGGAATTAATGGGGGAGACGCTGGGGCCCTTGGAAGAAGTGGGGGAGACACTGGGGCCCGTAAAAAAACTGGGGGAGACACTGGGGCCCGTAAAAGAACTGGGGGGAGACACTGGGGCCCGTGGAATTAATGGGGGAGACGCTGGGGCCCTTGGAAGAAGTGGGGGAGACGCTGGGGCCCGTAAAAGAACTGGGGGGAGACACTGGGGCCCGTGGAAGAAGTGGGGGAGACACTGAGCCCTGTGGAATTAGTGGGGGAGACACTGAGCCCTGTGGAATTAGTGGGGGAGACACTGGGCCCTTGGAAGAAGTGGGGGAGACACTGGGGCCCGTGGGGGAGATACTGGGGATAAAGGAAGAACTGGGGGAGACACTGGGGCCCGTGGAATTAGTGGGGGAGACACTGGGTCCGTGGAAGAGCTGAGAGTGAGCCCCTCCCCCAGTTTCCAGCTGACCCCCCCTCACTTACCTCAAAGCGGCTCTTGGTGACCCCGTTCATGTCTCTCCTCATTGGGGCGCGTGGGGGCCCTTGTCCCCCGAGTTCTCCGGTTCAGAGCGGATGTTGTGGGGGGGAGAGGTCAGTGAGGATCCCCGGCCTGTCCCGTGAGAGAAGCAGCGAGTGTCCCGGCAGCTCCTCGGTCTCCCAGGCCTTCAACTTGTGCCCAAAACAATAACACCCGCACCTGCCAGCATCGGCCGCTCTCATTGGTCTGACCCAGCGGATTGGGCGTGTCCTTGAGTCAGACAGCTGATCGGAGCCGCGGCGGAACCCCGGGAATACTTTGCAGCGCTCACACACTGACACAGGACTTTACTCCTCTACTACCGCGTAACACTCCGCTCAGCCCCGGGGAATAGGCCCCCAGGGACCGCAGTCTCCTCCTCCCTTTTGTTTGCCTTTCTGGCCAATCACAGCTGCGCTAGAGGCATTTAAACCCGACGTCATTACCGCGGGAATCGTACGAAAAGGAAGTGCTCAGGGTTTAAAGGGACTGCTCACCCTGGGGCACATTCTGCACAACTATTATGTATAGAACTTTTACTGTGTTATACAATGGCTCATTCTGAACAACTTTGCACTTGGTCTTCATTAAAAAAAATTTTATAGCTTTTTTTTTTTTCGTCTTCTGACTCTTTCCTGCTCTCAAATGTGGGGGGGGTCAGTGACCCCATCTAAAAACCAAATGCTCTGTAAGGCTACACACAAGAGTTGTCAGCTCTAAGTCAGGTACAAAATCAGCCAAGAGGAATTTGAAAAGTAACCCAAAAAGAGCACAATATGGGCAGTGAAAAAAGTCAAAAAATTAAATAAATATGAAAAAAAATTCCAGATTGGCAAATTTTTCCATGAAACAAAATGGTACAGATTTGACTGCCACCAGGGGGGGTAACTACAAACAGGGGCCCAGGAGGTATAGGGGTCCCTAATTCATATACAATTTCAATCAATATTGGTAAATCAGCTCAACCTTTAGACATTTTGGTGGGCAGCAGATTTTTTGCCCCAAAATTGTCTGAAATTGAGGAAAGTCACTGGAAAACGCAAAATTGCTTTAGAGGGACAGGAGATTGGGGTACTGAGCCCAAAATCTGGTAAATCCCGACTTCTACACATTCAACTTGCCAGTTGGCAAATTGTTAAACAAAAACTACATTACCCAACATGCATTGGGAGACACAGGATTGGCACATTAGGGCAAGAAAAAAAACTTAGGCTGGTTTCCAAAGTACAAACCAGCCAAAGGCCCAAAAAGTAGCCTACATCCGTACCTTGGCTAGTTTGTACTTTCAAAATCAGCCTGGGCTTTAATTTAGTAGCCCACTTTGGCTGGAAAACCACCAACCTGGCAACCCTGGTTAAACATATATTGTTATGGCTACTTTGTATTGCTCATTTTTCTATTTAGGCCTCTCCTATTCATATTCCAGTCTCTGATTTAAAGCAATGCAGGGTTGCTAGGGGAATTTGGGCCTTAGCAACCAGATACCTGCTGAAATTTTCCATCTTTCTATGCAGGCCTCTCCTATTCATATTCAAGTCTCTTATTTAAACCAATGCATGGTTGCTAGGGGAATTCCAACCATAGCAACCCGACTGCTGAAACTGGAGAGCTGTTGAATAAAAAGTGAAATAACTCAAAAACCACAAATGATAAATGAAAATTGCAATTGCAAATGGTCTCGGACTTTCACCCTCTCTGCATCATACGAACAGTTTACTCAAAGGTGAACAACCCCCATCATTGAAACTCAAGAGATTGTGCTCAGCAAAGACAAGAAATGTATCAACTAGCGTATAAAATGAGATCAGCCTTCAATATTTATATGGACAGAAGGGAGAGTATGGCAGCTCCCTCATATGCAGAATTAAAAGCTGGGCGGGCATGGGCCTTGTGCCCACAACAAACATGTCCCCGGAAGGGCTACTTTCCCTTCTTTCTTTATATATGGATAGAATGCTACAGATATCTATCTATCTATCTATCTATCTATCTATCTATCTATCTATCTATCTATCTATCTATCTATCTATCTATCTATCTATCTATCTATCTATCTATCTATATATATATATATATATATATATATATATATATATATATATATGTATATCTATATCTGTAGCATTCTATCCATATATAAAGAAAGAAGGGAAAGTAGCCCTTCCAGGGACGTGTTTGTTGTCACATTAAAGCAGCAGTGACAGTCTGAAGTGAGCGCAGGCCAGTGTCAGATTAATCTGCATTATCTGCTATGTCTTGTCTCCTAAAAGCAGACACTAAGAAGATTTGCACTTGGATTTAAGAGAGAAAACATTTGGGTCACCTGTTCAATTGGGTCTTTGACAGGAATTGCGCACATTGGGTCCTAGAGGTGACCTGGTGCTTATCTTCTGTTTCTGGTCATCAATCAGCACCAGGGTTTGTGCACACAGACGTAAGGCCAGGTACTGGGCCCTTTGTGGGGAGGGTTTAGTTCCCCTTTAAATGAAAAGAGGCTGGAGAAATCAAAGCCCCAGGGCGAGTGTAAAGCTGCAGGGAATGTGCACACACAATGGATTGTTGCTACAATAAACATACGCACACGCTTTGCCTTTTGTGTCATCGCAAATGACTTGTGTGAACCTGTTCTGGCAAGTTCCTTGGGACAGACTGGAATCCTCAGCCTCAGCCTGGTCCTGTTGTGCGGCAGGTTTGCACCAGAAATTTAGCGACGGGCTCCCTTCATCCATGCACTGACCCCATCTAAAAAACATATGCTCAGCTACAAATGTATTGTTAGTGCCACTTTTTATTACTCACATCTCTTATTCATATTCCAGTCTGTTATTCAAATCAATGTATGGTTGCTAGGGGAATTTGGACCCTAGCAACCAGATGGCTGACACTGCAGACTGGAGAGCAGCTGAATAACTTAAGGATTTAGATCACCATTTTTAAACAAAAAAAAAAAAAAAACACCTGGCATTATTATATCAAACGTTTTATTTCATTTTTTTTTTTTGTAGCAAATGTCTGAAGGCTTAAAAAGCTTTAAAACTGGCATGAGAAATGAAATCAGAACAAGCTTATTTACAAAAGGGAAACAGGACAGGTGTATTTACAGGAAAACATGTCAAATTGTCTCCGAAAAACCCACACACAGAATAAAAATTGGCAATTAGTTAAAAAAAAAAAAAAAAAGCTATATTTTTTAACGTTTAATCACTGGTTTGCAATGTTTTTGCTGTTTTGGGGCAGGTTGCAAAGACATAGAATACTTAGAGATCTATAATTTATATCAGAGCAGAAAGAAACAGCTCATCTCATTCATTACTTCTCTAACTGCATGTAAATGGACGCTCCACCTTTAAATTTATCTTTTAGTATGTTATAGAATGGCTAATTCTAAGCAACTGTTCCATTGGTCTTCATTATTTCTTATAGTATTTTTAATTATTTGCCTTTGTCTTCTGGCTCTTTCCAGCTTTCAAATGGGGGTCACTGACCCCATCAAAAAAACAAAAACAAATGATCTGTAAGGCTACAAATGTATTGTTATTGCTACTTTTTATTCCTCATCTTTCTATTCAGGCCTCTCCTATTCATATTGCAGTCTCTTATTCAAATCAATGTATGGTTGCTAGGAGGATTTTGGACCCTAGCAACCAGCTACCCGCTTAAATCTCCTGTCTTTCTGCTCAGGCCTCTCCTGTTCATATTCCAGTCTCTTATTTATGGTTGCTAGGGGAATGTGAACCCCAATGCTGGACCCCAGCTGAAATCTTTCATTTTTCTATTCAGGCCTCTCCTATTCATTTTCAAGTCTCTTATTTAAATCAGTGCATGGTTGCTAGGGGAATTTGGACCCTAGCAACTAGACTGCTGAAACTGCAAACTGGAGAGCTGCTGAATAATAAGAAAAATAACAACCACAAATAAAAAAAATGCAAATTGTCTCAGAGTATCCCTCTCTTCGGCATACTAAAAGTTAATTAAAAGGTGAACAACCCCTTTAAAAATGGTTTTAACTTAAAATGTCTCTTGTGGCCCCAGAGTTAATGTTATTTTAATAAAAAAAAAAAAAAGGCTTTTTGTGTCGTTGCTAGAGTCTCTTGAATATCCAACCCATTACTAGTGTAATATTGCCTCTGCTTGATCCACAGCCAATATGGCACCAGAAGGCTGACATGGGGGTGCAATATTTCCCCCCTATGCTCCACAGCCAAAATTGAGCCTCTGTATTAAAGGGGTTGTTCACCTTCCAAACACTTTTTTCAGTTCACTTGTTTTCAGATTGTTCCCCAGAAATAAAGACTTTTTTTTTTCCAAATTGCTTCCCATTTTGCACTGAATCCACTATTTTGGATTTGGCTGAAGCCTCGAATCCTTCACAAAACATTTGGGCGAATACCGAGCCAAATCCAAATTTGCATATGCAAATTAGTTGTGGGAAGGGGAAAACATTTCTTACTTGCCTTATTTTGTGACAAAAAGTCACGCGATTTGCCTCCCGTCCTTAATTTGCATATGCATTCAGCTGAATCTGAATCCTGCTGAAAAAGCTGGAATCCCGAACCAAATCCTGGATTCGGTGCATCCCTAGTTGATTTCTCAGCAGCATCTCTGGAGTATTAATAACTATTGTTTCAATTCCAACAGCTGCCTGTCATGAAACTCAGGGATTCTGCTCAGCAGGGACAAACATAAGAAATGTATCAATTTACAACAGTTTACAGGGTCGGCGACCCCACATACTAGAAAAACGGTCACACATAGAAAATAGAAAGTAATTGGAAAAAAAGTCTATTTCTGGAGAACTGTCTGAAACCAACTGAACTGAAAAAAATGTTTGAAGGTGAACAACCCCTTTAAAGACAAAAAACCCAATTTCAATTAAAAAAATAGCACTTGAAAGAAAAACTGGGCACCCAAATTTAATATATAAAACTGCAAAATGGCTGTGTGTCTATACAATGGCATAGGTAAAACCAGTTAAAATAACCTTGGGACAAAGGAGCTTTTACATTTAAATAAAAACTTAAATATATCTAAAATAGGATCAACGTAGTAAAAAAATATAGTGGAGATACCGTCAGAGTGAGCAAGCAAAGCTTTAGTTGCCCCTCAAAGAGACCAGCACTGATGAAGTTTCAGGGTTCTATAAGGTGAGCGACATATCCATTAAGTCGTCGTCACCCATGAGGAAACTTGGAGTTGGCCGGACACCTCGGTCGGAGCTCAGCATGGAACCTCCAGACATGACCATGGTGGGGTCAACGGAAATTGGAGACTTGGACCAACTTTCTGACTTCATACTGTAAGATTTCTTTTTCTCTCTGTCCCTGTCCTTGTCTTTGAGTCTCTTCTTCTCCTTTTTGTGCTTTTTGTGTTTCTCTGCACTATACTCAGTCTGGGCCCTATTTCCGCTGCCCCCTCCATCGTCTGAGCTTGGGCTGTTTTGGTAAGACTTCTCTGCTATAGAAGAGGAGCCGGATTCACTCTCACTGTCCAGCGCCTGAGGGGTATATGCTGGGGACTTGTTATGACTTGGTGAACATCTTTCATGTTTTGGAGTAGAACCGCTAATTAATGGAGAGCCGTAGTTTTTTTGCATCTGTGATCGAAGTCCATCCCCACCGCCTTCTGGTTTCTGTAATGTCACTTTTGCTTTTATACTGGGAGAGCCCCCATCATGCTTGCTGATAATAATTTTAGCCACACCTGTGCTCACAGAGCCCTTAGAATCCCCTCCTCCTTTTTTGGAAGGGTCAGACGACCCTCCAGAACCTGGTCCTTTGGACTTGTCCTTTTCACTCTTTTCTCGTTTTGGTGGAAACTCACCTACAACCATTCCATGTTTAGAAGACATGCCATGACTAGGCACCCCAGTACTGCCACCTCCTCCCCCACCATCCATAGGGTCTTCTGAACCAGGCCCTCCTGTGCCTACACCATGTTTCAGTTTGTCTATGACAGCTGTCAAAGAGGGCTTTTTGTTCCTGCTAGGGGACTTTCCCTTTGAACTGCTGTGAAGGTTTTGGGAAACACCACCAGAAAAGGAAGAGGAGGAGGATGATGATGAGGACGATGAAGAGGATGATGATGAGGACGAGGAGGAATTCGGCTTTTGGGTTAAAGATCCAGAGGACACAAGCCCAGAGGAGGACTTTGTTGTGGAGTTCGACCCACTCCCAGACAAGTGCTGACCGCCAGAACCAATTGGGGACTTGGCTTTAGAGGATTGAGGAGTCCCTGGCATGGGTTTCATAGGAGATGACAGCTTATCAGAACCTCCCGATGGCCTGGAATGTGAGGGGGAGATGTTTGGCTTACTTAAGGAAGGGTTCATTAATACTGAAGGCTTCCCTTGTGGCTTAGTTTTACTGCCGCTAGAGTTACTGACGCCACTACTTAGACCATGCTTAGTGATGGGTGAAGAACCTGCCTTTCCCATAGACTGAGAACTATTTTTGGATTGGCTGCTTGATTGCCCACTTTGGCCAGTGTACATTCCTCCTCCGCTGCTCCCAATCTTCATTCCAGAAGACCCGTCAGACTTGTTGCTCTTAATCTTCCCAGAGGCCGAAGATGACAATGAGGAATGCCCATGGTGGCTTTTACTACTTGATGAACTACTTGACCCACTGCTGCTATACTGACTGTGGGATGATGGTTTCCCAGCACTCACTGTTCCCTTAGGAATCTGGATGGTTATTTTGGGTATAGGAGGGGTGGCCATACCAGGAGGGGTCTGCGATCTTCCAGAGGTTCCTGGAGACTTAGAGCCTCCTGTACTTGTAGGTGGGGTGAAAGGACGGTTGGTTATATGTGATGGTGACTTACCCTCTGATTCAGTCTTTTTGCGCTTGGGTGGCTTATCCTTGCTCTTCCCATCACTGGAAGGGGTACGACTGCGTTTCATAGACTTTCCTTCCATTCCAGCACTTTGCATTCCACTTAGTCCTCCCCCTGCTCCTCCACCGTTGCTGCTTTCCTTTACCTTTTGCTTTTGGGGCCTATCTTTTCCCAAATCACTACCAAGCAGTGGGGACTGGCTCCTGCTCTGTGTTTCCTGAATATCTGGGCCAACTAGAGTTTTACTACCTCCACCTGAAATAATGCTGAAGTCCACCGTATCTGCACCTAAAGCCATCTTGTATTTACCATCACCTCCATCAACTGGAAGCCCTGAGACAATCCCCAAAGAGGCAAGCCCTGACCCAGCAAAGTCTTTAAAATCATTATCCCCGCTCTGGCTGCTGTCATCATTTAGGTCATCTGTAAAACCACTCTGACTCTGACTATTGAGCAAGTCTGGGTTGAAGTCTACACTGTTGAAAAAGGTGTTAGGGGAGTCACTGTTTGGACTCCCATGTGAGTCAATGAGATCAACTGGATCTGGGTATGGATTTTCTCCACCGCTGCCACCACCTCCATCCACCTGGAACACGTCAGTGTCAAAAAGGGTGCTCTGAGAATGTCCAGAGCTGGAGGAGTCCCTCACAGGAGTTCCAAGGTTTGGACAATCTTCCCCAGGTCCAGACAGCTTGGAGGCCTCCTCTGCAATGTCTGAGAGAATGTCTGTGACATCAGGGATAATGGCATCTGTGCTAGGTATCCTCAACATTCTCTGCATGTTAGATTGAGCATGTGGTATAGACTGTTGATACACGGTTGGTGGTGTGCCACACTGGCTTGGTGCTGGTGTGATGTGAGGGGTGTCCAGAGCATCACCTGCCATGCCCACATCAAATATGGTGTTCTGAGAGTCCACGTCCATGGAGAAGAGCTCCCTCTGAAAGTCATCCTCTGTCTGGTTCTTCATCTTCTCTGTCCCTGTCCTGGGTCTTTTTTTCTTGGGTTTTCCAGTTGCTGAAGTACCAAGTTCAGTACGAGGCGATCCTGAGGAATTTTGTCTCTCCAGCGGACTACCACCATACAAGGTGGAAAAGTCTTGTGCTGGGTTGTCTTTCAGCAAATTCATCAACATAGGGTGGTTCTTAGTATTACTTGCTGGGGAAGAGACTGGAGGTGGAGTGTGTTGGGGTTGTGTGGGACTTGAGCCCAATGTGCCCCCAGTGTTGCTTGTGATTTGCAAAAGACTGGTGAGTATGGGATTTTGAGTAACTTTATTGAAGTCATCTCCATGGCTTGAAGTGTCATGTCGCTCCTTTATACCCATGTTGAAAAGGGAAGAAATTTGCCCCGAAGTATATGAGCTGGTTGGGGTAGTTATACCACTAAGTGCAGTAGAGCCAGAAGTCATTCCATAACCAGGACTACTGGCTGGAGGAAGGTTCTTCTTTACCATGTCCTCCACGGTCTCAGCAATGAGAGAAAGGGCTGGTGTATCGGCCTGTATAGTCTCTGCCTTCCTACGAATGGCTCTCATTGTTACAGGTATTGACATGCACCTGCATGAAAGACAAGATTAGAAAAATTAGCAACAATGGCGTTATGCCGGTACAACTTTTTTTGTTCAATTTCCAATCTGAGGCCAACTATTTGGCGTGGGCCCCTCTACAGCCTATAGGTGGGCAAACATGTGCAGACAATAAAGGTATACTCAAAAATTTACTCATTTCTCAAGAGACCACTCTAAAGTAGAATTTTTGATTTCAGCGTGGTTCAGACTGTGCCCTGATATAAGCCTGTGAGGAATTAGTTGGCATCCGGCAGTCCTCCATAAAAATTTTATATCTTCAAACAATGAACAGTTTGTAAAATGAATTCAGAGACTGTATTGTTCTTCTTACAGACTAAAAGGGATTATCAAACGTTGTTCAGCTATAAGCTTTTCAGGCTGTGATCCTAATATTGGATGTTATGGAAAAACCCTTTGAATAAGAATCTGAAATGCAACATGAAAACATACAAATAGCCAAGGAGAGAGAGAAAGACACTCCTTCAGAATGTACAGCTGAGAACTTCAGGGAATGCTGGTGTACATAAATGTGGCCGGTATAGTAACCAACAATGGCATCAGAAAAATCTAAGCTAGTTAAAACCCACAGATATTCATGAGTGAATGGATATGTATTAAGAATAAATAATCATCAGAAAAAAAAGGAGTCTGCAGAAGGTAATAGTGCCTATTTTGTGCTGTGAATGATGATTAATTTTGTGCTTTTACTGTACAGTTTGTGGTCAACTGCCTTTAATTATAGCTTGCTGTACTTCCCAAAGGACTGTCCTCCATTCTTTACAGTCACATGTTCATGTCCTGCCCCACTTAGCACTGCAGTAAATCCCAGTGTAACATACAGAACAAACTGCTAGACATACTCACACTTAGGCTGTATGACTGCTTTTGCTGAATCAGCACTGGGGGACAGAATTGCATTAACAAAAAAAAAAAGCATGGCTTATAATGAAAGAAAAACCCTCTATCAGCCTTGCTGCCAATATCCTTCCTTCTGGCACAGAACTGTTCTGTTGTTAATGAGTTAGTAGGTGCTGTAGTCCCTTTTAATGAGACTTCAGATGACTCGGAGATATGACTCAGAAATCAATATGAGTGTGGAACTCATTCTAATCATCAGTAGTTGGTGTGTCATATTTACAAATTAGGCAAAGCAGAAAGATGCTGTAAACCATTTCACCCAGACTATTAAGGGAAGGGGAAATAAACCAGATCATTACTTCTTCAGGTGGTATGTGCATGTGTCCCAAATTCGTAAACAGAAAGATGGTTTCTCTTTAACGCTGAAGGAGATTTTACTTTGTCACCAGTAGAGTAGAGAGAAAGTGCCAGTGAAACTCTCTACACTGATAATTGCAGAAAAAATTGCTTTTTTTCTCTGATGGTAGATTGAGGAACTCTTTCTATCCCAGATAAAATGTATCTGCAATGGTACCCACGTAGGGAACCAAACTATGGATAGTTCACAAGATGACTGTGCCACCGATATGTTCTGATTTAGATGGATGCGAGAGTAGGGAAAGCTCTAAATCTCTCAACACACTCACCTCTCCCCGTCCTAAAAGAAGCGTCCCACCCCACTTATAAACGGACACCCTTCCTGTTTAACAAGGTAAGGAATAGATTGTGTTACTAATAACGTATTCACATTCTGTAAAAAGCTGTACAGCAGTTTCTAAATAAATATGAATTGAGCTTTGCTTTGCTCAACCTATGCTGTGCAGCTCGGCAGGTCTCATAAATCTGACAAGTTACGACCACGAAAAATCAAATAATCTCTTAAACACAGGCCTCTAGGCATCCCACAACATAGAAACAGAATGGAATGAATGTGATTCTAGTGTTTGGCAGGCCTGTCATACAGCAAATGATATGATTTTCTAATATATTATATTATGACAGCCAACCTGAAGTAAATGATGAGATTGTCCAACCTCACCGATTCGGGGATTGTGAAAATGTTTTGCTGTGCATCTACTACTGTTTAAAATATGATCAAATAAGTTTACCTCTGAACCACTTTGGTAATAAAGTCATCTGTACAGATGAGCGCGTCAGATAGCCCTTTGAAAAGTTTGCAAGACACATGAGTGGAATTCTGCACATCCATCACAACTGGGGAAGCAAAAAGAAAATATTTATAGAAACGTTAAAAGACAAAAAAAAAAATTAAAAGTGAAAGGACACAAGGATATCTTGTACAATGGTGATTTAATGATCTACCTCACATGAACTAAACATAGAGTAACTTTATTGTCCCTGGTACGACATGTTCATAATGTAGATGCCAAAAGAAATAAAGCAGTAACTGCATATTGATCCACAGCTCCGGCAAAAAAAACTACTGCAGGCAAGCTTTGTGTGCACTCAGAATATAAAGAAAGCATATACACCTGCACATAGTGCCTGCAGCACTTACCACACACTAGAGAGTCATTGACTGGATGCTGGAAAGAGATGCTGAAGCAGGAATCCGAGAGGGGAGCCACTTCAAACTGCAAAAGGCCAGGGCAGTCTACAGGCAGAAAATGAAACTATGAATAAGTAATAATGTGGTGCAATATAGCTAGATATAAATATGCATATATTGAACCCACAATGTTTCAGCACAACAATACATTGCAATATTGATAAGTTCTAAAATGTTGAGCGGTTCGATATTTTAACTGGAATAAAGGAAACCCCATTCTCTTTATGCCAGTTTTTTGGAAGACATAAATATAATCATATTAGCCTCTCAAAGACAGGCATAAAGCTGCAGAATAAACTCCTTACCATCCTTCAGCATGGTGCGCTTAACACAGCTCCCAATCAATGTGTTGCAAGCTACTTGGTGCCGGATAAGACTAAGGATGATGGGCACACGACCAGGGTGCTGGAACGGAATCCTACTCAGCAATGTTCCTTGCAGAGATCTTCCATCAGGGAGAGGGGCATCTTTATTGAGAAAATAGCAATGCTGCTGCCCAGGCAGAGACTGGTGAAGAAACAAGGGAATGGCTTAATTCAATGCAAATAATTTATCAGCTTCATTTGCATCCTTTATGGATTCAGGCTGCTGACTTGAGTATATGGTACACTTAAAATAACGCAGTTCCTTCAGTGATAATGCTATTGGTTTAAAGGGATCCTGTCATCGGAAAACATGTTTTTTTTTCAAAACGAATCGGTTAATAGTGCTACTCCAGCAGAATCCTGCACTGAAATCCATTTCTCAAAAGAACAAACAGATTTTTTTATATTCAATTTTGTTATCTGACATGGGGCTAGACATTTTGTCAATTTCCCAGCTGCCCACAGTCATGTGACTTGTGCCTGCACTTTAGGAGAGAAATGCTTTCTGGCAGGCTGCTGTTTTTCCTTGTCAATGTAACTGAATGTGTCTCAGTGGGACATGGGTTTTTACTATTGAGTGTTGTTCTTAGATCTACCAGGCAGCTCTTGTGTTAGGGAGCTGCTATCTGGTTACCTTCCCATTGTTCTTTTGTTTGGCTGCTGGGAGGAAAAAGGGAGGGGGTGATATCACTCTAACTTGCAGTACAGCTGTACAGAGTGACTGAAGTTAATCAGAGCACAAGTCACATGACCAGGGGCAGCTGGAAAATTGACAATATGTCTAGCCCCATGTCAGATTTCAAAATTGAATATAAAACAATGTTTGCTCTTTTGAGAAATGGATTTCAGTGCAGAATTCTGCTGGAGCAGCACTATTAACTGATTCATTTTGAAAAAATCTTTTTTTCCCATGACAGTATCCCTTTAAAGACTGAACTTTATTCGTGTCCACACATTTATTGATGAATTTATATAGCTACAGAGATACACCTCTTATTGTGATAACTAGTACCCCCAAACAGGATATCATTTGACACAGATAACATTTTATTTTCAATTGAAAATATAAGGGTAGGGGTGTGCAGGACAGACTATCCACGTTCTTCAGCCTGTGTTTTGTACACAGGCTGAGAAAAGTGGATCTGCTCCCATCTGTTCCTCCATGTAGCTCCAGGCACAGGATCTGCCCCATGTGCCCCTATCTAAGAAGGTCATACTAGCTCAGAAACACACACAGGAAAGACGCACCGCATAAAACCGCATGTTGTGGTTTAATGGTCCAGGGTCCTTTTCTTTGGCCAACTCAAACTGGGTGACCAGCTCATAATGAGGCAGGAAAGTATGGGAACCATCGATCAGTGGGATACCTGTAAAGAATAGTAAATGCTGAATCTACTCAGCCTTGAGAAAAGTAGCAAAAGATGAACTTAGTTTAAGGATAAGTAAACCTTAAAAATAAGTGAATCCAAAATTGGTCAGTTTTCAATGTGATTCAGTCAAGGAATTTGTCAGAAGAAAGAAAGAGGGCTGGTCTTTTGTCAGAAGAAAGAAAGAGGGCTGGTCTGATGTTCTTTTTAGGAAAGATGTGAGAAAAGTAACCAGAGGAACATCAGACCAGTCCTTTTTCTTTAGTTCCTTGACTGGAGCACATTTGGAAAGTGACCAGCAGGTGGCATTGTTGTAACAAAATTCACGAGTTTGCGTGTGATTGGGATATGATGGAATTTGTCTGCAAGAATAAAGCAACAAACTTGCCACTTACCAGTGCAATGTTGGATTTTTTGTATAAATGCTCTGGAAACTGGAATAGGTTGTGGGAACTTGAGAAAGAAGCAAGCTGGGAGGTCCACACTGTTGGCATTTGTTATGGAAGTGAAGGATGGAGTCCTAGGACAGAGGATAGGGGTTAATGCTAATCTGCCTTTACTTGCTAACAGTGTGTATAATTCATTAAATGAAATATAAGCATGGTTTCTTTTTCATATAAATGGGAACATGACTAATGAAGAAATGAGCTGTTCTGTACACTATTTTCAGACACAAAGAGGTAGACACCACGGGCTTTGTACCCCCTGGAGAAGAGGGTCATCTGCTTACCCTTTGTTATCAATGGGATGGGAGCCCATAATTAGTGGGGCGATAGGCAGCTTGTACATGGTGGAGGTAGCTTCTATCGTTACAGACATATTCATTCCAAGCAACTTAGGAACCGCTGAAGAAATTTGGGAGAGATAAGATTGGATTACTATTATTTAAGAAAACATACATGGAGGGCCCCCCCAAAAGAACATCTGCCAGTATGTGGTTTTAACCTGAATGTACATTTTTAAATTCCTTAAATTCATAGCTCACCATGTCCTTCGCTGAGAGATACGCTTGCCCCTGTGACATCATCAAACAAATCATACGGAGAGATATAATACTTCAGGCTCATAACCTGGCCTTTGGGACAAAGCAAAGGGATTAGAGTGCTTGATATGCACTAGGCCATTTGGAGGTATACAGCTAAAACAGACAATAGCAAACCTTTTTTTTTTTAAGTTATCTCTCTCTTAAGTTTGTTGCTTCAGTTAAAATGGTTACAAATAAAAATATCTTAATTTGTCTAAAAATCAATATTACCTCCACTCCTTGGAGTCAGGTACCCAACTGTACCATGCAGTATTTTTTCCAGCACAGTGGCATTGGTGGCCTGCCTAAACAGAAGAACAAAGCACAGAAGAGTATGGCCCAAATTGTGCAGGTGTTTTTGGTTTTACATTCTATAGCCTTACCGACAGATTCTTTAAAGGAGTTGTACATTCCTCTACTTACCAGTACATAGCAGCCATCTTCGTGAGGTCAAGC